>CM070522.1:22929222-23529222 GCA_036346375.1 Guadua angustifolia
GACACCGGCGGCGGCGTGCTTCGCCACTCGCCGCCAAAGCCGCCACGAGGCCGGCGCCGGCGAGCAGTGTGGCCGCCGCTGCCGCCGCGCCACGTGGACCGACACCGGCGGCAGGCGTGCTCGCCCACTGCCCGCCGCCGCCACGTGGGCGGCGCGCGGCGCGCGTGGCGGCCGCCCACTGCCGCGCGCCACGTGGATCGACGCCTAGTAGACGGGGTGTAAACACCCACCCGCCTGCTAGACTGCCACGCATGCTTTTGTACGGTGAAGAGGGTACCCTGGCGTAAAGTACGCCGACATGTATGATCAAGTGAACCTTGTAAACCCTAGTATGGATTAGACATAAATGATGTCATTTTGGGATATAATTGCTAGCATAATATAGTTGCTTAGCCATGCTTAAAAATGGATTTTGACATTTTCCACTGTTTAAATTGAATGGCTATCATTTGGAAAGGTTGCTAGTATTTAATTAAAAACCCAAAATAAAATTATGGTTTTGACGTGAGTGATTATTGGCAATAGCGGGTTGTATAAAGGGAATTGCACATAGTGTAGGGTGGAGTATTGCGTATCAGATTAAGGACCGAGCAATGGGACGCTATTGATCCAAGATTTTCGTACAACCACGATGGCTAGTATGGGACAGCCTTAACCTAATAAGTTATTTAGATATGGTTTTGCACATTGGAAGGCAGGAGATAGCATAGGCATTCATTTATAGGTCTGCTTGTAGGGGTTTCTACATACCAATGCAACGGTGTACACCTTGCCATAAACAAAAACGGTGTGTTGGGTGTTGTGAAATGGATCCACATCTTGGGTGAGTGTTTTTGTTTCTATGGCGAGGGCTTAACGTCCCGGGTTGGTTCTGTTGGGGACTGAGAAATCTATGCCTGGTCAATGGATGGTCAACGAGGCCCCTAGCTCGAGCTCGAGCCACGAGATCTTTGACCACGACATGGACCGCGCGGCTCCCTTATGACCTCGAGCTAGGGGGCAAGGAGTCAGCTTCCACTCGGAGGGGTCAAGCTCGGGATGTGAATCGTGCATTCAACCGGCGGTTACGAGGGCCCTTAAGTGGTGGAATTAAGCCAAGCGTGGGCGGCAAATCCGGGACGGTTATTGCCCACCTTCATTGCGCACGAAGCCACTCTCCTGGGAATCTCTCTAGGACGTTTCCAGCAATGGCTAAGAGGGATATATAACCCCTTGGAACGAGTGTACAGGGACATCATCAACATCGCAACACACACACACAAGCACTTAGGCTACAGAAGCTCGAGCTAGAGCACATATTCTTGTACTCAAACATAGTGAGATTCACGCCTCCGGACAAGACTGGAAGTAGAGATATTACCTATCACGGGGCTCGAACCAATATAACTCTTGGAACAGTAGGTCCGACCCTTCAGTGAGCGAAATCGATTCAGGGTCTCGTATACACGATCACCCCCCTTTCATTTCTGCGGTCCGGTGATCCCGATCGTCGACAGGTTCAATGTCATGTCTAGGTAATGTAACGGTTATGTATGATCTCTTGCCGATGCACCAAAGGAATTGTGTTAATTGGCCTGACAAAAGAGGTTTATCATTCCTTGTGGGTAAAGTTGTACACCTCTACAGGTGAAAATCTAATCGATTAGCGACGTCCGCGGTCATGGGCACTTGGTGAAGTTATTCCAATATTAGATTTTGATATTTTTACAAATGGGTTTTGGTTAATGTTAGATTTTGATATTTTTACAAATGGGTTTTGGTTTGGAACCATTTAGCAACCATCATTTTATGTCAAAGGATCGACATTTATGGGCTTCGCAATCAGGTAGACTGTGTTGGGAAATTGGATACTTGCTTATGATCACAAAAATCTTTAGTTGTTTTAAAAATTCCGGTTTGCAATCTATTTAGTCATATGTTTACATTTCTATATACAACTGCAAAATAACCTAGAGCATGTTCTTTGTTTAAGCCTATATAATTATTTATATACATTTGTGAACTACTATAAGTCTTGCTGAGTACCAATGTACTCAAACTTGCTATCTTTGTTGTCTCAGAAGACGAAGCTTGCGACATGCCAGATGATTCGTACTTTCAAGTAGGTCACGTGGACTTTAACGACAATTTCTTGTAGGGTTGGCCTAGTCAGTTGCCTAAGGGTTGTGCGGGCATACCATGAAGCTTTTGGATTTTCTTTATGACTCTTTTCCGCTGTATTATATTGCTATGTAATGAACTCTGTATAATTAATTTTTGTTACAGACTATGTATATCCTGTATATGATTGTGGTACTGTTGTAAATATGTGAGTGCTAGCCACTGATCATGGGACTAGTATAATAATCATATAGGGATTCCTATTCGTTTGGACGGAGTCTCACACTACTCTCACTTTTCCTCTCCTCTCCTCTTCCTTTGTCTGGCCCAACTCAATGAGGTGGTTACTCTGGAACTATGCCTTTTTCTTCGTCGCTACCCTTGACAGTACACTAGTATATACTGTTAGGGAACTTTTCACTAGAAGCCAGAGGTATAACTACAAACCCATACATAAATCAAAGGTGTAATTTGTTGTGAAATCTGAGTGAAAATTTAAAACTTGGAGACTGGAAAATAAAATCTTGCTCTTATTATGGCTTCTTTTCCAACATAATTTTGTTAAGTTATTGTGTTAAAGCATGCTGCTCGGTTAGGTCTTAACAATATATGTGGCAAAGACTAAAATATGAACGTACTTAACTGGGAAATTTCAGTAATTATTTTGTCGAAACCAGTAGTAGCACATCAAGTCCAGAAGATTAATTTATTATTTGATAACAGCAACAAGTAGCAGACTTGCAGTCACGCCCTATGTTCATGACATCACATTAAAAATTACAATAGGGCTCCTCACAACATGCTTCCCGGAGACCCACTTGAAGCTTCCCTCGGCATGCTCAGTTCTGCTTGTATCCCAACTTAAGCTTAATGTAAATGTTTTCTTCTCATTCGCCTCGGTGAATTCTAGCTTTGCTGGTGATACACTAGCCATCACCTCCTTGGGAATGTCAACATCAACGGTGTAGGTTGATCTTGCATCTCCCACATTGGTGACAATCCGATTCACCACAAGCTTGCCGGCACTTGCTCTTACTGCTACCGATGGATAATTCAGCTCAGCTTCAGTGATGTTTCTTCCATTTTGGCAGGCGTCCTTTTGATGTGTGATTATCTCAACTTGATCGTCTGTGTAACCTAGACCGCAGAGATATGAAATGTATTGTTCCTCGTCAGTGTCGTAGATTAGGCCGGGGTTGGTGACTTTAGAAGGACTAACATGCCCAGCACCAATAGTGAAATGCCCGGCCGGCTTGAGTAGCTCATCTAGGATTGGCTGTTCGTGATCATCCACAACATATGCTGTCGTCATGATTGCCGACTTGATAGCTGCAGGTGACCAATCTGGATGTGCGCTCTTGATAATAGCAGCAATGCCACTAAGGTGAGGAGTGGACATTGACGTTCCAGATATGGAATTGAAGGTGTTGCCGTGACCACTGACATGTTCTGGCCCAACTTTGAAAGGCCAGGCTGCAATGACGTTCAATCCAGGGCCAATGATGTCAGGCTTCAGAATACCTGGGCTTGCTCTACTTGGACCACGAGAGGAAAAGTAAGCAACTACAGGAGCTGGATTACTGCCCAAGGAGGTACCATTGAAGATGATCGAGGCTGTTGGCTTTTCAGAATTAGCGTACCGCCTGATTGCGGCTGCATCTGGGGAGTTCAAATGTGACGCTGGAAGGACATGTGCGTCAGCAAATGTAGTGTGGCCACTATGCTCTTCTCCTAGCAATATCATCCCGGCGCCACCAGCATCCTTGACGCCCTGTCCAATCTCGACTGCCGAACCGACGCGGTTGCAAACAACAATCTTGTCTGTGACATTACTTAGCGTCCCGCAATTTCCAAATGATCGGGAATGGCCTGGTGGGTACACTAGCGGTGAAGAAGCAAGGTTTGATGGTTGGTAGGCGGACTCGCCGACAAATGTACGGCCATCGCCTAGCTTGACGATGGCTTCCATCTGCCTATCCATCGTGCTTGCACCAACCGTCAGGACCCATGGTTCCTCGTTGCTTAGACTGCTAGAGAATGGACCAGAATTTCCAGCGGCGAAACTCACAAATATCCCTTTCTGCATGGCAGAAAAGGATGCAGCGGCCATTACATCATCGTAGAACGGCATCGACCTACCGCCGAGCGATAGAGACATGATGTCAACACCATCAGCAATCGCCGCTTCCATGCCGGCAAGTATGTCTGAGCCAAAGCAACCCATGCTGCTGCACACCTGGTAGATAGCGAGGTGCGCGCGTGGGGCCATGCCGGCTGCAGTGCCATTGCCATTGCCGAGCACGCTTGCACCCTCTACGAACCTACCGGCTGCTGTGCTTGCAGTGTGTGTTCCGTGGCCTTGTCCATCCGCTCGAGGCTCTGATCTCCGGCCGCCATCAAACGACCTAGCCCCAACGATTTTCTTGTTGCATCTCACATTCGTGAACGCACAGGAGCCACGCCATTTAGTGGGTGGTGAGGGCATGCCATCATCATCAAATGAGGTGTGTGAGAAGTCTATCCCTGTGTCAACGATTCCTATGACGACACCCTCACCCATGCCTACGCTGTTCCAAGCCCCATCCTTGTGCCGCAGGCCGAGGAAATCCGGCGTGCGGGTTGTCAGGAGTGGTAGGAGGCTGTCTTGGTACACCTTAAGGACCCCATCTTTCCCCCCTACAAACTCTGCCTCATCATTCGTGAGGTTCACTGCGAAACCAAAAATGGTTTTGCTATAGGTGTAGATGAATGGATTATGAGGCTTGGATGTAGCCATCCTTGGTGGGAGAAATGATCTATACCAGTTCTCAAGCTTGGTTTGGCTCATGTCAATAGAAAAGTTGTGTGGTCGGCGCAGGCGTATTATATACGTCTGCCGGCTAGATGCATCATTGTTTCCATTGGTGATAGTTGGAGTGGTGTGGGAGAGAAGGCCTGCAAGTACAAGGGAAATAAGTAGGAGTCTAGTATGCATATCCATCACGAAAAGGTGAGCTTTGTGTGTAAAGAGCTTGGTTGTTGTTCTATTTATAGGTGATTAGATACAATTGATATATGTCACAATTAGTGCGGTCCTTTGAATAAATAGTTTTCAAAATAATGTGAACATTTATCAATTGAGATAGACTCACTTGGTTTTGGCTCTTTAATAGCTCTGAAATTATTGTGGTAGGTACGGCTAGAGATACAATTTGTTGGGTTTCATTCTTTGAATAGCACTGGAATTAATGTAAACATTTATCACTAGAGATAGACAAGTTGATTTTGATTTTGGAATTAATGTAAACATTTATCACATCCATATATGCATAAATAAATGGAGTACTAAGGGTATTCCCAATGGAGAGTTTCTTCTACTTGTTTCAAAGACATCCATGTCACTAAGAAACACTAATTTATACAAAAGCTACAATGCATTGTTTCTTAACATGGTTTTATCATTTAATATTTAACTATTACTTTTTTATCACCCTACGCATGCATAAGAAACTACCATACCCACAATGCAGTTTTTTATGGTTTCTTAGCCAAAGCATTTAATGATGAAACCATTTCTAGTTTAAGAAACTCTAACCTTCTCTCTCTGCATTAATTCATTGCCACCTAAGCTTTTTATCCTACATAGCATATGTAGAAACCATTAAGAAACTCCCATTAATTGGAATTGCCCTTAATATTACATAAACAGTCACAATTATATATTCCGGTCAAATTTTACAGAATGGACCATTAGGCCAACCGAGTTTATTCAAGAATAACAGCGGAAGGAAAATAAACCAAAAGGTCTTCCATGATTTGTTGGGTTTGATTCTTTGAATAGCACTGGAATTAATGTAAACATTTATCACTAGAGATAGACAAGTTGATTTTGGTTCTTGAGTAGCTCAAAAAATAGTATGTCGGAGCCTGGACTCTGTTTTCTGAGCTAACCCTATAATCATTTGCTAGCTCACATAGTACTTCCTCCGGTCACAAATAATTGTAGTTTTATATATCGATGCGGTCTCTAAAACACAGTTTTGACCACTAATTTATATTACAATATATTTATAAAGGCAACATATCCGGTGCAACCCCCCCCCCTCCGTGAAACCACCGTGCAACTGAACTAAAAAAAGTTTCAAAAAATTCTGAAAAAAATCATGGATATACATCTCAACTTACTCCACCTACATATAAAATTTCATGATCAAATTCATCCTATACTAGCAGTTACAAAAAAAACAAGCAGCAAAAATGAATAGTGATGAACAGTAAAAATCACTGTTCATGCTAAATTTGTCTTTTGTAACTGCTAGTATAAGATGAATTTGATCATGAAATTTTATATGTAAAGTTGAGATGTACATCCATGATTTTTTTCAGAATTTTTTGAAACTTTTTTTAGTTCAGTTGCACGGTAGTTTCACCGAGAGGGGTGATTGCACAGGATATTTTTCCATTTATAAAACCCAATAATATTGTAATATTAAGAAAGTATTTTTTGAAACAAATATACACATATGATTTTCATGTATCCTATAAATATTTAAAAAGATATAGATGATCAAAGTTTCAAAAGTTTGATTATATTTATGTCCAAAACAATAACTATTTGTGACCGGAGGGAGTACAATATGAGGAATATCACATCCATATATGCATAAATAAATGGAGAACTTAATATTACATAAACAGTCACAATTAGATATTACGATCAAATTTTACAGAATGGGCCATTAGGCCAAACGAGTTTATTCAAGAATAGCAGCAGAAGGAAAATAAACCAAAAGGGCCTCCATGATTTGTCACAAGCAATCGATTGGGCTTAAACCTAGTCTTGACCATCATCTCCTTCATAGCCGGATTCATAGAAGGATCCACACACCGGTCTTTGCTTCATCATCTAAATCCATATATTCAGCAACCATGTGTACAAAAGTACTCAGTAAGGCCATTTGTCAGACGCAATTATATAGATACAGGGCTTGACAAAGGGAGGTTCAGGTTTTATAGTTCTTTTAGCAGGAAGCAAGTTCTACTGTATTACTATAATTAGTTTCCAAACTTGTGTGTGAGAGGGGGGTTAGAAGATTTTGAAAAGCATACAAATAATTTTAGAATTTTGAAATTCAAATTTTAAGTTAATGGAATTATTTTCAAATTTTAAATTCAGAGCATGGCTTTCAGGAAAAAAATTTAAATGCATCCAAAATTTTTGAAATTGATGAAAATCATGCAAGTTTTATTTTGAAGCATGTGGGATTTTTACATAATGTGAGTAGGTATGGTCAGAGATACACTCAATTGGGTTTGGATCTTTAAATAGCTTTGAGATTAATGTGAATATTTATCACAAGAGATAGACTCAACTGGTTTGGGTTGTTTGAATAACTCTGGTATTAATGTAAGTAATTTGGATCTTTGAATAGCTTTGAGATTAATGTGAAAATTTATCACAAGAGATAGACTCAACTGGTTTGGGTTGTTTGAATAACTCTGATATTAATGTAAGTAATTTGGATCTTTGAATAGCTTTGAGATTAATGTGAATATTTATCACAAGAGATAGACTCAACTAGTTTCGGTTGATTGAATAACTCTGATATTAATGTAAGTAATTTGGATCTTTGAATAGCTTTGAGATTAATGTGAATATTTATCACAAGAGATAGACTCAACTGGTTTCGGTTGTTTGAATAACTCCAACATTAATGTAAGTAACTATATATGACCAGATATACAGTCAATTGTGTTTGATTCTTTGAATAGCTTTGAAATTAACCTGAACATTTATCACTAAAGATAGTCTTAGTTGGTTTTAGTTCTTTAAATAGCTCTGAAATTAATGTGAGTAGGTATGTCTAGAGATACACTTAGTTGATTTGGTTCTTTGAATAGCTTTGAAATTAATTTGAATATTTGTTACTAGAGCTAGACTCATATGTGTGGGATCCCAGATTTACCATCCGGAATCTCCTGTGTATTTCTGTACTAGTCCCAGATCAGTTGCTAGTACACACAGTGAAGCAGTGATAATCACAACCAGAACAAAACGAAGTAATAGCATAAATATAAAGTACCAGCCACATGGCTATTTATTATATCTCCTGGTCACATGACCAGAGTTCATAGCAGCGAAAACAAAAACAACAAGATAAAACCCAAAAGACACCACAGGCGACGACTAGGAGCGCGCGCTTAGTTATCTTGGCGATCTCCAACGAACTCCTCGTCATAGAACTCATTGTCTTCGACTGCATCTTGGTAATTCTCTGATGATAAAATTTTGTGTAGCATGTGAGTACAAACGTACTCCGCAAGTCTGAGAAAATGCAACATGTAGGGCTTTCCAAGGAAAGGCTTAATAGGGTTCTTTTGCATAAAGCCAAGTTTAATCAAACTATACTTAATAATAATTTTCACAATGCATATTTTAACAAATATTTTAACAATTGAATATATATATATTATTCTAGCGAAGGTTCTATCCACCATCACTAGTATACTGGCTCATGACTCTATCCATCATGATCAAAATAGGTTCCATCTACCTAATTGGCTCAATCCACCAAATAAACATTCGAGAGTTCTAACCACTCCCGAATCCCAAAACATCAGTTATTTTGAAAACCAAAACCAAATCTACCAGTATGAAAGCATTCTTCGCTTTGCCTTTGACCGTAGGCACGGCTATTCGAATAGTTTTACTCTCTGCATAGGTGTACAGCTTTACCCACAAGATATGATCATCTCTTTAATGCCAAGCGCTACAAACACACTTCCTTTGGTGTGCCGGCAGAGAGATCATGACAAGGCCTTTATAATGTATATGCCTAACCCGACCCATCCGCTGAGGTTTCACCACTGTTAGGGTTCCATCCACCCAGTACAGAAGCCCCCTCTTGCGCCATGTGGGAAATACGATTTGCCTCCATCTGGCACCCACATTTCACCAACTGGCGAGTCTAAGTTAGGTTTCTACAAATTATTCAGCCCGGTCGTACTCATTATAGACTTGTGGTTGCACGGTAATGCTTAGAATGGACAGTCATAAGCGTCGGTCCTTAAATTGATTAGGGCGGCTTTCACAAACCAGAACCAGTGCTCCATCCGCACCCACCCGACAAACCATTCCGCCCCAATCTAAACCATTTTTATTTTATTTTTATTTTACAATCACAGCAGCAATCACCTTGCTACAATTTCGATAAAACACATTTCAACAACATTTTAGAATTTATCCCACCATAGGCATTTTGATCAACATCAATCCTAAACACAGTCTATCGTGCTAAACAAGGTTAATCACATAATACATGATTTCATGATTAAATCTTAAGGTTACAAAGGCATGGTAATCAAACAACAAGGATGTCATTTCGAAAATAGGTATAACTAACATCCTATATTTTAACATCATCATTTTATATAAATAGTCATACAAGTTGTAAACATTTTATAAAACAGTTATATACTGATAGAGCCGGAGTGCCCGATCTTTCGGTGAGAAGATAACTTTCGATTGTGGTGGAGGTGACTCTCGCGATCTGACTACAAACGAACAGGTCGTGTGCGCCTTAGCAATCGTTGAACCAACTCCGAAGGTTATTGACCTTGCTGGAAAGCACGATCAACCTGAACACGAGGTTCAATTCCTGCGAGCAATCGAAGAACTAGCAAGAATAAGATGTAAGCAACAAGGAATTGACAAAACAAATGGATTCAACTCAATAGTGGGGTTCTCAAATGGCTGTCTTGCAGGTGGTCGTCTAACACATCTGAAAGGATAGAGTTTGCGCAATGGCTAAACTTAACACAAAGGAAAACCCACCTATGAAAGGAACTCGAACCTGACTAAGTAGATGGAGGGGGAGGCTATTTCGGCCAGCACAATGGAAGGGCGAAATCTCCTCCTATCCTTCCATAATATGTGTGGCATTTATTACATGGGATCAGCCCAATAGATGGGTGGCGCAGCACCCCTTTATTTGTTGCCATCTTCTGGACCTTCATTCCTTAGAAGGAGCACATAGTTCAGTTTACGTGCATGCGATCGAGTCAACGGTCCTTGTATCATGTCCGGGGGTGTGGTAGCAGCAGGTGATGTGGTTGGAACTGAAGAAGTCGTGTCCTCATCATATACAATGGGATAAACATGCGTCAAGGAGACTTGCCTTCGTCGACGAGGTGCGCTGCACTGTTCTGAAGGTCTTCTCCTTCGTCGGCGACGACGACCGCTTCTTCGACTACGCGCAAAACGGTGCACAAAATAAATAAAATAAAATAAACAGAAACTAAAAATTATAATAAAAATATTGGCAGATATAGGATGAATTTAGATGAATTTAGCAATTTGAATCACTCGATTCAGAGTTACGACGGAGGAGAAACAATTGTTTGAATTCTGTCAAATCGGAAAAATAGAAAATCGGGAATATTCCATTGGAATCTTTTCTTTTTCACCGATTTCTGATTTTCCTGAGTCTTACATGCGGGCCCCACTTGTCGTTGAGTCTTGGCTTCTTCTCCAAGTGACTAGAACAGAGAAACAGAGACGAAGCAAAGCGGAGTGGGAGGGGCACTCCGGCCAGAGGGGAGGGGCGGCAACCGAGGCAGCGCCGGCCAAGACGGCAATGGAGGCGGTGGCCATCAGACGCAACGGGCGGCCTTTGGCGCGGCAGCGGCGTGGTAACGGTGGCGACGCAAGGCGGTCGAATCAAGGGCCAAGCGAGGTGCGGAGGGTGCAGCGGTGGCGGTGGTACACGGCGGCGGCGCATAGAAGGCCTAGAACGGCAACGGCGAAGTAAAACCGGCGACCAAAATCGGGATGACGGCACGACGGTCAAAAACACCCGAAATCGCAATATTTCTCTAAACTAAGGTGAGTACGGAATAGCTAGCATCAAGGGGAGTCTATGGGTGCAAGGAATTGAATTGAATCGTACCCAAACGAGAGAAATCGACGACGAACGGAGCGATGACCGACGATGAACAAACTCGAAATACGGGGTCAAACTGCAACAAAAATCAAATCCGATTGAATGGTTGTGATCACGGAAGCAAAAGGCACAAAGTGACGTGGTTGGTTTACCCGGAAACTCACCGGAGCAAAAGATGGCTCGCCGGTGTCTTTGGAGAACGCCGGGCGTCGGGTTTTCTCAAGTTTTGGAAAGGGAAACGACACTAAATCAACTGGGCAAGGTGATCACGGGGTAGAGGACAGCAAGATGAAACTTTTAAGTACTCGCACGTCCGGTGAGGTGAAGAAACGCCCGAGATAATAGCCGAACAATAAATTTTCATTAACGCTTAATTGCGGCCGTTTCGCTCGGATTAAGGATGGGTAACGGCAGGGCATTTACTCTCCATTACGACGCCGTCGCGATGCTTCATCTCTCACATGATTTGGTGTTATATTGTGAGATATAGAGGTTTGAAGTTGGAGCTAGACATAAAGTTGAGACTTGAACAGTTGCTGTACATTTGGGGAAGATGAATAGTGCCAGTTCTAGAGCACACGAGATAAAATAGATGACAAGATCTAAAAATGCCGAAAAGATCCTAAAAATCCTAAAGAATAAAATGGAACCCAATAAAATTGGTTTCACTAACTTTGGATGAATTTTGAAATTTAGATTATTTCAGGACGAATAAAATGGATTTCCTGAAAGCGCGAAAGATAAAATACCAGAGAGATTCTATAAATCTTGGAAAAATTCCCAAAATCATTATAGAATATTTGGAACCTAATTCAATTGATTTGGAGATTTTTGGAGCATTTTGGAACTCGGGTGAGATTTCGAATAAGGACCGAAATTTGGAATTTTGACTTTGCGGACGATAAAGAATTGAACTCTAATTTCGGAAGGATAGGGATGCTAAGTTAATTAGAACACCAAGGAAAATCCAAAATTTGAATTTAATTAATTTTAAAATAATTTTTTGGAACAACAGAAAATCTGGGTGGTACTGCAGTGGAGGAAGACACACCTTCCAAAGATATAACAAAGAGTGGTACTGCAGTCTTTTACACATGTGTCTTGATAGAAGTGTAAGAACCTAGAATAGCATCTATTTAGGAACGGAGGGAGTAGTAAATTGGGTTTGATCCATTGAATAGATTTGAAATTAACTTGAATATTTACCACTAAAGATAGGCTTAGTTGGTTTTGGCTTTTGTGACTAGATATCGCTAGAGATACAATCAGAAAGGTTTGGTTATTTTAATATCTTTGAATTAATGTGAATATTTATTACTAAAGATGGACTCATTTGGTTTTTGCTTTTGAGTAGCTCTGAAACTAATCTGATTATTTATCACAAAAGATACAATAGTTGTTCTTTGAATACTTCTAAAATTAATGGAGTAGGTATGGCTAGAGATATAATCCGGACCTGAATATACAAATTCAAACCTTCTATGTATATTGTACTAGTCCAAGGTCATGCTAGTGCACACAGGGTCAATATAGATGAATACCACAATCATATACAGCCAAAACATAATAAAAGACTTTATTTATTAAATATAAATCTATTGACTAACCTTATGGTCAACTTTACAAGACTATACCACGTAGGGCTAAATTTTAAATATTAAAACTGTTGTGGAATAGAAAGACATAAATAAACCTCTCAGTATACCATAAGCATTTGACAAGGCTCACACCCTAGACATTTGCCTCCTCTTGGCACTCCTCCAGAACTGGTGTAGACTCCTCTTCAACTGATAATTTTATTGCGACAAGGGTGAGTACATAAAGCACTCAACAAATTGTGCACAGAATGCAATTCTACTATAACTATATGTAAGGCTTTTTTCAATAGATGGCTAATATGGTTATTTTGCAGTAAAGCAGCATTTACAAATGATTATAGTAAATAGACTGAAATGACAGTAAAACAAATAACAATAAATAATAACTTTTAAGTATTTCTTAAGAGTAAACTTGGCACACAGCCCTAAACAATTTTCAAACTTTTCAATGACACAAAGCCTCCCTTCTCAAGTTTTATTTATAAAAACTAACCCTTGACTGTAATTTCTGAGAATTGTCCAATACAGCAGACACTCCGAATAGATTTACACTCTGCAGAGGTTACACACTTTACCCATATGATATGATCAAACTACACTGCCATGCATTTTCACATACCCACGTGTGGCTAGAAGATCGTAACAAAACCTTTTAGAAACATCATCCAGACATTGACCCTCCTGATAAGCCGAGCTCACTATTCCTTCCCTTATATAGAGCAGAAGAATAGGATCGAGCCCTTTCATTGAATAGATGTGTGGCCATAACAACACACTTCCCCTTAACCACACATACAGTTTGGTTATCCCACCTGAGACATCATATGTCAAGACTTGGTAGCTTACTTAGTTAGGTCCATCCTATTCCAAAAATGTGATTGTATGTTTGGCCTAGTTCAAAAGCTTGCAAGGTTAAGTTCTTAATTGAGCGAGGCAAGATTTCCAACAATTCACTCATAAGGAATCATCTCGCAATCACTCATATATCAACATGTCATAATAACAACCCAATGCCACACAGACCCACCACAGCACAAAGCCACTTGCCACAGTCTAAATCATTTACCACCCTAGTTGATTATCGTGCAACACATGCCATCCATAGCTCAACATCATTATGTAACAACACATGACATACTTTTCCATAAACAAGTTTCATAATCCATTAGTCAAGATTGATTTTGATATTTCAAAAAACATGAATTAAACGTGGCATGCACTACTACAAAAGGAGTTATATTAGACATATCATCATTGATGGTTTTTTACAAAAACAGTCAGTGATGATCTTCGGGCACATTTGGCTAAAACCGTCTATGATGGGAGGCACATCACAGTCGCTTTTTTGCTAAAAAAGTCTGTGATGAGTGTAGAATCAAGGATAACCGACTAGAGGGGGGTGAATAGGAGGTTTCTAAATTTTTTTTATTCTAATTGCAATTAATTAAATCACTATGCTAGAATTGCAATAATGATAATTTACAACTATGATTTCTAGTGATCACCAAGTACTCTAGCAAGTCAAGTATGAGCAATAAAGGGTTCTAATTACAAATAATATAGTCAAATTGCTAGAAATAAGAATTGAGCACAAGAATTGTGAAAACAAGTCACAAGAGAATGAGAGATAAGAAATTTATCTCGTGGTCTCAAAGACTTAACGGTCTCCCCTAATCCACGTTGAGGTGACTTGAACAACTTCAAGCTGGCTCCAACTCTTGAGCCTTCTTCAATCACTAGGGTAGTTCTTCACCGCTCCGGGCAGGCGAATTCCGGCCTTCACAACTTGCCGGAGCTTCTCACAAACGCTGTTGAGAAGCTCACCATGCATAAACGCCTCCAAGCTATCTAGGAGTCGGCAATCTTCAAGAGTAATGAGCCTTGACACTTGCTTGAGGTCGCATTGAGTGTCTAAAGGCTCAACACTAAATGCATCACTTAATTTTGCTACTAACTCTCTCAAAATGTGAATTGAATGCACACAAGAGTATTGGAGACTAGCTAGAGCTCAAATATTGTCAATGAGGATCATGAAGAGCTCTAGAATACAAGTGGGGGTATTTATAACCCCCCACCAACTAAATCTAGCCGTTGACCAAAAGTTGGCCAAAATTGTCCTGAGAGGCCAACGGTTGATACGGTGCATTTAATGCACTGTCAGTGACTGTTGGTCACATGGCTGGTATGATCAGAGGGTCCTTGATCACACCACCCACCTTAGGGCCGAACGTATAGCTCTCTGTAAAAAAACACACTAAGAGGGGGTCGGTCATACTGACAGCCGGTTTGATTGGAGGGGTCCCGGTCATATCGTCCCCTCAGATACCAATTGCACCCCTTTTTGTAAAAAACACACCGGCGCATGTCGGGTCATACCGAGGGTCAGTATGACCTAAGGGGGCCTAGTCATGCCGACCCCACTGCACCAAGAGCTCATTTTTCTTTGAAAAATATTTTTCTTTTTATACAAAGCCACATGGATGTCCAAATGCACAAGTATTGAGCCCCTAAACCTTTTTCAATAGCGAACAAGTGGCAAAGACCCCTGTTAATAGTACGGCACCTATTCTAGCAATCTGATCTTTTTCTTCAAACTCCGAGATCGGCAAAAGCTGTGAAATGGTCCTTAAATTGTATACCTTAGCCATCTTGTTTTGATGCGTTGATCTTCTTTTCATCATTTTCATGCTTCCATAATCGCCGAAGTTTGGACCAACCTATTCCCAAAACACTCAAATTGAAAATGTTAGTCCTTTAACCACAATTGTCATTAATTACCAAAATCAAAATAAATTAGGGGCCTAGATGCTTTCAATCTCCCCCTTTTTGGTAATTGATGACAATCCTCAGGTAAGAATTGAATTGAGTTTGAATTTTGAGTATGCAACTAGTAAAAACAAGTTATATACTCAAAAGCTTTGTTTTAACAATATTTTGCCTTTATGGATGAAGAGTGTGTTTGGCACAAAATATCTTTAAAACAACAATATTTAATTAAAAATTCTCCCTAAATTTGTGCATATTGATGGAGCGTAGTTATTTGCACATTTGAGAATTTTTTATGGTTCCTCGCCCTGGTTCCTAAGGAGAAGGACATCATCACAAGAATTAAATAGTATTCCATTCATTAAAATTTTTTATGTAGCTCGAGGAACGCATTCACCTGGTAATTGAGTTGACATGCGTGAGCTCAAGTAATTGGTCCATGTATTATAGCAGCAGGTTCAAATTGATGTGTAGGAGTGGTTGTATCCATGGAAATGATGTCCTCATCATCCTCCCCTTCTTGCATTTGAGTCGTTCTTGACTCAAGCTCATCATCTTCTCACAAGTATGGCTTCAAATCTATAATGTTAAATGTGGGATTAACCCCAAAATCTGCAGGCAACTCAAGCTTATATGCATTATCGTTAATCCTTTCCAAAACTTTAAAAGGAACATCAACTCTAGGCATCAACTTAGACTTTCTTAACTCAGGAAAATGATCCTTTCTCAAGTGCAACCAAACAAGAGCACTAGGTTCAAAAATTACATGCTTCCCTCCTTTACTAGCAGCAAGCTTGTATTTCTCATTCATAGACTCAGCAATGTTTGCTTTAGTTGTTTCATGCATTTTTAACATCAGTTCAGCACGTTGTGTAGCATCAAGATTCAACTTTTTCGAAGGTGGAGCACGAGGAACAAAGCCATACATAATTTCAAAAGGGCACAACTTAGTAGTAGAATGCAGCAAACGATTATACACAAATTCAATATGAGGCAAGCATTCTTCCCACATCTTAATGTTTTGTTTCAAAACAGCCCTAAGCATGGTAGACAAAGTTCTATTGACAACTTCTATTTGCCCATCAGTTTGGGGATAACTAGTAATAGAAGACAGCAGCTTAGTCCCCAATTTAGCCCATAAAGTTCTCTAGAAGTAGCTAAGAAATTTAGAGTCACGGTCTGAAACTATTGTGTTTGGCACACCATGCAATCGAACAATCTCACGGAAAAACAAATCAGCAACATGGAAAGTATCATCACTTTTATAACAAGGTATGAAGTGTGCTATCTTAGAAAATATATCCACAAAAACAAAGATATTATCCCTCTTCTTCTTTGTTCTAGACAATCCTAAAATAAAATCCATGGAAATATCTTCCTAAGGTACACTAAGAACAGGCAAAGGCATATACAAACCATGGGGATTAAGTCACGACTTAGCTTTCTGACATGTAGTGCAGCGACCAACGAATCTTTCAACACCCCTTCTCATCTTTGGCCAATAGAAATGGCCAGGAAGTATGTCTTTCGTCCTCTTCACACCAAAGTGTCCCGTCAAACCACCTCCATGCGCTTCCTACAATAGCAACAAATAGACGGAACTAGTTGGAACACACAGCTTATTGGCTCTAAACACAAACCCATCATTGAGGATAAATTTGTTCCAAGTTTTCCCTTCTTTGCAATTAAACAACACATCTTTGAATTCATCATCATGCTCATATTGTTGTTTAATCATCTCTAATCCAAAGATTTTGAAGTCAAGTTGTGAAAGCATGGTGTATCATCTAGACAAAGCATCAGCAATAACATTTTTCTTTGCTTGCTTGTGTTTTATAACATAGGGAAAAGTTTCAATGAATTCAACCCACTTAGCATGTCTACGATTCAATTTAGCTTGACTTTGAATATGCTTTAAAGATTCCTGATCAGAGTATATGACAAATTCTTTAGGACATAAGTAATGTTGCCATGTTTCCAAAGTTCGAACTAGAGTATATAATTCCTTGTCATAAGTAGAATAGTTCAAACTAGGCCCACTCAACTTCTCACTGAAATATGCAACAAGTTTTCCCCTTGTAACAACACAGCACCCAACCCAATCCCACTAGCATCACATTTTAGTTCAAACATCTTAGAAAAGTCTAGGAGTTGGAACAGAGGTGCATGTGTTAACTTATCTTTCAATGTGTTGAAGGTGTTCTCTTGTGCATCGCCCTAAACAAATGGCACACCCTTCTTGTTGAGCTTGTTCAGTGTTGCAGCGATGGTGATGAAGTCCTTCACGACGCGACGATAGAATCCAAAAAGTCCTAGAAAACTTCGCACCTGTATTGTCTCAACCTTAGCCTGATCAACTTCAATGCCCTCGGGAGTAACAACATAACCAAGAAAAGAGACTTGATCCATGCAAACGGTGCACTTCTCAAGGTTACCAAATAAGCGTGCATCTCGTAAAGCATCAAAAACAGCACGTAAATGGTCAAGGTGTTCCTCCAATGATTTGCTATATATCAAAATGTCATCAAAATATACCACCACAAATCTGCCAATGAAAGCACACAAAACTTCATTCATCAATCTCATGAAAGTGCTAGGTTCATTAGTTAACTCAAAAGGCATTACTAACCACTCATATAGATCAAACTTAGTTTTAAAAGTCATTTTCCACTCATCTCCTAGCTTCATGCGAATTTGGTGGTACCCACTATGCAAATCAACTTTAAAGAACACTGTAGAGCCACTTAAGTTATCAAGCATATCATCTAGCCTAGGAATAGAGTGATGATACCTAATGGTGATATTATTGATTGCTCTACAATCCACACACATGCGCCACGATCCATCTTTCTTAGGCACTAAAATGACTAGAACACAAGGACTAAGAGACTCACGCACATACCCTTTATCAAGCAATTCTTGAACTTGGCGTTGTATCTCCTTAGTTTCTTCCGGATTGGTTCTGTATGGTGCATGATTAGGCAAAGATGCTCTGAGAATGAGTTCAACTTGGTGCTCAATGCCTCTGTCGGTGTACTTCGCATCGGGGTACCCTCTCCGCCGTAAAAGCAATAAGCCCAAGAAGTGGTCTGGCCCGGTTTGTAGCCCACGGCCCTCGGGCGACCTAGCAATTACATTACACTTTCCACGGGCGAAGCGGTCGTGGCACTCAATGGCACTGGCGAAAGCACGCCGCCTTGCATCGGGCGTGAAGCCCATGTGGCCTGGCGAGCAACTGGCGATACGCCGCCGCCACGGGCGAGAGGTTCGCGTGGCACCCGGCGGATAGTTTAGCGAAGCACGCATCGCCGCGGGCGTGAAGCCCACGTGGCCTCGGTGAGCAACTGGCGATTAGGCCTCGCCACCGGGCGAGTGGCTGCGTGGCACCCCAATGGCAGCTGGCGAAAGCACGCATACGCCTGTCGGCGTGACTTTAGCGAGCACTGGCGATTCATACCGCTCACCGGGCGGCGGCTGCGTGGCGCCTAACGAAGCGGGCGGTGCTTGGGTCCTCTTGCCGCCACCTGAAAGGCGACCAAAGGAATGAGGGGATGGCTTCGCTTGGAAGTCTCCCTCCCCTGGCACCTTGTGTTAGGGCCATTAATTGTAAAGGATTCAGCTTTCGACACGACGACAGCTTATCCCTCTAATGTCTCTCACCAACCCGTCAGTAAAGCGCCCCGTCCCAAGGACGGGCGCGAGGCCTCTCACTGACATTGAATAGGGTTCGAAGGACAAGTTCACGGAGGCGTGCTTAATAAATGAGTCGTGGGTCGACGTGGAAGCTAGAATGATGGGTGTAATTAATGTATTGTAGATAAGTGTGGTGCCACCCTCTCTCTTGCCCAAGGTGGCCCGTCTATATAAGGGCATCCTGGTACATAGAGGGGGGAGAGGTCACTAGAGCAAAAACAAAGATAGAGAAATGCATAATCAAGAACACCATTGTAAACATTTCTCAAAGAAAGAATTAGTAGGACGTAAGGTCATTACACAGACCGGGGCCTGAACCTAGGTAAATCATTGTGTCCACCAGTCCATTCATGCCCGGAGACCCCTGCCGAGAGACATTAGGGTTTCCAACCATGAAGATGACCTCTACCGAACCATAAGTTCCGTCTAGGGGGTAGACACTCTGTAGTGGAATCCTGTCAGGCGAAATACGCCGACAGGGGCGCGCCAGGTAGGGGTCTAGTGGTTGGCTCATCCAACCATCTCTCCGGCGAGCTTCGGTTCTCTGTCTGAAGGGACTTTGCACCTGGTGATGGCGGGTTCACACTCGTAGCAACAAGATGTGGCGGCTAGTGGTTCCCACAATACGTCCCGGCGTTCTCGCCGGACAAGGGACCACCTCTCACCGCCATGGTAGGAAGACTGCACTGTGGCGTACATTCATGGTGGCTCATCCACCTATCCCTCCAACACTTCCTACAAGCGGTCGAGGAGGGAGGTGTGCGCCACGACGTCGGGCTCAGGGACGTATCGGATGCTGAAGTGGTCGGAGGAGCCGATCACCTTCAGTCGGGCTGACCACCCTGAAAGCATCGCCAGCATAGGTCACCTTCCGATTGTGGCTTCCCCCACGATCTAGAACGTGAAGCTCGGCCGAGTGCTGATGGACGGAGGGAGTGTCATCAACCTCCTGTCCTTTGAAGCTTTCCGGGCGCTCCAGGTGCCAAACCAGGAGTTGTGCCCTGCTTTGCCTTTCTATGGCATAGCCCCGGGGGCCAGCATGATCTCCCTGGGCCAGGTGCGCCTTCCCATTACCTTTGGAGAGAAAAGCAACTTTCGTACGGAGTTGGTCGACTTCGAGGTCATTGATTTCGACCTCCCGTACAATGCCATACTTGGCCGACCAGCTTTGGCCAAGTTTATGGCGGCAACCCACTACGGCTATTCGGTGGTGAAGATGCTAGGACCTAGTGGTCCCATAACCATCCGGGTGGACAGGTCAGAGGCTTTGCATTGCCATAAGCACGCACTAGACCTGGCCGGAGCCACCTATGGGAAGCCGGCTGATGCCGCCTTCCCGGGAACCCCTCAGGCGCAAACCCGAGCCTCGCCTGGCTCGCCCAGTGAGGTAAAGGAGGTTTCCCTGAGTGCGAGTAGACCCGGGAAGTCTATCTTCGTCGGCGCTAGCCTCAGCGCCAAATAGGAAGACACGCTCGTCACCTTCCTCCAGTCTAATTCTGACGTGTTTGCCTGGCAACCGTCTGATATGACTGGGGTCCCTAGGGAGGTGATCGAGCACCGACTGGCTACGCTCCCAGAGGTGCGTCCGGTTCGCCAAAAAATTCGACGTCAGGCACCAGAGCGTCAGGATGCCATTCGGGAGGAGGTAGAGAAACTGCTGCGCGTAGGAATTATTCGGGAAGTCTCTCATCCTGAATGGTTTGCTAACCTTGTGCTTGTCAAGAAGTCCAATGGGAAGTGGCGAATGTGCGTCGATTTTACCGACCTTAACAAAGCCTGCCCGAAGGATCCTTACCCCTTGCCGCGCATCGACCTTATCGTTGATTCTACGGCGGGATGTGGGCTGCTATGCATTCTGGATGCATACTCTGGGTACCATCAGATTAGCATAGCGGCGGAAGATGAAGATAAAACTGCTTTTGTGACACCCATGGGCATTTACTGTTATGTCAGAATGGCCTTTGGGTTAAAAAATGCTGGTTCTACTTACCAGCGTGCTATGCATACTACTTTCCGTCCGCAAATAGGGCGCAACTTGGAAGTGTATGTCCACGACCTGGTCGTGAAAGTGAAGAAGAGCGAAGATCTGATTGAAGACTTGGAGGAAACTTTCGCCAACCTCCGGAAGAATTGTTTGAAGCTCAACCCTGAAAAGTGCATCTTTGGCGTACCCTCTGGGAAACTGTTAGGGTTCCTTGTGTCCGGGCGGGGCATAGAGGTCAATCCTGACAAGATAGTGGCTATCGAGCATATGAAGCTGCCTGTTCGACTCAAGCAGGTGCAATGCCTGGCCGATCGCCTGGCCTCCCTCGGGCAGTTTATCGCTCGATTGGGAGAGAGAAGCCTGCCCCTTTTCAAGCTATTGAAAAAGACGAACCATTTTGAGTGGACTGAGGAGGCTCAACAAGCGTTTGAAGACTTAAAGCAATACCTCTCCCCACCAGTGCTCGTCGCCCCTCAGCCTAGTGAGCTGTTGCTCCTATACATTGCCGCAACCCCAAAGAAGGGTGAGTGCGGATCTTGGTGGCGAGAGGGAAGGTATTCAGAAGCCAGTCTATTACATCAGCAAGGTGTTACATGAAGCGGAGACTAGATACCCGCAAGCACAGAAGATGCTGTATGCTGTCCTGGTGGCGTCCAGGAAGCTATGGCATTACTTTCAAGGACGAGAAATTACAGTGGTCATAGCCTACCCTCTACGAGAAATCCTTCACAATCGAGAAGCAAAAGGTTGCATCGCCAAGTGGTCGGTGGAGTTGGGAGAATTCTGTCTCAAATTTGTACCCCGCACGCCATCAAGAGCCAGAAGCTGGCGGAGTTCGTTGCTGAGTGGACTCCCGCCGCTCCGATAGCAGAGGTAGCACCCGCATCTTCCCCTTCGACCCTGTTCTTTGATGGTTCTTTCAGGCTAGAAGGCGCGGGGGCTGAAGTGGTCCTAGTCTCCCCAACTGGTGACATCCTCCAATATGTGGTCATCCTCGACTTTAAGGCCACCAACAATGTTGCCGAGTACGAAGGCCTACTGGCGGGGCTGCGCATTTCCTCAGCATTAGGCGTCCGATGCCTCCAGGTTAAAGGCGACTCCCTGCTAGTCATTAACCAAGCGCGGAAGGAATTCCAGTGCTCTGATCCTACCATGGCCGCCTACCTAGCGGAGGTGAGGAAAATGGAGCGCCATTTCGAAGGATTGGGATAAATTCATATTCCTCGACGCGATAACCATCTGGCAGATGAGCTTTCACAGCTCGCATCTTCAAGAGCCTTTGCTCCGGTCGGGGTCTTCGAGGAAAGACTCTCTCGGCCGTCCGTCATTACCCCCACTCCTTGTGGGGAGGACGGCTCTTCCGCCGTTACCCCCGCTCCACGTGGGAAGGACGGCCCAACTGTTGTTGCCTCTGCTTTCGCTGAGAAGCGGCGGTGCCGCAAATGCAAAGACACCGGGAAAGGCCCACTTAATCGAGTGCCGGCGATCACCGTGTGATCGCCACTCTTGGCCGGGAAGGCCAATGGATGAATCCCATCCTAGCCTTCTTGCAAGACCGAGAGGTCCCCTACGATGACACTTCTGCTGAAAGGATAGCACGAAAGGCCAGGTGCTACACCCTGGTGGATGGGGACCTATACCGCCGAAGCAGAAACGGAATCCTCCTGAAATGCGTCACTCGGGAAGAGGGGAGCGCCCTGCTCTCTGATATTCATGGAGGCATGTGCGGGAGCCATATGTCCTACCGGACGCTTGTCAGCAAAGCATTCCGCCAAGGATTTTATTGGCCTACTGCCCTCCAGGATGCTTGCGAGCTGGTAAAGAGGTGTGAAGCATGCCAATTCTTCGTCAGGCAAACTCACCGACCGGCCCAAGCTCTGCAAACCATTCCGCTCTCTTGGCCGTTCGCGGTCTGGGGGCTGGACATCCTGGGCCCGTTCCCGTGGGCCACGGGGGGCTTCACCCACTTATTTGTCACCATCGACAAATTCACTAAGTGGGTCGAAGCCCAAGCGGTTCGTGCTATCACGGCTTCTGCTGCCGTTAAGTTCATCCACGGGATTTTCGTCCGCTTTGGAGTTGCTAATCGTATCATCACCGACAACGGCACTCAATTCACTAGCGCGGCTTTTATGGAATTCTGTGAAGAGATGGGCACTAAAGTGTGCTTCACTTCGATGGCCCATCCCAAAAGCATAGGCCAAGCTGAGCGTGCCAACGCGCTGGTGTTGAGAGGTTTAAAGACCAGAGCATTTGATCGACTCCGCAAGCGGGGGGCGCGGTGGACAGAAGAGCTCCGGTTGCCAGTTGTGGTCGCTCAACCACACCCAACCGGCGACAAAGAGACGCCTTCTTCTTGGTCTACGGTGCCGAAGATGTCCTTTCTTCCGAGCTATCGTTTGGCTCGCCACGTGTTTCGGTGTTCAGCGAGGAAGAACAGGAGGATTACCGCGTCGACGACGTCAACCTTCTGGAGGAGGTGTGTGACCGGGCGGCCTTGCGCGCCACCCGATACCAGCAAAGCCTTAGATGGTACCATGCCGCTCGGGTCTCTGAGAGAACACTGGCAGTTGGTGACCTGGTTTTGCGTAGAATTTAGACGCATGCCGAGCTCCACAAACTATCTTCCCGGTGGGAGGGCCCCTTTAAGGTGGTCTCAGTGTCTCGGCCTGGGTCGATCCGATTGGCTACCGAGGATGGACAAGAGCTGGCCAACTCCTTCAATGTGGAGTTGTTGCGGAAGTTTTACCCCTGAAAGACTTGACTGTGCGGTCGCAGATGAAATGTTGAGTGCGCCTGTAGCTCAGGCCGTTGAACTAACCCCGTGGCGACTGGGTGAGTAGGCGGACGGCTGCGCCCTGCTCGCCAAAATATTGGCCTTCGTGACCGATCCAGAAGTTGGTCACCCGATGGTTCATGATCAGATAAGTTGTTTGCATTTGGCATCATTGACTCATTATTTTCTGCGTCCACGTTACATTGGGTTGAGTTGAGCGCGATTGTCGCTAACATTGGGAACCTGACGACTCCTTGTTGGTAAAAGGAGATGCCCAGCATTCACGCTACGCAAAGCCGGGTCATCAGGAGTATGAACCAGACACGGTGGCTCACCAGCGGCCCACACACCTCGGTCCAGCTCAACGAAGCACCGATGGCTGTCTCCGCGAGCACCGCATAAGCCCTGTACTACCCCTGAGAACCTGTTACTCTACCGCGCGAGGCTACGGTTAGGCTCCAAGAGATCGCAAGGATAAAAGCTTCGAAGGGACAAGGGTTAACGACAATCGTGCGAACAGACTTAGGAGTCTATCTGTTGTTACCACGTACAACATGTGTATACATATAATTATTGTTTGCATCCTAACAGCTAGGGAATTCTGAAGCATAAACATAACCCAAAGAAATCAAGACGGCGCAACGCGGACAAGCATGCAAGCTCAAGGAAGAGACCCAGGGTGGCGTTCAAATTTAAGCGCCGCGTGCGCGCTGAACTGACTTAATAAGAGCATCCCTCGCCTCGGCGAGCTTTGGAATGGCGTCAATTAGCGTGTCGACAATAGCGACGTCGCGGGTGGTGGCGACTTGCTCGGCCCATTCGGCCATGACGAGTTCAAATTCGGCCCAAAGCTCCGCGAGGAAGAGCAATGACTGAGCTTCGTCGTCGGAGGAAGAGGAGCGGGAAGAAGCCATTAAAGATTTGAGAGAAAAGAAGACTAAATATTGCGGGTCAGTAGAAAGTTTGCGAAGCAAGCGGTCCTTCCGACCCCGACGTCTGTACCATTCTTATATGTTCGGGGCGCGGAAGCTGAGCAATCGCAGTGGAAGTGTAGTCTCTCAAGCAAAGAAGGCGAAAGGGCAAAGAGCGAAATCTGAAGGAAGCAGAAGGTGTAAACTGTTGCGTGGGGGTGTATGTGTATATAGGCCCCTCGCGAGGATGGTTCGCGTCTAGATGAACGGCACGGCGTTTCGGGTCCCGAGAAAAATCAGCGGTCGTGGGGAGGACCGAAGCGGTTGCGTGCGCAGGAGTGGTGGGCCCATCCAGGAGCGCACTGGCATTAATTAAGGTCTGAAAAGCAGCTGGCGCGCGCTCCAGGACGGCCCTGGGGGCTACTATTGGTGTACTTTGTACCGGGGTACCCTCTCCGCCATAAAAGCAATGGGCCCAAGAAGTGGCCTGGCCCGGTTTGAAGCCCACGTGGACCTGGCGGCGACTGGTAATGCATTACGCTCGCCACGGGCGAAGCGGCTCGCGTGACACCTCGGCGGGCGACTGGCGAAACACGCCGCCCGCCAGCGAAGCCCACGTGGCCTCGCAAGCAACTGGCGATTATGCCGCCGCGGGCGAGCGGCGACTGCGTGGCACCCGGTGGCGACTGGCGAAACACGCCGCCCACCGGGCGTGAAGCCCACATGGCCCCCTGGCGAGCAGCCTAGCAATTATGCCCTGCTCGTCGGGCGAGTGGCTCGTGGCACCCGGTGGCAGCTGGCGAAGCACGCCGCGCCCACGGGCGTGAAATCCACGCTGCCCCTAGCGAGCAACTGGCGATTATGCCACGCCACGGGCGAAAGCAACAAGGCGTGGCTCGACGAAGCGGGCGGGTGCTTGGGTCCCTCTTGCCGGGCCACGAAGGCGACCAAAGGAATGAGGGGATGGCTTCGCCTGGAAGTCTCCCTCCCCTGGCATCTTATCCCTCTGACGTCTCTCACCAACCCGTCGTAGAAGCGTCCTGTCCCGGGCAGACCGGGCGAGGCCTCTCACTGACATTGAATAGGGTTCGAAGGACAAGGCCATGGAGGCGTGCTTAATAAATGAGTCGTGGGTCGACGTGGAAGCTGGAATGATGGGTGTAATTAATGTATTGTAGATAAGTGTGGTGCCACCCTCTCTCCTGCCCAAGGTGGCCCGTCTATATAAGGGCATCCTGGTGCATAGAGGGGGGAGAGGTCGGCTAGAGCAAAAACAGCATAAAGAGGCAGACACTGAAGAACACCATTATAAACATTTCCTCAGCAAAGAATTAGCAGGACGTAAGGCTGTTACCCGCACCGAGGGCCTGAACCTGGGTAAATCATTGTGTCCACCAGTCCATTCACTCCCGGAGACCCCCGCCGAGAGACATTAGGGTTTCCAACCATGAAGATGACCTCTACCGAACCATAAGTTCCGTCTAGGGGGTAGACACTCTGTAGCGGAATCCTGTCAAGCAAAATACGCCGATAGCCTCGAATTGGGGGCAGCCTTGGTGGTACATCCTTTGGAAAGACGTCAGTGTACTGCAAAAGGTTAGTGACAGCAGGAGGCAAAGAAGAAGATATATCCTCAAATGAAAACAAAACTTCTTTGCGAACGAATGCATAGCAAATAGAACTTCTAACATCCAGCTCATTCACATTAGATTTGGTAGCAAGAAAACAAGCACCGAATGTGCAAATCCAGACCCTCTGTGTATTCTGCACTAGTCCAGAATCACGTTAGTGCACACAGTCTCAACATAGATGAATATCCCAATCATAGTCAACGATAACATAAATAAGACTTTATCAAGTTTATTATAACTGATGAATTACCTTATGGTCCACCTTACATGAATATGCCATGCAGGGCTAAGTAAATAGATAAACTGCAGTGGAAATAATGAAAACGCGTAGCAACCCTTCAACTGCCACAGGCAACTGACAAGGCTCGCACCCTAATTGTTCGTCTCCTCATGGAATTCCTCCTCCAATGCAGGCGTTACTTCTTCCTCAATTGATGATGTTGGTGGCAAGGGGTGAGTACATAAAGCACTCAACAAGCCGTGCACAGAATGCAATTCTACTTACTATATGCATGGCTTAGTACAAAGGAAGGCTACAAGGTTACTTTGCATAAACAGCATTTACGAAAGAATAGCATAAATGGATTGAAAGACAGTAAAACAATAATAACAGTAATAACTTTGCATTTGTTTTCAATGTCAACCCATATCCTTATTTCCATATTCCATCATTCCATCCCCACATTTATTTAATAAAAATCTAACCCTTGACTGTAATCACCGAGTAATGCCCAATACCGTTAGCACGGCTATTCGAATAGGTTTTACACTCTGCAGAGGTTATACACTTTACCCACAAGATATAATCCAACACCACAAAGGCGAGTGACCATAACAAAGCCTTTCCAATGCCTATCTAAACCCAGTACTATCTGCTAAGGTTTCAACATCCAGGGCCCCCCTCTTGCGCCATGTGAGACAACCTGTGCGAGGACTGGTTACCACTACCCGGGCCTCACACCACCACGATAGTACTAAAGTCTAGAATCAACAAATTAATCAGTTAGGTCTGTCCCATTCCAGACTTGTGGCTGTATGAATGACTCAGTTCAAATTCTTGCAAGGTTAAGTCCTTAATTGACCGAGGCAAGACTAACCAAAAATCATCATGTCATTAACATCGTAAAAAGCAAATGCGACCGCCCACATGCCAACCTTGGCCCACCACAAAACCATGCCACATGCCTCAGTCCAAATCATTTTTACCACCCCGATTGGTTTACCATGCTCCATGTGCCATCATCAATTCCAACATTGTGTGACAACCCGGCGCACAATTAATAACCATGTTCCATAGTCGTTAAGCAATATTAACATTTGATCATGAAGTAATGACTCGTTGCATGGCTAAGCTTTCTACTTACGTTCTATCTACCCATATTGGCATTTATAGCTACCAATTACTAATAAACCATTCTAGGGTGACAAATGAATTACGGCATACGACATAGCAAGGGTGAAAGTCTCTCAAATAGACGGTTAACTACTCCCAACATATAGCGAACATTTGATAATTGAAATAAATGCAATATGTTAAACAACATAACATTTAAATGTGGGTGCAACATGGTTAAAGCATGACTTGCCTTCAAATGGGTCTGAATCCTGCTCTACAACCTGATCAAGTGCTGGCTCCTCAATCACAAACTCTCCCGGTAATTCGACGTCTACGCGCAACGAAAGGAAAAGTAATAAATAACCAAAACAGAGAACAAAATCAAATACAATTCACCAATAAATAGATCAAAATTTTACAAATTTTTAGGAATTGGAATCACCTCAATCGGAGTTCGGACGCAAAAGATATGGCCTTTCGAAGTTTTAATTAACTAGAAAATCCTAAAAATCAGAAATTCCGATTTATCCGAATTATTTTTATACATGAAAGACCATGTGGAGGTATATCCTTGTGTGTGATGAGTAATTGACAAGAGTTGAGCTTGGGTTGATTTGAAATTGAGTTTGATTTGAATTGGATTTTCTATGTGAAGCAATTTGAGTGTTGGTTGCTTTTCCTAGGGCTACTCGCTTGGGGCGGTAGCATCGAACCGTTGAGAGAAATTATGAATGATTAATGATTTTGTGATAATCATTAAATATATTTGTGGGCATTGCTATGTGAAAGGCTTTTCCTTGTCTTTGATGGTTGCAGGGCGACAGTGCTAGGTCATGGTGAGGCGGAGGATGACCGGGACTAGGCGAGGAGCGTCGAAGGTCCAGAAGGTCGGGAGATCACCGGAAGATGATCGGAGATGGAGTCCGGGCAAGTCAAGAAGACAAGGAAAGGAGATGATGCTAGCTAGATGCCGCGTGGATCAATAAGGGCCGTCGGATCGCGGTCTAGTTGATAGGTTAGCGGGTCTAGGTAGTATGCTTTGAAAACCATGCAAGAAAACCCATTATGTGTGCGGGTTTTGGGTTAGCCCTTGCATGGCTGTGTGAGTGGGTCAATCCTAGCCCTTAGATGAGTGTCCTAGGGTTGAGGGACTCATCCAAGGGTGGTAGGTGGCCCAAGAATAGTATAAATAGGGGTGGAGGGGTGGCCTCCTCCCCTTGAAGGTTTGAGTTGCTCCTTTGAGCTTTGCCCACATGAAGTGAGGCTTTGTAAACCTTCCCACCAGAAATACAAAGAATTTCTTTACATTATTGTGAATTTAAATTCCGCATTTACACTATGTCTTTACTTTGCGCAATTTAAATTCAGCATTTACTTTACGCATTTACTTTCGCGTAATTTACATTCATGCAATTTGGATTTGCCTCCCCTCCTTCTAAATACTGATCTTGAATGTTTTGAGTGTGTTCATTTGATTTTACATCTCTTTTGCACTTTTGGATTGAGTAGAGATCATCTTTTCTTGCAAATTGCAACTCTGTCCAGAACTTGTTCTTCACGCAGCAGTTAGTGTTTGATTTTTAGAAAAATATAAAAAAATCCTTTTTGAGTGATTCTTATTGTAGAAGGTGCAGGACTCTCATATCCATCTATAGAAAAATTTTAGAGTCTACTGGTTGCACCGTTTGGGAGCCATGAGGTGAAAACCGAGCCCTAAACTTTCTGCTCAAAGTTCCTGACTGTTTGTGTTCTTAGATTTTTCATGTTTTTTATGGAAAGGTTTTTGAGTTGAAATTTGGTGGAGTTCTTTATGACTCTTCTTCTCATAGGGATAAAAATTCTCAAAATGTCTTGAGCCGCAGAAACCCACCAACCACCTGTTCAAATTGAGGACAGCTTCTGAAAATTCTGCTTTTGCTTTTCTGAAAGTAGCTTTTGTAATTTGAATTGATCTCCTTTCTAAAAGC
The DNA here is from genome assembly GCA_036346375.1 of Guadua angustifolia. Lineage (NCBI taxonomy): Eukaryota > Viridiplantae > Streptophyta > Magnoliopsida > Poales > Poaceae > Guadua > Guadua angustifolia. The sequence continues at coordinate 22,958,906 of CM070522.1, forward strand.
AAGAGTTGAATTGATTCCTTCTCTTTTTGGACACTAGACAATCAGAATTGTGACTCAAAAATCCCCACATATTTGATGGTACTTATCCATACAAGTTAGGGGTACACATAGTTGTCTAGGTTTTCGGGTTTTTCACGATTTCCTTTGAGCGATCTTGTCGAGGTTTTAGTCGGAGTATTTTGGGGGAAAATTTGTTTGCGACCATTCACCCCCCCTCTATTCGCCATCTCGGTCCTTCAATACAGGAAATTCCTATTTATGACGTCAGCACCGAAATGAATTTTCAGTCGAATTATTTTTATAGGAAAAAATTAATTATGACATCATTGCTAACGTCAGCATGACACGTGGCCCACTCATACGCTGACACGCGTCGCAACCAAAGCCTGCCACGCGTCTCAGCGCATGGACCCTGTCCACGGCACGGCTCGGGCGCACGGTGGACCGATGGTACTGTGCTGTACACCGGTTGACGCAAGCGCTGCGTCATTGGTACGGCTGGACCAATCACAGCACGACACGCGGCACGCTACGGTTAACCGAAACTCGATTCAATCTTGTCCATTCGATTCCAAATGAACGGCCGAGATTTATCATCATGAAGCGGCTCGAATCTACTTCGAGCGTGACACGCGGTGGCACGACTACCCTCGGATCTGGATCAGATGGCACGGCAGGCGAAGCGGCGATGCGACACGTGGCACGATCATAGACGACCGACGCGCATTCGACGGCTACGGCGACTACGCAACGTGGCAGCGCTAGAGCCCTAGGATTAAAATCTAGTGGCTACAATTGAATCAACACAGATCTATGCGATGAAATCTAGACCGTTCGATCTAATCCAACGGACGAGGGTTGAAGATGGGGTTTACTGTTGATGTGGCGACGCGGCGAGATCCGGGGCGTTGCTTGGAGATCAGACGGCTAGCGAAGCTCGAGTTGCGGCGATGGCACGGCGGCGCGGGGTTCACCAGAGAGGAAGAAGACAACCACGGCGACGGCGCTGTGGGGCTTCTCCAGTGACACGAAGTGGCGCGGCTGGAGCGTCTCGGCACGGGCGACTCGGCGATGACCTCAGGCACGGCGGAGGGTGACCAACGGCGGCACAATGGACGGCGAAAAGCCTCGGGACTCTGGAAAGCTCGTATGGGAAAACGACGACGTCTCAGGCAACACGAACTAGGGCAGATGGTGCGGCGCAAGGTGGGGTTTACGAGGGTGGCGGCAACACAATAAATATGGGGCCTGGGCGTCCGTGCCGTTGCGAGAAATGCTGAGGAGTCCACGGCGGCAGTGGAGTCCAGCTGGGATACGAGAAGACGACATGGCCGCATCTCGTGCGTACACGCGGCGGAATCGGACGGCACGAGGCGCCAAGCGACGCGGCTCAAGGACGACCGCCCGATCAAAATCGAATGGATGACACGCGAAGAGGCTAGGGTTTGCGGTGGGCTAGGCTGCGCAGAATTGGGCCAGACCGGGGAATTCGGCCCAAACACTATTGAAGCAATTTTAATTCATTTCCGAATTAAAACAAATTAGGAAATTCAATAAAGCCAAAAGAAATAGCAATAAAATCAGGAAAAATCTAGAAAAATTCCATAAAATACTCTGAGGCAAATAGAACCCAAATAAAATACTTCCAATAAAAGATCATCAACCAATTACTCAGAAAAAATAAAGAACAGCTAGGGCTCAATTAAATAAATGCAAAAAGAAATAAATAAATTCTCAGAAAATCAGATAAAATCAAGAAAAGCATAATAAATCTAGAAAAGCAAAATTTGGGATGTTACAAACCTCCCCCCTTAACGGAATCTCGACCCCGAGATTCAGGGCTGACTAAGGAATAGGTTTGGAAACTCCGACTTCAGATCATCTTCTCGTTCCCATGTAGCCTCGCTCTCTAAATGATTGCTCCACTGCACTCTACAGAAACGCACTGACTTATTCCGGGTTCTTCGTTCAGCCACATCCAGAATCTTGATTGGTTGCTCCTTGTAGGTTAGATCCTCCTGCACATCAATTGACTCCAATGGCGTCTGTTCCGCTGGCACTCAAAGACACTTCTTTAACTGAGAGACATGAAATACATCATGGACTCCTGCCAACGACTACGGCAACTCCAACTGGTAGGCAACCTCTCCTCTGCGACACAAGATCTTGAACGGACCAACATATCTCGGTGCAAGCTTCCCTTTAGCATGGAATCTCTTCACTCCTTTGAGTGGGGTTACTCTAATATACACAAAATCTTCAGGCTCGAAGCTTAGTTCTCGGCGACGGTTATCAACATAGCGCTTTTGCCTCGACTGAGCAGTCTTCAACCTTTCTCTGATCATGGCAATTTGCTCTTCAGCTTCTTTTAAGATATCTGGTCCAAAAATCAACCTCTCTCCTGTTTTATTCCAATTTAGTAGGGTACGGTAAGAACGACCATATAAGGCTTCAAATGGCGACATTTGCAAACTGGCTTGATAGCTGTTGTTGTAGCTGAACTCAACATACGTCAGGCATTTATCCCATGTAGTGGCATAGTCTAAGGCACAAGCTCTCAACATATCCTCTAAAATCTAATTGACTCTCTCGATCTGACCATCTGTTTGAGGATGATAAGCCATACTAAAATTTAGACGAGTTCCCATCGCTTCATGCAACTTATTCTAAAATCTCGAGGTAAATTGAGTACCTCTGTCTGATACTATCTTCTTGGGCACACCATGCAAACATACAATTCTTGACATGTATAACTCTGCCAAACGGTCTCCTGAGTAAGTAGTCTTCACAGATATAAAATGTGCAACTTTAGTCAAGCGATCAATTATAACCCATATAGAATCGTACCCACTCTGAGTCCTCGGTAATCCTGTGATAAAGTCCATACCAATCTCCTCCCATTTCCATTTGGGCACCTTTAAAGGTTACAACAAACCTGCTGGCTTTTGATGCATTGCCTTCACTCTCTGACATATATCACACAAAGCGACATGCTCAGCAACTTCACGCTTCATATTCGGCCACCAAAATCTCAATTTCAAATCCTGATACATCTTTGCACTTCCAAGATGAATAGAGTACTTTGAATCATGAGCTTCTTCGAGAATCAACTGCTTCAGTTCCTTTTTATGCGGCACGCAGATTCGACTTCCCATCCATAAAGTTCCTTGTGCATCCACGGTGAAATTCTTAGCCTTTCCTTCTTCCATTTTAGACTTAATCCTCTTCACTTTAGCATCATCCTTCTGCCCTTCTCGGATTTGATCCTCCAACGTAGGCTTTACCTCCAAGGTAGCTAGAAACCCTTTTGGTATTACCTCCAATATTAGCTTTTGAAATTCCTTACATAACTCAGACTGACTTCCTTGAATCATCATATTAACACTGTGACTCTTCCAGCTCTGCGCATCGGCTACCACATTAGCCTTTCCAGGGTGATAATGAATTCCCATATTATAATCTTTAATTAATTTCAACCACCTTCTTTGCCTCATATTCAGATCTGACTGAGTGAAAATATACTTTAAACTTTTATGATTCGTGTATATTTCACAACGGTTGCCAATAAGGTAGTGGCGCCATAACTTTAAGGCATGCACTACTGCTGCTAATTCCAAGTCATGCGTCGGATAATTCTTCTCATGTGGCCTTAACTGCCTTGACGCATATGCGACCACTTTGCCATTCTGCATAAGCACACATCCAAGACCTTGACGCGAAGCATCACAATAAATATCAAAACTGCTCCGAATGTCTGGCAACACTAACACTGGTGCGGATGTCAACCTTTTCTTCAATTCTTGAAAACTCCTCTCACAATCTGGCGTCCAAGCAAATTTATTTTCTTTCGTCAACAATTGTGTAAGGGGCTTGGCGATTGATAAAAATCCTTCTATGAATCGACGATAATATCCTGCCATTCCAAGAAAACTCCGAATCTGGGTTACCGACTTTGGTTGTTCCCAATGCAACATTGCTTCGACCTTACCAAGGTCAACTGTAATACCCTTAGCAGTCATCACATGACCAAGGAACTCCACTTTCTTCTTCCAGAAGTCACATTTACTAAACTTGGCATACAATTGCTATGCTCGAAGCTTCTCCAGAACTAGCCTCAAGTGTTCTGCATGATCTTCTTCTGACTTAGAGTAGATAAGAATGTCATCTATGAAAACGACAACAAACTTATCCAGGTATTCCATGAAAACTTTATTCATCAGATTCATGAAATATGCAGGGGCATTGGTCAATCCAAATGACATCACTGTGAACTCATAATACCATATCTGGTGGAAAATGTTGTCTTTGGTATGTCTTCTGCTCGAATCTTCAGCTGATGATATCCCGATCGAAGATTTATTTTAGAGAAGATCCCGGCTCCTCTTAACTGATCAAATAGGTCATCAATCCTGGGCAACGGATACTTATTCTTTATGGTTACCTCATATAAAGCTCGATAATCAATGCACATCCTCATGCTCCCATCCTTCTTCCGAACAAACAAAACAGGCGCTCACCATGGCGATGAACTTGGCCTCACGAAACCTTTTTCCAGCAACTCCTCAAGCTCCTTCTTCATTTCTACCAACTCATCTGTCGGCATCCGATACGGTCTCTTAGCTATTGGGGCTATACCAGGCACTAATTCAATCACAAATTCAACATCTCGGTCGGGCGGCATTCCAGGTAACTCCTCAGGAAAAACATCCAGATATTCATTCATAACTGGCACTTCCTCAATGCTAACTGCCTTTACGCTATTAACCATCATTTGACCATTAAGAACTGCAGTTGCTTAAACTTCCACCTTTTCGCCTTTTGGGCTCTTAATGGACACTACTCTTCTACCACAGTCTAGCACGGCCTTGTGCTTAGATAACCAGTCCATCCCAAGAATAACATCTAAGGTTTGAGTATCCAGGATAATAAGGTTCACTAGGAACTCTACTCCATTCATGAGCATCCTTACTCCTATGCATCCTAGGTTAGAACGCAACTCTGATCCAGGAGATTGGACCAAAAGCATGCACTTAAGATTCTTAACTTCTAACCCATACCCAACAGCAAAATCTCGAAAAACAAGAATACGAAGCTCCAAAATCAAACAAAACTGTAGCAGGTACTAAATTAACCAGAAACTTACCCAGTACGACATCCGTTGCTCCTTGGGCCTCATCAGTCATGATATGATTAACACAACCTCTCACCGTGGCCTGAGTGGTGGCTTCAGACTGAATAGCTCCACGTTTTTTCTCCTGGTGCAGGTGTCTTGGCTGGCGTTGATCCAAGGTTGAAACGTATAGGCGTGACACCTCCTCTCTTAGGACAATTATTGGCGAAATGTCCAGGCTCATTGCAACTGAAATAGCGCCACACTGCTGACTGCTGACCTCCTCCTGGAGCATTATTGGTCTGAATTGGCGTCTGAAAGTTCTGCCCACTAGGACGGGGCATCGGCGAAGGCGTTTTAAGGACCGCCTTTGGCTGAAACCTGACAAACTGCTGCGGTGCAACCCTCATCTTTTGCTGCCCATGGCAAGCTCCTTGTTGTGCCATTCTGCGCTTGCGATTGTCATCCAACTCCTTGCGCTTATCCTCCAGAAAAAGGGCCTTATTCACCAGCTCTTGAAAATCAGGAAAAGTGTGAGTGATCAGCCCCACTTGCAACCCAGAATTCAGTCCTTTCATGAAGCGAGACTGCCTTGCTTTATCAGTCGTTACATCCTCAAGTGTGTAGCGAGCAAGCTGAGTGAACCGGTTCAAATATTCTGCCACTGACTAGCTCCCTTGCTTGATGGCCCTGAATTCCTCCGTCTTCAAATCCATGACACCTTTCGGAACATGGTACTGACGAAAAGCAGTAGAAAATTCCTCCCAAGTAATCTCCTGTGGTTTCTCCTGTGAAGCGCAGTAATTCTCCCACCATTCAGCAGTTGTGCCCTCCAGCAGATGAGAAGCATAAAGTACCTTCTCATTCCCTTCAAACTGAGTCATTAGCCTCAATTGGGTTAGCATTCCAAGAAAATGTGGGTGGATGAGTCCTCATAAAGTCAGACAGCTTCGAGTACGACGGTTCCCATTGCCAGCTGCTTGATTAGCATTGTTGACCGCTGCTTTATTAGCAAAGTGTTGCATCTGCTGCATCATAGTCTGCATAAGCTGAGTTTGTGCAGCAAGAAAAGCTCCAAAGTTGTTCATATCCACTTGGGGTGCGGCCTGAGGAATTGGCGACGCATTCCTGTTATCCTCCTGACGGCTTCCGCTTCCCTGACCTCCATTGTTTCCACGAGTGTTCACCATCTGCAGATCACTCCCAGGTTTAGAGAAAAGAGGGAAAACATCATAGACAAGTAATATAAAATCTTAGGCGGAGGCAAAAGGTTCTTATCCCAAACTCCAACTTTATTATATTTATTTAATACTTGGTATGGCTGCTCACAACTGCCTAAGGGCAATGCAGCGCATACTGCACACTCAAAAGAACACAACGACTCGGAAATTGCAAGCAACCTAACAAGCAACACTACCGACTAATGGCAAAATTCTAACTTGGACTCATACGACTCACACTTGAGTCACAACTACCACTAGACTTCACTACGCCTAATCACTAAGATATCCTGGATGTGCACAACCAGGCTGACACGGCGGTGGGCGACTCGGCTTTGGGGCAAACTGGTTCTGATGACCTGGGGTCTCGTGAGATGGCACTGACCCCTGGATCTCCTGCTCCGGCTCAAGCTCCTCCGGGTCCTCATCAGATTCCTCCAAATCAGTTGCCTCCTTCCTGAAGTAAAGAGCCTCCTCTAATTCACCGATCCTCTCGGCAGCCATCCTCCTAGTCTCCTGAAGATCCTTCTCAACTTTTGCCAAGGCCTCATATGCTTCGAAAAGCTCCTGATTGGGGGTCATTGTGTGTATCTCTTGAGCTGAAATGTGGCGCACCATGTGGACAGTGGTAGGATTGTCCTCTTCCTTGACCTTCTCCTCAATGACGGTGACTCCATCTAGATGGTACTTGAATGCAATGTCCTCTAGCTGCATGGCATAGTCACGAGCAAAGCGGCGAAGTGCAAGGCGAGTGGTCTCCTGAATACCAGCTTCGAAGGATGCCCTCCTCGCGGTGATGTAGACTGGACGACTCCCGACTGTACCTTTCTGAGCGTACACTGTGAGCCTGCAGATTGTGCCTCTCCTCCTTCCATTCACCACCCAATTGTTGTTGTGATAGATTGGGCGATCAAAGCCTCCTAGCATCTGCAACATTCTCCAGAGTTCAGCAGCAAATCCTCCCTTACGCTCACCATAAACGCAGTCCATTCCAACCTGTAGAAAAGCGGCTCTCTCAAAACCTCAACTCAAAACCAAGAAAAGAGAGAAAAATTCAGCATAGGTAAAGAGCAAGAAGAAGGGACGAGTCAAGATCCTTTTAGCTTCTTAAGTTATTCATGGAGGAACTGAGGTTCGGGACTAGGTTCAGGGAGGAATCGAGGTCTTGGTAGTCGAGGATGTCATGCGGGACGTTCGAGCTAGAGAACATGCACATGGAGGCTGGTTAGTCACGTAATTACAGTATGTGGGCTGTACATGCGTGCAAGAGTTATTTTTGGCCAGGTTGAGATGTATACAAACTCTTTCCATGTTGGAAGTGGAGTTGTATTCAATCTCTTTATGTTTGCTCAGTATAAATAGGGGGAGGTGTCTCCTGGTTATTTTGAGCTAGGTTTTTAGGGTTTGTACTATTTTGTTTTGGAGACTGTATCCAGATAAATAAAATCTTTTTTGCAAATCCGAGCATCCTGTGCATCGCGGCGTGAAGAAGAAAATCCTTGCAACTAGAAGTTTTTAGTGTTTGATCTTTATTCTATTGCGGCGTGAGGAAAAATCAAGGAAGTTTTTTTTGTGGTTGTTCATCTCGTGTGGCGGCCGGAAAGACTAGAAGAAGGCAACTAGAAGAATTTGAAGAGCTCTCAATACCTTGAGTTGTTTTTAGTCTGGCGTAGATTGGAGCATCGACTGAAGTTTTGTCCGTCGCAGCAGTCACGAAGTTCATCATGGAGTTCGGTCTCTTGCAAAAGGTATCATCTTCCAAAGGTAATATCTCAAGATCCATAGGTCCGATTGAGTTAATTCTTTTTGGGTTAGCTTTAGAATTGAATCTAGTTTCTACAGTTAAAATTTCACATCAATCCAACGGTTGCATCTTCAAAAATTACTATTTTTATAAACTAGTCGCCAGACTGCTCGTTGATTGCATAAACTGGTCGCCCGACTGCTCTCCAACTGCGAAAGTGGTTGCTCGACTACTCTCTTACTGTGTGAATTGGTCTCTTGACTATTCGCCGACTACGTGAACTGGTCTCCCGACTGTTTGCCAACTGCGTGAACTGGTCTCCCGACTGTTCGCTAACTGTGAACTAGTCTCCAATCAATTTGAGTTTAAATTGGGGTGTGTTAATAAAATCATAAAAACTTTGATATTAGCTTCTGTGCAATCATTCACCCCCCCCCCTCCTCTGATTGCTACGTTAGTATATTTCAATCCTACAATAAAAAATAGAAAGTATTATGCTGAGAGGGTGACATCGAAAGCATAACAGCCTGATTACGCGTAATCAATCCTATGGAGAAAGCGTATTCCCTTTTTAGTAAAAGCATCTTTCCAATTTTTGGATTTAATTGACAGGTGGGGCCTATTGGTCAGGATTTTAATATTTTTTGTGAAACTTATTGACGGGGTCCACGCATTAGTGACACAAAAATTAAAAATTAACATGCTGCACTTGGCTCTCGTTAAAAAGAAAAAAAAGTTCTATGTAACACAATAAAATTTGCTTGAAAGTCCAAATCCGACATCCTAAACTATGAAACTAGATATTTGATCCCCAACTTTGCAATCTAGTTCAAAGAATATCCTAATCCAGTTTCGCATAGTTGTCTGTGATGAGTGAATGGTTTTATTATATAGGATAACATACCGGATAAGTTTAGGTCAATGATGAGTGAGGGCTCAAAGGAACTTCCTTTTCAAATCGAAATAGAGATGGAGCGAGCTATAGGGGCTGACAGCCATTAAAGCATGATTGGGAGTTCGGCGGGGGAGAAGCCCATGTAGACACCCCACCCGTCATTGGCTTAACTTGCCTAGCGTGTTATCAAAAAAACCACACAAACAATACCACTAATGTGCATTACAGTTTACATTGGGCAGTAGGTACCAAGTACCAACCCTATGATAAATATATCATAGGCACAGACGGGAATGTTAGTTCTTGTCCAGTGTCAGTGTCAAAGGATTGTAATCACAATAGACCAACTATGTAGGCAAAACAACCTTACCTGAAGTCAACTACCGGGTTCTTCTGAATGTTCAGCTCCTAATCAACATGTAACTAAAAGACAAGGAAAGAAGATGCTCAACAAAGGAGATGTTACAGTTTATGCATCTTTTTCAAGCAACCTCATCCATATTTGTTTTGCTCCAAAGAAATCTTTCATTTTTGGACACAATCCATGAAAACCGTTCTTAACACAGATTTAGTCAACCATTCTCTTTGTTCTATCAGCTTCTTTATTTTTGCATTTGTTTTTTCCTGTCTTGCATGTAACCAAACTCCACTCATTGATCACCTGTTATCTTTCCTTGCACTCATAACTTGCATGATTTGGAGGGCTAGCTGTTGAGGTTAACAATAACTATATAATGCAATGGGATGAAATAAAAGGCATAGATTCTTTGTCACTGCCGGCCTTCATTTTGATCGTCAGCTAGTTTCTTACTGAACTCTGTAGACTTGTGTTCTGCAGGCAAACACAAATACACAATCCATTCTAGCAGTTGCACCATGGTCAGAAACCCAAATCTGCAAGAAAACAAGCGGTTGAGGTGAACTCAATTGATTGCTACAGTTCTTTGTCACCATAGTATATAAAAATTAAATTGGTGACATAAGACTCATGGGGAGGTAGTCACTGGCTCACTGTTGCTAAAGATTTCTTTTGATAGGTAACCCATCAAACAAGGAAACTTCACCAGGCAGGCAGTCCGCAATCAGAAAGAAATATCACAAGCCAGTAGCTAGCATTGGTTAATAGTCCATTAGGCCATACATACACCTATGATTTGTGTGGTTATCTGAAGTCCTCAGCTTGTTGCCGACAACAAATGATGCAAGTTTAGGACAACACACAGGCATAGCCATGCAAAAAGGAGGAGCAGAGAAGAAAAACAACTGCATTGGCTTGTTTAGTGGTTGGTCATGCCGTCCTGTTTCTAGCCAGGTCCTAGCTATTTTTCTTGTAGTTGTGGATTTAGTTGGCTCCATGCATTAACCTTTTCATTAACTAATCAAGTTTCAGTTTAGACTTGTCGACGATCGGGATCGCCTGACCGCAAAAGTGAAGAGGGGTGTTAGTGTGTAAGGGACCCAATTCGGAGCTTGCTCACCGGAGGTTCGCGTTTGCAGCGTAGAGGTCGGAGGAAGACGACAGAGGGCGTGACACAACGAGTTATACTGGTTCGAGCCCCCTGAGCGGGTAATAGCTCTCGTCCGATCTTCTCCGGAGGCGGAGGAATCCACTAATTGTGCGTACAAAGAGATGATTACAGCTCGAGCACAGAGTGCTCTGTTTGTGTTTTCTGGTCTATTGCTCATGAGTCTCCGTCGAGGTAATGGCTCTACCAAAGTCGCCTTTGCAGCGGTGACTCTCGTTATGTGGGTGTACAAAGCAAAGTTCTGAGCTCAAAGAAGTGCAGGTGATTCTAGCTTTGAGCTACGAGGCGCCGTGTTGAGTCTTTCTTCGTTGTCCTTGAGCTCATGCATCCTTGGTCTTTATATCCCTACGCGCACGTAGCGGTCGGGAGAAACCTGCGGATCGTGGCTCTTAATCGCGATCAAGAAGCGATTAAGAATCGCTCTCCGGGCTTGCCGCGCCTCGAGTCATCCCCACGACCCGCTCTTCCGATGCGCAAGTCAATCGCTAGATCCGAGATCCTCGGGCGGACCGAGGATCAAACGAGACCCCGCCGAGCTCGAGGTCGTCTGGTCGAGCTTCAGGCGGACCGAGCTTAGGCATCTGGCCGAGGTCGAGCGCCCCAAGGCACACCAGTGTCGTGGTCGGGGCCTTAGAGTTGGGGAATCCGTTCGACCGCCAGCCGGCGGTCAAGGAGTACCCAGCCCTCGTCAGCTAGCCCCCGAGGCTCTAGGTCGGAGGGAGCCCTCATGACGACCTTGAGCCTGAAAATCTGCAAAAATCCTTCGTAGGTCTTGTCTCCTTGGTCGAGGTCGGGCGGAGACCGCGAGGCTAGTCTTTTTGGCCCCGACACCTGGCGACCTTCGGACTCCTCGATGTTGGTGCGGGTACGGACGGTTGGAGGGCACCTGGCGGTGTCCTGGTCCCGAACCCTAAATGCGCCCGTCAAATCGCGTTTGGTACGCCTTTTGAGGCGCCATGGGCGGATTTTCACCGAGTTGCGGTTTATAAACCCAGCGCCGCCTCCGCTTCGGGAAAAAAGGGCTTGACCTTGCGCCATTCGCTTTTAGCTTTATAGTCTTTTCTTCATCGCAGACCTTGAGCCCCCGAGCTCAACGCTCGTTCATCCTGACAATGCCCGTTGCCCAGGATGGGCCCGAGTCTAAAGAGGAGGGGACCACCTTTGAGTTGGTGCCGCGCCGTTCATCGGGCCAGGACCGCATCCACGCGGGCCTCGGAGCTGGGTCGCGGTCGGCGGGTCCGTCCAAGGTGCCGATGACCTAGTTGCGGACGAAGCCTCTCGAGCGGCCGATGAAGACGAAGTTGATGACACCGGGGCCGCCGAGGTCAGCGCCTCCCCTGCCAAGGCCTCCTCCGAAGATGGCACCTATGGCGCTCCAGCCGCTGCAGATGAGGCCGTCTAGGCCGCGCCCGCCATGGTCGTCCCGACCATGGAGGTCGGAGCGACCACAGCCTTGGGGGTCGACCACGATCCGGCTGAGGTCAGCGCGGATGGTCTTGCCGAAGACCCGAGCGAGGTCTCCGTGGGGAAGGGAGCCGAGAATACCCCAGTCGCGGAGGAGGAGCGTGCGTGATCAGCCAAAGCGTTCCAAGATCGAGCAAACCAAGGTGGAGGAGCTGAAGAAGACAGCTGCGGGCCACCTGCCAAGCTCGAGGCCCGAGTTAAGGAGGTCGAGGACAAGTTGGAACAAGCGGCCAAGCGGCGAAGAGTGCCATGGCCCAACTCAAAGGCGGCGCCACCGCGCCTCGACTCGCTCCTGGCCCTTCGACTCCAGGGCGAGCTACCGACCTTGAGGGCCAAGCCCGCCGAACGTGAGCGAGAGAAGCTTGCTCGGGATATGGGTCGATCTGTAGACAGGGTTAGCAAAGCACAAGTTGCACATAGAATTTTGTAAGACAAAAGATTAACGAGCAATGTCTCTTTGCGAAATGAATTGTGTCTGAGATGAAGTTGTTACTGCTGTTTAGGACCAAAGTTATGTACTTAGCCTTTCTTGAGAAAGTATACCCTTACCCACCCGTTGGATCCGAGGTCGGCGGCGCGTGCCTCGGGCACAAAACGTGATACGGACAAGCAGCTCACGACTGCAAAGTTGAGGACAGATCCGCAAGAGTGACACAAAGTGAACCCGTTCGTAGATGGTCACACCAGATGCCGCCGAGCGGCCAAATCGCGACCATGCGCATTGCTCAACAATCAAAGTGGCGAGGCTCTCGGCTCGGGCGGAGCACAGGGAGAGCTAGATTGCGAAGAGGTTAAACACTTTTAGCTCTTCCACTTTGGGGTGAACGTCAAACTCGCGACGCTTAGACTATGAATCACGGCATGCCAAGGTCGTGTTCGTAGAAAAAGGGGTCTCAGAAAAAGAACAGTAGCAACACAAGACCGACCTTTGTCCCGCAAGGTCGAGAAAACGTCGACCTCGAAATTTACTAAGTACAACTTAATAGAGATCCATAGGGTAAAGCTTAGACCCAAAGATGTTAAGGCCGCCTTTGGGAGAGACTTTTGAGACTCGACCATGACCATGTGTTCTGTTGCTTGGCATCGAATGTGGGCTTGACTCGAACCACGACGCAGGGAGCTTGAGTCTTGAAGAGACTCGGCTTATGAATAGCTCGACCATCGGGGTCATTATTAAGCTCGCGACATTCGAGGCCAAGACCAAGAGCACTTGTACGCAGGTCGGACTCACAGAAATCTCAAACCCAAATCGACACGAAAATATGAACGGTAAAAGAATACCAAGACCAACATAATGATTGAATAATGGCTGTATTGAAATTGAGGATAAAGGCGTTACCACGAGTTTTGGCTGGGTCGATATTCCACGGCTAGAGAGCTCTCTCATCATCGGCGGCGCTAGCCGGTAAGCCCGTCACGATCTGCTAAAACAACTCTATAGGGCCCTCCCACTATGGGGATAACTTGTTGGTGCCGGGCGAGCTCTGAATCCGCCTCGAGCCAAGTCCCCAACAAGGAGCCGCCTAGGTCGACTGCCAGCGGAGACGCATGTCTGCGAAGAGCTCGCAGTAGCGTTGATAAATAGCGATGCACGGCATCTTACTTCTTCTGCGAGGTAAGGTCGAGGACCGTTACGCTCGAAGTCGATGTGATCGACCAAAGTGACCCAGCAGAGCCTAAGCGTGACCTCTCGGAGGCGGGGCGGCCGATGCATCAACATAAGCGGAAGGGTGAAGACCTGTTGCTTCGCCGACAATGGGTGCGAAACAGACCATAGGGCGGTGGGAAGTTCGTCCCACCTAGGTCTGGCCGTGTCATTCGAGCTCATTTGATACTCGCTTCTTGATGCCTAGGGCGACTGTCCGTTGGCGCTTCCATCGCTCCATTGCTCATGCGACGGGCCACCAAGCATAGCAAACTTTGGCGCCTATGTCTTATAATATTCCCCGGCTTGTGGGAAAGGGCGAGATGTCGCGCCCCCATGTCGAGGAGAGCCAAGCGAGCGGGATGGTCTTGAGTACGTAGGCGGGTTCCGAGCATGGAACTGGCGAGCTCGATATGGATGATGTCACGAGCATCCCTCCTCTGGTCGAAGATTGATGGCGACGCCAAGGTCTTCAGGGACGACGTCTGGAGGAATCGCGTCATCGGACGAGCCGAGATGGGACAGGAGATCTGTGCTGGGGTTGTCCTTCCTGGGTGCGTGCCTGAGTTCCAGGTCCTGGAACCATTTCTCCATTTCGCGCACCTCGGCGAGATACTTTTGTCATCGAGTCTCCCCGGCATTGGTGGTCTTTGCCGAACTGGTTGACCGTGAGCCGGGAGTCGCCCTTGGCTACCAGCTGACGCACGCCAAGCGCCTTGCAAACTCGAAGACCCACGAGGAGAGCTCCATACTCTGCCACGTTGTTAGCTGCCGAGAATCCAAAGCGAACAACATACCTTAGCCTGGCCACGCGGGGTGAGAATAAGGATTCCAGCCCCCGAGCGCGCGAAGGATCTCGAGCCGTCGAAGCACATGATCCAGAGTTTCTCCCCATTGTCGAAGGATTGCTTGGAATGAACCGGCTGAGGGCGGAAACAAGGGTGTGGAGTCATCGCTGGGGAACGTGCCGTGCACGAGCCACCACGAACGGATCCGTCGGGATCGCCATGCCTCTGAGATCTCGATCTTGCGCACCTTCAATGGCGAAGCCATCGGGCCCCACTTGGCGCCAATTGTCGGCGATCGGGATCGCCTTGACCGCAAAAGTGAAGAGGGTGTTAGTGTGTAAGGACCCAATTGAGCTTGCTCACCGGAGGTTAGCGTTTGCAGCGTAGAGGTCGGAGGAAGACGGCGAGGGCGTGACACAACGAAGTTATCTTGGTTCGAGCCCCCGAGCGGGTAATAGCTCTACGTCCATCTTCTCCGGAGGCGGAGGAATCCACTAATTGTGCGTACAAAGAGATGATTACAAACCGAGCCCGAGAGTGCTCTGTTTGTGTTTTCCTGGTCTATTGCTCATGAGTCTCCCGTCGAGGTAATGGCTCTACTCAGGTCGCCTTGCGGCGGTGACTCTCGTTATGTGGGTGTACAAAGCAGTGTTTACAGTTCAAAGAAGTGCAGGTGATTCTAGCCTGAGCTACCAGGAGCGCTGTGTTGAGTGCTGTCTTCGTTGTCCTTGAGCTCATGCATCCTTGGTCTTTATATCCCTTCTGCACGTAACGGTCGGGAGAAACCTGCGGATCGTGGCTCTTAATGCGCACTGAAGACAGTTCGTAACTGCTCCGGGCTTGCCGCGCACTCCGAGTCATCCCCACGACCCGCTCTTCCAGTAACTGCAAGTCAATCGCTAGATCCGAGATCCTCGGGCGGACCAGGGGATCAAACGAGACCCCGCTCGAGCTCGAGGTCGTGCGAGGTCGAGCTCGGGCGGACCGAGCTTGGGCATACCGGCGAGGTCGGCGCCCCAAAAAGGCACACCTGTGTCGTGGTCGGGCCTTCGAGTTGGGGAATCCGTTCGACCCTTGACGCCGGCGGTCAAGGAGTACCCCGCCCTCGTCAAGACTAAACTGCAAGGGAAGCACCTTTCTACCTAAGATGAAGTAAACCTTTTCCCATAAAATTCCGGCATGAAGCTTGAACAACCCACATTAATATCTTCTGCAACCAACCACCATATAAACATGGGCAAACTCGTATATGACTGAAGTGGACTAGCAACTTCAAATTGACTGGTAATAGAAATCCCAGTCAATATTTGCATGGATAGTATTATGGCCTCCTCATAATTCCCATTTTTAAAAAAGAAAAATCTTTTTTGGTCAGATAGTTCTCGCCTTTTGGGAGAATACATACTACAGGTAAGTTCCTTGTAGAGTTATTTTTGAACTAATATGCCATGGGCCATTCTAGTGAAGTCTTCGTCTTAAGTTCCTAACTAACCAATCTATTTTCGAAAAGAACAAGAAAGCAGAACAACGAAACTGGATCTACTAGAGGACGTGCAGGCTAGCCATTTCGTCCCGGTTCTTAAACTGTGTCGAGACAATTTCTTGCTTTAATTGCAAGATTTAAGTACTTGCTTGTACGTACGTAGTAAGAGGGTCATCTAGCTACTAATCACTCAACTAACTTATACTTTGGAGTTAAGTACTCTAGTTCACATGTTCTTCTTATAAAACAACCAAATGATTGTATCATTCTTCTTCTTTCCGTCTCCAGTGCATCAAATCCAAAATATCAACAACATTACTAATCAAACTAAATAAACTAGAAGAAGATCCATGCATACATAACTGTAAGCATGACAGCATGCATAAATGCAAGCCTTCGATCCTTTTGTCGCCTTCGGCTACTGAACTGAACAGAAGCAGCAGATCATCATGGAGTACACACCTGCAGCGTTTTATAATGAACACGGGATCTTCAAATCTTCCACAAGTTGCAAACAATGCACTGCTATAGTTAGAGCACTGTACTTGATGTAACCACTATACTACTATCTACTAAGGATGAAATGATGATGCACTACTTTGTTCGGTCACAAATACGTGTATTACAGTTAAACTTTTGAAACTTGGACTATTAATATTTTAAAAATATTTAAATTGGATACATAAAAATAATATGTGTATATTTGTTTTGACAGGACTTTCATAACATTATAATTTTATTAAGTATACAAATATATTAAAATAAAAATTAGTGATCAAAATTTTGTTTTAGAGACCGTATAAATATTCAAAACGAAATGTATTTGTGACGGAATGCAGTACTTATATACCATTAGACTTGCTCAATGAGGTCAAAGATTCGAAGCCCAAGATACACTACAGAATCTCGAAATTTTAAGTAGGCGAACCACGAAAATAAAGCCATTACCGATTTAAAATAGTAATTTTCGACAACAATATTCTTATTTTCGCTTTGACCACGGCCGTCGAGATAAGGAGCCGAAAGTTAGCTTAAGTTTAAATCGAACCGATTTAAAGTTCGTTATTTTCGCTCGGCAGAACGCTACGACGAAAGTTAGTCTTGAAGTTATAATTTTAAATTTACCAGGGCCGATTTGAGAAATAATTAATTTTCGTCGGTTTTCTTCTAGCCCACGTAAGTTAATACGGTTAATTTTCGTCGGTTTTTCCTGGTCGACGAAAATAAATAAGGTTAATTTTCGTCGATTTTTTCTGGCCCACGAAAATAAATAAGGTTAATTTTCGTCGATTTTTCCTGGCCCATGAAAATTATTCTGGACCTGACAAAAAAAACAGCCCAGTAATCCCATTTTTCATACAAATTTAGACAAATATCATTCATAACATATATCATTCATTCAATTCAATCATTCATCCACATATATCGCTCATTCATCCACATATCATTCAAACATCCACATACATCCATTCATTCATCCACATATATCATTCAAATATCCACATACATCCATTCATTCATCCACATATATCATTCAAATATCCATATATATCATTCATCCACACATAATAATTAGTTGAGTTGTGGCATCTCAAGATTACAGATTATTACCAAACATCTCAAGATTACATAACATGAGGGTCATTTGAGTTGTGGCCGCTACCTGTGGAGCCAAATAGGTTTTGAACATGCTCTCCAGTCTTTGCTCCAGTCTTCTTTGGTACGTGGCGGCGGAGTTTAGTAAACTCAGGCGTTTGTCCCCGATCCCTACGATCTGATGAGACCAAATTTAGCGGTAAGTGATCGCTGCAAAATGAAGTAAGAGAACAACGTGTGTAACATCTCAAAAGCATTGATAGGTAGCACAGCATTGTAGTACTGAAAAAGGAGAGGGTCATGTTCTAGCTGCATGCATGTTGCAATTAAACTTGTTCAGAAAACTTTAGCATACTGATATTCATTTGATGTATTACAACAAATCATTTGCAAGCTCACATCAAAATTTGCTAGGATTATTTCATATTTTGATAAGTAGATAACATAACACCATCAAAATTTGCAACCTCCTTTCTGCAAAGAACAGAGGGCAAAAACTGAAAATTCCTTTTAAACAACCAAAACATGCTAACATCAAAAAAAAGTTGAAAACCTGAAATAACACAAAACCTTGCATGTGTAATTTTGGTAGTGTCAACTATTTCATAGGAAATGCAATGCCAACCTGCAGTTAAAAACCACGTCTTTGTTTAGTTTTTAGCATTTTGACTTCTAATATGGAGAAAAGGTCCAAACAATACAATCCTAATTCAAGTAGAATAAGTTGAATTGGGTTATTCATAACAGCCATTAAATTGTATCAATAACTACGGTTCTTTCCTAAAAGAATCGAATCAATATTATATACACAAACTTTTCCGCAAGATAGCATTAGCACCTCCTATAACGCTTTCAATAGTGTGGTGTAATTTTTGAACTTTGGTGCTTCACCAAATTCACCTTCAAATTGCAGTGAATTTATCTGTCAAATACTGAGGCCATAGTTGTTTCTGGTCCCAACTATAACGCACCTAGAAAACCCTTTTCGAAAATAACACATTGTATTTTGTATGAACAAACATACTAGCAAGCAAAGATCGATCATCGGAAGAGTTAAGGGTTGGAGTTTGATTGCATCATTCTAAACTCAAAGATTATGATTACGGATATTTTGTTTGATACAAAGTACACATGATTCCGAGTAGGGCGAGAGAGAAACAAAGGAAAATACGAAGTTCAACAAGGGTGAAGGGTAAGGAGCCAAGACTCAACAAGCAAATGAAGCTTAAATAAAGAAAAACGCGTATAAAACCATACAAATTATACAAAGAAAAGGATTTAACTAGGCAGCACACTCGGAAGCCTCCGTAATTTTGGTAGTGTTCAACTATTTCATAGGAAATGCAATGCCAATTTCGTGGTAATTAACATGGTGAATCTAACCAGACAATTTTGTTCTTTTGCCAAGTTTTAACACAAAACATGTCATAAACATACCGCAGACTATGTTGAGAATCCATATATCGCTAGAAAAGACCAAGTTTAGCTAACTTTGAGCTGCAGGAGAAGGTGCCGGAGGATACATCCCCATTGTGGCGGTGGTGGTGGCGGCCGCCATGGTGGAAAGACAATGGTGCAGCCTGCTGCTTGGAACATTGCTGTAAATGCAATGTGTCGGTTTCATATATTGTTGCATGCTCGGAATGCTAGCTGTTGAGGACTCAGACTTACTTGAATAGCCACTTTCTTCTTTGTGTATGTCTTGAGCATAGTATGCCTCCTGCGACCTTTGATGTTCATCCCGACCTTAGCTCCTCGCAACCTAGCAACCTCTACCTCCTGCTCTGAGGGGCGACGGCTACTAACCCCCGAGCTCTGCGAAGAAGACCCCCTCTGAGCTCGCACCTCCCTCGAGTCAATCACTCCGGTGAACATGGAGTACCTTCAAAATACAGAAACACAAAGGCTTTAGAACTTCAATTTATTGCTCGCATTAACAAAGTTTGAGAAACTATGACATTTTACCGTCCATGGCCCTTTCCGCCTCCGGTAGCATGCACGGCCACGCCATCAATAGGTTCCTTCCGCCAATCGTAGCCTTCACCATGACGCCTGACCATTTCCTGCCCATAGCTCTCCTGCAGGCAGAAGCGAACCATAAAACTTAGAGCTCGAAAGTTGATGAGAACTCAATGAAAATTGTGGATAACTCACCAGTCGATCTGAGGCCACCTGAGTGCACAGCTGCTCGGGGTGTGATGGGTCTCGTCCCTTATGACCTCGCACATAAACTTCGATGTCACTCGGCTGAACACCACTTTGAGCCTCCTGTAGCTAGGGGTTAGTGGCATACATACACATACATATACTTGTAGCTAGGGGGTACGACCCATCTTACCATGCGTTTAGCCATACGGATGTGTCCATCACCGCCATACGTATGGCCTCCGCCTTCGCCTCTGCAGTCTCTGTGCTTCCTTGACTTCAATCCATTCAGAGAAGCCCATCACGACAAAGAGCCCGTAAGCATCTGGGCGATCTTCCATCCATGGAAGTGTGACTGCACACATGTGTTAATACATCAAAACAATATTAACATCACAACCTAATGACCATGAACCCTAATATGCTTTACACTTATCTTGTTCTTCGGTCAAGTAAGTTTCGAAGTGGCCAAAACTTGCCCGTTCGACGCCCTATGCCCTTCAAGTACATATTTGTTGCTTGAACCCGGGCATTGGAGAATGCATCCCTGACTACCTTCGTTGTATTAGCATGGAACACATTAGTCGCGTGACCCAATTGGGCAGGATCAGCCAAACGGTAACGTTTCTACAATGTCACATTTAAGAATTGTTATTACAAAATTATAGAACTCAATAATTTCATGACTCAAAATATATATTCCTGTAAGTAGTGCATTTATATGTGGAAATGTTAACTAATTGCTATTACAGTATTACATGATTGTTTTTCTTGAACTAATATCCTACATGGATCAAGAGGGTATGAGGTCGGTTCCTGAACCTAACTTGTTTCGCAAACAATTCACAAGCTACCCTAGTGTACTCATCGTTCCACTCATCAAAACACATCATCTGCCATGTTGTAACAAATCCTACTTGCATCAATATAAACTAACCAAGCACCAGAAAATACCCTACCCAATTGACTAGCCAAGCACAAAAAAAAGAACAGCCAATTACCTACTTGCAAAACCATAAGATTGTATATAATAAACACCTTTTCATACGTGAACATAATAATAAATGGACAAAATAATAGCTGAACAAAATAAGAACTATAAATTAATGTTTACTTGTCAAAATTCATCAGCATTACGATCAAGTAGTCTCCTTTTACATAAAGACGCCACGTAAATTTTTTCTTCATCTGGTCAGTTTTTGTTTCTCGAACAATTACATCGTCACGCCTCCAACTAAGGAATCGAGTCCTAAACCAGGCTCGATAACAAAAGAGCTTGGCAATTCTTCATCTTGGTAAACCTCATCAACCTCCTCGGCCTCCAAATGACTATCACGATAACCAAAGATCACCGGGAGTATATAACCGCTCGAGGATTCGCTTTGTATACTACCCACCAAGCAGCCAACTTTGTGCACGGATATGGCATATAATAGACCGCTCAACTTGGTGTGCAAGGATAAAATTGTCGTAGCCCTTAAGCCTATCGTTGTGTTTCACTTCCACCATGCCATACTGGTTTTGTCGAGTCCCTTTATTGTTATCGAACCATTCACAATCAAAGAAGACTACTTTAAGTTTCTTGTCCCCTGCAAAACTAAACTTGAGGATGTTTTGAATGATTCCATAATAATTAGTTTCCCGCCCTTGTGCATCGATTGCCCTAGTCACAACTCGATTAGATAGTTGTGGATGAAAGAGGAAGACACCTTCACAGTTGGTGAGCAGGCGGAACCCATTGACATCGTGAACGCCATAGCTTTTAATAGCCACTCTTAGTAAGATAGTAGACGCAAGTCCCGATGGACGCTATGCGTCTTTCACGCACTGCATTATAAGGACATGACATTATAAGGATATATACTATTGAAACGTAACATAATAGAATAACATATCACGAGAAGATTGTACATGATCTCTGAACCAAGTGATGAAATTTGGCCCTCCATTTATTCCATCCCGTCGCATCGTATTTAGTTGCTTACTCGTAGGTTGCTGCCTAGAAGTCCAGTTTTGCTTATCGAACTCATGCGAGAACGTAAATGAATTAGATCTATAGCAGCATGAACAAAGAGATAATTACACAGACAACACTTACGTGAAATACTGTTCCATCTCATCCATATTGGTGTACATGTAGAGCAAAGCAGCCTTCCGTTCTTCCTGAGTATAATAGTAGGCCGTGCAGCCACCGACAGTTGTGCCCCTCCATTGAAACAGTTTGAGG
This sequence comes from Guadua angustifolia, assembly GCA_036346375.1. Taxonomy (NCBI): domain Eukaryota; kingdom Viridiplantae; phylum Streptophyta; class Magnoliopsida; order Poales; family Poaceae; genus Guadua; species Guadua angustifolia. The sequence continues at coordinate 22,980,749 of CM070522.1, forward strand.
TCACTGCAAGGTGGTTTTTCATCGACATTGTACCGCATCGTAGGAGCATTGACATTGTGTTAAATCGCAAAATATACACTCGAGAAGTATGCTATCTCCTTAATTGAAAATGCTTCCGCGATGCACCCTTCAACTCTTGCCTTGTTGCCAACCATAGCTCTAAGCTTCTTGAGGGCCCTCTCAATGTGATACATCCACCTATATTGCACAGGGCCACCTACCTTAACTTCATATGGAAGATGAACAAGGAGATGTTGCATTGGATTGAAGAACCCTGGAGGGAATATTTTTTCCATCTTACATACAAGCACCGGTATCTCTTTCTCCAACATCTCCATCATCTCCTTCGTGATTTCTTTAGCACAGAGTTGTCTATAGAAATAACTTAACTCAGCTAACACCTTCCACACATCATCATTAAGGTACCCGCGAAACATTACAGTGTGAGTCTTTCCATGATTATGTGGTAATCATGGCTCTTCAACCCATTTAGCTTCCCTGTCTTCACATTCACAGCCCTTCTCAAGCCCACAGCGTAACCATCGGGGAATTTCAATTTTTTCATCCACCTCAGCACTTCTTTCTTGTCTTTAGGTTTAAGACAAAATGGAGCACGTGGCTTACTACCACTTTCGGTGAGCTCAAGGGTTGGACGGTTACAAATCTCTGCTAAGTCTCTTCGGGCCTTGAGGTTGTCTTTTGTTTTATCCGTCATATCCAGGCACGTGCTTATGATGCTTTCAGAAACATTACGTTCCTGGTGCATGACGTCAATGTTATGCATCAGAATCAACGCCTTGGCATAGGGGAGCTCCCATATTCCAGAGATGTGAGTCCAGTTGTGCTCCACTCCAAAACCTTCGAACCCGTCTGCATCTGCTTTTGGGACCAGTTTAATCAGCTTATCAGCAATTTCTAGCCTGCTTAGACGCTTCGGCGGTCCCTTTGTGACAATGGTGTTCTTCCTAAAAGCGTTCTTCTGCTGTCTAAATATGTGTCTCTAGGGCAAGAAACATCTATGGCAATCGAAGTAGCTGATCTTTCCACCAAAAGCTAGGCGGAAACAATCCGTGTCCGAACCACAGATCGGACAGGTCAAATTTCCATGGCAGCTCCATCCAGCAAAAATACCATAGGCCAGGAAATCATGAACGGACTACAAATACGCAACTCGAAGGTTGAATTTCTTCTTCTTGTAAGAGTCGTACACTTCAAATCCCATCCACAGCTGTTTCAACTCTTCGATTAAGGGTTTCAGCATCACGTTGAGGCGTGTCTCAGGATGTTACAGGCCAGGTATGATAAGGCATAAGAACATAAACTCATATTTCGTGCAAAGAGCAGGTGGAAGGTTATACGGAACAGCAAAGACGGGCCAACATGAGTAGGAGGCCGCGGATTGGCCGAAAGGTGTGAAGCCATCCGTCGCCAACCCAATGTGAACATTTCTCGCATCATGGCGAAGTCTGCGTCAAAGCTGTCGAGCCCTCCATGCCTCACCATCAGACGGGTGCACCATCACTCCGTCGTTCTCACGTACACCTTCCTTGTGCCACCTCATGTGCCTAGCGGTTCTCTTTGAGAGAAACAACCATTTGACCCGTGGTGTAATCGGCATGTAACGAAGTTGCTTATGTGCAACATCAGTCATCACATTTGCACCGTCTTCATTTACGACCTCGACGTACCTCGGTTTGCCACACTTTAAGCACTTCTTCTCATTCTTATGCCCTCTCCAGAAAAGCATGCAATTGTCTTTGCACACATCAATCTTCTCATATTTCATACCGAGAGTAGAAACCAATCTCTTGGCATGGTACATGTCTTTGGGCATGTTATGAGGCTTCGGAAGCACATCACTGATCAAGTTGGAGAGCTCGTTGTAACAATTATTCGAGAAGGCAAACTTTGACTTAATGGCCATAAGCCGTGTCACAAAAGCTAGGAGGGTCATACATTGGTTCGTGCAACGGCTCTTCCGGCTTTGAGGGCCTCGAAGAACCTTTCAACCTCTGGTGTAGGCGGATCCTCGGAATGTAGTTCGAACTCCGGCCGTATAGATTCAAGCATCTCGTCCATCCTATCATCACCCACCCTATCATCATCTACCTCTTCTACTTCAGTTTGAGAGAATGACTCGCCGTGGTGCACCCACAGCTCATAGCTTGGCATGAAACCGTGCCGACAAAGGTCTAGTGTCACCTTTGTCTTGTCATGTTTGGACAAATTTTGGCACTTGCCACATGGGCACCTCACCTTATCGGTACTAGACAAAGAGAACGCACGGTTCACAAAATCCGTAGTCTTGGCCACCCACTCATCCGAGTGAGCCCCACTCTTATCCCAACCATCATACATCCATCGCTGATCGTCACCCATACTTGAGGCTATAGATTAAAGCAAGTGTAATCATGAGTTTTTTCGTTCCTATATATATCATGGCCCTACATCTATAGGTAAGGATATGTCCTAAACCCACCTGAGAGTGGCCGACAGAGCACAGATTTATGACGACCCTGTAGGGTCCAAAAGAAATTTCGGCAACATAACCCCGCTGTTCTCCATCTGCACGCCCGAATATGGTGCAGCGGAGAACATCAGGGTTATGCCGTCGAAGTCTCGTTCGGACCCCGTGGCTCATCATAAATACCATGCTCTATCAGTCATTCCGAGGCTGTCCAAAAAAGGGACAATTCCGGACCAGCACATCTCACATGTGTGGCGCATGTGTGGCGTGCCGGTCCGGAACGGGTAACACATAGGTTTCGTGACACTAACAGCGTAATTTGAAAAGGAAAACAATTATTAGAGTGATGACCAAACAGGTACTCAGATGTAAAAAGAACAAAAGAATAATATCATGGGTTTATTTTCCGCCTGCACTATTAGTGTGGTGATAATATGGTCCCTTGGTCCAGTGTATCAAACTTCTTATTCATAAATTCCTGATATGATATCAATACAAAAAAAGTACTGAAGAACATGCATATATGAAATAAAATGTATGATCAGTCAATGTAAGACATGTGAGCATCGATTATTTTTTAAGCAGTAGACAACAATGTCGCCGACTAGTGTGTGTACAGTACACACATCTGGCTGGGCTATCGAAAAAGGAGAGGAGTACACGGGACTTCAAGGGCCCACACGCCACGAGAGTGAATTGAATTGTTGAATGCACAAATTAACTTCTATGAATACTTCCTGATAAAATTTAAATTTTCTTGATTCAGGCATTGTATCAGTTTGTTGAATGAAAGTAAATAGTATCAGGTAGCCTCTAAAATTGCAGTTGTGTCAGATTTGTGCCCTCTCTGAATAGTATCAGATTTCATCTTGTGTTCGGTTGAATTCAATCAAAATGCAACTATCTTGCCAACCGTTGAGGCAAGCATTTCACACCCAGGGATGACAACCTACCGATCTGATTAGTACTTCCAAAATAAATTCAGGATGCGTATACAATGATGCCTTCAGACTTCAGAGCTACCATAATTCATTAGTTCTAAAGATTTGATCTATGCTGCATTCCGAGCAACCATAGCAACAGTATCTAGTTTGCACATACAAGAATACGCATTCAACAATTTAATTCGATACAAGCTTGAGCTACAAGAATTCATAACTGAGTTTGGTCATGCAGCAGCACTAGCAGAATGTATACGTATGTGCGTGATCCTAAAGATCGAACCCGGGAGGATAACATAGCCCAAATCTTGCAGGAAGATTCATATAGAACTGGCACGAAGCTCATGGCCTACTTACAGCGGTGTCGGAGACGGCGGCGGCGTGCTGGGCTGGGGGCGGGCGACGGCGGCGGCGGCGAGGCGGCGACGGCGGCGTTAGGCGTCAGCAGAGTGGGGCGGCAGCGGCGCTGCTGGCGGGCGCAAGGAGCGGGGGCGAGGCGGCGCGCTGGCGCGGGGCGGGCGCGAACGGGGCGACGGCGTCGATGGCAGTGCAGTGGTGTCGCATGCGGCGGCGGCGGGCGGGAAGCGAAACGAGGGGCGGCGATGGCGCGCTGGCAGCATGTGCGCTGCTGGGCGGTGGCGGCGGCGGGCGCGAGGGAGCGGGACGGCGGCGGGCGGGAGCGAGAGCGGCGGCGGCGGCGAGGCGCGAGGGAGCGGTGGCGGGCGCGCAGGAGATGGGCGCGGGAGATGAAAAGAAACGCGTGAAATGGCCGAGCCGAGCCGTACCGTAGTACAATGAGTTGTGCTATTTTCGTGGGTTTCTTTTAGCCGACGAAAAATACTTAATTTTTGTCGGCCACAACGCAAACGACGAAATTAAGAGCCGCCACGTAACCCTAAGCCGGGTTTATTTTCGTGGGTTTCTTGTAGCCAACGAAAAATAATTTATTTTCGTCGGCCACAGTCCAACCGACGAAAATAAAAAGGCCCACCGAAACCCTAACCCGGGGTTTACTTTCGTGGGTTCCTCTTTGCCGACGAAAAATAATTACATTTCGTCGGCTATATAGAAGCCGACGAAAATTAAAAATAACTTTCGTCGGCTGATTTTGGTCGTCGTAAATAAAGTAAATTTCGTCGGCTTTCTTAAGAGCCGATGAAGGTAAATTGGTTGACGAAAATTTTCAGGATTCCTGTAGCGGGAACACGTAGTATACATGGCAGGAACCAACATAAGTTTAAATGTTTAATGGACAACAGTTCATGTAAGAAGTACCTGGAAACATGTTGGATAATTAATTAACTAGTTCATGACAGATTTATTAATTTGCAGCAACACGCCAGTGTTTTTTAAGCCTATGAGTCATGAGGTCTACGTAGCTGCCGTATGTACGTGTCTCTACACTAGGTCGCAGCAGGACGCAATCTAACTTGTAAGTTCTTGACAAGTCCCGCATAATCTTCAATCAACATTTGTCTATAAGAGCCACAAGAGTTGAATTTTTTTGTGAGTGCTGGATTTCTGAAAATTGTCGAGTAACTGCCGTATTTATGCATGTAATTAATCTTAACTCATACTGTCATACAATGGCCTCTGAACTGTTGTGTACGTCTAGGAACATGCAATGTAAGATGGTCACTACTATAGAAAATTTTATTACAGACAGTTCAAAATCGTCATCTCAGACGGTTTTATGAACTATCAGTAATAAAGTGTCAGTAATATAAGATACATCACAGACGGTTATAGAACCGTTTGGAAAAATGGACATCACAGACGGTTTTAAAGTGAAACCGTTTGTGATGTCTATATCATCTTAGAAGGTTCTTATTCAGAACCGTGTGCACTTTAGAACCGTTTGTGATGTCTTTGTTATCTCAAATGGTTCTTATTTAGAATCGTCCGTGATATTATTTTTTTACTATTTACACTTTTCTATTTACTAGCTAGCTTTAGAAAATGCTAGCCATACCCTCTGAAACAAAAAAGATTACAAAATTTATATCGTAAGCATATTATGACATACATTTCAGAAATCAACTCAGATTATATATTACACCACAAACAGCACATCCATTAATTTCATAAATCAACTCAGATATATTAACCAATTAAATCCATAACTATAATTTACAAATTAATTCACAGCACAAGATTCACAAATTAACCTAAGTGGTAACTAACAAATTCACAACTCATCAGGTTAGGCTGAGTGGCACTTGTCTTCTGAATTTATGACCTCACGCAGCAAGAAGGCACGGAGTTGTCCTCATAATCCTAGCAGATCAGTCTGTTCTAACGTAGATTCAGCATATTTCTAAGCCAATCGATGGGAAGATTAAAGTCTTGCATGTGTATAAATTGATAAGTAAAAATAATTATTGCAATATATACAAACCTCCGGGTCATTGGTGGTCTTTTTACTACTAGATTTTCAACTTTTACCGAGTGTAAAAAATATGCCGGCCATTGCAAAATACCGTAGACCATGTATATGGCCGAGCGTAAACCGTCGGTAACTTCCCCTCGGCCACTCATGGTCGGCCATTCGTGGGATTCCCGACGGTACCCTCGGTTATTAGTTTAACGAGGGTTTTCATAGCACTCGGTAAATACATGGGTGAGAGGTTTTTCTTTCTGACGGTGTATAGAAACCCTCAGTAATTTCTCACAACTATATGTGGGGATTTTTGTGTAAAAAATGTAAAAATAATTTCAAATCTAGGGACTAACCTCACAATTTGTTTGCACCACAATCCCTTATGTTGAACATTTTTTATCTTCAAATTAGAAATACGTGATTCGAACTCACAACCTCCTGAACACAACCTCTCCCTCCTAACCAACTCACCTCAACTGTCTTCTTGCTAGAAGTAAGATAAGTACTTCTTTTAACTCTTATTCTCATGATTCTTTATCAATTATTTAGTAAAATATATGACTTTAAATGGAAAAGTTGTTGACTACAAAGTTGTAAATTTCAATGAGAGCTGCATTTTTCATATATACATCACCTTCATCCAGCCTCGTATGATTTTGCAATAGCCCAATGTTCAATTTGTACCCTCGCTAAAAGTTGTACCCCGTCGGCAAATCATTGCAATAACCGAGTGTTATCTTTACACACACTAAATGTATTTCCACTCGGTGATTGTTTGTAATGGCCGACGGTTAGCATTACACTCATAGTAATTGTTATACCCTTTCGGTGATTTCATACTATGACTGAGGGTTTTCCACCAACCGTCGGTTTGTGGTAAGCCCCATCAGTAAATCTTCTAATAGCCATCCGTTTTTGTTCTACCATCGGAAAAAAGATGCACCGTCGGTCACCTTATTTTTTCCCGACGGCCCGTAGGCCATTAAATTTCACACTCGGCAAAAGTTAGATTTCTAGTAGTAGGCCAAGATGAATAGAGTACTTTGAATCATGAGCTTCTTCGAGAATCAACTGCTTCAGTTCCTTTTTATGCGGCACGCAGATTCGACTTCCCATCCATAAAGTTCCTTGTGCATCCACGGTGAAACTCTTAGCCTTTCCTTCTTCCATTTTAGACTTAATCCTCTTCACTTTGGCATCATCCTTCTGCCCTTCTCGGATTTGATCCTCCAACGTAGGCTTTACCTCCAAGGTAGCTAGAAACCCTTTTGGTATTACCTCCAATCTTAGCTTCTGAAATTCCTTACATAACTCAGACTGATTTCCTTGAATCATCATATTAACACTGTGACTCTTCCAACTCTGCGCATCGGCTACCACATTAGCCTTTCCAGGGTGATAATGAATCCCCAGATTATAATCTTTAATTAATTTCAACCACCTTCTTTGCCTCATATTCAGATCTGACTGAGTGAAAATATACTTTAAACTTTTATGATTCGTGTATATTTCACAACGGTTGCCAATAAGGTAGTGGCGCCATAACTTTAAGGCATGCACTACTGTAACACCCTAATTTTTGCTTTCCTTGCATTTAAATGGTATTTTGAATTTTTGGGAATTTCTGGAATTTATTTGGATTTATTTGGAATTATTTGAATTTATTTTGAATTAAATATTTATCAAATTAATTAAATAATGGAAAAGTTAAAATAAAGTTTTGCTGAAAATATTTTATTTGAGTCACAAATGTCCTAAAATATTTATGAGAATTTTTCCAGAATTTTTTTGATATTTTTAATGCCCCAAATAAATCATTTTATTTTCGGGATTATTTTTAATCGGAAAAGAGTTAAAATCCGATGAACAGATATTGGGCGAAATCTTTATGCGGCCCGCTCGAAAAAACCCTAACGCGCCACCGCTCGATCTTCATCCGACGGCCTCGTTGCGCCACGTCACCCAATCCGACCGCCACGGATTCCGCCGCCGCGTGGGCCTCGGTCTCCGCGCTTTTCACGGACGTCGGGGGGGCTATTTATTGCGCCGCCACCCGTGTCGTGATCCTCACCTCGCGCCGCACCCATCCGTACACTTCACGCCACCCGAGACGCCGCCGCCTCGCCGACGAAGCTTCGCCGGTTGCCGAGCCACCGCCGAAGTTCTTCGCGCCGTTCGCCGTCGCCGGTCACTCTCCGCCGTCGCCGTGCCACCCGAACTCACCTCATCGCGCGTCCGAGAGCATCATCGCGACGTCGCCGGAGGACCACGGAAACGCCACGCAGACGTCGTCATCTCCATCTCCGGTCAAAGCTAGCGCGCCGCAACGCCGCCGAAGTTTCATGAAGCCGCCAATGGACGATCATCATCCGATCACCGAGGTGAGCCCACGCCGCCTTTAGGAACAGTGAACCCCATCTTCTAACCTCCGCCGTTAGATGCAAATCCGAGGGCCACCGCCGCGCCACGTCCGCCGTTCCATCGTGCTCGTGACGCCGACAAGGCGGACCCACACGTCAGTCGCACCGCACCGCAGCCAATCACGCCGCGACGCGTGGCACACCGAGCCGCACTGCGCGCATGAGTCGCTGACAGCACGGGCCCACTTGTCACCGCGACGCGACTGCGTGTGGCGTCACCGTGACGCTATGCCGACGTCACGGTGGGACCCACTTGTCGATGAGAGAGCGAGTCGTCTTGGCGACGCCACGATGACGTCGGCGAGGCCACGTCACTCTCTGGTGGCGACACGTGTCATAGATGACGCAATAATTAATTTTCCGAAAAGAAAAATATTTATTTAATTCGGTTTATTGATTTTAAATGTATTTTGAAACTTCAAATGCATATAACTTTCGCGTTTTAACTCCGATTTGAGTGATTCCAATTTCTATAAATTTGTAAAATTGTGATCTTTCTGTTTATGAATTTTATTTGAATTTTAGGCTTGAGTTGCTCTCTGTTTTATTTATTTATTGCTATTTATTTGCGTTACGCGTAGACGTTGAAGTGCCCGAAGGTTTCGAGGGAGAGGTTCTCACCGAGAGCAAGCTCGAGGGCCGAATCAAGACTTTTTGAAGGCAAGTTGTGTTTGATCATGTCGAACCTACTAGAGCAAATTATTTTGATTTAAACTATTGCATGCTAATTTGATAGAAATGATTTTGAATAAGTTTTGGGATTAGTTAAATGCCTAAGTTGTTGTATGCCACCTTGTCATATATAATTGTAGGCCATGAATCTTTTGTCACCCTAGGATATGGATTAATAGTTGGACTTTTATAATTTGCCAACATGGGTTGAGTAGACCAAGTAGTATGCTTAGCCCGCCGTGGGACGTTCATGATTTTGGAATACCAAAGTGAATATCGACTTAATGAGATATTGAACATGCTTAGTGAATGAGACATGTGTTATTGAGTTGATGATGGCACGTGGTGCAATGGTAAAGAACCTGGGGAAAATGATTTAGACTGGGGCAAATGGCAAGATTGTTTACGTGGGCCAAGAGTGGCAAGCTGGCGGTCGTGTTTGGTTTTATTGGTTTTGGATAATTGAAATCACACTTGGTTAGTCTTGCCTCGGTCAACTAAGGACTTAACCTTGCGAGCATTTGAACTGAGTCTCTCATCTGACCACAAGCTCCGTAATGGGACGGGCTTAGCTGAGTAAACCGGAAATCTATTCTTTGGTACTGTCGTGGTGGTGTGAGGCCCGGAGAAGCGGAATGAGAACTCACATGGCGCAAGAGGGGGCCCAGGTGTGGTAACCATCCCTCCAAAGTTGAAACCTTAGCGGCGTCTTGAGTTTAGATGGAACTTTGGAAAGGCTTCGTTACGGTTATTTGCCTTGGTGGTATTTGACTGTATCTTGTGGGTAAAGTGTATAACCTCTGCAGAGTGTACAACCTATTCGAATAGCCGTGCTCACGGTATTGAGCATCGCTCGGTGATTATGGTCAAGGGTTAGATTTTCATAAAAATGAATTGTTGATGGAAAATGCTTGGGTTGGTGATGATGAATTTGACTTAGGATGGAAAAATGAATTACAATTGAAATGCTTGTGAAAGCTACTATTCCTACTACTGTTTTACTGCTTTGCAATCTATTACTGTTTATTTGAAATGCTGTACTGCTCATGAACCATAGCCTATCCTTTGTACTAAGCCATGCATGTAGAATATTAGAATTGCATTACATGCATGACTTCTTGAGTGCTCAAAGTACTCACCCCACAACAACACAACTTCAGTTGAAGAAGAAGCAAACCCGCCAGAGGAGGAGTATCAGAGGAGCCGACAAACTAGGAGCGAGCCCGGTCGATTACTGTGGCAAATTGGTTGGCGCCACGAGTTTATTTTATTTTCCACGCATTTGAATATTTTAATAATCCTTCGCTCTGCAGGCGATCTTTATAATGGACCATAAGGTCAATCAACTAGTTTGAGTATTTAATTAAAGTACTTATTATTTCGTTGGATATGTTTGTGATATGTACCGATGTTGAAACTGTGTGCACTAGCGTGATCCTGGACTAGTGCTGAAACACAGAGGGTCCGGATTTGCAAATTCGGGTCCCGACAACTACTGCTGCTAACTCCAAGTCATGTGTCGGATAATTCTTCTCATGTGGCCTTAACTGCCTTGACGCATATGCGACCACTTTGCCATTCTGCGTAAGCACACATCCAAGACCTTGACACGAAGCATCACAATAAATATCAAAACTGCTCCGAATGTCTGGCAACACTAACACCGGTGCGGATGTCAACCTTTTCTTCAATTCTTGAAAACTCCTCTCACAATCTGGCGTCCAAGCAAATTTATTTTCTTTCGTCAACAATTGTGTAAGGGGCTTGGCGATTGATAAAAATCCTTCTATGAATCAACGATAATATCCTGCCATTCCAAGAAAACTCCGAATCTGGGTTACCGACTTTGGTTGTTCCCAATGCAACATTGCTTCGACCTTACCAGGGTCAACTGCAATACCCTTAGCAGTCATCACATGACCAAAGAACTCCACTTTCTTCTTCCAGAAGTCACATTTACTAAACTTGGCATACAATTGCTATGCTCGAAGCTTCTCCAGAACTAGCCTCAAGTGTTCTGCATGATCTTCTTCTGACTTAGAGTAGATAAGAATGTCATCTATGAAAACGACAACAAACTTATCCAGGTATTCCATGAAAACTTTATTCATTAGATTCATGAAATATGCAGGGGCATTGGTCAATCCAAATGACATCACTGTGAACTCATAATGACCATATCTGGTGGAAAATGTTGTCTTTGGTATGTCTTCTGCTCGAATCTTCAGCTGATGATATCCCGATCGAAGATCTATTTTAGAGAAGATTCCGGCTCCTCTTAACTGATCAAATAGGTCATCAATCCTGGGCAACGGATACTTATTCTTTATGGTTACCTCATTTAAAGCACGATAATCAATGCACATCCTCATGCTCCCATCCTTCTTCCGAACAAACAAAATAGGCACTCACCATGGCGACGAACTTGGCCTCACGAAACCTTTTTCCAGCAACTCCTCAAGCTCCTTCTTCATTTCTACCAACTCATCTGTCGGCATCCGATACGATCTCTTAGCTATTGGGGCTATACCAGGCACTAATTCAATCACAAATTCAACATCTCGGTCGGGCGGCATTCCAGGTAACTCCTCAGGAAAAACATCCAGATATTCATTCATAACTGGCACTTCCTCAATGCTGACTGCCTTTACGCTATTAACCATCATTTGACCATTAAGAACTGCAGTTGCTTGAACTTCCACCTTTTCGCCTTTTGGGCTCTCAATGGACACTACTCTTCTACCATAGTCTAGCATGGCCTTGTGCTTAGATAACCAGTCCATCCCAAGAATAACATCTAAGGTTTGAGTTTCAAGGATAATAAGGTTCGCTAGGAACTCTATTCCATTCATGAGCATCCTTACTCCTATGCATCCTAGGTTAGAACGCAACTCTGATCCAGGGGATTGGACCAAAAGCATGCACTTAAGATTCTTAACTTCTAACCCATACCCAACAGCAAAATCTCGTGAAACAAAAGAATGCGAAGCTCCAAAATCAAACAAAACTGTAGCAGGTACTAAATTAACCAGAAACTTACCCAGTACAACATCAGTTGCTCCTTGGGCCTCATCAGTCGTGATATGATTGACACGACCTCTCACCGTGGCCTGAGTGGTGGCTTCAGATTGAATAGCTCCACAGTTTCCTCCTGGTGCAGGCGTCTTGGCTAGCGTTGATCCAAGGTTGAAACATACAGGTGTGACACCTCCTCTCTTAGGACAATTATTGGCGAAATGTCCAGGCTCATTGCAACTGAAACCGCGCCACACTGCTGACTGCTGACCTCTTCCTGGAGCATTATTGGTCTGAACAGGCGTCTGAAAGTTTGCCCACTAGGACGGGGCATCGGCGAAGGCGTTTTAAGGACCGCCTTTGGCTGAAACCTGACAAACTGCTGCGGTGCAACCCTCATCTTTTGCTGCCCTTGGCAAGCTCCTTGTTGTGCCATTCTGCGCTTGCGATTGTCATCCAACTCTTTGCGCTTATCCTCCAGAATAAGGGCCTTATTCACCAGCTCTTGAAAATCAGGAAAAGTGTGAGTGATTAGCCCCACTTGCAACCCAGAATTCAGTCCTTTCATGAAGTGAGACTGCCTTGCTTTATCAGTCGCTACATCCTCAAGTGTGTAGCGAGCAAGCTGAGTGAACCAATTCAAATATTCTACCACTGACTAGCTCCCTTGCTTGATGGCCCTGAATTCCTCCTTCTTCAAATCCATGACACCTTTCGGAACATGGTACTGACGAAAAGCAGCAGAAAATTCCTCCCAAGTAATCTCCTGTGGGTTCTCGTGTGAAGCGCAGAAATTCTCCCACCATTCAGCAGCTGTGCCCTCCAGCTGATGAGAAGCATAAAGTACCTTCTCATTCCCTTCACACTGAGTCATCAGCCTCAATTGGGTTAGCATTCCCAGAAAATGTGGGTGGATGAGTCCTCATAAATCGAGCATACCGAGTACTGAGCGGTTCCCATTGCCACCGCTTGATTAGCATTGTTGACCGCTGCTTGATTAGCAAAGTGCTGCATCTGTTGCATCATAGTCTGCATAAGCTGAGTTTGTGCAGCAAGAAAAGCTCCAAAGTTGTTCATATCCACTTGGGCTGCAGCCTGAGGAATTGGCGATGCATTCCTGTTATCCTCCTGACGGCTTCCACTTCCCTAACCTCCATTGTTTCCATGAGTGTTCACCATCTGCAGATCACTCTAAGGTTTAGAGAAAAGAGGGAAAACATCATAGACAAGTAATATAAGATCTTAGGCGGGGGCAAAAGGTTCTTATCCCAAACTCCAACTTTATTATATTTATTTAATACTTTGTATGGCTGCTCACAAGTGCCTAAGGGCAATGCAACGCATACTGCACACTCAAAAGAACACAACAACTCGGAAATTGCAAGCAACCTAACAAGCAACACTACCGACTAATGGCAAAATTCTAACTTGGACTCATACGACTCACACTTGAGTCACAACTACCACTAGACTTCACTACGCCTAATCACTAAGATATCCTGGATGCGCACAACCAGGCTGAAACGGCGGTGGGCGACTCGGCTTTGGGGCAAACTGGTTCCGATGACCTGGGGTCTCGTCAGATGGCACTAACCCCTGGCTCTCCTGCTCCGGCTCAAGCTCCTCCGGGTCCTCATCAGATTCCTCCAAATCAGTTGCCTCGTTCCTGAAGTAAAGAGCCTCCTCCAATTCACCAATCCTCTCGGCAGCCATCCTCCTAGTCTCCTAAAGATCCTTCTCAACTTTTGCCAAGGCCTCATATGCTTCGAAAAGCTCCTGATTGGGGGTCATTGTGTGTATCTCTTGAGCTGAAATGTAGCACGCCATGTGGACAGTGGTAGGATTGTCCTCTTCCTTGACCTTCTCCTCAATGACGGTGACTCCATCTGGATGGTACTTGAATGCAATGTCCTCCAGCTGCATGGCATAGTCACGAGCAAAGCGGCGAAGTGCAAGGCGGCGGTCTCTGAATACCAGCTTGAAGGATGCCCTCCTCATGATGATGTAGATTGGGCGACTCGATCTGCCTTCTTCGGCGTACTCGTGAGCTGCAGACAGTGCCTCTCCTCCTTCCATTCACCACCCAATTGTTGTTGCGATAGATTGGGCGATCAAAGCCTCCTAGCATCTACAACATTCTCCGAGTTCAGCAGCAAATCCTCCCTTATGCTCACCATAAACGCAGTCCATTCCAACCTGCAGAAAAGCGGCTCTCTCAAAACCTCAACTCAAAACCAAGAAAAGAGAGAAAAATTCAGCATAGGTAAAGAGCAAGAAGAAGGGACGAGTCAAGATCCTTTTAGCTTCTTAAGTTATTCATGGAGGAACTGAGGTTCGGGACTAGGTTCAGGGAGGAATCGAGGTCTTGGTAGTCGAGGATGTCATGCGGGACGTTCGAGCTAGAGAACATGCACATGGAGGCTGGTTAGTCACGTAATTACAGTATGTGGGCTGTACATGCGTGCAAGAGTTATTTTTGGCCATGTTGGACCAGGTTGAGATGTATACGAACTCTTTCCATGTTGGAAGTGGAGTTGTATTCAATCTCTTTATGTTTGCTCAGTATAAATAGAAGGAGGTGTCTCCTGGTTATTTTGAACCAGATTTTTAGGGTTTATACTATTTTGTTTTGGAGGCTGTATCCAGATAAATAAAATCTTTCTTACAAATCCGAGCATCCTGTGCATCGCGGCATGAAGAAGAAAATCCTTGCAGCTAGAAGTTTTTAGTGCTTGATCTTTATTCTATTGCGGCGTGAGGAAAAATCAAGGAAGTTTTTTTTGTGGTTGTTCATATCGTGTGGCGGCCGTAAAGACTAGAAGAAGGCAACTAGAAGAATTTGAAGAGCTCTCAATACCTTGAGTTGTTTTTAGTCTGGCATAGATTGGAGCATCGACTGAAGTTTTGTCCGTCGCAGCAGTCACGAAGTTCATCATGGAGTTCGGTCTCTTACAAAAGGTATCATATTCCAAAGGTAATATCTCAAGATCCATAAGTCCGATTGAGTTAATTCTTTTTGGGTTAGCTTTAGAATTGATTCTAGTTTCTACAGTTAAAATTTCACATCAATCCAATGGTTGCATCTTCAAAAATTACTATTTTTATAAACTAGTCGCTAGACTGCTCGCTGATTGCAGAAACTGGTCGCCCGACTGCTCTCCAACTGTGAAAGTGGTTGCTCGACTACTCTCTTACTGTGTGAATTGGTCTCTTGACTGTTCGCCGACTACGTGAACTGGTCTCCCGACTATTTGCCAACTGCGTGAACTGGTCTCCCGACTGTTCGCCAACTGTGAACTAGTCTCCAATCAATTTGAGTTTAAATTCGGGTGTGTTAGAAAAAATCATAAAAACTTTGATATTAGCTTCCGTGCAATCATTCACCCCCCCTCTGATTGCTACGTTAGTATATTTCGGTCCTATAATAAAAAAAAGAAAGTATTGTGCTGAGAGGGTGACATCAAAAGCATAACAGCCTGATTACGCTGATCCTATGGAGAAAGCGTATTCCCTTTTTAGTAAAAGCATCTTTCCAATTTTTGGATTTAATTGACAGGTGGGGCCTATTGGTCATGATTTTAATATTTTTTGTGAAACTTATTGACGGGGTCCACGCATTAGTGACACAAAAATTAAAATAGATAGAAATTATAAAACCACCTATTCAACCTAACTGAGCCCACATGTCATAGATACACTATACTTGTCGACGATCGGGATCGCCGGATCGCAATTGAGTAATGGGGATTAGTGTGAACGAGGGACCCAAAAACGAGCTTCGCTCACCAAGGAGATAGGTTCATCGTTTCGTTGGTCGAGGGAAATAGAAAAACAAGCCAGACACAAGGCATTATACTGGTTCGAGCCCCTGTGAAGGTAAAAGCTCTACTCTAGTCTTGCCCTGAGGTAAGGATTTTTACTACGCTTGAGTACAAGTGTTTGCTCTGCAGCTCGAGCTCTGGTGAATTCTACGCTTGTTGTGTCTACTGACTTGTTTCTTGAGCTGCTTGCCTGTCCCCCTAGCGTATTCGCCTCAAGGGGTTTTATACCTCTTCCGGCCGTTACCAGAAACAGTCGGGAGAGATTCCCGGAGTCGTGGCTTGATGCGCACTGAAGGTGGGTTGTAACTGTCCTGGATCTGACTCCCACGTCTGACTTAACTCCGGCATTCAAGGTCTTGGTAACTGTCGAGTAAGCGCACATCCTGGAACCTGGGATAAACTCCCCCGAGCGGGAGTTGAATACACGCCCCCAAGGTCGAGGTCATGCGGGAGTTGAATCCTTGCCCCCCAAGCTCAAGGTCGTGCAGGAACCGCGCAACCTAGGTCGTGGTCGGAGACTTTGCGGCTCAACCCTGAGCTAGGGGCCCCGTTGACTATGCATTGACCTGTCCAAGATTTCTTAGTCCCCGACAGCTAGCCCCTGAGGCTCAAGATCATGTCAGGCACTTGGGACGACCTCGAGCCTCACGATATGGACAAAGGGGACGGTCTTCTGGTCGCCCCGAGCTCAAGGTCGAGATCGGGCGGAGACCAATGAAAAGGTTCCAGCATCGCTACACCTGGTGCCCCTTGGACTTCAGAATCTTGGTACGGACATGATCGATCAGTGGAACCGCTTGTAACGCCTCGATCCTACCACTCAATCCTTAATTACGCCTGCCGAATCACCATCGGCATGCCTTTTGAGATGCCTTAGTCTTCAACCGGCAACGAACAGAGCTTATAAAACCCGAGCCAATAGCGACTTCGAAAAACTCTCGACCTTCCCACAATCTTCGCCTCCCAACCTTTTGCTCACGCCATCTCTTCTTCCTCCGACCGAACATCAAGCGACCATCATGGTCAAGCTCGGAAAGAGTTCCTTATCGATAACGAGAATGAAGGAGCTTGAAAGCCTAGGGTTGCTGGACCCAGCGACGTGGCAGCTGCCGGGTGGAGAGACCGAGCCGCAGCCACGGGACGACGAGCTCATCAGCACCGAGCATTACATGCTCTTCATCCTGCGGACGCCGGAGAGTGACTTCATGGCGGCAATTCTCGCCCAATGCGAGATTGAACTCATCAATCTAGTGCCAAATTCTATCCTCCTCCTTTCCATCTTCTCCCACCTGTGCGAGGGGTTCCTTGGGATCCTTCCCTCCCCCTCTCTTTTCTTCTGATTCTTTTCCTTGTTCCGCACCGGGAAGGACCCCGTGGTCGGATGCTTCTACTTCCGACTGCAAGCAGGGTTTCCTTGGTCCTTCCCCCAAATCCACTCTCGGGACTCCCTCGGCACGTGGACCGAGTGGTGGTTCTACTTGAAGAGGGGTGAAGACGGTGTGCTGGCGTACGATGGAACCCCAATCACCGGCAAGAGGCAAACCCCGGAGGCGGACGACCTGGAGGTCGACCAAGAGGCCATCGCCGCCATCCATATCTGAGCTATGCGCAGCCTCACCGGGCAAGCCATCGCCAACGACTTCTTGCTGGGTCGAGTGTTCCCTCTGCGAAAGAGGGTGCACCCGTTCTTCGAGATCAAAGGCCGCGACGACCTCACTCGGGAGGGTACATCTGGTAATTCTTCCTGTTCCAAAGCTTGCTCGAGTTCGATCTTTGGACTTCTCTTACGACTTTGTCTTTCCAGCAGTGCTGAAGGAATCCTGGATCGCAGCCAGGATGACCAAGATGTTCGAGAAGGCAGCGCACGACTACACCATCTACGACCCCGTCCCAAAGAACGTGTTGTGCTGGAGCGCCGAGGTAAGTCAATTCGGGTCAAGTCTTAGCTTGTGTATTCTCAGGGCTTTTCCTGACCTTTAGATGTGCCTGTAGGACAACCAAGAGTTGTTTCAAAAAGCAAAGAGGATGCTACCGCTGCCCGGAGCGAACAAGGGTAAGAAGGCAGGCAAGAGGCCACTCCCATACGGAGTAGGTGGCAGGGATTCGAAGAAACAGCATGTCGAATGGGGCGACCACACAATGGTAAGCTTTCCCATGGTCGAGCCCCCAAATTCTTGTTCGTGCTTCTTCGTTCTCTGACATACCCTTCTTCTGCAGCAACAAAGTGCTGCGGCCGCCGCCAGGACTTTAAGTCCTCAAGCGACCCAAGGGCCCCGACCACAGGGCCCTAGGTCTTCTGCGACGGGAGAACTAGAGCCACTGCGGGCTCCGAGGTCTCTAGATCGACGCACCCGAACGAGGGATGCCTCTTCACCATCGGGGCGCCGAGGTCCTCGCCAGCCCCCTGCGAAGCGGAGGCTATTGACCCAGGTATGCCATCATCTCCTCAATTGCGCGGTTTCCCTTCCCCCTTTAGCTTAGTAGTTTTTCCTTGTCGTAGACTCTGAGTGCTCAAGCTCAACCCTTGCCCATCCTGACCATGGCTGTTGTCCAGGGCGAGTCTGGATCCGAGGAGGAGGAAGAAGCCTCCTACGAGCTAGTGCCCCGCCGACAAGCGGGCCAGAGCTGCTCCCCCACGGACCCACAAAGTTGGGTCGTGGCTGAGAGGAGCCGCCCAGACCGTCCTCGGGTTATTTGAATGTCCGGTCACCCTTATCGGATTTGGAGGTTAGCAATGGATCACCGATGGTGCTCACAGTGCTAACACCCAAGCCCAATTAGGACAACAACGATTCCATTCGAATAACTCGACAACAATCCCGGTATTCCCCCGGTATGCAACCCGAAACTCGCCCAGGATCGCCTCGCATACCGGTTTCCATTGCCATATCAAACCAATGCACATAAAGGGGGCAACGAACCCAAAACTTTACTACCGGACACGCATAGCGAAGCACAACAACGACTAAAACCAAGGCACAAAGACAAACCAGACAACCACACAAGAGCCAACCTAGACTTAGAAAATCTACAAAATTTCGGCATGACGCCCCTAGAAGTACGAACATCCACACAGCAGACAGAAGAAACAATTAATCAAGTATAGCATAACAACAACAACCATAGCATAAGGATCAACATGGATAGAAGTAGCATCCTAAACATGAGTTAAGCATGGTCTTACAACAAGGTTCAACATGGAAACAGGCAAGTATTTAAACAAGGACTAGACATAGATTAGAAGGCTAGCTATACAACAAAATGAGCTCACAACCAACATATTAAACCAAAAGTAAGACATCTCAGGAAGTGTCTTACCTTGAACACTTCCGGCGTTTAACGTCGAGCCTAGTCTGCTATTCGGTGTCCCGCCCACCACCGAGAAGCAAAAGCAGGCAGAACTCACACCCGCGGTGTCCTCACCAAAACCACAAAGCGTAGCATGAGTCTGAAGGCACTCATAAGACTTACCCGTGGTCCATATATGACCGACTCGAAAGAATATGCATTTGGATGTAGCAAGGAATAAGCTTAAGGTAAAAGTGCATAAAAGCTTAACTTTGTTGCATAATCACATTCATCTATTCAATTTACAAGTTTTATAGCATTTATGGACAGCACCTACTACTAGAGTGAAATCTGAATCTAAGCATTAAAGAGAGTAAATAATAACATGAAACAAGCATCAACATCAAATATACCAACTAGTTTCAAGTTTAAGTTGTTACTACGTTGAAATGTCGGATGATACAAGCGTGCTCATATCCGAGGCGCTGCAATTCGAATCGCTTATTCACCTGCGGGGATCATCAATCGCACGACATGTGCCACAAGGAACCTCATGTCAACCCTCCTCCCATCCATATCTACTCGTTGAACCATCCTCATGCGGCCGAGCACCTAGCAACCTCCTCGAGCGGCTCAAGCCTCGCTTAGCCCGAGAGAGACCTAGGCCTCGCCCTCAACCACGCCCAATCGCATGAGGGCATGACCCATCGAGTAGTATGCCATGAAAGGGTGGCTTACCGCACCATTATATCGGGCATGCGATCAACAAGGGTGCTCGATCAACATGGCAAACAACGGATCGGACCTTAACCAACACAAAGCGAGACTACAACATTTGAGTCTCCACACTCAAATGATCCAACCCTCTCGCCGGTCTCAATTTTACATTTCAAACATAACCATTTCCATTTACAACCCAATAGTTTGAAATAATTAATCTCAAATGAGGAACCATCCCCACTTGGCCCATACCCGACATCTAAGCAAAACTAAGCATGGACACAATGTAATTACCCATATACTAGCTCCAAGGAAGGCATTCAACAATTATCAATGAGTGTATGTGCAACAAGTAGGTTCTAATCCTATCCCACATTTCAATTCCTAATGCAAGACATAATCATCCAATAAGCAAATTATTAAGCTAAAATACAATCGTATAAGGTTAAACATGCTTAGGTGCTTGCCTTGAGCTTCGCTAGATTTTCAATAATAGCCGGCTCCCAGAACACCCTCGGTTGCAACATACCCACATGAGCTCGCTCTCTACGATATCAATGCATGAAAAAAAATGAGATGCATGCGATGCATATGAAATGAAAATACTAAATGCATCCTCAAGACAAATCCAAAAGTGCAAACATTCATCTCAATTGAAGAATGAAAATGCAATTGCAAGACTCCACTTCTACTCTAAAGCCAAAATCTGAAAATAACATGCATATACCTCTAAACGGGCATAACTTTTATTTGGCTAACCCAAATAATGACTTCTTGGACTCGAAAAGACCACAAAAGGGTGATCTAACATTACCATGCATCATAACATTCAGAATATAAATTTAAAGTTTGCAATTAAACTCTGAACTTTAGTCTCAAAGTCTGAATTTTCAGAAACACCGGTTTCAGGACAGCATGTATACAAATGACCATAACTTTTTGATCCCATATCCAAATTGAGCAAACTCAGAGCCTACACGACCATAAGGCATAGACCTACAAATTAGCTTTGGCCAATCACTCAGATTCTACCCAGGTAACTCCCAGTTCAGCCAGCAACAGAGGGCAGTTTTCAGAGTTCAGTATTTTCAAAGTTTCAGACAGCATGCACAAAATTCAACATATAAATTTCTATACTTAATGGAATTGAGTAAA
This sequence comes from Guadua angustifolia, assembly GCA_036346375.1. Lineage (NCBI taxonomy): Eukaryota > Viridiplantae > Streptophyta > Magnoliopsida > Poales > Poaceae > Guadua > Guadua angustifolia. The sequence goes on from CM070522.1 coordinate 23,001,628, forward strand.
GGATGACATTTTTATAATCTACATGAAATTTCCTAAAACTTCTCAGGCAAAATTAATTTCTAATTCAGCCTCTAACAATTTTTAATTCGCACCACAAGTTTCAGCTACACCATATTAGCACTTTCAGAGCAGCATGCACTAAAATAGACATAACTTTCAGCTGGATTAACGAAATGAGGTGATTCCAGTTGGAAATGAAAGATAATTTGATTACCCACAACTTTCTCTACAGCCAACCTAGCAGGAGATGCTCAGAATTTTCTCAAATCAGCCCGAAACAGTAGCTAAAAATTCTGCTCGAAAATTCAGAACTTGCTCCAAACCCTAGATTGGTTATTCCCCATTCAAACCTTGATTCTCCACTCATCTAAGCCCCCAATACATCATGGCAGCACCCAAGACCAGGAAATAACCTATCAAAACCTAAACCCTAGGGAGCCTTACCTCATGGAGTGGAGGAGAGAAGAGGCTGCACAAGGGAAGGAGGCCGGCTGGGAGGAGGAGCTGCTGCCTTGTGGATTTGCTGGAGGGAGATGGAGGCCACCACCAAGGAGAAGTGCTGCTGGAGGAGGCGCCACAAAAGGGGAGAAGTGCTGGAGAAGGCAGCCAGAGGAAGTGGCTTGGAGAAGAAAAAGAGGGGGGTGCGGCCGGGAATGGAAAAAAAAAGGGCTGGTTCGGTTTTGGGTGAGGAGCCAAGAAAATGATGTGCTGATTTGGTTTGGCTGCGCTCAAATCTTTTGTGCATTGCTCACTTGACCCCACTAGTGACAAAAATGAGAATGGCTAAGTCCTAAAATTGTTAAGCTCTTAATTTTTGCTAAGTTTGGAAATACTTCTAAGTGGCGGTTTAGAACCTTGACTAAAGTCGAAATTGATCTCAAATGCGCCAAAACTTCGGTTGGCGCTAATGTTCGCCCAGAAGATCTAATTGAATTTGGGGCCATGACAAATCCTCCCCCTTAGGGAATCTCGCCGAGATTGAAACGCAGCGTCTGACGGTTAGGAAGACAACTACAGAGGAAAAAGTGAAGGATCGTGAGTAATACTCACATGTCTTGAAGAATTCGGGATACTCGTTCTTGAGGCGATCCTCGAGCTCCCAAGTGGCCGTCCTCCGTGTGATTACTCCATTGTACTTTATAGAACTTGAGAGTTCTTCGTGGTGTTCTGCGCTCCGATTCTCCCGAACCCGGATAGGATGCTCCGCATAAGACGAGATCCGGTTCAGCGCGACTCGAGGTCTTCCACCTCAAGAGACTCGAGCGTGAGTGCGGAGACACTTCTTCAAGCGGGAGGCGTGGAACACGTCGTGAACCATTCCGGCGAAGGAGGAAGCTCTAGTGATATGCTACTTGGCGCGCTTTCCAAGGATCTTGAGCGGCCCTCGTGGTGAGGTGCCACTTTCCTTTAACCCGAAAGCGATGAGTGCCGGAGAGATACCTTCAGATAGACATAATCACCAATGTTGAAAGAGAGAGACCTTCTCGACGATCGGCATAGCTCTTTTGTCGTGATCGTGCTATCCTCAAGTTTTCTTGTATGGTCTTTACCTTCTCTTCTGCCGTCATGACCAGTTCGAGTCCAAAGAGTGAAGCGTTCTCCACTCTCGGACCAGTTCGAGAGTGCTTGCGACAGTGCGACCACAGAGTGCTTCGAAGGAGACATTTTGATGCTAGTTTGGTAGGCTTTGTTGTTGTAAGCAAACTCAGCATATGGAAGACATTCATCCCATTTCTTCCCATAAGAGAACACAAGCCCTCAACATGTCCTCAAGGATCTGATTGACCCTCTCGGCTTTGGCCGTCGGTTTGTGGATGATATGCCGAATTTGTGAAGCGACTTGGTGCCCAATGCCTCGTCAGACTTCTCGAATCGAGAAACAAACCGAGACCCCGATCGGAAACTATCCGCCTTGGTACTCCATGAAGACATACAATCCGAGATATGTACAATTCCGCATACCTCTTGGCTTGATAAGTGGTGCGAACGGCTAGGAAATGTGCGGACTTTGTCAACCGATCGACTATAACCCATATCGAGTCGTGACTGAAGAAGTCGTCGGTAGGCGGTTGATGAAATCCATGCCAATCTCTTCCCACTTCCAACTTGGAATGGGCGGTGAAGTGCAATGCGGTGGCACGAGATGTTCACCTTCACCCGTTGGCAAACATCACACTCGGACACATAGCGAGCAATCTCGCTTCATGCGAGTCCACCAAAGCTGTTGCTTCAAGTCTTGATACATTTTGTTGCTACTCGGATGAATTGTGAGCAAGGAGTTGTGGGCTTCATCGAGAATCTTCCTTCTCAACTCTTGATCTTTAGGGACGACTAGGCGCTTGTTAGAACCATAAAGTTCCACAATCATCAAGATGAAAACAAGTTGCTTGGCGAATTCAACTTGTCACGTATTCGGACAACACCCTTGTCCTTCTTTTGTGCCTCTCTAATGTGATCCAGCGCGGACTTCAACTCTAGGTTGGCCAAGAACCCTTCTTCAACCATTTCTATCTGAGGGTTTACGCAGTTACGCACGAGATAGTGGTACTTTGGGGTTGAAGAGTGAGGCAATTGCATCGGCCTTACGACTCAATCGTCGCCACCACCACATTAGCTTTCCCGGGTGGTAATGCACTTCCAAATTGTAGTCCTTGATCAGTTCAAGCCACCTTCTTTGCCTCATATTCAAATCACCGAGTGAAGATGTACTTGAGACTCTTGTGATCGAGATAGATGTTGCACTTGTTCCCAAGAAGGTAGTGGCGCCAAATTTTTAGGCGTGAACCACGGCGGCAAGCTCTAAATCATGAGTTGGATAGTGCTCTTCATGTCGTTTCAATTGCCGAGACGCAGCGTGGCGACAACTCGGCTTTCTTGCATAAGCACACAGCCAAGTCCGATACTTGACGCATCGCAATAAACATCGAATGGCTTGTGAATATCAAAGTTGCGTGAGGACAGAGAGCTGTAGTAAGGCGCTGTTTCAAGGTCGAAATGCTTGCTCATAACCCGTTGACCATTTAAATGCAACACCCTTCTTGAGTAGCTCGGTCATAGGTTTGGCAATCTTCGAGAAGTCTTGAATGAATCGGCGATAATAGCCAAGCAAGCCCAAGGAAACTACGGATCTCCGTGATAGTTTTGGGTCTGTTCCCACTCGAGAACCTCTTGCACTTTGCTTGGATCGACAAAGAACACCTTGCTCGGAGAGGACATGTCCCAGAAAGATACCTCCTTCACCAAAACTCACACTTGCTGAATTTCGCATAAAGGCGATGTTCTCGAGTCTCTCAAGAACAATGCGAAGATGCTTGGCATGCTCTTCTACATTTCTTTGAGTAGATGAGGATATCGTCAATGAAGATGACCACGAAGGAGTCAAGTTCCTCCATGAAGATGGAGTTCATAAGGTACATGAAGCTGTGCGTGCATTCGTCAAACCGAGCGACATGACTGTATACTCATATAGGCCATAACGTGGAGAATGCCGTCTTCGGGATATCTTGACTCGAATCTTGATTTGATGATACCCGAGCCTCAAATCAATTTTGGAGAACACCGTGCACCAGCAAGTTGATCAAAGAGGATGTCAATTCGGGAAGAGGGTACTTGTTCTTTATGGTGGCTGCGTTCAAAGGACAATAATCAACACATAGGCGAAGAGAACCGTCTTTCTTGGTCACGAAGATAGCCGAAAGCACCCCAAGGTGAGGAGCTCGGACGAATGAATCCCTTGTCCATCAGTTCCTTCATTTGCTTCTTCAATTCGGCCAATTCATCGGGTGGCATTGATGCGGCCGCTTGAAGCTGGGCGCCCTGGTGAAGTTCAACTACTGAACTCAATATCCCGATCGGGCGGCATCCCGCAATTCCGCAGGAACACATCCGGGTATTCGAAACCACGGAATGGACTCTAACTCCTCAATTTCAGCACCATTCAAGGAGCAAAGAGTGGCCTTGCCACCATCAAGAAGTAGAGTTAACACATTAGCCCATCGGTCCCTTGAGCGAGATGGGCGGCGAGAGCAATATAGGGCGGCTTGCTGCCGTGTTAACCAATTCATGCCGGATAACATCCATCCCACGAAGATCGAGGAGCAACAAGTTGACAAGGAACGGAACCCCTTGGATCGGCCGAGATGCTTCTTGAATTACTTGATTAGCGACCATTTTTGAACCGGTGCTTCAATGAGGAATGTGGTGTTGCTACTGACTCACTCTCATTTGATGGTGCATAGCAAAATCCTTGCGAATAAAAGAATGAAAGCCCTGAGTCAAATAAAACCCTAGCGGCATGCCCATTAATGCATAACATACCCGTCAACACAAGGTCGCCCTCTGGAATTTCTTGGCATCGGTGTAGTTGACTCGCCATTCTTTGAAGCTTGAGGTGCCTTCCGTTGGGGCGTGGAGGTGGTGCGGTAGTGCCTTGAGGCTTTGGAGCATTAAAGTTGTTGTCCCGCTTTGGAAAAGGACAATCCACGATGAAGTGTCCAGCGCCCACAATTATAGCACGGCTCGGACTGGTCGCCCCCTCTCACTCCAGTGTGGGTCGGGGGACGGGAGCAACAACAGAGGTCGGGCCATCCCGCTTTGTAGGGGAGGTCACGAGCAGTGCTCGAAGTGGAGGAAGGGAGCAGCTCGAGCACGCCTGTGAATCGCCACTGCAGATAATCAGCATGTCCCCCGCTTTCGCTTCTTTTCTTCTGGTGGTTCTTCATCTTGTGCTCCTTTGTGATCGCCCGACTCACCAAAGCATTAAAATCGGGAAGTCACACTGCGAGAGCTTGTCTTGCATCTTGGCTAACAGTCCATTCATGAAGCGGTCTTGCTTTTTAAGTGCATGTTCACCTCTTCTCGTGCATATTGAGCGAGATAGTTGAACTCGCGAGAATAGTCCATCACGGACTTTCTCAAGCTGCTTGAGGAGAGAACTCCTGCCTCTTGATATCCATGAGCCCCTTGAATATGATATGCCCGAAAGGCCTCACGGAACTCGCCCATGACACTGATGACCGGCAGTCGCATGACCAGAAATTGGCCCACCAAGCACCGGCGAGGACGAAGTTGTTGAGCGACAAATAGAGCCTTCTCATGATCTCCACGGTGAATGAGAGCAAACTTTGCTCAATTATGCGCAACCAATAAATGCGCCTCAAGTGGCTTCATGGTAGCGAGAAGGTAGGTGGCTATGTATGCAGAAATCCAGATAACCATTGGGTCGGTCTACGCCCTTCAAGGCCACCTCTAGGAGCTGATTACGAACAAGCATCTCAAGGATTCGGTTGGTTGTTTGCTGATTCTGCTCAGACCTCAGAACACATCCAAGAGGTTGGGAGGAGGAGGCGGATCACCATCGTGGGGCTGCGATCGCCCTTGACCTCATCACTTCCGCACCTCCGCGGGTCCTCATTCTCGTAAATCAACCAAGGTCGACGACAAGAGTTAGATTCCACATGGAAGGGATGGGCTCTTAGACTTAGTTAAAAATCCGAATTTAAACATGATCTAGACAACAATACAAGACAAGGAATTCTACAAGTCCAACATACATAAAAGCATAAATCATGATGCAAGATGGACATGGCAAGACATGCATGCAAGGTATGAAATGCACGGTTCCAGCGTAATCGTTTCTCCCGCGCACCATTCAACTTTGCACAACAATTATATACATAGGGCGGTAATATAGCGCTAAGTGCTACCTAGTAGATTAATCACCTAAGTGGTGCGTCAAGTTTACGGTTCGTCTTTATGCACCTTGCTCGATACCAGCTTGAGGAGCCGCCCGAGACCGTCCTCGGGTTATTTGAATGTCCGGTCACCCTTATCGGTTTGGAGGTTAGCAACGGATCACCGATGGTGCTCACGGTGCTAACACCCAAGCCCAATTAGGACAACAACGATTCCATTCAATAACTCGACAACAATCCCAGTATTCCCCAGTATGCAACCCGAAACTTCGCCGAGATCGCCTCGCATACCGGTTTCCATTGCCATATCAAACCAATGCACATAAAGGGGCAACGAACCCAAAACTTTACTACCGGACACGCATAGCGAAGCACAACAACGACTAAAACCAAGGCACAAAGACAAACCAGGACAACCACACAAGAGCCAACCTAGACTCGGAAAATCTACAAAATTTCGGCATGGCGCCCTAGAAGTACGAACATCCACACAATGAGACAGAAGAAACAATTAATCAAGTATAGCATAACAACAACAACCATAGCATAAGGATCGGCATGGATAGAAGTAGCATCCTAAACATGAGTTAAGCATGGTCTTACAACAAGGTTCAACATGGAAGCAGGCAAGTATTTAAACAAGGACTAGACATAGATTAGAAGGCTAGCTATACAACAAAATGAGCTCACAACCAACATATTAAACCAAAAGTAAGACATCTCAGGAAGTGTCTTACCTTGAACACTTCGAGGCGTTTACTAACGTCGAGCCTAGTTGCTATTCGATGTCCCGCCCGACCACCGAGAAGCAAAACGGGCAGAACTCACACCCGCCGTTGTCCTCACCTGAAAACCACAAAGCAGAAGCATGAGTACAGAAGGCACTCGCAAGACTTACCCGTGGTCCATATATGACCGACTCGAAAGAATATGCATTTGGATGTAGCAAGGAATAAGCTTAAGGTAAAAGTGCATAAAATCTTAACTTTGTTGCATAATCACATTCATCTACTCAATTTACAAGTTTTATAGCATTTATGGACAGCACCTACTACTAGAGTGAAATCTGAATCTAAGCATTAAAGAGAGTAAATAATAACATGAAACAAGCATCAACATCAAATATACCAACTAGTTTCAAGTTTAAGTTGTTACTACGTTGAAATGTCGGATGATACAAGCGTGCTCATATCCGAGAGCGGCAATTCAATCGCTTATTCACCTGCGCAGGGATCATCAATCGCACGACATGTGCCACAAGGAACCTCATGTCAACCCTCCTCCCATCCATATCTACTCGTTGAACCATCCTCATGCGGCCCGAGCACCTAGCAACCTCCTCGGCGGCTCAAGCCTCGCTTAGCCCTCGAGAGAGACCTAGGCCTCGCCCTCAACCACGTCCAATCGCATGAGGGCATGACCCATCGAGTAGTATGCCATGAAAGGGTGGCTTACCGTACCATTATATCGGGCATGCGATCAACAAGGGTGCTCGATCAACATGGCAAACAACGGATCGGACCTTAACCAACACAAAGAGACTACAACATTTGAGTCTCCACACTCAAATGATCCAACCCTCTCGCCGGGTCTCAATTTTACATTTCAAACATAACCATTTCCATTTACAACCCAATAGTTTGAAATAATTAATCTCAAATGAGGAACCATCCCCACTTGGCCCATACCCGACATCTAAGCAAAACTAAGCATGGACACAATGTAATTACCCATATACTAGCTCCAAGGAAGGCATTCAACAATTATCAATGAGTGTATGTGCAACAAGTAGGTTCTAATCCTATCCCACATTTCAATTCCTAATGCAAGACATAATCATCCAATAAGCAAATTATTAAGCTAAAATACAATCGTATAAGGTTAAACATGCTTAGGTGCTTGCCTTGAGCTTCGCTAGATTTTCAATAATAGCCGGCTCTCAGTAACACCCTCGGTTGCAGCGCGTCACCCACCATGAGCTCGCTCTCTACGATATCAATGCATGAAAAAAATGAGATGCATGCGATGCATATGAAATGAAAATACTAAATGCATCCTCAAGACAAATCCAAAAGTGCAAACATTCATCTCAATTGAAGAATGAAAATGCAATTGCAAGACTCACTTCTACTCTAAAGCCAAAATCTGAAAATAACATGCATATACCTCTAAGCGGGCATAACTTTTATTTGGCTAACCCAAATAATGACTTCTTGGACTCGAAAAAGACCACAAAAGGGTGATCTAACATTACCATGCATCATAACATTCAGAATATAAATTTAAAGTTTGCAATTAAACTCTGAACTTTAGTCTCAAAGTCTGAATTTTCAGAAACACGGTTTCAGGACAGCATGTATACAAATGACCATAACTTTTTGATCCCATATCCAAATTGAGCAAACTCAGAGCCTACACGACCATAAGGCATAGACCTACAAATTAGCTTTGGCCAATCACTCAGATTCTACCCAAGTAACTCCCAGTTCAGCCAGAAACAGAGGGCAGTTTTCAGAGTTCAGTATTTTCAAAGTTTCAGACAGCATGCACAAAATTCAACATATAAATTGCTATACTTAATGGAATTGAGTAAAGGATGACATTTTTATAATCTACATGAAATTTCCTAAAACTTCTCAGGCAAAATTAATTTCTAATTCAGCCTCTAACAATTTTTAATTCGCACCACAAGTTTCAGCTACACCATATTAGCACTTTCAGAGCAGCATGCATTAAAATAGACATAACTTTCAGCTGGATTAACGAAATGAGGTGATTCTAGTTGGAAATGAAAGATAATTTGATTACCCACAACTTTCTCTACAGCCAACCTAGCAGGAGATGCTCAGAATTTTCTCAAATCAGCCCGAAACAGTAGCTAAAAATTCTGCTCGAAAATTCAGAACTTGCTCCAAACCCTAGATTGGTTATTCCCCATTCAAACCTTGATTCTCCACTCATCTAAGCCCCCAATACATCATGGCAGCACCCAAGACCAGGAAATAACCCATCAAAACCTAAACCCTAGGGAGCCTTACCTCATGGAGTGGAGGAGAGAAGAGGCTGCACAAGGGGAAGGAGGCCGGCTGGGAGGAGGAGCTGCTGCCTTGTGGATTTGCTGGAGGAGATGGAGGCCACCACCAAGGAGAAGTGCTGCTGGAGGCGCCACAAAGGGAGAAGTGCTGGAGAAGGCAGCCAGAGGAAGTGGCTTGGAGAAGAAAAAAGAGGTGCTGCTGGGAATGGAAAAAAAAAGGGCTGGTTCGGTTTTGGGTGAGGAGCCAGTAAAAATGATGTGCTGATTTGGTTTGGCTGCGCTCAAATCTTTTGTGCATTGCTCACTTGACCCCACTAGTGACAAAAATGAGAATGGCTAAGTCCTAAAATTGTTAAGCTCTTAATTTTTGCTAAGTTTGGAAATACTTCTAAGTGGCAGTTTGGAACCTTGACTAAAGTCGGAAATTGATCTCAAATGCGGCCAAAACTCGGTTGGCGCTAATGTTCGCCGCAGAAGACGAATTCGAATTTGGGGCCATGACAGTGGCCGACGAATCCGAGCAAGGGCTTGACAACCCGGTCGAGGACAAGACTTCGGCCACGGCCGACGAAGACAACGCCGATGACGCCGTGGCCACTGAAGCTAACGTCAGCCTGGCCAAGGCTGCTGTAGAGGATGATGCCTAGGACGCCTCAGCCACTGCGGCCGAGGCTACTCAAGCCATGCCCGCCGTGGTCGTCCCAACCACCGCGGTCGAGGTGAACCCGGCCATCGAGGTCGACCGCGTTTTGGCTGGGGCCAGCGTGGAAGGTCATGCCAAAGACCAGACCAAGACCTCTGCGGGAGAGGGAGCTGGAGATGCTCCGACCATGGAGGTCGAGGCCGATCCGATTGTCGGAACCGAGCCCGGGGGCAGGTCGAGCCCTCTGGGGGAGGAAGCCCAAGACGGGGTCGCCGCCGACGAAGTGCCTAAAGATTTTCACCCAGGCAACCCAGCGAAGGGTAGGGTAGCGCTGGGAAGTCAGGCGTGAGGCCGTTGAACCTCACCGTGCGTGCCGAGAGGGCTGGCAGAGCAGTCTGGCTTCCTCCTACTCTTGTCAAATCTTAGTTCGAGTCTTTTTTGACAAAGACTATGTTTCTTCTGAATTCCACAAGCCATCGCACACGTCGCCCAAGGGCTGCAAGGTCTTCAGGTGCATTCCGATGCACTGAAGATCTTTCTCGACTTGGTGGAAGAGCGAGAGAAGCAGCGGTTCAGGCTCATAGAGAACTTGGCGATCGAGCAAGAGGAGGTCGGGCGCAAGACGGCGGCCCACTCTGTTGAGCTTGCCGCCCTCCACCAGACGATAAAGACGCTTGAGGCCACCCACACATCCGAACTCGACAAGGCCATCAACACTGAGCACGACCATGCACACAAGGCCATGGAGGAGGAGCGCGCGTGGTCGGCCAGAGCGCTCGAAGCCTAACGAGCCAAGGCGAAGGAGATGATGAGGCAACTGCGGATCAGGGAGCCGTCCTGACGAAGGCCTCCACTGAGCTCGAGGCTAAAGTTGCCGAGCTTGAGAAGCTAGGGCGGGCGACCAAGACGGTGAAGAGCACCCTGGCCCAACTCCAGGATGAACGAAGCCACGCCGCCGACGCCACAGCCGAAGCTCTTCGTCTCCAAGGTGAGCTATCAGCTTTAAGGGCTAAGGTTGCTGAGCTCGAGCAAGAAAAATTTGCCCACGACATGGCCGACCTATAGTTAGGGTTAGACCTGACAACATGTAAATAGAAGGCAGTAAGATAAAGATTAATGAAAGAAAGTCATTTTGACGAAATGAACTTGCGTCTCTGTTTGTTCCCTTTAATATTTTTTTTGTCGTATACTTAGCCTTTTTCTGAGGTAGTGTACCCTCATCCAGCCCCCATTGGGACCAAGGTCGAGCGACGCCGGCCTTGGGCGCAAGTTTAGAAACCTGCAAAAGCCACGACCTACAAGGTCGAGAAAAAATCCACAGGGGGAACTGCTAAGCACAACACAGGCATATGAGAAGAGATTTAGCCTCAAAAGTGTTAAGGTTGTTTTTAGATTAGATTCTTGAGTTACGACCTCGATTCGTGCTTGCTCAACAGTTCCAAATGTAGAGTTAGTTCGAACCCTGGCGCAAGGGGATCTAGGGTGCGAAGAGATTCGGCTTACAGGTAGCTCGACCCCTAGGGGTGAATTTTAAGCTCGCAACACTTGAGTCAAGATCTAAAGCACTTATACACAGGTCGGATTCAGAAAGAATCTCATATTCTAATTCAGTACGAAACATGGAAGAAAGAAAGAAAACAGAGACCAACATAGCCAATGAACAACAAACTTTATTGAAGTTTGAGACAAAGGTGTTACACATAAAATTTATGAAGTTGATCAATGTTCCACGAGCTCGAGAGCTCTCTGCCATTGAGCATTGCTAGCCGGTAAGCCCGTGCGTCTGTTGAAACAACTCTATAGGGCCCTCCACATGAGGATAACTTGTTGGTCTTTGGGCGAGCCCACAATTCATCTTAGGGCTAGGTCCCCAACAAGGAGCTCCTAGATCGTCTGCGTCGAGGCAGCGTGTCTGTGAAGAGCTTGCGGTGTCTTGATCGTAAAGCGATGTCTGACATCTTACTTCTTCTGCCAGGTAAGGTCAAGGGACCGTTCTTACTCAAAGTCGACACAGTCGACAAAGTGACCCTAGCGAGCCAGCGTGACCTCTGGAGGCGGGGCCCCGGTTACCAAATACAAGCGGAAGGGTGTGGACCTGTTGCTTCGGTGGCGTAGTACTGAATAGACCATAAAACAGTGGGAAGTTCGTCCACCCAGGTCTTGCAGTGTCGTTCGAGCTCATCTGATACTTGTTTCTTGAGGCCTTGAACAATCTGTCCGTTGGCGCGTTCTACTGCTCCATTGCTTTACGGATGGCTTACCGAAGCATAACACACTTTGGTGCTAATGTCTTTGCAATAATCTGAAAGCAGTTCCTTTGGTAAGCGTGTTCCATTGTCAGTAATAATTCTGCATGGAACTCCATACCTGATGACCATGAACATGCGGAAAAACTTGACAACTGCATGAGCGTGATGGTCGAAAGCGGGTTGACCTCGATCCACTTGGTGAAGGTGTCAATGGCGGCGAACAAAAACTTCTTCTGCTTGGCTTGAGGGAAGGGGCGAGATATCCGGCCCCAGTCGAGAAGGCCCAGCGGCGGGATGGTGCAGGTGCATAGGCGAGGTTGGTGCGACTTTCGAGCATGGAATTGGCGAGCTCGGCGGTAGCGACGATGTCGCGAGCATCCTGAAGCACCATTGGCCAATAGAACCCCATGCGGAAGGCCTTTCCGACCATTGTCCTGAAAGAAGAATGCGCTCCACACAAACCTGAGTGGATGTCATTTAACAGGTACTTTCCCTCCTCCGTGGTGATGCACTTTGTCAAGACTCCAGAAACATTCTGATGATAAAGTTTACCGTCAACGAGCTTGTATGAACTCGCCCGACGCTTAATCCTGCTCCTCGCAGCAGGGTCGGACGGAAGTTCTCCTCGAGCTAGAAAGTTGTGGATTGGTTCAGCCCATGAGGGAATACCTTCAATGAGGACGACCGAAACCTCCTAGTCAGAAATTGAAGGCGTCGCCAAGGTCTCCAGGATGACATCCGGAGGAACTTCATCGTCGGACGACCCGAACTTGGAGAGGAAATCGGCGCTGGAGTTGTCCTTCCTGGGAACATGTTTGATTTCCAGGTTTTGGAACCATTTTTCCATCTTACGCACCTCGGCAAGGTACTTGGACATCGAGTCTTCCGAGCATTGATAACCTTTGTTAAATTGGTTGATGACGAGCTGGGAGTCTCCCTTGACGATCAACCGGCGCACACCCAGTGCCTTGCAAGCTCGAAGTCCTGCCAAGAGTGCTTCGTATTCTACTGCATTATTGGTTGCCGGAAATCCAAAACGAACCACATACCTCAGTTTGTAGCCTTGCGGGGTGAGAATAAGGATTCCAGCCCCCGAACGCTTGAATGATCTAGAGCCATCAAAGTACATGACCCAGGGTTTCTCCTCCTCGACCTCGAGCTCGGGAGCCGGCTGCGATGTCTGTTTGACCACGAAGTCGGCAAGCACCTACGACTTGATGGCCGTGTGCGCCACAAACTGGACGTCAAACACAGCCAGCTCCATGGCCCATTTGGTGATGCGACCTCCAGCTTTTGGATTCTTTAGGATCTCTCCGAGCGGGAAGTTGCTCGGGACGACCATAGAATGTGCCTAGAAGTAGTGCCGGAGCTTCCGCGAAGCCATGAGGAGGGCGTACAGCAATTTCTGGACCTAGGGGTAGCGCTCCTCGGACCATGAAGAACTTCGCTGACGTAGTAGATCGGGTGCTGCCGCGCATCCCGCTCTGCCACCAAGACGGCGCTGATAGCTTGGGTGGTGGCCGCGAGGTAGAGCAACAGTTTTTCGCCTAGCTACGGTGTCGTGAGCAAAGGTGGATTTGAAAGGTATACCTTTAACTCGTCGAAGGATTGTTGCGCTTCGAGTGTCCACTCAAAATTTCCTTGCTTACGCAAGGCCTTGAAGAATGGTAGCCCACACTACCAAGTCTTGAGATGAACCGGCTGAGGGCGGCCATGCGGCCGGTTAAGCACTGCACCTGTCTTACCGAACTCGGGGGAGCCATCTTCTCGATCGCCTCGATCTTCTCCAGGTTCATACCGACTCTCGAGCCCCCAATCATGTAGCCAAGCACTTTTCCTGAAGCAGCGCCAAATACACATTTCTCGGGATTAAACTTGATCCTATGCTTGTTCAGGTTTGCGAAGGTCTCCTCGAGGTCTTGAACGTGATTGTCTTTAGAAGAGCTCTTGACGATGATGTCGTCCACGTAGACCTTGAGGTTGCGGCCGATCTGAGGGTCGAACGTCTTGGTCATCAGGCGTTGGAATGTCGCGTCGGTGTTTCGGAGACCAAACGACATAGTCGTGTAACAGTATGTGCCGAATGGTGTGATGAATGATGTCTTGCTCTCGTCGCCGACCGCCAGCTTGATTTGATGATACCCAGAGTAGGCATCTAGGAAGCTCAACATCTTGACGTTCGCAGTGGAGTTGACGATCTGGTCGATGCGTGGAAGGGGAAAATTGTCTTTCGGGCACGCCGAATTTAAGCTCGTGTGGTCAACGCACATCCGCCACTTCCTGCCTTTCTTCTGCACAATGATCGGGTTGGCCAACCATTCAGAGTAATCGATCTCATGAATGAAGCCGGCCTTCAGAAGTTTGTCGATGTTCTCCCTGGTTATAGCAACCTTCTCGGGGGAGAAACGACGCAGCTTTTGGCGTATGGGCCGACAGTCAGGCCGCACTTGCAATCTGTGCTCAACCACCTCCCTCGGGACACCGGGCATGTCTGCCGGTTCCCAAGCAAATATGTTCTTGTTGGCGCAGAGGAAGGTGACGAGCTCGAGTTCCTATTTGGAACTTAGCTCGGCCGAGATGTGAATACACCTGGTCGCGTCGCCTTCTTCGAACGGCACAGCCTTCGTCGCCCCACCAGGCTGGATGACTGCCTTCTGATGGGCACTCTTCGCGGTTGCCTCAGGACCCCTCTGAGGCAGCATGCCGGTGATAGTCAAGGCCTTGGTCTCGCACCCGTGCGCCGCCTTGAGATCGCCCCGCACCGTGATGATGCCATTAGTGCGTGGGAGCTTCATGCAACGGTGGCCATAGTGGTTGGCCGCCATGAACTTGATCAATGCCGGTCGTCCGAGGATAGAATTGTACAGGAGATCTCCTTCGACTACCTCGAAGGTGATCAACTCGGTGCAGAAGTTGTCTGAGTCGCCGAAGGTGACAGGCAGGACCACTTGCCCAAGAGGGGTGGTCGAACTCCCAAGAACGATCCTGAAGAACGGAACCGCTATATTCTTGACCTTCGATCGGGGAACATGCATTCGGTCGAGTGTGCTTGCCTGGAGTAGATTGAGGGAGCTTCCCCCATTGATCATGACGCGCCCAACCATGGTGTTGTTGATGGTCAGGGTCACGACTAAGGCGGTTTTTAGGTCCTTAGCCATACCTTGGGGGGCATCTTTCCCTGAAAAAGTGATCATGGCCCCAGCCCACTTGCAGGGCTGATCGATGGGCCTCCGGTGGTAGCAGTAGGCGGTGCGGCGTGGCGACCTTGAGCTCACGTTGGGATTGATATGTTGACGAGCGGCGAAGATGACATCAATCCGGCGGCCGCCTCTTTGGAACTCTGGGTCGAGGTCCTCGAGTGCGTCGGCATTAACCTGTCGGTTGCTTGCCTTCGCCGGGAGTATGGGCATCTCACCGCCCATCATAAAAGGCATCCAACTTGCTCGCCAAGCCTGCGACCCACGCAGGTCGTGGCCTAGAGCCCTGTGGAACAAGCAGAACTTTTCTTCATCAAACCTGGGACGCCCTCCAACATCCTGCGACCGAGCGTCAGTTCATTGGGGCCCAGGTCGGCGGTTCCCCTACTGGGGTCAATGCGGCGCCTGTTGAGGTTGTGGCCAGCCTCGGTGAGGTCGGGGCTCTTCCTGGTCTGGTTCCCGCACCTCCATCACCTCACGCTGCCCGTTCGCCGCCACAGTCACACGAGGTCGACCGCCGCCATTCTTGCGGTCCCTCTTCCGCTTCTTGGCGGTCGGGCCCGAGTCGACATTTCTAGAGTTGGTCGGACCAGCCTCTCCTGAGTTTAGGCCAAGCTTACCTTGGTCATAGTCGCGTTTCCAGTGGACCGCGTCGTCTGCGTCCGTGTACCTCTCCGCCATGCGAAACAGCTTGTTGACGCTAAGCCTCGTCGTGATCTCCAGGTCTTTGGTGAGATGCTGATCACGGACACCAAACTTGAAGGCCTTAATCACCGTCTCGTCAGAGACGTTCGGAATTAAGTTCCTCGTGTGGATGAATCATCGCACAAAGTCGCGGAGTCGCTCGTTCTTGCCCTAGATAACACGATCCAGGTCCTTCTCCCTTCCTAGCCACTCATAACAACTTTGAAAGTTGGAGCGGAGGGTACTCTGAATATGGCGCCACGATCGGAAGGAACCGGGCTTCTAGTTGAAGAGCCAGGTACGGGTGGCTGTCGGGACCCGAATTTACAAATCCGGACCCTCTGTGTATTCAGCACTAGTCCAGGATCACGCTAGTGCACACAGTCTCAACATTGGTACATATCACAGTCATAACCAACGAAATAATAGGTACTTTGATTAAATACTCAAACTAGTTGATCGACCTTATGGTCAAGTTACAAAGATCGCCTCATGAGCGAGACTTATTAAAATATTCAAATGCGGAAATAAAATAAACTCGTGGCGCCAACCAATTTGCCACGAACTGGCCCATGAGGCTCGCTCCTAGTTTGTCGGCTCCTCTGATACTCCTCCTCTGGCGGGGTTTGCTTCTTCTTCAAGCTGAAGTTGTGTTGTTGTGGGGTGAGTACTTTGAGCACTCGGCAAGTCATGCCTGAGAATGCAATTCTAATATTCTACATGCATGGCTTAGTACAAAGGATAGGCTATGGTTCATGAGCGATCTGACATTTCAAATAAACGATAATAGATTGCAAAGCGATAAAAGCAAGTAGTAGGAATAGTAGCTTTCACAAGCATTTCAATTGTAATTCATTTTTCCATCCTAAGTCAAATTCATCATCACCAACCCAAGCATTTTCCATCAACAATTCATTTTTATGAAAATCTAACCCTTGACCGTAATCATAGGCGATGCTCATTACCGTGAAACACGGCTATTGAATAGGTTGTACACTCTGCGAGAGGTTATACACTTTACCCACAAGATCTGATCAAATACCACCAAGGCAAATAACAGTAATTAAGCCTTTCCAAAGTTCCATCTAAACTCGATCTTGCCGCTAAGGTTTCAACCTTTGGAGGGATGGTTACCACACCGGGGCCCCCTCTTGCGCCATGTGAGTTCTCATTCCGCTTCTCAAGACCTCACACCACCACGACAGTACCAAAGAATAGATTTCCCGGTTTACTCATTAAGCCCGTCCCATTCACGGAGCTTGTGGTCATATGAGAGACTTCAGTTCAAATGCTCGCAAGGTTAAGTCCTTAGTTGGCCGAGGCAAGACTAACCAAGTGTAACTCAAATGTCCATGTCCAATAAAACCAATTCGACCGCCCGATTGCCACTCTTGGCCCACGAAACAATCTTGCCATTTGCCCCGTCTAAATCATTTTTCCACCCGTTCTTTACCATTGCACCACGTGCCATCATCAACTCAATAACACATGTCTCATTCACAAAGCGTGTTCCATATCTCATTAAGTCATTATTTACTTTGGTGTTCCAAAATCATGAATTGTCCTCGTGGCGGGCTAAGCACACTACTTGGTCTACTCAACCCATGTTGGCAAATTATTAATGTCAACTATTAATTCATAACCTAGGGTGACAAAGGATTCATGGCCTACAATTATATATGACAAGGTGGCATACAGCAACTAGGCATTTAACTAATCCCAAAACTTATTCAAAATCATTTCTATCAAATTAGCATGCAATAGTTTAAATCAAAATAATTTGCTCTAATAGGTTCAACATGATCAAACACAACTTGCCTTCAAAAAGTCTTTGTTAGGGCTCTGAGCTTGCTCTGGGTCAGAACTTCTCCTCGAAACCGGGCACTTCAACGTCTCACGCATAGCATAAATAAATAGCAATAAATAAATAATACAGAGAGCAACTCAAGCCTAAAATTCAAATAAAATTCATAAACAGAAAGAGCTTGATTTTACAAATTTATAGAAATTGGAATCACTCAAATCGGAGTTAAAAGCATAAAAGTTATAAGCATTTGAAGTTTCAAAATACATTTAAAATCAATAAACCGAATTAAATAAATATTTTCTTTTTCGGAAAATTAATTATTGCGTCATCTGTGACACGTGTCGTCACCGAAGAGTGACACGTGGCCTCGCTTGACGTCAGCCCGACCGGCTATTTCACGACAAGTGGGTCCCCTTGTGGCGTCGGCGATGGCGTCGGCGGTGGCGCCGCCGCGGTGCGTCTTGGTGACGAGTGGGCCCGTCTTTGTCGGCGTCTCGTGTGAACGATGCTTTTGGTGGTGACATGTGGGTCGCGTCGTCGATGACCGTGCCTGATCGCCCGTCTTGGTCGCGGCCGACATGCGGGTCCGCCTTGTCGGCGTCTCATGCCTGATGAGTAGCGGCGTGGCACTCTGGTGCCCTTAGATCTACATCTAACGGCGGAGGTTAGAAGATGGGGTTCTTTGTTTATAGAGGCGGCGTGGCGGAATCCGGGTCGTTGATTGGAGATCGGACGGCTGTGGAAGCTCGACTCGGCGGCGATGGTGCGGCGGCTCTGCTTCACCGGAGAGCGAGGGCGGCGACGTCGGCGCGGCGTTCCGTGGTCCTCCGGCGGCGTCGCGGTGATGCTCCGGCGCGGCGCGACGAGGTAAGTTCGAAAGTGGCTCGGCGGCGGCGGAGGAGCGGCCGTGGGCGGCGCGCGCAAGAACTTCGGCGGAAGGCTTCGAACCGGCGAGCTCGTCTGGCGGCGGCGTCTCGGGTGGCGTGAGCTAGGGCAAAAGGTGCGGCGCGTCTAGGGCTTCACGAGGCGTGTGGCGGCGCGTTAAATAGTGCCCTCGGCGTCCGTGTAAGCAGCGAAAGCCGAGGCCCTTGCAGGCGGCGGAGTCCGCGGCGATCGGAGAGACGACGTGGCGCCGCGTGGACCATCGGATGGAGATCGAGCGGCCACAGCGCTAGGGTTTTTCGGAGCGGGCGCACGATTACTCGGCCCAATCTTGTTCATCCAGATTTTAACTCTTTTAGATTAAAAATAATCCCGAAAATAAAATGATTTATTTGGGGCATTAAAAATATCAGAAAAATTCTGGAAAAATTCTCATAAATATTTTAGGACATTTGTGACTCAAATAAAATATTTTCAGCAAAACTTTATTTTAAATTTTCCATTATTTAATTAATTTGATAAATGGCTTAATTCAAAATAAATTCAAATAATTCCAAATAAATCCAAATAAATTCCAGAAATTCCCAAAAATTCAAAATACCATTTAAATGCACTAAAAGCAAAAATTGGGGTGTTACAAACCTCCCCCCCTTAACGGAATCTCGACCCCGAGATTCAGGGCTGACTAAGGAATAGGTTGGGGAATTCCTGCTTCAGGTCTTCTTCACGCTCCCAGGTTGCTTCGCTCTCGGAATGGTTACTCCACTGAACTCTGCAGAAGCGGATCGATTTATTTCTCGTTTCTCGATCCATTGTGTCCAAGATTTTCACGGGGTACTCTTTATAGGTCAAATCCTCCCGCAGCTCGACCGACTCTAACGGCATCTGCTCTTCTGACACTCGGAGACATTTCTTTAATTGTGACACATGGAACACATCATGCACACCTGCTAAAGACTGCGGTAACTCCAGCTGATACGCTACTTCGCCTCTACGACTTAGGATCTTGAACGGACCAACATATCTTGGTGCTAACTTCCCTTTAGTGTGGAACCTCTTAACTCCTCTGAGTGGTGTAACTCGAGATACACAAAATCTTGAGCTCAAAGCTTAAATCCTGCGGCGATTATCTGCGTAACTCTTACATCTTGATTGTGCTATTTTCAACCTTTCACGATCATGGCTATCTGCTCTTGACTTCTCGAAGAATGTCGGCCCGAACATATGGCGTTCTCGGTCTCATTCCAGTTCAACGGCGTTAACGGGGTCTTCCATATAAGCGCTTCAAATGGCGACATCGCAAACTTGCTGGTAGTTGTTGTTATAGCTAAACTTCGGCATATGGCAAACACTTATCCCACGAAGTTGTATAAGCCAATGCATATGCCCTCAACATGTCCTCGATGTCGATTAACTCTTTCCGTTTGCCCATCACATGCATGGGTGATATGCGATCTTGAAGTTGAGCGGGTCCCTAGGGCCTCATGCAACTTATCCCAAAATCTTGAGGTAAACTGGGTACCTCGGTCCGACACAATCTTCTTGAACTCCATGTAGACATACAATTCTTGACATATATAAATCGCTAAGCGGTCCCCGAATAGGTAGTCTTCACGGGATGAAATGGGCAACCTTTGTTAAGCGGTCCACTATAACCCATATGGAGTCATACCTGTCTGGGTCCTCGGTAAACCGATAATGAAATCCATTCGATTTCCTCCCATTTCCACTCGGTATCTTCGATGGTATAGCAACCCTGCGGCCTCGATGCATTGCTTTGACTCTTTGGCATATGTCGCTGCTTAAACATGCTCTGCAACTTCACGCTTCATGCTTGTACCAAAATCTTTCCTTGATCTTGATACATCTTAGCGCTTCTGGATGAATGGAGTACTTGGAGTCATGAGCTTCCTCGAATCATTTGTTTGAGTTCCTTCTTGTGCGATGCGCAAATAAACTTCTTGATCCACAATGTACCTTGCTCATCGACTTGAAATCCTTCGCCTTGCCTTCCTCCATTTTGGACTTAATTCTCTGAATCTTGACATCACCCTTACATCCCTCACGAATCTGATCTTCCAAGGTAGGCTTCACTTCTAAGCGGCTATAAATCCTTTAGGCACAACTTCGACTTGACCAAATTCCTTGCATAACTCAACGACTTGCTTCCACCAACATGTTCACGAATGGCTTTTTGGCTTAAAGCATCGGCCACCACGTTGGCTTTCGAGGGTGATAATGAATCCCAGATTGTAATCCTTAATTAGTTCCAACCATCTTCTCTGCCTCATGTTCAGGTCCGATTGTGTGAATATATATTTAAGACTCTTATGGTCAGTGTACACCTCACATCTGTTTCCAATCAGATAGTGCCTCCATAACTTCAAAGCATGCACTACGGCTGCTAACTCCAAGTCATGTGTGGGGTAGTTCTCCTCATGCGGCCTCAACTGCCTTGATGCATACATAGCGACCTTTACATTACGCATTAACACGCATCCTAGTCCTTGGCGCGATGCATCACAGTATATATCAAAGCTCTGGCTTAAATCCGGTAGAACTAACACTGGTGCCGATGTCAATCGTTTCTTCAACTCCCGGAAACTCCGTTCACATTCGGCGTCCGCAAACTTCTTTTCTTTTTTCAACAATTGCGTAAGGGTCTACGCAATCGTTGAAAATCCTTCAATAAATCGGCGGTAATAACCGCCATTCCAAGGAAACTACAATTTGAGTCACCGTTTTGGGTGGCTCCCAATACAACTCTTGCTTCCACCTTACTTGGGTCAAGCTGCGACTCCTTGGCGGTCACCACATGTCCAAGAAATTCCACCTTGTTCTTCGAAGTCACACTTGCTAAACTTAGCGAAAAGTTCTTTGCTCTCTTAACCTCTCGAACTAGCCGGATGCTCGCATGCTCTTCCGGGTCTTGGAGTAAACTAGAATGTCATCTATGAACACAACAACGAACTTGTCCGGTATTCCATGAAAACTTTGTTCATCATGTTCATGAAATATGCAGTGCATTTGTCAAACCAAAAGACATCACTTGTAAACTTCGTAATGCCCATATCTTGGCGAAAATGCGGTCTTGGCACATCCTCCGTCGAATCTTGGTGGTGATATCGATCGTAGGTCAATTTTGGAGAAAACTCCGGCTCCTCTCAACTGATCAAATAGGTCATCGATCCTGGGTAGCGGGTACTTATTCTTTATAGTGACTTCATTCAGCGCTCGGTAATCCACACACATCCGGTAACTTCCGTCCTTCTTCTTGACAAATAGAACCGGTGCTCCCCATGGCGACGAACTAGGTCTAATAAATCCCTTATCCAATAATTCCTCAATCTGCTTCTTCATTTCGACCAGCTCATCGGTTGACATCCGATAAGGTCTCTTAGCTATCGAAATTGTTCGGTACTAACTCAATTACAAACTCTATGTCACTGTCGGTGGCATCGGGTAAATCCTCTGAAAATACATCGGGTATTCTCGACAATGGTACATCTTCTATCTTTGACGGCCTTCACACTATTGACCATCAAGCTGTCCATCGAGCAGCGGTGGCTTGAAACTCTACTTTTCTCCCACAAGGACTCTCGTGATATGACTCTTAGTCCACGGTCTAATACAACCTTGTGTTTAGACAACCATCCATTCCCAAAATAACATCTAGATGCGGGTATCTAACACCACTAAGTTTGCTAGGAACTCTGTTCCATCTATAAGCAACTTTACCCCGAACATCCTACATCGGATCGGAGTTACGATCCGGGGATTGTACTAGCAATACATGCCTAAGGTTCACCATTTTCAATCCATTATTCACAGCAAAAATCCGAGATATAAGCGAATCGAAGCTCGAGAATCAAATAAAAGCTATTGCAGTCTTGAGTTGACAAGTAACTTACCCGATCTGACGTCCGATGTATTACTGCCTTTGCATCGGCGGTGACATGATTGACTCGCCTCTTACCACGATCTGCGTGGCGCTCAGTTAATGTAACTCCACGACTTGCTCTGGCGCAGTGTCTTCGTTGGAGTAGTTCCAAGATTGAAGCGGCTGGTGTCCTCCTCCTCCTTCTTAGGACAATAATTGGCAAAGTGCCGGCTCGTTCAGAGCGTAACAACGTCTAGCGCCATTGCTAGCTCCTGCGGTTGCATTCCCAACTGGTGTTGGTGTCTGAAAATTTTGTCCGGCAAGTCTTGGTACTAGTGGTGGCGTCGTCATCACATTCTTGGGCTGAAATCTGAAGAACTAATTTGGTGCAACCCTCAAACGCTGCGCTCCCTGGCGTGCTCCCTGCTGTGCCATCCTGCGCTTCGGTTGTCCTCCGGCTCCTTGCGCTTGTCCTCCAATATCGGCGCCTTGTTCACTAGCTCTGAAAATCGGGAAAAGTGTGGGTTATGAGTCCCTGCGATCTGAATTCAGTCCTTCATGAATCGAGATTGCTGGCCTTATCCGTTGCTACATCCTCGAGTGCGTAGCGTGCGGTGCGTGAACTTATTGAGATACTCGGACACCGATTGATTGCCTGCTTGATGCCTAAACTCCTCCTTCTTCAGCTCTATGATGCCTTGGGCACATGGTATGCTGCCAGCGATCGTGAACTCCTCCCGGTGATGTCTGCGGGTGCTCATGAGCAGTGCGATAGTTTTCCACCATTCATTGCGGTTCCTTCAAGGCGATGAGAGGCATAAGTACCCTCTCATTTCCTTCACCTTTGGGTAATGTGCAACTTTCTCTCTATCGTCCTCGGCCAATCATCGCCTCCAATGGATTGGCATTTCCGAAAAATGTAGGCGGTCGTGTCCTCATGAATTCGACGACCTCGAGTGTGGTCTCTGCCTTTGGGTTGACTGGTTAGCTTAGGCGGCGGCGGCTTGGGCGATGACTTTCTGCATCTGCTGCATCATGGCATGCATGCTTGGTGCTGTGCAGACAATAAAGGCTCCAAAGTTACGCATATCAATGGCGGTCTTTGGTTGGGGTCCTTGTCCTTCCCCATCGATGTTTCGGTGGCGAGAACCGCTCCCATTTCCTCCTTGGTTTCCTCGAGTGTTCACCATCTGCCGATTGCTCCATGGTTTAGAGGCGAGAGGAAATAAGAATAGACAGTAATAGAGTACTTATGCGAGGGACAAAGGTATAACACAAAATCTAACTTTATTACTTTATTAATATCGAGGTATGGTTGCTCACAATGCCTATGGGCCATGCAACACATACCGATCACTCCTAAGCATGAAAAAAGCAAATCGAACTAACACTCTGGAGTCAAGCGCCTCTAAGGGTGACTCTTATTCCAAGACAGCGACTCGTCGCGAGGAGTCTCAACTACTAACCCTAACGCTCACTCCTCGAGCCAACCCCAGGAACTCCTGGTGGATACACCGGTGTCTTTGGTCTTGGTACAAACCTATCCCAGCGATCCTCCATTTGGATCGCCTCCTGCCTGAGCTCAACCTCCACTGGCTCTGCTTGACCTCCACAGGCTCGGGCTTCACTTCCACTTGCTCGACTTCACTTCCAGCTCTCAGCTCAGCTCGGCTCTGCTTGTGGCTCCTCGGGTCTCAGGTCGTGTAGCTCGGCCAGCTCGGCTCTGGTCCGTCTGGTGCTGTCTCCAGTTCCCAATCCTCTGGATAGAGTGGGCCAAGTACTCACAAGTGCACCTGCAGATGAGCCCTAAGCATGTGTGAACTCGTCCACGAGACCTCTGCGGCTCTGAACCGTCTCGTCGATAGCATCCTCTTGGCGATAACATATCGGCGGTGGGTGATCGTGGCATCCTCCTCCTCGATGGGCTCTCGGTTGTAGCGAGTGTCTCTCGTGGGTGGTGACGAAACTCTTGTGCCATCCAACTCTCGGGGTAGAGTCGAGCAATCGCCTCATCGCCCGACGCGATGTCTCCTGAATCCAGCGTCAAATGACAACCTCTGGCGTGATCACGGATCTGACGGCTCGCCCTTGCCCTATCCGGCGTAAACCGTGATAGTGACATCGAGCAATATCGATCTGCCCGATCCACAATAGTCCCCGTAGATCGGCTGTCATATCCTCAGCGGTGCATCATCGCCAAAGCTCATGGCGTACCCTCGATCGCTCACCAAAAGTGGATCATCCTCATCGCCAAAGGACACTCACGTGAAACTCGGATATTTTAATCAAAGCGAATATGTGTTGAATTCAGCAAGGGGTATGAAAGAAGAAGGGGTAAGTCGAGATTGCATTATCATCTTGGCACATTTTAGCTTTTAGAAAATAGTTTTATCCTCACTCGACCATTCTAACTAAGGGCGATCCTACGATCGGTATGGCTCGATACCACCTCTGTCGGGACCGAATTTGCAAATCCGGACCCTCTGTGTATTCAGCACTAGTCGAGGATCACGCTAGTGCACACATCTCAACATTGGTACATATCACGGTCATAACCAGCGAAATAATAAGTACTTTGATTAAATACTCAAACTAGTTGATCGACCTTATGGTCAAGTTACAAAGATCGCCTCGCGAGCGAAGACTTATTAAAATATTCAAATCGGCGGAAATAAAATAAACTCGTGGCGCCAACCAATTTGCCACGAAACCCATGGGCTCGCTCCCTAGTTTGTCGGCTCCTCTGATACTCCTCCTCTGAGCGGGGTTTGCTTCTTCTTCAAGCTGAAGTTGTGTTGTTGTGGGGTGAGTACTTTGAGCACTCGACAAGTCATGCCTGAGAATGCAATTCTAATATTCTACATGCATGGCTTAGTACAAAGGATAGGCTATGGTTCATGAAGCGATCTGACATTTCAAATAAGCGGTAATAGATTGCAAAGCGATAAAAGCATAGTAGGAATAGTAGCTTTCACAAGCATTTCAATTGTAATTCATTTTTCCATCCTAAGTCAAATTCATCATCACCAACCCAAGCATTTTCCATCAACAATTCATTTTTATGAAAATCTAACCCTTGGCCGTAATCATAGGCGATGCTCATTACCGTGAAACACGGCTATTGAATAGGTTGTACACTCTGCGAGAGGTTATACACTTTACCCACAAGATACAGTCAAATACCACCAAGGCAAATAACAATGTGAAGCCTTTCCAAAGTTCCATCTAAACTTCGATCTTGCCGCTAAGGTTTCAACCTTTGGAGGGACTGTTACCACACCTGGGCCCCCTCTTGCGCCATGTGAGTTCTCATTCCGCTTCTCGGGCCTCACACCACCACAGCAGTACCAAAGAATAGATTTCCCGGTTTACTCATTAAGCCCGTCCCATTCACGAGCTTGTGGTACATATGAGAGACTTCAGTTCAAATGCTGCAAGGTTAAGTCCTTAGTTGGTGAGGCAAGACTAACCAAGTGTAACTCAAATGTCCATGTCCAATAAAAACCAAATCGACCGCCCGATTGCCACTCTTGGCCCACGAAACAATCTTGCCATTTGCCCCAGTCTAAATCATTTTTCCACGGTTCTTTACCATTGCACCACGTGCCATCATCAACTCAATAACACATGTCTCATTCACAAAAGCGTGTTCCATATCTCATTAAGTCATTATTTACTTTGGTGTTCCAAAATCATGAATTGTCCTCGTGGCGGGCTAAGCACACTACTTGGTCTACTCAACCCATGTTGGCAAATTATTAATGTCCAACTATTAATTCATAACCTAGGGTGACAAAGGATTCATGGCCTACAATTATATATGACAAGGTGGCATACTGACAACTAGGCATTTAACTAATCCCAAAACTTATTCAAAATCATTTCTATCAAATTAGCATGCAATAGTTTAAATCAAAATAATTTGCTCTAATAGGTTCAACATGATCAAACACAACTTGCCTTCAAAAAGTCTTTGGTTAGGGCTCTGAGCTTGCTCTGGGTCGAGAACTTCTCCCTCGAAACCTTCGGGCACTTCAACGTCTCACGCATAACGCAAATAAATAGCAATAAATAAATAATACAGAGAGCAACTCAAGCCTAAAATTCAAATAAAATTCATAAACAGAAAGAGCTTGATTTTACAAATTTATAGAAATTGGAATCACTCAAATCGGAGTTAAAAGCATAAAAGTTATAAGCATTTGAAGTTTCAAAATACATTTAAAATCAATAAACCGAATTAAATAAATATTTTCTTTTTCGGAAAATTAATTATTGCATCATCTATGACACGATGTCGTCACCAGAGAGTGACCGCGTGGCCTCTTGTGACGTCATACGGACCGGCTATTTCACGACAAGTGGGTCCCCTTTGTGGCGTCGTGGTGGCGTCTACGCCGCGGTGCGTCTTGGTGACGAGTGGGCCCGTCTTTGTCGGCGTCTCGTGTGAATGATGCTCGGTGTGGCCGACATGTGGGTCCGCATCGTCGATGACACGTGCCTGATCGCCCGTCTTGGTCGCGGCCCGACATGCGGGCTCGCCTTGTCGGCGTCTCATGCCTGATGGTAGCGCGACGTGGCACTCTGGCGCCCTTAGATCTACATCTAACGGCGGAGGTTAGAAGATGGGGTTTCTTGTTTATGGGGCGGCGTGGCGGAATCCGGTCGTTGATTGGAGATCGGACGGTGTGGAAGCTTCGACTTCGGCGGCGATGGTGCGGCGGCTCTGCTTCACCGGAGACGAGGGCGGCGGCGTCGCGGCCTGGCGTTTCCGTGGTCCTCCGGCGACGTCGCGGTGATGCTCCGGCGCGGCGACGAGGTAAGTTCGAGGTGGCTCGGCGGCGGCGGAGGACGCGGCCGGTGGCGGGCGGCGCAAGAACTTCGGCGAAGGCTTCGAACCGGCGAGCTCGTCTGGCGGCGGCGGCGTCTCGGTGGCGTGAGCTAGGGCAAAAGGTGCGGCGCGTCTAGGGCTTCACGAGGCGTGTGGCGGCGCGTTAAATAGTGCCCTCGGCGTCCAAGTGAAGCGCGCGAAACCGAGGCCCTTACGGCGGGCGGCGAGTCCGGCGGCGGTCGGAGAAACGGCGTGGCGCAACGTGGACCGTCGGATGGAGATCGAGCGGCCACAGCGCTAGGGTTTTTCGGAGCTGGGCCGCCAAAGATACTCGACCCAATCTTGTTCATCCGGATTTTAACTCTTTTAGATTAAAAATAATCCCGAAAATAAAATGATTTATTTGGGGCATTAAAAATATCGAGAAAAATTCTGGAAAAATTCTCATAAATATTTTAGGACATTTGTGACTCAAATAAAATATTTTCAGCAAAACTTTATTTTAAATTTTCCATTATTTAATTAATTTGATAAATGGCTTAATTCAAAATAAATTCAAATAATTCCAAATAAATTCCAGAAATTCCCAAAAATTCAAAATACCATTTAAATGCACTAAAAGCAAAAATTGGGGTGTTACAGTGGCGCCATCCAAAATAGTCAAAAGGTAATTGGCCATTACAGCTTCGTCTCCTCTAGCCGCCAAAATGGTGGTTGAGTAAATCGACAGAAACTCATCATAGTTCTTCGTCCCGTCGAACTGTTCTATCAATGCAAGCTTGAACCGAGCCGGCCAGCGCACTCGACGAAGGTCATCAGAGTAGGGCGAACAGCCATAAGCCGGAACAGGAGCACGCCGAGGGAGATGGTCGCCGCTGCTGGACTCGGAGTCGTGGTTACCTCGACGGCTGGATCTATGGCCACGTTGGTCGTGTTGATGAGTGCGAGAATCACCCGGAAGGTACTGCAGGCGATCATGAACCCTGCGGCGCCTTGGCGGGATGTCTGGTGAAAGACTTCCAGACATACCGCTGCTAGAAAGAGAGCCGTTGTAGCCATGCTAACGCCGAACACCCCTCCGGAGTCGCATCTAGGGGGCGATGATATGGAGGAGTCCGAGTCAGATCCTGGGACAGTTGACGGGAAGGCGATCGGTGAAGGCGCCGATGTCGACGCGAGGAGTTATCATCACTTCTCAGGGAGCGGGTCCCAGAGTGACGGTTTTGGTGCTGCGAAGGTATGGCCTCGGTCGCAGCCCTATCGAGCTCATCAGCGAGAGCTCGCCCGAAAAGTTCCGACCTTACCCGGTCGGGATTAGTCATAACCCAAGCAATGGCATGAAGGTGTTCACCCGAGCGGGGAAACCTAGGACGCACGGACGAGGTACTGGTCTTCTCTTGTTCCTCTCACCGAAGGGCAGTTATGGCTTGGTTGATGGCAACCTGAACCATCCGGCGAGCATCTTCAGGGGTCTTTGGGTCATGGTCATCCGCCTCCGTGTTCACGCCTTGGCTACCTGCCATGAGGACAAACTGCTCGCGCAGTGGCGGTGAGGGTGAAAACAGGGACGTGGAGTCGTCACGCTTGGGAACTGCGCCCGAGCCTGAACTTGACGAACGTCCTTCAATGGAGCGCACCATAAATCTGAGGTCTTGGCATTGTTCTTAGAGTGGCGAAGCTTTAGACCCAGTGGCGCCGACTCTCGACAATCGAGATCATGGGACCGCAATTGAGTAATGGGGGTTAGTGTGAATGAGGGACCCAAAAACGAGCTTCGCTCACCGAGGAGATAGGTTCATCGTTTCGTTGGTCGAGGGAAATAGAAAAACGAGCCAGACACAAGGGATTATACTGATTCGAGCCCTTGTGAAAGTAAAAGCTCTACTCTAGTCTTGTCCTGAGGCAAGGATTTTTACTACGCTTGAGTACAAGTGTTTGCTCTACAGCTCGAGCTCTGGTGAATTCTATGCTTGTTGTGTCTACTAACTTGTTTCTTGAGCTACTTGCCTGTCCCCCTAGCGTATTCGCCTCAAGGGGTTTTATACCTCTTCCGTAGTTACGAAAACCACGGAGAGATCTCGAGTCATGGCTTGATGCACACTGAAGGTGGGTTGTAACTGTCCCAGATCTGACGCCCACGTCTGACTTAACTCCGGCATTCAAGGTCTTGGTAACTGTCAAGTAAGCGCACGTCCTGGAACCTGGGATAAACTCCCCCGAGCGGGAGTCGAATACACGCCCCCGGGGTCGAGGTCGTGCAGGAGTTGAATCCTTGCCCCCCAAGCTCGAGGTCATGGTCGAAGATTTTGCGGCTCAACCCCGAGCTAGGGGCCCCGTTGACTATGCATTGACCTGTCAGAGATTTCTTAGTCCCTGACAATGCTTAACCGAGGTTATTAAGTTAAGTAATCTTAACTAGTAGTCATTAGGGTTACTCGTTAGAGAGAGAGATAAGGAGGGGAGCTAGGCAGCATGGCCGAGCTTGTTTCCAAGCTCATCGACAATGGTGCAGTAGCAAAGGGGCTAGGATAAGGCCTGGAATGGGACGGGGAGACCACGATGAAGCTATTGGTGGTCATGGTGGCCGGAGAGATGGACAGAGGTGGCGGCGTGATAGAGGTTCTCGGCCATGCAATGCCGTCGATATAGGAGTCCAAACCGTAAGTAGCGATCAAGGAAATCGATCAAAAAATCTCAATACCATGAAAGAGAAACTTCCCAGATCCAGGGAAGCTTATTTTCCTATCCCTAAAAAAGAAAAAAGATAACCCTTCTTCCTATACATTACCAAAAGAGGATTCCTCGCTTCTTTCTCTCATGCAAAACTATGCATAAG
Organism: Guadua angustifolia; assembly: GCA_036346375.1. Classification (NCBI taxonomy): domain Eukaryota; kingdom Viridiplantae; phylum Streptophyta; class Magnoliopsida; order Poales; family Poaceae; genus Guadua; species Guadua angustifolia. The sequence continues at coordinate 23,031,364 of CM070522.1, forward strand.
ACTTTCATCTCGCACGACAAACGAACCACACTCCTTCATAGACATCAGGAGTCCATAGAAGAATAAATTGAGAGCTGGGATGGCTTTAGGGAGACATTGCGACTCTACAAGGGTTGGCACGAGACCCTATGGTCGACGAAGTGGCATCAGTGATATGAAACTACAGCAAAACGAAACAAAGGTACGGTTGCAATGAAAACAAAGGTACTCTTCCTCCGTAGGGTCCAGGAGCTCACCACGACCACGAGGGTGATGTTGGCAACATCGAAGGTGGTTGGAGATGGCCGAATGGTGGTGGAAAGCAGTGGCGATGATGAGCTCCTAGGTTGCCAAAAATAGAAGGACAGAGCTACAATTGAGCACGTGGTGAGATTTAGGATATCATAGAGATGCTCTAAATGACCACGCTCACATCTGGCCTCACCAAAGAAGGAAGAGAAATGATAGTGGTGGCGATGGCTAAGAGCTTCACGGTGGTGGAGCTCCACAAAGAGAATGAAGTGAAGAACCACGGGTAAATATTAAGAAGAGCACGGTGATGGTGAAAACACCCATGGAGTGGTTTGAGACACACTAATTCCATCGACGATGACGGCGGTCGAAGATGAAGAAGAAGGTACATGTGTGGTGCTACATTACATGAATCAAGGATTTATTTGAGGCTTTTGAAGAGGACAGAAAATGGTGCAATGTGATGTGGGTGTCGAGGCTAATGCTCAACAGGAAGGGACGTGGCCATAGTAGAGCGTGGCGGAGAGCATGCACTAGTGTTAGGGACGATGACTATGTTTCAGGCGGCTCAGCGAAGCAGATGTGCTGCAACCAGGAAAAATAGAAACGACGAGGCACAAATAAATTTTAGACGTGGTTGGCTAGGGATTTTGTGGCAAGAAGAAGGCGCTCGATTAATTGAGAACTCACGAATACATGCGAGAAAACGTGACAACTCGAACGGCAATTGCTTGAGGTTGATGCCATCTTCGACTTGGAGGAGAGGGCAGCACAACGACTGTTAAAGGGGCAAAAACGGTGGGTGATGATGTCAAAAATAGCGAGCGCTACAGTGTGCATGGGAGCTCTTTCATGGCAGGGCATGTGGAAGAAGAAGGCTAGCACATGGGTCTGGGCTGTCAACAGCGAGAGGGGGGAGATGGATTTTGGTAATCATTAAAATAACTTTTAGGACTCTTGGGATGTTACACGAATAATTTAGTTGCATTTATTTAATGGTTTTGAAATTAGTGTGAATAGTTATGGCCGGCCATAGATTTAGTCGGTTTTTGTTACTTGAATAGCTTTGAAATCAATGTGCATATTTATTATTAAAGATAGATTCAGTTGCGTTTATTCTTTGAATAGCTTTGAAATTGATGTGAATAGTTATCACCAGACATAGAATAAGTTCATTTGGTTATTTGAAAGGATTTGAAATTAATTCCAATAGTTAATATCAGAATAAATTCAGGTGGGTTTGGTTCTTTGATTACTTTTCGATATAATGTGAATAGTTATACTTGAGGCATTATACATTTTACATTGCATCATGGAGAAAGAGTAAATAATACTGAGATAAAAGAATCTGTAGAGAAAAATCCATATAACCCCTTAAATTTTACTCGAGAGTCTGTCCAACATCCCATTTTAAAATCGGTTATTTGAACCGTAAACACTCCAATTTGGTTTATTTAACATTCCCAGCTAGATTAATGGGGAGGTGTTGCTAGGGTGGCATCATGAATGGGCAGTATGCCAGTATTGCCTTATAGGCTAAGTAGCAGGTGAAATTGAACAAAATAAATGGTGTGAATAAGGGTGCAGTCGGAGCGGATATGGTTGCTCATCCTATATCATGTTACATATTTTTCTCAAAATCAGAGTCGGACACAGATAATACGAGATATGAATATAAATGCGGGTAGTATTGGTCATAAATACGGAGCGAATACTGATCAAAATCAATACGGTAACTAATATTTTATCAAATATTGTCAGGTCAAAATTGATACGGTAATATTTTATCATATTAAAATCAATACAATAACTAATACTTCCTACCCTAGTTCCCCTAGGCTCCTAGTTCCTAAGTAGAGGAACCTTTCCAGACTCTTCTCTTAATCGGGGCTTATAAAGAAGTGATCATTTTTTTAGCTTTTTTTACCTTATTTTTTTTACAAATCTAGCCCTCTCGAGTAGAATCGTATATTTAACCCCGTCCCGACCGTGAAATATGCCTCCCTTGCTCCTCTACCACGGAAGACCTCTCCTACACTTGCCGGCCACAGGCCACTTCTCTCGCTCTCGCTTGCCGTGGCAGCAAGCTGCTTCTACGCTTTTAGGTGCGGTAGATAATATCTGTTATTTGTCACGTCTTTTAGGTAATTTTTTTTCTTCTAAATCTACCATTTAATAAAAATTAGGCTAGATTAATTTTTTTTTAAAAAAAAAAGCCTAGAAAAGTGAGGACTTGCCTCGCCTCCTCTCAGCAAATTCACAGTTGGACACGAAATACTCCGTTCCACACCAATCAACCAGTTTCAATCTGATTTGGGGGAACGCAGACCATCGAACCCTCCGCCGCCAACCACGCCGTTCTGCCGCTATCCATTTGGAACCACCGGCCGGGAGTCCTCTCAAGTCCCCCTCTTCTGCGAGATCCACTACTACTGGTGATCCGTCCGGGCTAGTTCTTGGTGAGCCCTAACCTAGGTTGTTTTGCGTTTCCCTAATTTGATCCGCGACTGCCATCAATCAAGTCCGAATCTTTTGTGCTTGATTACGTCCAGTTCTTTTAATCGCGCCCATTATTCTGTTCGAATTGCTGCGGATTTGTTTGCTTGATGGTATTGATGCGATCTGTCCGTATGGATGGTTAGGTTCTTGAGCAGACGCTTGGGGTTTCGGAGATGAACTGCGAGACCTGTCAGCTGAAGGAGCTGGTCGGATCCGAATTCCACCCCTGTTTTTATGGTTCTCTTTGGTTTTTTTTTTCTCCCAGAATTATTGGCGTGATTTTTGTGTTCATTTTTTTTTCTGTGATGCTTGTTTGGGTCGTAGGAGTTGGAGCCTGTGGAGATCAAGGATGTGCTGCGATGTGAGTGCTTCTTTCTTTCCCCTTTCCATATCTCTTTATTTCTTCGTCAAAAAAAGTTTGTTATTTGTTTCTTTCAAGAATCTGCAGTCCCATGAAATCGTTGTAACACATCCTTAAGATAAAACCCTGGAACAATGGAATTATAAAGTGCTTATTGTTTTGCGCTCAATTATTTGTGGACTCACGTAATTTCAGTAAAGCTGAAATTTGCAAAATCGTGATCGAGGTGTGACGTACTAGGTCGATTTATCCCCTACATATTCTTGTATGCCAAAACACACACAGACACACACACTAGATAGATGATGCCAAAGGAAATTGAAGAAAAGTTGGATAAATATACTAATCGTGCACTGCAATTCTTAGCTTATGAAGATTTTTTTTTGTTAATTTGGATCATAATATCACATGCTTAATGAATAGTATCCATTTGAAGTTCTTTTTTGTGCTTGCTGTGAAGTGTGAATTCTTAAAGGGGTTGGGGGTGTTTAGTTTTGAATCCCTTCAATAAATATGGAGATCAAGATTTTCTTATTTGTTAGTAAAACTAAAACAATAACTTGAAACTTGAAAGCAGTATGTATGTGTCCTTCTCTATATAATGAAATTATTGCTGATCGATATGTTGTATATGACTGCTGCAGGCATTTTACACACCATATTCTTCCACAGAACCCTAAGCCTTGTTCGGCCCAAAGACGTTGATTGTGATTGCTTTGAGATCACCTACGTGAGTATTTCCCCATAGAAAGATCTGCAACTGTTTAATTTGGTGTTGTCATGCTCCAATTAAGTCTATTGACATCTTATTTCTTTATAACATGCCTAGCTAGGTGGTGTTTTCTGGCACTTCACATATTTTGTGATATTAGCAACCGAAGTACAAAAACTCGTACCTACTTCAATTGACTTGTATTTGTAGGACTGGCTTTCATTTAATAGTTCCACATATTTTTGTGTTTGCTAGTGATGGGTCTTCATGCTTGCTAGTTGTTCACCCTGAACCGTGTTTTAGTCTTGTTGTTATTAACCGGGAAATCTATTTGACTGGGAAGGTATAGTTAGGATATTTATGGTTTTGGTATGATACCAGATTAGAATTGAGGCCCTTAGGTCAACAACTGATGCATTAGCATTATTACGGTAGAGCAATAGGTCTCTATGTATAGAGCACACGTGTATAGAAGAGCCCAAAGCAAAGATGATGTGGGACTAATCCTAAACTAAAACATTGTATATCCTAACTATATATTAACACATTTCATGTCTGTTTTATGGATGTGATGTCTTCTATTTTTTTTTTTATAGTCATTGAGCTTCAGAAGAGTGTCTGGAAAGTGACTAGAAGCTTTTGTGAATAGCTTGTGACAAGCTGTATTACTGCATGACCATTATGAAATTACACTTTGTGTTTATTCCCTCCAGTTCTGTGTGTGTGTGTGTGTGTGTGTGTGTGTGTGTGTATCATTTTGGGATATGTGTAGTCAAACTTTTGAAACGTTAGCTATTGATATCTTTTTAAATATTTAGATTGGATGCATAGAAATCATGTGTAGATTGCCTCGAGAAGTATTTTCATAATATTATAATTTTGATGGGTTTTAAATATATTACAATGGAGATTAGTGGTCAAAGTTGAGTTTTGGGGGCCATGTCAATTTTGAAAACAACATTTGGGTTAATTGACTAAAGAATTCTGCAAAATCTATACATCTGCTATCCTAGTAGCTTGTTATTCTACCATTCTAAGACCTCTCCATACTTGCTTAACACCATAAGAATATAGTCAGAAACCCAACCCAAATTCATTGCACATATCCCTAGTTGCCTGCCTCTAATGTAGTGGTTTGTTTGCAAGACCTACTTCTAAACATGGGCTGATCCTGAGGCCAGAGCGCATGCATTGGGATCCTGCAAAGCTGTGACCTTGATGCCATGTTGCCCTTCCCAAAGAGATATCTGGTATGGGAGTGAACCTAACAGCCTAGGTTAAGCAATCCCTAAACACCCACACAAGCACAACATCTTAACGTTAACAACGATGCAGACTATGACAACTTGTTGGCTGCAGCTGACAATCAGTGCTACGGGTTTGGTGTGAATTCGACAGTGGCAAGGTAGTCTGCAGTTCAGCAATCCGAAGGTCAAGCTTCAATAACTGTGCTACTTTTGGAACTTTATTTTGCAAACCTTCAATTCTACAATCTAACCCTTTACTAGCAATCTAGCGAGCAACATTCTTCTGAGCTGTTCTGAACCTAATAAAAATGGATCAATCCTCTCTGTTTTGTGTAATGATGAGTCTTTCTCATGTATAACTAAGTACAACATTACACTCTAGCTTTTGCATCTAGGTACTCTATAACATTTGAACAAGTATTTGTGTGAGTTTGTTCTGTTCAAATGTTTAGTACCTTATGGATGGTGATGTCTCGTGTGGTCTATTAACTTTTTTATTATGATTACATTTTTTCTTTTGCATTGTTCTTTGTCATTCCTTACTTTTGTGTTTGTGTGTGTTTAGGTACAATGTGGACTTCCTGAATTAGAAAAGGAAGTTGATGAAAAGATTGACCAGTTCATTGCTTGGGTAGACAAACATCCAAATCGCAGAACTCAGGTTGCTCTTCCCATCTATGTGTTCTGCAGTTTACTTCCTTCTCTGCTAAACTTGTATTATCTGTGCTCCAATTTAATTAGCGTATAAGATGAATATTTCAGGTGTGCCTCTCCTTTTTCGATGAGAAAAAGAAACACCCAGGTTGGTTTGGCAACAAAACAGAGCCCATTTATTGGGAACAATGGTTCATCAGTCTGCATGTCATAACCCCAAAACGACATAGCAAATCACATAGCTCTAAAGCACTGACAAATATTGAAGGTAATTTTATTAAATACACATTCACTATCTTTACAAAGCTATCCTTAATGGTAACATGTGATTCAACATCCTTTTAGGGCAAGCATTGGAAGAGACTAGCTCAAGACGTGCTGCATTGGAATCATCCATTCACGAAGTACTATTCCAAATCATAGACTTTGCCAATGAGAAAAAGGACCACATTCCTGCAATCCCTGATAGAATATTCAATCATGAGATCTCCATCCCAAGGTGCGTGCTATATTGTGTATAGTTATGCAGTCAAGGCTGCATAATGTGCAGTTCGTCTGTGATAAGAACTATCCATAACTGCCCCAGCTAAATTTTTTTTGAGGTACTCTACATATATCTGGATCCCCAGGTGACACATTTTCCTTGGACGTGTTGACAGCTCCTCGGATTCTGTGTTTGGATGGAACACCGATGTTCTTAGGAGAGTGTTGAATAGTGGGCATCCATACTCGCTTTAGTTGGAGATGACCAATGCTCCAGTTTGGAAGATGCTTTTCTGTCAATCACCATCAGCTATATGCTTACAAGGAATTAATGATGTGTACAGATCAGTGTGTAGTGCGCAGAGAACATGTAAATATTTATGTGCTAATTAAATCTGTATTTTGGACTTTTCTGCATGTTCTAGGGAGTTTGAGGACCATATATCGAATGGTACTGCAAATATGACTCACCGTTGTGGAGACCTTGGCTTGAACTGCCAATGAAAACCCTTCCATATTCCCAAATGTCTGTTGTTGCTTGTGGTGTGTCCATTGACCTTTTGTTTTGGTTAGTTGTAATGTGTTATTTATGCGTACTGCAGGGTGGTGCAACTCTTAATCTCTTATAGGACTGTTCTCACCATTTTCCCATTGTGCTTCTATCATTACAGTTGCCAACTTTTAGTTACTTGCCCAAGCAAAAGACAGAATGATGCATTAACTATGCATTTTAGTTGCATTCTATGATGCATTACCATGCATTTTAGTTGCATTCTATGTATGAGTAAAAATGCGGACAAGAAACAAAGTTCTGTACAGGTGGCAGAAGCTTACGTGAAAATTTGTGTATACAGCTGCTGTCTAGGTGCAGTGTTTCATGTAAGGAATTCTGCGGTACCAGAGAAACTACAATAACATACACAAGTGCATGATTATCATCTCAAGGAGTGACAAGGCATGGAAAAGGGCTTGCCGCAGCTGTCAAGTGATGGCACGAATCTTGCGTGCCGTTGGATTGAGAAGCAACCGTCCAGATTTTTCTAGCAAAGGATTAAACCGGAACCATCGGTAGCCAGAACTCTCTGTGTGTCTCTCTCTCTCGCTCGACTTCCAACGCAAAGGAATATGCTACAACAGTTTTTATGATGAAGAATATTCTGCGGTTACTGACAAGGCAGGTGTTAGAAGCTATAAGACGTGCACTCTATGAATACTTCTTGTTTACTCTACTCGCGTTAGAGCTCGGCGCAGATAGACGTGGCTGATCGATTATCGATGGTACCCAGGTCAGCCTCGTGTGTGTTGGAACTTGGGAGAGAAGTTAGTTGTACCTCTTCGGCGTGGGTTAAGAAAGGATCTGATCTGACAATTCATGCAGCATTTTGTTCGGCTTCATCGACAATGTCTCTGGAACAACCAGAAAACAACATAATAGTACTATGAACATCTAGCTGCTAAATAGTGAATGTTTATTCTGACGTGGGTACTTCGATCGAGATATTAGAGAGAGAATGCCATTCAAGATAAAAACTAAGTCAAAAAGGCTATTTCGTGCCTGTCTTGGAGATGATGGGGCATTCATCATTATCATGGTGGAGGACCTTATGGAAATATAGAATTGCAGCATTGTTTGAAACTGAGCTCCATGCGTGGTTTTAGAGCTGGATGTCAGCCTTGTTTCACAATTTTGTTTGGGGGCATTTTGAGGTTACTCTCAAACCCAAAAATTTTGTTCTTCTTCCTTCCCACCTTCTCCCTTCCTTTTTTTTAGAAATAGTCGCAAGGGGACTGACTACACGCCATTCCGTTAAGATCATGGAGAAAAAAGATATTTGTACAAACAAAGAGTCATTTGGCATAACTGGGACTCTGGGAGCACAAAAAAACACATAGAACAAATTACATAAAAATGAAAAACTCTAGAAAAATTTCAAATTGGAAAATTTCAGCTTTGAAAATTTTAAATTGGGAAGTTTCAACCCAAAAAAAATCACCTCACAAAAATTCAAATCAGGAAAATTCAACTTTAATTCAGAAAATTTCAACTCAAAAAAGTTTCAACTTAGTATATCTCTACTAATATAAATTTGCAATTGGTGGCAGCGGTCCGTCGTTCTCCCTAGCCTCCCTCCCGGTCATATCCCCAATAATGACGGTCATTATAGCTAATTATTCTTTCTGATTCTGACCACCATATCTCTCTAAATATAGCTGATTATTATAGCAAAATCCTTATTATTGATAGCAATTAATAGCCGGCCAATCATTTCTTTTGTACTCTATATATCTTTGTCTGATTCTTGGGCATGGCGAGAGGAAGAGGAACGCGATCTGATAATATAAATTGCAAAAAGGGATAAAAATAATTGATTGATTTTTGAGATTGGTAATATATATTGCTACGTATAATATATTTGGGTTTAATTCGTATCGAAGAAAAAACCATAAAAACTTTTGTATTTGGAAGAAATAGATGTTTGATCTTGTAGCATAATTTTCTTTTATTGCTTGATCTTTTATGTTTCGTTACCAATTTTATTTTTCGTAGCAACGCACGGGCATTGATCTAGTTTCAACTCGAGAAAATTTCTAAATAGAGTTTTTTTTCTAGTTTGAGAGGGGAAGAAGGGGGAAGGGGATGCCGCCACTTGTCGCAATGAGAGGGTGTTTGAGGGGAAAGGGAAGATGGGAAGGAAAGATAGAGGAAAGGGATGCACCATGTGTCGTAATGACACTACCACATGGATAGGCATTGCAAGGCATTTAATTATACCCGACATTTACCTTAAATGCCACCTAATAATAAATCCATGGCGTTTACCATAATTAGGGCCACATACTTAGCTGGCAAAATAAAAAGTGCCGTACTTAGCTGGCAAAATAAAAAGTGCCGGGTTAGACTTTCCGCGGCGCATAGTAGATGCCAGTGTATAGTTAGTAAAGCAAGGCACATATGAAATACCAGAATAGACTTTCTGCGACACTTAATTTGTGTCGCGCCAAGGTTGCTCAAACCCGACATTTGTAAACACCGTAAATTTGCAAACGCCGGTAATATGATAGGTGCATGCGGGAGCTAGAAATTTTTGGCGCCGAACGGTGCGGGACTAATCATCTGCTAGCTGAAATAAAAAAAATTGTTAAAAGCCTCTCCCAAAAAGCCTCTCAATCCCACTTGATTGGATCCTTTTTTGCACAACGGTCGGCGCCACCCTGCCCTTGGCACGCTTCACCCGCGCCCCGGACGACTCCTTCAGATCTGGTGGTCGCAGCTCGTAGGCTGGAACCCGGCCGTCGTCGAACACGTCCATGAACGCCGTGTAGTCCACGCCAGACCCGTCCGACAGCACTACCAGGCCCTCCTCGCCGCAGCCACCGACGCCTGCAGCCTTCCCCAGGAACATCCTCCGCATCGCCGACAGCGGCACGGTTAGCGTCGCCCCCACCTGCGGAGCCATCCTCCCCACTAGCCTCCTTGCCGGCGTGATGCGCAGCCCCGCCACTATCAGGAAATGCGCCCCGTGCCTCCTCCGGAAGAGGATTGGAGTGGTAGTGCCCGGATCTGATGCACCTCGCTGCCCTCTCCTTCATTGGACAGTCCCCATCTTGGCCCCTGCATGTCATGGCAAGAATTTGTTCTTTTTGTTGTTTTGTTCTCTTGCACTGCATTCTGCCATCTCAAATCATGAGGATCACCTCTATTCTAGTTGATTGATTTTTTTCTTGACTGCTATTCGATCCTGTTTGGCTTGCTGTAGGTCACACAAGAAATCCCTAAGTCCATCCTTGATCAATCCCCAATTAGGCAACGGTTCACCAAATCCCAACCTAGCATTGGCTAGTGGTAAGTGTATTTGTTCGCGTTCATCTAAATTTTGGTTAAAATCTCTAGTTTTGGGTAATTTCTTGATGGAATTCGTTGTTATTCTCTCCTTGCCTAAGTAGGAATTTTGTATTGTTATGTTCTAATAGGAATAATATCTATTTACAAGCAGCACAAACATGGACAAGAAATGGATGTGTTTACCTAGGCACACCATCGAGTACGAAAATGGTGTTAATCTTTTTTTGGAGATTGCATTTTCAAAGTCAGCAAGAGATGACACAATCCGTTGCCCTTGCAATCGTTGTGCTAATTTGTGTTGGTTAGATAATAGCAGTGTTTATAATCATTGATCTATAATGGCTTTTTGGGAGGATACAATGAATGGATATTCCATGGTGAGGATTTATGTTCTCAACCTGAAATAAATCAGATACACAAGGGAAAATTGATATGGATGATGAAATAGATGCCATGCTTAGAGATGGACTTGGTTTTTTGGTGAAAGTACTAGAGATGGAAATAATAGTGATGACATAGGAGAGAAAAATGTAGACATTGAAATATACTATAGGTTGGCTAATGAAGCTAGCAAGGAATTATACCCAGGATGTCAGAGGTTTTCAAAACTGCAGCTCATTGTTAGGCTTCTTAACATAAAAAATCTATGGGGAGTAAGTAATGCATGTTTTGATGAACTTGTTCCACTACTAAAGGAAGCACTTCCTGAAGGTGAAAATTTGCCCAAGAACTATCATGAGGCTAGAAAATTGGTTAAAGATGTTGGTCTTGGTTATGACACTATTGATGCATGTATAAATGATTGCATTTTATATAGGAAAGAGTATGAAAATGCCTCTTCATGCCCAACTTGCGGCGCTAGTAGGTGGAAAAGTGAAAAGGCTGGTCTAGATGGGAAGCGTGTTCATCGAGTTCCAGTGAAAGTTGTCCATCATTTTCCACTTGCAAGAAGACTTCAAAGATTATTTATGTCACCTAAGACAACATATGATGCGAGATGGCATAGCGAAGGTCGTATAAAGGATGGTTTGTTGAGGCATCCAGCAGACTCTACTGCATGGAAGAACTTTGACTACAACCATCCTGCATTCAGTTCTAATTGTCGCAATATTAGGATGGCTTTGGCAACATATGGTTTTAACCCATTCAATACTTGTAGTGTGCCCTATAGCATATGGCCTGTTATTTTGATTCTATACAATTTTCCACCATGGATATGTATAAAGTCATCAAATTTCATTCTTTCCTTACTGATCTTTGGCCTGAAATCTCCTGGAAATAATATAAATGTTTATCTTCAACTATTAATGGAAGAAGTTGATCACTTGTTCCATGAAGGCATACGGACATTTGATGTAGCTTCCTCAGAATGGTTCACACTACGTGCTACAATAATATGGACCATTAGCGATTACTCGAGCAATGCATACCTTTTTGGAAGAAAAACTAATAGAGAAGTAGCTTGTGCTACTTGCCACTCTGGAACTCATTATCTAAAATTAAATCATGGGCATAAGGCATGCTACATGGGGCACCGTAGATTCCTACCTTTGGGTCATAGGTTTAGAAATGATGCAAAATCATTTGACGTCACTAAAGAGTTCAAAGAAGCTCCTACCCAATTTCTGGGTATGATGTGTCCGAGGAGACAAAAGATTTACGTGTAGTCTTTGGAAAGCTAGAAGAGAAGAAACGCGCAAAGAAGCGACGTCGTGGGGATAAGGAGATTCAACCTAAGTGGCACAAGAGGTCTTGTTTCTTTCAGCTACCCTACTGGGAAATACTTTTAATACGACATAATCTTGATCCGATGCATATCGAGAAAAATGTGTTTGATAACATTGTGAATACTCTTTTAAATATTGATAAAAAGTCAAAGGATAGTCTAAGTTCTTGACTTGATCTCCAAGAAATGGGTATCAGACCAGACCTCCATCCAATTGCAAAAGGGAATAAGACTGAATTACCACCAGCGATGTACACCATGAAACCATTAGAGAAAAAAATGTTCAATGAAGTATTAAAACAAGTCAAATTTCCAAAAGGCTATGCATCTAATCTACATAGCAAGGTTTTGGTTGATCAAAGGAAGCTTACTAGTCTTAAGAGTCATGACTGTCATGTTATAATGCAAAACTTGCTCCCGTTGGCAATAAGAAGAATTTTGCTTGAGAAGGTTTGCACAGCATTGATTTGTTTAAGCAACTTTTTCAAGCAAATGTACTCCAAAGTTATTAATGTGAGAGATATGGAGCAGTTAGAATTTGAAGTTGCTGAAACACTTTGCCAGCTTGAGATGATTTTCCCACCATCATTTTTTGACATCATGGTCCATTTGTGTGTCCATCTTCCAATTGAAACTAGGCTATCTGGACCAGTACATTATCGAAATATGTATCCTATTGAGAGGTGTGTTGACTTTGTTATACTCATATATTTATATGTGCATACCTTTTAATAAACTAAAGAAGTATATTTTAATTGTATGTATCTTAAAAAATTAAAATCAATGGTTAGGACACAGAGTCACCCAGAAGGATCCATTGCTGAGGGCTATGTGTTAGATGAAAGCATTACTTTTTGCTCACGCTACCTACATGGTTGTCAAATCAAGTTTACTTGCGGAGGTCATGATGATGAAAATATTGATGGTTCCAAATCTGAACTACCATATCTTAAAAGAATAAGCCACCCTTTGCTTGGTAATTATAGTACCACTTTGGACAACGTATCATGAGTTCAGGCTCATAGATATGTTTTAACCAACTATCAACACATTGGGCCATATGTCAAGTATGTTATCATCCTTTGAGTTACATGTTTATTATTCTTTTATTGTTTCTCAATTTTGAAAGTATATGCAGAAAACACCTTGATTTTCTCTCAGCAGACAAACATCTTAGTAAGATTGATGTAGAACGTATTCATCATGAAACATTTCACACATGGTTGGGTAAATATGTAAGTATATAATTTAATTTGCAAACTGACACGTAAAGGAGATAGCATACTTGTAGTATATTAATGTGACGTTATTTTTGATATGATAGGTTAATCAATTGCTTATTGAAGGTAATGAAGTTCCGGAAGATTTGCAAGTCCTAGCTAGTAAGCCTTATACAATTGTAAAAAATATAGCAGTTATGCTATAAATGGTTATAAGTTTCAAACAAAGTGTTATGGTGAGGAAAACACCACCCAAAATTTTGGTGTTGCTGTGGTTGCAGAAACATCAAGTTTCTCTAGTGCTAAAGACCAAAACCCCAAAAAGGCAGAAGTTACATATTATGGTGTCATTAAAGAAATAATTGAACTTAATTACTCGGATAGGGGATCAATTGTGTTATTTAAGTGTGACTGGGTTGATACAGTTCGAGGTACTAGCATTTGAAAGGATAAATTTGGAGTTACACTTGTGAATTTCAATCACTTGCTATATAGAGACAACAACATTTGTGATGAGCCATTTATTCTTGCGAAACAAGTTGCACAAGTATACTATGTCCAACATCCGGTAGACACAGAGTAGCATGTTGTAGTATTTGCAAATCCAAGAGATGTTTTTGACATGGAATCCAGAGACGAGGATCATATGATGACTGAAATTTTTTATGCTGTAGGGCCCCTTTTATTTTTGTATGTCATGTAATTTTTTGTCATCGATTTTAGTACATGTATCTAACAATACTTTTTATGTTGCAGGACTAAATATGGCAAAAATGGGAAGAGAACAAACCAATAAGAAAACTCCATATGAGATGAATCGTGACAATCGTATTAGATGTAACAATGAACTCCTTAAGAGATTGAACCTTAAAACAATTCCTGTTCCTGGTGATAGGCCATCACAGCTTGAAGGATCTAGATACTGCTTGGTAAAAGTATTAATATTACTTATTTAACTGTTTTATCTTTATATGATTCAATATGGTAATTTTTTTATGCAGGATTCCCGTCCTAATGTGGAGGATGTTGCAGATCCAAATTATGTTGTGGAAAATAAAGAAACAGATGATGACATCGAGGATGACTATGTGGGTGATCGCAGTAGTGGGCAAAATGAGTGTGATGACCTTGTAGGAGAGAGGCGAGGTATGTTCTAATTATTAAGCTCCATTGAAATGTATTATTACTGAAAACACTATATTATGTTATATGGCTTGAAAAATTACAGCAGCGCTGACCAAGGAAAGAAATGTAAGGGGTCCTACAAAGATGAAATCAATCATTACAAGTTAGGGAAAAATAAAAATAAAAGTGTAGATCAATTAGTATGGCCGGCCATGTAGAATTAAAACTTGCAACTTCACAAATTTCATTGCTGTTCTAGTCAAAGGAGGAGATATATCTTTAAAACACAAAGATTGGAGGATGGTTCCAGATGAAGATAAGGAGAAGATTTGGACTTTAGTGAACGTAATTTCTTTGCTCTCGTAATCTATGTTTATCATGTATATTTGTTACATGTTTAATATTCTTGCTCATAGAATATTGTGAAAATTGCAGAAATATTTTTCAATTGATCCAATATGTAAAGAGTGGGTGATGGCATCTGCTTCAAAGAAATAGAGTGACTTCAAAAACACATTAAAGAAAACCTACTTTGATGAGAATCTTTCTGAACTAGAGAATATAGCTAATGGTTGTAGGAATAGAATTCCTATCACAAAGGGGAAATGGCTTCTGGAGCACTGGCTGAAGGAAGAAACCAAGGTTTCTATATTCTCATATACAATCTTCAAATATGTGAAGTGTTGTGTACCATTTCTAATAAAACTATGCATTCATGTTGTAGACTAAAGCACAGAGGAATAAAGATGTCCATCGAAGCCAAGTTAATGCACTTCATACATGTGGATCAAGAAGTTATGTTGTTGTATCTCACCAATTGGAGACTGCATTTTCTATGTTGTTTTTTTGCTACTTCTCTTATAGTCAAGTACATTACACTTTATTATTCATCTTCCTTATTGGTTATCAATCTTGATTAGGAAAATGAACTTGGTCATCCACCTTCAAGAGCTGAACTATATATTGTTACCCACACAAACTTAAATGAAGATTCCCTGAATGAAGAATGTCAACAAAAAAATTATAAGTTTTTGTCGGTGCTTGGGGAACAAGCCCCTCACCGAGTTTACTTGTTGATTGAGGGATCAACTGAGCCCCTTTTTCCGCGGAGGGCTAGCGTCCGAAGAAGGCCGTGCAAGGAGGTCGAGCTACCGAAGAGGGAGGCGAACAAGAGGATTTTTATACTGGTTCGGGCCTCTTATGATTGAGATAACAACCCTACATCCAGTGTTTCTTTGCTTGCTATCTGGGTGCTTACAAGGGCCTAGCAAGGCTTAGCTTTACATATGCTTGATTATAAAAGAAAGTGGATGTTTCTATGATTGTACATGCTCTTCCTGATCTAACGTGCGTGCTTTCTGTCTCTTGTCCACCCTTTTGGTGTGTTTTGAAGAGGTATTTATAGGTGTTTAATGATGGCTACATCCGAATGTCACGCCCTTACGTGTCCTCGCGTGGCAGCAACTATCTCTTAACTCTCGCCACGCGGCGTCGTGGATGTGATGGGCCCGAATCGTGGCGTAACGGCTAACGCAGCAGCCGCCACATCGCCTTTATAACACGAGCATGACCTTCGGGGCATGCTCGGGGATCTTCCTTGGTCCTAGTCGGCCTTGGCCGCCAGCCCGAGCAACCATGCTCTGAAGACTAAGATGCATGCTCGTGGATGGGTGTGGTCAGTAGCCAATCCGTTCAAGGATCTTTCTTTGGGACGACATCAAAGCGAAGCATGGTCAGCTCAAGAAGGGCTATCGGGGCTTGATGGTCCTTATGGTAATTTATCTAATCCCCGACAGCTAGCCCCCGAGACTCAAGTGGAAAAACTACTTGCTAAGGGTCTTCCTCTTGAGCCTTTAGACCCGAAGGAGGGGTTGGGATCCCGCGGCGAAAAACTACCTTGGCGTGGGGCTGAGATCCTGTATCGAAGCTCTTCCGCAGCATCTGAGCAATCCTTGCTCGAGAACGGAATTAGAATCCCGCAGCGAAGCGCTACTGCGACACCCGAGCGACCCTTGCTCGCAAGCGATCATGCTCTAGCGGAGCCGAGCATCTCACCTTAGGCTTGACCAAAGCAGGGCTTGGGAATGGAAGCAAAAGGTCGCAACGGTTCCTTCCCCACGAAGCTTCGCGAGTACGGTTCTGATAGTTTTTGGAAAGCATGCCCTTATTGGATAGTTTTGGAAACCGCGCCGTCGTGCGTCGGTTCACAAACGGGCGAGAGCAGTTTTTGTCCGTTCGGTTCCTCCGCCTATTAATACCTGGTGGGAATAGTATGGAGACTTTCCTCTGCGTCTTGGAATCAAATTCCTTCCATCTTCTGAGTTTTTTCTTTTTCGCCCTTGCGCCCTTTCTCCAAACCCTTCCCATGGCGAAAGACAACCGTTCGGTGCCACCGCCCTCGCCTGTCTGGCCATTGAAGGCGCGAGCAACATCAGCCAAGGAGCCTCCGGACCGGCATTTGGAGTATGCCAACGGAGTGGAGGCAAATGACATGAAGATCTGGTTGGAGGAGTACGGCCAGAAGAACTTAAGGCAGCTTGCGGAGGAGGCAAAGCTGGCTGAGGAGGTGAAGGCCGTGGGACTCAAGGCACTGGAAGACGAGGTCACCGAGTTCCGAGCCAAGCTAGGTAGAGCCATCTCAAGTTCTCATACGAGAGAGCCCGAGGAAGGAGATGAAGACGCGGCGCCCTATATCCTGAGGCGTCGGAGCCCAAAGGACACACCGGAGGAAGTCGACACGGATGGCTCCAACCCCTCAATGGATGAAGGTGCCGAGGACGAGGGATTTGACTATGGCAAGCTCTTACTATTCTCATTTTTCTTTTCTACTCCTTGTTTTACTTGCCCTTACCCGAGCCAACCCCACTCAGCCAACGCGGGCGTGATAGCCCCTCGGGGTTCCCCTAATAGCTGATGAGGTTCCCGATCGTGTCTTAGAGAAGGAGCCCGCTCTTCCTGCCGATCGCGCGATGATCGGCAGAGCCCCTAGTGTCTGACATGCTCGGAGGAGATCAGGCTGCCTCGGCGAACCTCATGCTCGGGCGGACGCCACGCTATCCTCGAGCGAATCGCTCACTCGGGCAGACAACGAGAAGACCCCGAGCGGACTAATCGCTCGGGAGGGAGGCACGACGTCCCCAGGCGAACTACATGCCTGGGGGATAGCAAGGGAGTCCCGGGCGAGTTCCCTGTCCAGGCAGAAGGCCAAGTCCCCCCGCCAAAGTCGCCCGAAGGGAGCCTTGCGGATCTTCGGGGAGCGGACATCGCCAAGGTTTTTCGAGACAACCTCTGCGTTCGTCTTGGCCGGGTAAACACGCTTTCCTCCTTGTTGTGGCTATTTCTTCTTTGGGTTCCTGGGGACGTGTGAGGCCTTTCTGTCTACAGGTTCTTCAAGAGACCATGAAGGACTTCGGCTCGGCGACGGCTTCGCCCGAGGTCTTGGTCAAGCTGCATGCCGACCACGACACTCAGGTGACCGAGCTTGAACAGCAGATAGACGTCCTTGAAGCCAGAGCCCAGAGGTTTGCTGATTATGGAGAGATGCCACCGGGCCGAGGAAGACATTACCACGAACAGGGAGAAGTTTAGCAAGCTCGAGCAACAGAAACAACACTCCCGAGTTCTTGAGTTGAAGGCAGCAGAGCTGGGCCGGGCTGCGCGGGAGGTTGCCGAGCTTGCTGACCATGGTAAGGAGGAGGCAGAGCAGCTCCGCCAGGAAGCCTGCGAAGGACGGGAAGCTCGGTGGAAGGTGCTCGACCTTGGCTTGATGAAACGAGGCAGAAACTCTCCGCAGCGCTTAGAGGAGCAAGGCCCGGGGGGTAGGCAACTTTTCTTCTTCTGTATTGTCTGATGTTGTGAATGAAGCATAGTCCCCCCCAAGACTCCGTCTTTTGACCTGTGCCTTTGCTATTTTTACATCTTACCTCTAGTTGCCTGCGAATAACAAACGCAAAATGATCATTCAAAAGATAAGCAAGTAGGAATATAAGCTAGAACAAAACATGGGCAACATAAGCCCGAAAGATAGACAAAGTAAAATCGTGAGCAGGATGAGGCACTGCAGGTCATGAGCGAACTCGTACGACCTCATCCCGAGTATGGATTAGATGCCCAGTAGAAAGGTAACTAGCAGGTTGTGAATGAAACCACACCGCCGCATCCCAAGCATTGATCAAATGCATAGGGAAACTAGACATGGATCAGATGCCTAGCAGAAAGGTAACGAGCAAATTGTGGATGAAACCACACCACCGCATCCCATGCATTGATCAAATGCATAGGGAAACTAGACATAGATCAGATGTCTAGGTATTGATTGGTCATGAGAAGACTCATGCCATCACGTCCCGAGCATGGATCAAATGCTCGAGGAACTGACAGTCGAGGCATGCTTGAACTGCCGCATCCTAAACATGGATCAGACGTCCAAGGAAACTAGACATGCGGGCTATGGGAGGACTCACGCCATCGCATACGGGCAAACCTTGGCATGGAATAGCATAAGTGCTCAAACGTAATGCCTGCTCGTGGAGATTTAAACATATTCCCGAGCAAAGAACATGCTTGAAAACATGAACAATCTTTGAGCGGAACGTTTGATCGGCACAAAACTGAGCGGAACGCTAGATCAGCATGAAATCAAGCGGAACGCTTGACCGGGTAAGGGGATGGAACTTGTGTCCGAATGTGCTCAGCGCGAAACGGAAATGATTCCCGAAAGCATAATAATGAATGCAACACGATCGCACAAGACAGAATCGTAAGTTAGAATGAGACATCAGCGACACAGGCCTTTTTGAGGAAAAAAAGCGTTAGTTCGGTAGCTCATTCCTACTAATCCCTCGCTGCGAACGAAGGTCGTGCACCTAAGTTGCGAGCACGAGCTCGTTCGCAGGAGAGTAAAAAATACGTGCAATGAGCAAGCACAGGAGGACCTGACTAGGGCTCTGAATTGGCCAAGAGGGCGTCTACTTGTGACTGTGGTCATGCTGTGAAGAGCTACTGCAGATGGTAATCGGCGTACAAAGACGGACACCTTTGGCGGCAAGACTGGTGATCGGGTGTTTGCTGCGGCGCTTTGAGCATTCTTGCGCATGCCAGCTAAACCTTTGGAAGCGAATGTTCCTGCCTGACGTGCTTGTCCCATCACCAAGATCGTGAGAAGAAAGTATGCCCTTGTGCGAGACTGAGTCGGCTTATCAACAAGTAGTGACCTTGAAAATATTCACAAAATCTTGAGGGTGACGGACTTTGCGTGAGTGAAGGAACCGAGTTTTTACAGGAAAAAACAGCTGAGCAAGCGTGAACATAAATGTGAACACATATTTAAACAAAGAATTTGCGCAGCTGGTCGATATTCCAGGAGCTTGTGAGCACCCGACCATCGTCCATCGCCAAGCGGACGACCCTTGGGCGCGCCATCGAGACGATCGTGAAAGGGTCTTCCCACCTGGGGGAGAGCTTGTTGGTCTTCGACATGTCCTGAATTTGACGTAGGACGAGGTCGCCGACTTGCAAGGTCCTTGGCCTAATTGACTTAGCCGCATGCCTACGAAGAGCTTGTAGGTAGATGGCATATCGCAACAGCGCTCCTTCGCGCGTCTCTTCAGCAAGGTCGAGGTCGAGGAGACGCTCGAGCTCTTGGTCGATGCCATTGACCAGGTGCACTCTTTGGGAACCCAGCACAATCTCGACGGGTAGAATGGCCTCTGCACCATAGACGAGCTGGAAGGGTGTCTCGCCCGTAGCCCGGCTTACCGTAGTGCGAACTGATCAAAGGACGGAAAGGAGCTCGTCCACCCAAGACTTGCCGTGCCGGGTGAGGTCTTTGAAGACCCTCTTCTTGATCCCCTGAAGGATTTGGCCGTTTGCTCGCTCGGCCGCTCCGTTGCTCTGCGAATGAGCCACAGAGGCGAAGTAGACCTTTGTCCCGATATCTTCGCAATAGGCCTGGAACAGTTCACTAGTGAACTGAGTGCCGTTATCTGTGATGAGGCGATTGGGAACCCCGAAACGCGTCACCACGTTGCTGCGGAAAAACCTCTTAGCCGCTTGAGCCAAAATAGTTGATACAGGCTCGGCCTCGATCCACTTAGTGAAAGTGTCGACGGCCACGATCAAGAATTTGCAACCCCTTCGACCTCGGGGGAAAGGTCCGAGTATATCGGCTCCCCAAGTCAAGAACGGCCACGAGAGTGGGATAATTTGGAGCGCATACGCTGGCTGGTGTGCCTTGCGGGTATGGAACTGGCATGCCCGGCAAGTCGCTACGATCGCCCGAGCGTCGGCTAAGGCCGTCGGCCAATAATACCCCAATCGGAAGGCTTTACTCATGAGCGTCCTGAAGGACGAGTGAGCTCCGCACACTCCCTCGTGGATATCTCTGAGAAGGAAATTACCCTCTTCCCGAGATATGCACTTAGAGAGGACTCCAAGTGCCCCTTTGCGGTATAAGGCGCCCTCGATTAATTTGTACGGAGAGGACCGCCTTATAAGCCGGGAATGCTCGGCTTCGTCCTCGGGCAGCGTCCCATGCACGAGATACAGGATGAACGGCGTCATCCAATTCGCACCATGCTCAAGGAGGGAGACGTCGCCGCTCATCTCCGATGCTTCCTCTACAGAGGGAATGGAGGGCTTGTAAAGATGCTCGATAATCGCCCCTGGCGGAGCGGGCACCTGAGAGGATCCGACCTTGGAGAGATGGTCGGCCAGGAAATTGTCCTTCCTAGGAATGTAGAGTACTTCGAAATTCCTGAAGTACCGCTCCATCTTCCTCACCTCAACCAAGTAAAGCGTCATTGAACTATCGGAACACTGATATTCCTTATTAACTTGGTTGATGACCAACTGCGAATCGCCCCTCACGGTCAGTCGCTGGACCCCGAGCGCCTTGCACGCTCGTAGCCGACCAAGAGGCCCTCATATTCTGCCGCGTTGTTGGTCGCGCGGCGCAATTGGATGACGTCTTGGGCAGGTCCCCGAGGATACCAACCACGACACCGACCCGGCGCTTATGGCTCGAGATCCATCAAAGTACATGGTCCAGCGATCGTCTTTGTATTCCTTGGACTCATCAACGGTCGAGGCTGGATTCGTCCATTTGGCTACGAAATCTGCTAAAACCTGAGATTTGATCGTCGTGCGAGCTGAGAAATGAATATCAAACTCGGCAAGCTCCATAGCCCATTTCACCATGCGGCCACCGGCATCCTGGTTTCTTAGGATCTCCCTAAGCGGAAAGTTAGTCGGGACCACGATCTTATGAGCTTGGAAATAGTGGCGTAGCTTCCTGGAAGCCATGAGTAATGAGTATAGCAACTTTTGGACCTCGAGGTACCGCTCCTTTGGTCCGTGCAAGACTTCACTAACGTAATAAATTGGCCGTTGAACTCCATCTCTTTCGGCCGTCAGCACGGCGCTCACGACTTGCGGAGTTGTCGCCAAATACAAAAGCAGGTCCTCTCCTGACCTTGGTGTGGTTAAGATGGATGGGCTGGGCAGGTACTGCTTCAGCTCTTCGAAGGATTGATTTGCTTCATCGGTCCATGCGAATCCATCGTACTTGCAGAGCGCCTTGAAGAAAGGGAGCCCGCGCTCGCCTAACCGATAGATGATGCTGCCGGGTGGTCGCATTTTCTCAATAGCTTCTATCTTCTCTGGGTTTTCTTCGACGCCTTGCGGGCCAATCATATAGCCAAGCACCTTGCCTGCTTTTACCCCAAAGACACATTTTTCTGGATTAAGCTTTATTTGATGCTTATTGAGGTTACAAAAGGTCTCTTCAAGGTCGGACACATGACTTGAGGTGAGTCTGCTCTTGACCACAATGTCGTCTACATAAACTTCTAAATTTCGCCCTATCTGGTCCACGAAGGTATTCTGCATCAAACGCTAGAAGGTCGCTCCAACGTTCCTAAGACCGAAAGACATGGTCGTGTAGCAGAACGTGCCAAACGGGGTAATGAATGAAGTCTTCCCTTCATCCTCGGGTGATATACCGATCTGGTGATAGCTTGAATAGGCATTTAGGAAACTCATCACCTAGGATTCCGCTGTTGCATTGACCAGCTGGTCTATTCGAGGCAAGAGGAAATTATCCTTAGGACAAAGCGTTGCTCAGCGATGTAGTCGGCCTTTACGCCCACTTGTCCCCTTTTTTCTTGACGATGACCGGGTTTGCCAGCCATTCCGAATGCTCAACTTCTCGAATAAAGCCGTCCTTGAGAAGTTTGTTGAGTTCATTTCGGATGATTGCTTGTTTCTCCGGGGAAAAATGCCTGAGCTTCTGGCATACATGCTTTTTGTCAGGGCGAATAGCTAACTTGTGATCAATCACTTCCCTTGGGACTCCGGGCATGTCGGACGGTTCCCAGGCAAACACGCCTGCTCCTCCGGAGGAAAGTGATGAGCTCGTGTTCCTATTTAGGGTCTAAAGAAGATCCCAAATGCACAACCTTGGTCGGGTCCGCGCTGCTTAGCGGCACTGCCTTAGTCTCTCACCCTGGCTGGAGGGCAACTTTCGGACGGGACTTCTGTGGTCCTTGGTCATGACCCCTCTGAGGCAATTTTCTGACCATGTCGAGCGATCTCTCGTCGCAACTCAAAGCCGCCTTCGGGTTCCCTCTTATGGTAATTACGCCCTTGGGGCCGGGAACCTTCAGACACTGGTATGCATGGTGCGTGGCGGCCATGAACTTGGCGAGGGCTGACCTGCCGAGGATAGCGTTGTAGGCTAACTCGAGGTCGACTACATCGAAAGTGATCATCTCTGTCCTGAAGTTGCTCAGGCTCCCAAACGTAATGGATAAGATGATCTGGCCGAGGGGTTTGACCAAAGTGCCCGGGACAATCCCGAAGAAGGGGACTGCGATGCTCTTGATCTTGGACCGAGGCACCTGCATCTCGTCCAAGACCCTAGCGGCTATGAGATCAAGGGAGCTCGCACCGTCGATGAGGACTCGCCCCACCGTCGTGTTACTAATGGTTGGGTTTACTACCAGAGGGAGCCTTTGAGGCTTGGTCATTCCAAGGGGACAATCGTCCTTGGAGAAGTTAATAGGCAGCTTGGACCACCTGAGCTGCTGGACGGGCGGCTTGCCTTGCGCGACATGGTGCACCTCCCGCGCCGCCTCCTTCAAGTCCATGCGAGACTTGTAGGCGGAGGAGCCCCCGAATATAACTGCAATATGATTGCGAGGCTCCGGGTATTCCATATCTTCATCGTCTCCGACTGCGGGCGCTTTTCCCTTTGCCTTACCGCCCTCCCCTTGCTCTGGGAGCGTGGGCATAGGGCCCTTACCGCTGTAGAACTGCTCCAAGCGGAACGCCCAAGTCCTACAATTGCGAAGGTCATACCCGTGTGCCTGATGAAGCGGGCAGAAATGGTCACTTGGTGGCATATCTTGGCCGCTGCGACCTTGGTCGGCGCGCTTGTGCTCACGTGCCACTGAGGCGGGCACCCCCGGCCCCTCCTGCGCTGCTGTGGCTCTGAAGCCCGTGGCGGGTGATGTTCGATCGCCACCACCATGCTCGGTGCGGAGGGCCTTTTCTTCTTCCTGAACTTCTTCCTCTCTACGAAGTCTTGGCTCTTCTTGCCCGTGGGACCCTCTAGGCCCGGCTGAGGCGGGAGTTTCCCTTCATCCAGCATCTTCTTCCATTGGACCGCCTCGTCCGCATTCGCGTACCGATCGGCCATGTGGAACAGCTCGTTGGCCGACAGGTTAGGGTGAATCTCTAGGTCCTGAGTGAAGCGGACGTCCCGAACTCCGAACTTGAAAGTTCGGATGACCGCCTCATCTGAGATATTGGGTATGGAATTTCTCACCTTAATGAACCTTTGAACAAAGTGCCTCAGAGGCTCGCCTTCGGTCTGGATCAGACGCTCGAGGTCGCGCTCTTTGCCTGGGCGAGTATAATAGCTTTGAAAATTTGCCCGGAGCGCTTCGCTGAGCTGATGCCAAGAGCGGATCGACCCTTGTTTTTGGTTGAAGAGCCATGTTCTTGCGGCTCCATCCAGGACTGTGGGGAGGAAGTTAGCCATCACGCCTTCGTCCCCCCCGGCAGCTAGGATGGTGGTGGTGTATATTGAAAGGAACTCGTCTGGATTCTAGGTGCCGTTGAACATTTCGATGTGGCGGGCTTGAATTTGCTTGGCCATGAGATATTGCGGAGGGATGCTGAGAAAGCCCGGCATCCAAAAGCCGGGCTATTGCGATGACTTCTCCGGGCAAGCCGACCATACTGGTCGTCACCGTGACGTCCTCCGATACGGGGGCCAAGATGAGTAAATACTTCCCTATGTCGGCGCAACGGAGACCGCTCCGAGGTCGAGAACTTGGGGTGCCCACGACTGGATCGGGTGCATTCCTGGCCCCACGAAGTAGTTCGGGAACTTCTCCGGGTATCATCGCGGTACCTGTCATACTTTTTGCGGCCCTCCTGAGCAGAAATCTGCGGGCCGCCGTGCCTAGGGCGAACAGGAAGATGGGGTTTGACGTCCCGGGAAATGCTCCGGGTGCCTTTGATGTTTGGGGACTCCGGAAGATTTATGTCAGTGGTGAGCTCCTCTAGATTCTCGGCTACGGTCGCTCCCATAGCTTCCAGATCCACCGGCCGGAAAGTCCGGTCGCGCCACGATCATTGCCATAGCCATAACCGTTCAACACTCTGTGGAACGGGGATGGGCGATCTTGCTCGACGGCCACGCGTATGCTCTGGGGAGTGGAGCCTATGAGGACTCCTGAGGTTTGAGGATCCGGCCCCAGCGCCCGCCTCCCGAGCTTGACGACGGATACTCGCCAGGGTTCTACCAAGGGACGCCTCAAGATGGCTCTTGGCGGCCTCATAGCAGCGATGACGAGCAGCCCCTGAGGATTCCTCCTCAGGGATTTTCGCCTCTCCCGCCATATTGACGTTGCGAGAGCACGGAGACCGTGAAGGTGACATCATGGGGTCTTCTCATGATGATGTTTCGTAATCGAGCTCGAGATGATCGGGGATATCGAGACCGTCATAGAGGCTATTATCTTTCTCATCGCCCGTGAGGGTAACTTGCTGCGTGCGGAGGAAACGCTCTCGCGCTGCAGCGACCGGGGAAAGACTCCTAGTGACCGGGGAAAGGCTCACAGGCTCAAGTCGCCTTACGGATCGATCTAACCGCCATGCCCCCATCGGCATAGTATGTATCATTGTCTTCTACGTCATCAAAGACACAAAGGTCTTGACCGTCTTGAGAATTCAGCATCTTCAGGGATTCTCCACGAAAAGGATTTTTTAGTTGGTCCCACTGACGGCGCCGGTTTGTCGGTAACAGAAACAGCCCTCGCCGAGCTTACTTGTTGATTGAGAGATCAACCGAGCCCCTTTTTCCGCGGAGGGCTAGCGTCCGAAGAAGGCCATGCAAGGAGGTCGAGCTACCGAAGAGGGAGGCGAACAAGAGGATTTTTATACTGGTTCGGGCCTCTCACGATCGAGATAACAACCCTGCGTCCAGTGTTTCTTTGCTTGCTATCTGGGTGCTTACAAGGGCCTAGCAAGGCTTAGCTTTACATATGCTTGATTACAAAAGAAAGTGGATGTTTCTATGCTTGTACATGCTCTTCCTGATCTAACGTGCGTGCTTTCTGTCTCCTGTCCGCCTTTTTGGCATATTTTGAAGAGGTATTTATAGGTGTTTAATGATGGCTACATCCGAATGTCACGCCCTTACGTGTCCTCGTATGGTAGGAACTATCTCTTAACTCTCGCCACGCAGCGTCGTGGATGTGATGGGCTCGAATCGTGGCGTAACGGCCAACGCAGCAGCCACCACGTCGCCTTTATAACCCGAGCATGACCTTTGAGGCATGCTCGGGGATCTTCCTTGGTCCTGGTCGGCCTTGATCGCCAGCCCGAGCAACCATGCTCGGAAGACTAAGCCGCATGCTCGTGGATGGGTGTGGTCAGTAGCCGATCCGTTCAAGGATCTTCCTTTGGGTTGACATCAAAAGGAAGCATAGTAGGCTGAAGAAGGGCTGCCGGGGCTCGATAGTCCTTATGGTAATTTATCCAATCCCCGTCAGTTTTTTTGTAGCAGTGTGAGTTACATGTCATGTAGGTTCAGTTGTTTTCATAGAAAAAATATTTGTAGGATACGCTACGGGAAAGGATTGAAAATGATGACAGCCTTGCAACAGAATCAATAGAAGAAGGTGACTTATATGCGGATGTATTTCCCAAAGAGCAAAAAGGACAAATACGTGGTTTGGGCTTGTTACCCAGTGGATCGAAGTCTATTGCTTTGGCAAGAGCTACTGCAGCAATGAGGCAAATGGAGATCGAAAATGTAGAACTACGAGAGAGAATGGAGAATGCTGAACGAAGGTGTGAAAGATCTGAACAGAATTATAATGAACTTAAAAGGATGCTACTAGCAATGCAATAAGGAGTAGGATTACCAAGGGTAGAATCTACTACTACTAACAATGGAGGGCAATCTATTGGCCGTGATAATGAAACAAGATATGTTGTTGCTGCTGAAAATGAAGGAAGATCTGTTGGTCATGATAATGAACCAAGATATGCTGTTGCTGCTGAAAATGAAGGAAGATCTGCTGGTCATGATAATGAACCAAGAGTTGTTGCTCAGGAAATTGTTGGTACAAATAATTGTGAAAGATCTAATATTGGTGCTGGTAATGAAGATAGAGTTGTTGCCATTGACAAAGTGGTAGAATATGTTAATCATGAGAAGGGAACTATTGGTAAAAGTAGAGGCCAATCTATTCATAATGGTAGAAATGGTTCAGCAGCTAATAGACTAAAAGAAGGAAGAACATTCCAAGATAATTTGCTGGTAATGTGCTACTTGATGATAATTTGCTGGAAAATTTAACATTTTTTTATTGTATTGATATTAATGCATTCTTAAAATCTTTAGAGCAAGACTACAACTAATGGCTTGCTGTTGCAATCATCATACGCTGATAATGGATTTCTTGTGGATGACACAAATTCAAACAAGGACCAGAAAGTTTAGAGAAAAACAAGATAGGGTATATTATTGTCCTAAAGTACTTGTATAATTCAAAATTCTTATGACCTGACTTTATATCGGCATTCATTTTGTAGGATGGTAAGGAAGTTGCTTTGCATTCACTAATTGACTCAAACCTTGTGGCATATGGTAGACTTAGATGCACTAACAAAAAAGCTAAAGGCTTAGATGGACTGCCCTTAGGAGAATACTACGAGGTTATAGTTGATGTCGTGCTTGATAAAAATGTGTTGTTGCCTCGAGCGCAAGGGCAGGTTACGAAGTTGGGTGCTACTATTGGTCACTGCATTGTGTGGCCACTTCAAAATGTATGAATTTCACTTTATGGTTCAACAGTTGTATTAATTGTGCATAACTTTCTTATGGATCTGATTTTTCTAACAGGTTGTTCAAAAGGATAGATCCCCACTAAATATGTCCAAACATGCAGTAGGTAATTATTCTAGGACATGTACAAAGTTCAGTTTACTAATAAACTTGGAAAAGGAGTATCATTATATTTACCCTTTCTACTTTTTTCTTTACTTTTGTAGACTTCCGCAAGTGATTGAATTATAGATGCAATCAGCCTTGTGCTAAAGGAAAGTTCTAATTATAGTGTAGTGCTCTAACCCTTGATATGTAATTCGAAGCAACTTGCTTTATTTTGTGTAGTGATGCCAAGTGGAAGCAAGCTATATATATCTGTGTGCCTTTTGCTACTAGTTAGGCTAAGGTTGGAAAGATTTCTGGATGGAATTTGCACTAAACTATATATATGTGCTGGATGGATGTGAGATGTGTTAATCCATGGATTAATATATATATATATATATATATATATATATATATATATATATATATATATATATGCCAGTGAATTTGTACTAAACTATATATGTGCTAGATGAATTTGTTTTAAACTTTATATGGATGTGATCGATATGTCAGCCATGCATGAAACAAGGGCCAACTTTGTTAATCGGAGCTGAAAATATATGCCCAGGCATATAGATTAATCTCAACATATCATATATGCCACCTATAGCGAAATCAAACATGGCGTATAGTATATGCCATACTAGAGAACTCTCGGCGTTTACCAAGTGTCAACCTTGAGCAACCCCGACGTTTATGAATCCGTGGCACTAGAGAAATTCTAGCATTTGTCAGATGTCGGCCTTGAGTAATCCACGGCATATAGGCAACCGTCGTACTAGAGAATCCCCGACGTTTAATATTTGTCGTATTTAGTCTATAGCGGTGGCACATAACTTTTGCCAGGATTATTATGTGCCGAGAAATAGTTTTCCTTGACGGCGTTTTCATTGACGGCCAATAAGCGTCGGGATAAACCCTTTAAGGACGTTTAGGCCGTTAGGTTGGCATATATAATTGCCTTAACATCTCTACCATGTTATAGTGAGAGGGTATCACACTAAAGAATTACTAAGGGGTAAAGGTAACATGAAATTAGGAAAACATATGTTGTTTTCCAGATAGTTTTGGAGTTGGAGTTCAATGTCAAGAAGATGCTACCAATTTGCATCAAGGAGTAAATACCTTGACAATTGTGACCATTTTCGATTGAATTTAATAGGGGAAAGAAAATTTGGAAACCAATGATTACCCATTACAAGTAGACAAACTTTTTTTCTGAGGGGTATAAGATGGATGCACACAACTCACACACACTATACTCATGCACCATAAACACATACATGTACGCGTCCTTTCACATGCTAAGGAAGTGATCGGAGGCTCTACGACCTCCGGAGCGCGGGAACACGCTATCTGACATAACACGCACAAGTGTGTGCACTGCTTTTAATTATTCTGATAAGAAGCGCTGAGTTCGATCTGAGGGGCAAGCACTCTCGCGCCATTATAAGTAGACAAGCTTGTTATCAATTTCCTCGGGAGTATTTAAGACATTTATTACTTCAGTTACGATTTAGGCAGCCACAAAAGGCAATACAACCAAAAATGTTGTTTAGCTTCCCGAGGGTAGCAAAATTGGTCTTTAATCATTCTCATTGTCATCAATCAGGCATATGCACCTATATATCAACAAGAACTAGCAAACATTACTCAACTCTTAGATGATGTTTTCCTTCACATTTTCTAAAGAAGATTGTTAACGAGGCTAACTTTGAATGGTGAAAATGTGTCAAGAGGAATTTGAAGCAATAGAATGAGCTAGATATTGCTAGTCTGGAGAATTTGAAGGCTATTTGTAGTACTACCTCCGTTCATTTTTATAAGACGTATTTTCACTTTGCATAAAGACTAAGATTGCGTTGAAATTGAGAAAGGTATAAGAGAAAATGGCTAAGATATCCCCACTTAATTGTCTTGGAAGATCAAAGATATACTTTGTGTGGGTGGTAATGAATAAATGCATATGGTTGAGAGAGAATAAATAGGGGTATAGAAGGAAAGACCTCATTAAATGTACATACAAGTCTTATATTTGTGAATAAGACTATTCCAAAAAATAAGCCTTATAAAAGTGAACGGAGTGAGTAATTAGTTACTTTGACTGACTTTTGCCACTAGTTTTAGATGGAGTCACACTTAATGCCATGTCCTAATGAAATGAAGCTAGTACACAATGTGGTGCTCTTCGCTATCATCTGCAATGAAATTAAATATGTAATGTGACTGGATTTGAAACAATATGATGGTTATTTGATTTATTGAAGGTTGTTTGTACTCGCTAATATGTAGGCTATGTTTGGTTGTCTGCGTTGTGTGGTGAGAGCCTGGATGCCAGAAAATAATAAGATTCTGTTTTAACCTGACTGGGAGGGAAGCTTGAATTGGGCATATCAGCACACTAGGCTCATCTATTGGCACGATTAGATAAGTGACCAATGTGTTTTCAAGTATTAGCATGATTTTAAATGGAAGCGTTGCTAGTATATAGGATATGTGATTAAAGTGGAATAAAGCATGTCATTAATTTCATTACGAGTAGCGATTCTATTCATCACTGTCTAATACAAGTTGCACAATTTTTAAAGCAACCGAAGAGGTAAGCAATCACCGTTTATCTTTTATTCATGCTTTAACATTTACATAACTTTTCAAAAAAGTGATACATAAAAGCACCTTCCTTTTTTCTATCTGCATCACTCATATAACAAACCAAACAACATCTCATCTTAGGGTGTGTTTGGTAGTGCTCCAGCTTCACTAGATGCGTGGATCTGGTGGAGCTGGGTATTTCTAGCTCCACCAGATTCGTGGAGCTGGAGCTGTGACTACACTAAGAGTGTTTAGATGGATCATCTTGTTTACATTTTAGACCAAAAATATAAACTTAATTCACTTTATTTTAGCCTACAAGTTTTAGATCTCAGGTAAAGCTGGGATCTAGAGCTCTACCAAACAGTCCCTTAGTCTTCATGGTCTCATGTACCTATGAAAGAAGCCCTACTAGCATCACATCAGCTTATAAACCAACATACATGTCCAATTAATTGAGCTACATTCCTTACACCACAAAGTAGTACTAAATCAAAAGCAATGATATTAATTGCTTCTACTGTTTGAAAAACATCATACAGTCCCTAGATTGCGAGACCATAACAAAGAGCCTTAGTGATAACACATATCAAAATGTCCATCAAATAACAAATATCAAAATGTCCATCAAATTAGCTCATGTAAGTATGAAATACACCACCAAATCCGTGTTCTAGGTATGCAAAAAACATCAGAAGTGACAAACATTATCAATGTAATATAATAATACATCAGACCACCTATAGTTGAAGAGCACATCGAAGTTGAAGAGCACATCGAAGTTGCTTCCAAAAGGAATTTCATGTCCCACCCAACTTGATCTATGTTAGACATGCTCTGTTTGGCAATTGCGGTGGATTGTGATAACCTCGTTTGACTGAACCACATTAAGATACTTTTATGTTTGGCTAGTTGCTTTATGTTAAACCAAGTTACAAATGGAGATATTTTTGCGTTCTAGATAATTGAATATGGTAAACCAAGTTACAAATGGAGATATTTTTGCAATCTAAATAATTGAATATTTGAGAGAAAACTTTAATGTGATTTGCTAAAAGGCCACTAAAATTAACACCACATGGCACATGCGCATCACACAACAAATCACAAAAATGACCTCAATGCCTTGTTTGAGATGCTTATTTCCAGCCAAGATGTATGTGAATGGATCAATATATCTACTACTTCTAATTTCAACTAGGTGGCAGCGGTCCGTTCTTCCTCTCCTCCTCCCCCCAGGCCATCCCTCGCCCTGCCCACGGAGATCTATCCCCACCCGCCCCGTCGCAATCGTCGCTCCAACCCCCCGTGAAATCCCCGTCCTGGAGATCTGCCCCCACCAGCCCCGTCGCAATCGTCGCACCACCCCCCGCGAAATTCCCGCCCGCTCCCTTCCGAAGATCTGTCTCCGCCCCATCCTGTCGCAATCCTCACTCCACCACCCACGCCGCACAACATCCGCCTCGATCTGCTCCGTCCACACTCCGATGATCCAGAACCAGATCGCTCTGTCTGTCTCGATCTTTGTGCTCTGAGAATCCGAAACCAGATTGCCCTCCTCGATCTGCTCCATCCGCGATGCACTCCCTCCCCCTCGCCGGCTGCGCAGATTCCTCTCCCCTCCCGATCTACTCTGACTGCCGCCTGGATTCCCCTCGCCTTCTGATTTGCCCTCTCCACCGTGATGCGCGTCTCCCTAGAGATAAGTCTCTTCTTGTCTCTTTCCCTTTTATCGCCTCTCTTCTGGTTGCTAACCCCTCTGTTTCTTGGTGCTGTTTTGCGACGAGTAAAGGTGCATCAGCCTGCGACGACGCGGCATCCAGTGGAGTGGCTGCACGTGGGGAGTGGAGTGCCTTCTTACGGGGGCACTTTCCTAGCAGCCATCTCCAGCGAGGTTGTTTTCGGGCCGCACTTCGATGCCATTCTGTAGGTATTGGGAACTTTGGGTATGTGGCCTCGCCTCTTGCTGATTCGATTGGACGAATGCGTTAGATTTGTTATGGTGTTGAGACCATTATTATTTTTTATGGTGTTAGATTTGTTATGGATAGTTTGAACCTTGTTATTTTTTATGATTATTAGAAGGAGCAGATTTGGAGAATTCAAGTTCTAGCTATAATTTTTTATAGGGTACATGCAGCCTTGTTGTTTTGGTTTGTAGCAAAATGACTGAGAATGGTACAGTTCTGAAAATTTTGATAAACATCTGCTGAGTTTTGAGTAGCCACAACAACACATAGTCATTATGAACCCCCTATTATGTTATGTATATAGTCCCAATCAATTTAACTTCAGCAAGAGCCAAGAGGTGAAATTAAGATTAGGATGTGATTTCTGGCTTGTTCAATGAGACTTTTTGGAACTAATAAAATAATTTGAGGCATGTGATTCATGAGCTGTGATTATGAAAATCAGCAAGTTACCGTCTATTGGATTTGGTAAGGCAACCCAATTCTTGAATAACATATAAGAGAAATATGAACTGAAAGTAAGGTGGATAACTCATCTGTTAGTTAAGAGAAATATGATTTTTTTGTTAGTTTCTTTCTCTAATTTCGTTAATGTCCTTATCGTGTGAGAGTGAATGAAGGTATAGTATCGGGACACAAAATTTTAGTAACAGTGATAACAGAATGGAACTAATCGGTGAGTGATATTTTAGTTGAAACACAAATAACATCAGTTAGCCCTTCTACATTGCTCTAGCTTGTGAATAAAGAAAAATAATCCTAATTTAATTATGTTGCTACCCAGTTTAGGATATGCATCAAAGACAAGCTTCCCCGTCATTAAAAATCTATGAGCGGCTGATATATATGACATTCTTTCAACTACAATGACTTGAATAGAAGGGCAACATGAAAGGACAAATTAAGAGTGATGCTCTCTATCTAGATGGTCCATTGATATATTTAAGCAATTTAGAACATCTTAACCGCCGAAAGCAAGTCATGAAAGGAAAAATTAAGAGTGATAATCCCTATCCAAATGGCCCATTGATATCTTTAAGCAATTTAGGAAATTATTTTTCACCCTTGACATGCATAGCCAGCGCAAGTTGCATAGCTGAGAAAGAATATGTACTTTTGACATATAATTACCTGATGACAATGTCATATACTTGGGAAATAGCATTGTGAATAAAGGAGCTTACTTCAGAAGAAGTTTCGCGCTTGCTTGCCAGGGAGTTTGGAATTGTTATTGCTTAAATGGATTTTCATCATAGATCAATCTTTATCATTTTAAATTTTGGTCTAATCTATTATCTTTGTTATGCATTGTAGTGGAGAGTTATTTGTGATCATCCTATCTCCGAAGATTTTGTTTTCATTTTTACATTTGCTCTCAAGGTATGTTTTGTCCCTCATCTTCAACTAACTGCATAAACTGTACT
Source organism: Guadua angustifolia (assembly GCA_036346375.1). Taxonomy (NCBI): domain Eukaryota; kingdom Viridiplantae; phylum Streptophyta; class Magnoliopsida; order Poales; family Poaceae; genus Guadua; species Guadua angustifolia. Next base: position 23,064,905 of record CM070522.1, read on the forward strand.
TACAATAAGAGTTTTTTAACCATGTGAGATACCATTTAATAGATCAACTGGACTTTGTCAAATAGCAAAGTGATACTTTTATTCATTTTCTATGACTATATTACTTAGAATATTTAATAGATATGGATGCTAATGCAATGATCATTTTAAATGTTGCATGCCTTAAATGCATTATTGCATGAGAAACACAAAAATGTTATGTGAATTACTGAATGTGGAAAATGCTTCTGTCACCATTAAAGAAAATATTTTTTAAAGGTTTAGTTACATCTGAATGTCTATGTCAGTTTAATGGAACCAATTAATCGAACACGAAAGAGAACACACGCATATTTGATCACTTGCAAGCATCAGCTGTTAAGCCTTTATGCAAAAAATAATGCTATGTAAGGTAAGTTGCACTAGACATTATTAAAAGTGTGATGTTGGCAAGGAAGGAAACAAAGAAATACGGTAATGATGGTGGGTTAAGATCATTTTTGTTACATAACAGATTATTTTTTTGTTTTAGTGTGTTTAATCAAACTTTTAATGTTCTTGCGAAGCAAAAAGTATTATACCTATATAGACTGATTTTCTTTGCCAATCACAGTCCCAAAGATAGTCACATATTTCTTTGCTTCAGATCGTAAGGTTCAAAGATCAAGAGTCTCATCAGATCTTTCTTGAACCAAGGGTAGAGATGTTCCTAAGCTTTATCTATAGGTTGTTAGAGATAATCTTGACATGCATTAGTTAAAGAGATAAGATTGAGTTTCAGTTTTAGAAGGTTAAAACTCTTCAAGTTTGTTTGAGTTTGTTAAGATTAGGAGTTTAGATTGTTATCCAAGTTAGCATGTAATCTCTGGTATAAATATAGGGGTAGACTTGAGTTTTGTAAGCGAACAAAGCGAAAAGTGATAAAAGAGAAAATTATCCCAAAGTTTTTTGACGTTCTGTTCCAACACAGGTCTCTCTCTCTCCCCATCCCTTACTCCCTCTCTCCATTCTACATCTTTTCCTTTTTGGTCAAATTTCTAAATTTGAGACCTTGCTATTATTGTACTTCTTACTATTTTGTCTTTCATTTGTGTAATAATGTCTTCTGCACTATTGTGTACCCAAAACCTAGCACTTATTTATGCATCTTAAACAGGGCTTTTCCACTGGAGAACTATGATGTTGAGGCCGGCTAATGCTATTGAATATGATTACTTGCCTGCTTATCAGTGTTCAAGATCACTTATGACGAAGAAGTTTGAGGGCTTATTCTCATTTGGCCAGGTTAATGGAACAACAGGATATGAAGAAGCCACAGCTCAGGTTTATTCATTGTTTTCAATCTATCCTTCATTGCAATGCATATGAGGTCACATTTCAAGTAGGTTAACTTTGAGGTTATATTGTTTGGCCAGATTAATGGAACAATAGGATACGAAGAAGCCGCAACTCAGGTTTATTCATTGTTTTTGATCTGTCCTTCATTGCAATGCATATGAGGTTACATTTCAAGTAGGTTAACTTTGAGATTATATTGTTACCTTTGTTGTGAACTATTGACAATAGTGTTTTTGTAGTCTCCATGAGTTGTAGTGTCAAATTCTTTAGAGATAGTGATAGTTTGATGTATATAAAAAAAGAACTTTAATATACTCGAGAAATGTTATGTGCATCCCATCTTTCTAATGATGTTATGAAGCTAGGAGCACATGAGCTTTACCAAATATCCAACTGAACATTCCTTTTTACTTATCAGTGTGATGTATTTCCTAATAGCACACTCTATTTAAAAAAAAATTGTGTGATTTGGTTCATTGGGATCATGCGAGTGGATTGACGCGAGTTGTCGTGCTCCGTGGCAGAGCCAAGGGCATGTCGTAGTTCAATTCTAATGATGGTGGGACGTGGGTTCTCATGGAGGAGGTGAAGGCACTGTGTAGCTGAGCATAGTGGTATAAGTGCGACATGTGCCGAGGTGAAGCTTAGGAGGTCACCGACACTGCGATGAAGTCAAGAGCGTGGCACAGTTCAAGCCCAGTCTAAATATGTTGGAGTCATATGATTTTTTAATTCGCAGCAACACATGGATATTGAACTAGTTTTAGCCTAAAATTATAATACATACACGCAGATATCAGCCGAAAATATACCTTCAAAGCTACGTCCAACAGGGATGTAGGGCCTATTTGGTTCACTGCCTAAGTGAGCCATAACTAAAGTTAGGCATGCCATACGTGGTTAGGTGGGTGTTTGCTTCCTTACCCAGCTGAGGCTTGCCACAAGACCTAAGGCGTTGCGCGGTTCAGTTGCCAGTGAAAATTTCGCCAAATGTGTGGCAGTGAAATTGAGCGCCGCACTTGCCTATGCGCCACAACCACCTCAGCCGGACCCCTCATTTCTCCAGTCTCCACTACCAAGTCTAGGGTTTGAACCGAATTGAGAGGAGATCGGGGAGGATGAGCGACGCAAGGGCGGCAGTGGCGGCGGCCCACGCAAGGCGGCGTCTGTGGTAGGCCACACAAGGGCGCCAGTGGTTGCTTCCCGAAAAGGCGTGCGACGGTGGCTTCCCCTGAAGGTATGTGGAGGCAGCGGCTTCTGCTTCCTGAAACAGCGCCAGCGGTAGGCCACACAAGCCACGGCTGCTTCCCGAAATGGCGACGACTGCTGCTGTACCTGAAGGTGCGTGGCAGCAATGGCTTCTGCTTCTTTACCCCTCGTTCCTGGCCGGTGACCACACAATCTAGCTCTAATATGATTCTACTGATTTCTTATTCTTTCCCGATCTACCCGATCTATTGATTGCTGATTCTTTCCCTTCCTAGTTCTAATATGATTTCATTTCTACTAGACCATGAAACATTGATTATCCAGTTTCCTACATCGTGGCTTAAGGGAATTATATTCATTTTTTTTCTATGCCGAGTCTCTATGGTTCGATTTACTCCATGTCCTCACAGTTTGTAGTATTTGCTGTTATCAATCTTGAAACCTTCTAATCGATTCACAAGTTGACTAATTTGTAAACAGCAGTTACAAATATTTGCATCCCTAGGACATTGATTCCTCTGTATATGATATACGGAATTCTCCAATAGGTCTTCCCCTAATTGGATTTGCAAGGAATCCTTGAAGAAATCATTGGTGAGGAATCCTAATCCAATTATCTTTCCGTATTCTAGTTTGTAATGGTGTGCATGGCATGGCTCTGATATGATTATACATTTTTTATGTGAATATAGATGGGTGCAAAGAAACTATACATTGAGTACTATAATGGCTATTGTAATTACTTGCGAATGAGAAGGGCTATTATCAGGGGCGGAGAGAAGGGGGGTGGGTAGGGGCCTGGCCCCCCTAACGAAAATAAAATTTAATAATTAGTAATTAGTAATTAGCTAGTATTAGTAAACACTAAACAATAAATAAAGTCCCATCATTAGTAAACACTAAACAGTAAATAAGTTCAACGAGCTTAATTAGAGTCAATTACCACACTTTCAACTTGATGCATGCAACCATCTGGAGCTGCAATGCTTGGCTACTCTTGCTGACTTGACAATTGGACTATATAAAATAGGTGAAACTTCCATTTTTCTCAACTTGATGTATGCAATGCTTGATATCTCTTGCTAACTTAACAAATGAACTATATAAAACAGGTAAAGTTTCCCATTATTCAATGGTTGATAGATTGTTACGATTGTTCACAACTCTTCCTGTCAACAGCAACCACAGAGCGAGCATTTTCAGCTATGAAATTTGTCAAGATCAACCTTCGAAATAAAATAGGAGATAACTTTCTTCGACATTGCATGATAGTTTACATTGAAAAAGAACTAGCAGCGAAAGTTAGTTCAGATGAACTTATTGACTTGTATGATCTTTTAGGTACTCGTAAAACTAAATCTAAGTTAATAAAGATGTAAGTTTCTTATTCAAAAAAATATGTCATATTTTACTTATGTGGACATGTGGTTACGCTATATTTAAATTTAAATGCATCGATATTGCTATGATATTTTTTGATGGATGCTATAATAATTTTTTTGTTGATCCATGTGGCCCCCCTAACCCAAAATCCTGGCTCCGCCCCTGGTTATTATCAACATTGCAATATGTGTTGCTCTATTTTGATATAAACTTCAGTTAATTAGATCTGAGAAGAGACGTGTCACATATGGTCCTATGTTGGCGAGAGACGTGTTGAGAGATACATGTTTGAGCCATTTGTACAATGGCACTGAAGCTCATTGCCTTAGTGAGTTGCGCATGCGGAAATTTGTTTTCCATAGGTTGTGCTCTTATCTAAGAAATCGTGGGCTACTATTGGACACACTGAATGTCATTATTGAAGAACAAGTTGCCATGTTTATGCATGTTGTTGGTCATAGATGGACTAATAGAACAGTTGGTTTTCAGTTTAACCGCTCTAGGGAGACAGTCCATAGGTACTTCCATGCTGTCTTAGATGCTCTATGTATTATATCGCCTGACATCATTGTCTTGAGAACGACGGAGACACATTCGAAGATAACAACTAGTCCAGACAGATTTCACCCGTACTTCGAGGTAACATGACACCATAATATACTAATGGCAATATATCCTTATGTGAATCTAAAAGAAAACTAACCGTATGTCATGTCTTTTTTGATATAAATGCATAGGAGCTTTGGATGGTACACACATTTTAGCAATGGTTCCTATATATATGCAGGATAGGTTTAGGGGTAGGAAACTTTATCCTACGCAAAATGTGCTAGTAGCTGTCGACTTTGACCTAAAGTTTACATATGTCTTAGCTGGATGGGAAGGATTAGCCTATGATTCCTATTGCTCCAAGATGCACTATCCTGACTGACAGGCCTAAAAATCCCTGAAGGTACTATTACTACCTATTCCACACATGAAAATAAGGTTTTCGTGCAGTCTAGAGCTAATTGTCATTCCCTAATCATGTAGGCTACTACTACCTAGCTGATGCTGGTTATGCAACAAGGACTGGTATATTACCACCATATCGTGGTGTTCGGTACCATCTTAAAGAGTTTAAAGGAGCTTGAGAGCCTGTGAACCCTAAAGAATTGTTCAACCACCGACATTCTTCCCTTAGAACTACTATTGAAAGGGCATTTGGTACACTTGAGAATAGATTTAAGATCTCAACATCTCAGTCCTTTTTCCCTTAGAAAACCCAAGTAAAGATAGTGTTTGCTTGTTGTAAAATGCACAACTTCATCATTGATGATGGTCCTAATGAATATGTGTATGATGACCTCACTTGGTACCAAAATCTTCCAAGAAGTAAACGTACCCATGTGGGCTTGCAAGAAGACAACCAAATATGGGCTAGCAAAAGGGATGAACTAGCACAAAAAATGTGGGATGATAAATTAGCTGACTTATGATTTGTATTGTGATGCCCATGATTTTTATGTGTTTTATTTGAAGTTCCTGGTCATTGCACCTAATATTTATTTATGAGAGAATTCTTATATGTCGTGTGTTCTATATATGTATGCTATGGAATTTATTCCCATATTATTGAGTGCTGAAATTTATTCACATATTGTTGAGTAGGGTTGAAAACGGAACGAAAACGGTCGGTAAATAGCTGTTCCGTTTCCATTTCCATACTTTTTACCGGTAGCGGAATCGAAATCGGAAACTCTAGAAACGGATACGGAAACAGATAGCGACGGAAACGGAAACGGAACGGAACGGAGCAGATACGGAAACGGAACGAAACGGAGCAGATACGGAAACGGAAATGGAAAATTTCACAAGAATGTAGTACATGATCTATTCAAAGTTACAAAGAACATCTTAATAACATTAGCTAACATTGATCGAGCATGGTATGTACAAGGGCATGTAAACATTGTTTACCTTGTAACCAGCCAGCACATCATAGTATAATAGCAAATATAGATAGTTTCACATTATAATATAATAGAAAACATATATAGTTCCACAAGCACTGTGAATACTATCAAAGCCAAAAATAACAATCAGTGTTCTACTCAACAACAAGAAACAATTGGTAAACATAATATCTACAACAACCAATTTCATGCTGTAACATTTTTCAGTGCCCTGATCCTGAACAAAAATCTTTCCATGGAACAAATCATCTGGGACCAATTTCATGCTGTTACTTCCTGTTCATTTGGTGCAGAAACAAATCATCTAGGACCATTTCTTTCCATGAACAAAAATCTTTTCTTTCTGATAGCTTACTGTCCTGTGGTGATTCTGACTAGAGGCTGGTCGACATGATCGACGCAATATTGCTGCAATCCCAGGCATTGTGCACTACTTGAAAACCAACCTGACAAGTAGACCACAGAAAGAAGTTCTAAATAAACCAAGTTGCAAAGAAAAATTCTTCTCCTGGAACATGAAATTATTTAATATGCAAAATTGACATATAAACATAATCAAAGCAACAGGAGACGCCCGGCAGTTTTTAGTAAGGATGAAGTTCATCCGGAAATAGAGAGATTAATGTCACAGCTCTATTAATGATGAATAGATACGCAGGTTGAACCATATTTGCCTCACTCACTTGTCTTTATTGTATCCCAAATTCCCTACGAGAGCTTGAACAGCAGATCAATAAAGTATATATGAAATTCTTGATTACCGATATACAGATACAAAAATGAAGCTAGATTAAGCACAGAAAATTACTCTCTAAATGCGTAAACCACAAAAAATCCAATCACGAGAAACTGCAGTTCAGTGGTGCCAAAAAGCCATAACTTATCAAACGTGGGAGCAAATCATAGCTATACAAAAATATATATATATATACAGTAAAGTACAGCCACCAAATGTTTCCCTATCTGCTTTGGGAAAAAACCATGTTCTCGCATTTCTCAATCATAACTAAAAACTCTGTGATTTGCATCAGGTAATTTCGTTCGAGATTCTAAAGAACAGACACTAAAAACTGAAGTGCAGAGCGACCACGCAAGTAGCACCCCAAATTCCCCAATCACGACAACTAGAATTCGTCAGCAAAATCAAAATCGGGTTAATCAGCCGGGTACATTTGCGTCTCCAATTCAAACCAAGCGAACGAACTACAGATCAACAGCCTCAACTCGACCCGAATGCTACAGTTGCATAAACCCTCGAATCAGACGACGCCGAACCGAACCGGCGGAAGAGAGCAGTTCCGAGGAAAAAAAACTCGCACCAAAACTGCAGGAAACGAACGCAATAGCACCCGTAGAAGGTTCTAGAACGAGCGATCGCGGCCTCTAGAAGTAGCAGCAAACCGCATCGCGCGAGCGGAAGCTGTACTAAACGAACAAGCTTCAAGGAGACGCCACTAAGCCGAAGGGGAAGCGGGATGCTTGGGCTTACGATTTGTAGAGGCGGAGGCGTATGAGATCCGGCGGCTTCTTCCCCTCCGCCGCGCCGGCCGCGCTCCCTACACCTGGCCGTGGGGTGGAGAACAAGGGAAGAGGACCTCCGGTCGGGGGGCAGTGCAATGGAGAAACGCCGGTCGGGGGTGCGCTGGAGAAACGCCGATCGGGGGAGCTGGGGCGGCGTGGTGGGGGCGGCGGCGCGACGCAGCTACCTGGGATGGGGGCGGCGCCGCAGACTCAGGACTCGGGAGACCGGAGAGGGTTCGCTGGTTCGATCGCCTGCCCCTTGGCCTTGGGCCTTCGCTGTTGAGCAGAGCTTCGGCACTCGGAACTCTGGAGTCGGGAGGTTTTCAGAATTTCCGAATAGCCTTATATGGAATTTCCGTTCCGTTTCCGTTTCCGTCGGAACTAGCTCTCCCGTTTTCGTTTCCGTTTTCGAAAAAAAAATTCCGTTTCCGTTTCCGTACCGACAATTTCTGTTTCTGTTTCCGAAAAAGAGCTTCCGTTTCCGTTTTCATCCGGAACGGTCGGAAAGTTTCCGTTCTGTTTTCACCCCTATTGTTGAGTGATGAAATTTATTTTCCTGTGTTATACATCTATGTCATTAGTGTTGGAATTGTTTGCATTTCTTATGGTCAGATATGGGTAAAGGAAAGGAGAAGGTTGATATTGATGAGCCTTCTAGAGAAAGGACCATTTCATGGGATGATGGCCAAACCAAGTTTATGCTTGATTGGTTTATTGAGTTTTCGAAGGACTAGCATTCTGGCTTCAAGATTAAAAAGCAACATCACTTGGCGTGTGCTACTGCATTGAACGCGAAATTCAGTATGAAGGTTACTAGTGTGCAGGTTAATTGTCATTTCAGGCACTATAAGGAAAATTGGAAATATGTTGCTATGACTTTAAGCAAAAGTGGCAATGCATTTGACCCAACTAGATGCTTATTGACAATATTTGAATCGGAGAAGGCTACATTGACTATATGTTACATATTCGTGCACATAATTATTTAACCATATTGTTGCATTATAGAAACATGTTGATTTGTATTCCTTTCTTGATTTGTAGGATAGGGCTAGGCGGCTCCTTTCGAAACCCATCAAGTTTTTCCATGTGATGCAGAGTTGTTTATGGGCACCAATGCAGATGGATCTTTAGCTATGGATGCATCGTCTTACATGGTTCCAAAGCCTGAGTCTGATGATGATATGCGGGGATACGATGATATGTCCTCACATGTTGAATTTGTGGATTGTGCAGCTGATGACTCAGACACTTTGCCATCTCCAGTAGGTGCTACAAGTAGTAATTCACCAGGTGTGCAGAATACCTCATCAAGTTCTGGCGTGAAGCGAAGGAGGCTCGGGAAGTCACCGGCTAAGAGGCAACCTAAGGCAAAGAGCCGCATGTCCAAGACAGCCGATGATATCAGTGATACTTTGAAGGCACTACAGGAATCCGTGGTAGCAATAGCACCTCCACCACCCCCACAACTTACTGACCCACATGCTCCATCGTGGGAGAGGATTGAAGTCATGACAATAGCAACCGAGGACAAGCTTATGGTAGGTATGCACATCTCACGCAATGAGAATAAAGGCTTGCGTGGTTTCTTATGTAGTGCAAGTGACAAGACTTTAGAAGCCTGAGTGTTCAAATTCTTAAGTAGTGATGGTAATATGTAAGACATGCTATATTATGACCTTTTGAGTGTAGATGGTCTATGTGTGATGGAGCTAGGTGATTGTGCTGAACTGCCCTTTGGGTGTATATGGCCTATGTTATGACCTTTTGGGTGTATATGGTCTACGTGTTACCACTGCTTTTCTTTATTTGCTTGATCACAAAAATAAAGATATGTGCCACTCCTTCAAATTGTGTGGCAGCCATCTAAACGTCTACCATAGTTTCTTAACCATGCCTAAGCTAAGTCATGGCCACAATCCAAACGCATATCACAAAATTCTTAGGTGTGTCTACCGCTAGGCGTAGTAGGGAACTAAACACCAGCTAATTTTAGTCAGTTTAGTCATGCTACACCTATGGCAGCCTAATAATGACTCGCTTAGGCAGGAAACTAAAAACAAATAGGCCCGTAATCCCCCCCAACCCAGCCAGCCAGGGGCGGCCTACTCTTGAACGAAGAGGGGGAGAAACGGAAGCTACGGCACGGCAGCCAACCGAGCGCAGGCTTTAGCCCGTCACGTGCGGCGCCCGTGACCTACCGTGCGCCAATGCGGCCTCCTTTTTCTCTCCTCCTCGCCCTCCTCACACAAGCACCCCTCCCCAAGTTTCCTCCTCCCTCTTCACACGTCGAAACCCCTCTTCTCTCTCCTCTTTTCGCCCGCCGCCTCCGAACCCTACGCTCGCTGCGCCCTCCTCCGCGGCCGATGTGCTCGCCTCGCCGGTGCAAAACCCTAAAGGTACCCACCCCGTCCTCGGCCCCTACCGCCGCGATCGGGGCTGCCGGCCTAGGGTTTTCGAGACTTTTGGGGGGATTTTTCCCTCTCTTCTTGCTGATTTTTTGGCGGCATGTTTGTTGCGCAGGTGAGGTACAGGTGAGTGGTCCTGATCGGAGATGGCTGCGGCGGCGATGGCGGCGCACAGGGCCAGCTTCCCGCTGCGGCTGCAGCAGATCCTGTCCGGGAGCCGCGCCATGTCGCCGGCGATCAAGGTCGAGTCGGAGCCGGTGAGTCCTCTATCCGCCCGATTCCGGTTGCGTGCCTTTGTTCTAGGGTTTTCATCGGGGTGGTTGTCGACGCGAACGTGCTGGTCTGGTTGAATCCTCACGAGGTCGTAGGCTAGGGTTTTGATCGGGTACTTGTTGCTGTGTTGCGCGGTCGGGGTTAGGTGCACGGGTGGAGGGAGTCTCGCTTGTGATCGGTGTTAAGCGCGGGGAGTGGTGCTGGGGTGGGTGGGTACTGGGTAGTTCCTACTGATTTAGGCTATGTCATGTTTGGGGTTGGGTGGTCTGGGTAGAAGCTATAGGGTGTCGTCGGCGCTGTGAAGTTCACTATTTTCATGCTTCCTCTGTTGGGGTGTGGTTATTTTAGTGCTAAATGCTCCTGTGTTAGTTTGCTGCCTAGGTACTTTGATGCTTTTGTTGCTGTGGCCACTGCAATACTGTACGTTTAAGGAGTTCCTTTCCATTGATAGTTTTCGTTCTCACTGTGGTGTAATGTCCCATGTTGATTGTTGAGGGAGCAGCGGGCAAATTTTGTTATTGATGCATCTGTTGCCTACTTTATGAGTTTTGTAGTTTGGGGCTGGTGTTCCAGAGGCGTTAATTAGTTCTGGCTTTTCCTACTCATGTAGTTGTTCCTGCTGCAAAACTTACATGTCACAACTGAGTACAGTTTCTGATACTGCAACTTTCCGGTTCTTGTGTTATGGCTGAGGCTTTTTTGCTTAGTGTAGGACAGTACTTGTGGTGTTTTTTGTACTGATCGTGTGAGAGTTTGATAGTTTCTCATCCTGTTATTGGTGATTTTGGTGCTATTGTACTGTTGCATCTCGTCATGCTGTTGTAATTAGATTGATCATTGTTGTATCATGTTCAAATGAGTTGTTCTTAGTTAACGTGGCTGTTTGTGCTTGTGATTTGGACACCTGATTTGTGCTGAATATTGGCTAACTTCATAGTCATAAGATATTGGACAGCAGCTTCCAGATTGATGTATTGATTGCTAATAGTTCACTTGATTTTGTAGCTGAGGGGTAGGAGATTTAGTTCATTTTACATATTATTAGCATTTCAGCGGAGGTTATTTATTTGGTTTCACAGGTATTTTATTCACTTGTAACTCTTATTCTAGTACTACTGGCTTTAAAGGGTAAAATATTGTTAATATTTCATCTGATTTATGGCTAAGTGTAAGGAGATTCGGTTCTTTCTACATTGAGCGTTTGATGTGAGGATATATCATTAGTTTCACAGATTCATTAGTGACCTGTAAATTTTAATCTATGAGTATTGATTTTGATACCTTAAAGTATGGGTTTTAAGGTGTAGGCAGATGGAGAAGAGTATTCGGGACGTTGCACAAGGTAGAATATGAGGTAGATTGGATATCTTGATATCCAAGGGCCAATTTTTTTATTACTATTTTGGCAAACTTCTGTGATCTATTCATTTTTAAGGAGCTAGCATAGCCAACTGTTGTGCTTATGTTATCAAAGTACAATTGCTTAGAAGATATTGATTACTCTTGGAATGAATAAATGTATTACACCCCTCACATTTTCAGTATCAAGTGACAAGTGGTTACATATGACATAATAAGGGCATTCGCTATATGCCATTGTAGTATGTTTGTTGTTTTTTTGAATGCCTGTTCTGTTTCTTGCGAAGATTGTCTTTACTGTAAAGTGCGATGTGTTTGGATATTGTATCTCTACTTATTTACACAATTTCATATCACTTTTATCGCGGGCACACCTGTCGAGAATCGATATGACATCTTTGGTGATAAATAATTTTGTGTTTGCAGCCAGCAAAAGTGAAAGCATTTATTGATCGTGTAATCAATATTCCACTACATGACATTGCCATCCCACTGTCTGGCTTCCGTTGGGAGTTCAATAAGGTGAGTTTTTTGTTTCTAAAAATCTCCTTTTTCCATTATATTTACACCCCCTTATTTTCATGTAGTTGCTTACCTTCGACACTTGGTTGCAGGGAAATTTCCACCATTGGAAGCCTCTCTTTATGCATTTCGATACGTATTGCAAGACATACATTTCTTCTAGGAAGGATCTTCTTTTATCTGATGATATGATTGAGGGTGATCCTTTGCCAAAAAATACTATCTTGCAAATTTTGAGAGTTATGCAGATTGTTTTGGAAAATTGCCAGAACAAAACTTCTTTTGCTGGTCTTGAGGTAAGCTCCTGTTTTCTATTTGTGTGTTTTTAACTCTCTATTGATGTTCCAGAGATTGAGAATTTAGAGCCCATTTCTTTTCATTTGACTTATTTATTTGTCGTCCTCTTCTATCAGCATTTTAAGCTTCTGCTGGCATCATCAGACCCTGAGATAGTTGTGGCAGCTTTGGAAACTCTTGCTGCATTGGTGAAAATAAATCCTTCAAAGTTGCATATGAATGGAAAGCTTATCAACTGTGGAGCAATAAACAGCCATCTTCTATCATTGGCCCAAGGATGGGGTAGCAAGGAGGAAGGTCTAGGCTTATATTCTTGTGTTGTGGCAAATGAGCGAAACCAACAGGAGGGATTGTGCTTATTCCCAGCTGACATGGAGAACAAATTTGATGGCACACAACATCGTCTTGGTTCAACTCTTCATTTTGAGTATAATTTGGGACCTGTCCTAGAACCTGACCAAACTAGTGACAACAAGCCATCTAATCTGTGTGTGATACATATCCCGGATCTGCACCTTCAGAAGGAGGATGACTTGAGCATATTGAAGCAATGTATTGACAAGTTCAATGTGCCTCCAGAGCACAGATTTGCCTTGTTTACAAGGATAAGATATGCGCATGCCTTTAACTCCCCAAGGACATGTAGGCTATATAGCCGCATAAGTCTTCTTGCCTTCATTGTTCTCGTGCAATCCAGTGATGCCCACGATGAACTCACATCATTCTTCACAAATGAGCCAGAGTACATAAATGAGTTAATCAGGCTTGTTCGGTCAGAGGATTTTGTTTCTGGGCCCATTCGTGCACTGGCTATGCTTGCACTGGGAGCACAGCTAGCAGCATATGCATCATCTCATGAGCGAGCTAGGATACTGAGTGGCTCAAGTATCATCTCTGCTGGTGGAAATCGTATGGTCTTGCTCGGTGTTCTGCAGAAAGCAATATCATCACTCAGCAGCCCTAATGATACCTCATCCCCTTTAATTGTTGATGCCCTTCTGCAGTTTTTTCTGCTACATGTACTATCTTCTTCAAGTTCTGGGACTACTGTTAGAGGTTCAGGGATGGTTCCCCCTCTCTTGCCCCTCTTGCAAGATAATGATCCTTCCCACATGCATCTTGTCTGTTTGGCAGTGAAGACTCTTCAGAAGCTAATGGAGTATAGCAGCCCCGCTGTTTCTCTGTTTAAAGATTTGGGTGGTGTAGAACTTTTGTCTCAGAGGTTACATGTGGAAGTGCAGCGTGTTATTGGTGTTGCCAACAGTCATAATCTAATGGTTACTAGTGAGACAGTGAAATCAGAAGAGGACCATCTCTACTCCCAGAAGCGACTAATCAAGGCTTTGCTGAAGGCATTGGGGTCTGCTACATATTCTCTTGCGAATCCTGCTCGTTCTCTAAGCTCCAATGATAATTCTTTGCCCATCTCACTTTCGCTTGTATTTCAGAATGTACACAAGTTCGGTGGTGACATTTACTTTTCAGCAGTTACTGTTATGAGTGAGATAATTCACAAGGATCCTACATGCTTTCCTGCTTTGAATGAACTTGGTCTTCCAGATGCTTTTCTGTCATCAGTGACTGCTGGGGTAATACAATCTTGTAAAGCTCTCATATGTGTTCCTAATGGCCTGGGTGCAATCTGCCTTAATAACCAAGGACTTGAGGCTGTCAGGGAGACTTCTGCACTGCGTTTTCTTGTAGACATCTTCACTAGCAGGAAATACCTGATACCAATGAATGAAGGTGTTGTTCTTTTGGCTAATGCAGTGGAAGAGCTTCTTCGTCATGTGCAGTCCTTGAGAAGCACTGGTGTTGACATCATCATTGAAATAATCAACAAACTTTCTTCATATCAGGAAGATAAAAGCAATGAGCCAACCAGCTCTGAAGAAAGAACAGATATGGAAACAGATGTTGAAGGGCGTGATTTAGTGAGTGCTATGGATTCCAGTGTGGATGGCACTAATGACGCGCAGTTTTCTCATTTGAGCATTTTCCATGTGATGGTATTGGTGCATCGGACAATGGAAAACTCTGAAACTTGCCGGTTATTTGTAGAAAAAGAAGGTCTGCAGGCACTTTTGGCACTCTTGTTGCGACCTAGCATCACCCAGTCATCTGGAGGGATGCCTATTGCTTTGCATAGCACCATGGTATTCAAGGGCTTTACACAGCATCACTCTACTCCACTAGCACGTGCATTTTGCTCCTCTTTAAGGGAGCATTTGAAGAGTGCCTTGCAGGAACTTGATACAATTTCTATCTCATGTGAAGTGACCAAGTTAGCAAAAGGAGCCATTCCATCTCTTTTTGTTGTTGAATTTCTGCTCTTTCTTGCGGCATCGAAAGATAATCGCTGGATGAATGCTTTATTATCAGAATTTGGAGATGGCAGCAGGGATGTTCTAGAAGATATTGGACGAGTTCACCGAGAAGTGCTTTGGCAAATTTCGCTTTTTGAAGAAAAGAAAGTTGAGCCTGATGCCAGTTCTTCTCCTTCAGCAAATGAGGCCCAACAATTTGATGCAGCTGTGAGTGATATTGATGAGAATAGATATACTTCCTTTAGGCAATATCTTGATCCCATTTTAAGGCGCAGGGGCTCTGGGTGGAACATAGAGTCTCAGGTGTCTGACCTCATTAATATCTATCGTGATATTGGCCGTGCAGCTAATGACTCTCAGAGAAATGGTACTGATAGATATCCTAGTTCAGGGTTGCCTTCAAGCTCCCTGGACCATCCTTCCAGTTCATCTGATGCAAATACTAGCGCAAAGTCAGAAGAGGAAAAGAAAAGGTCTGAGTATTCGTCTTGCTGTGACATGATGAGGTCGCTGTCTTACCATATCAACCATCTTTTTATGGAGCTTGGGAAAGCAATGCTGCTTACATCTCGTCGAGAGAACAGTCCTGTAAATTTATCCCCATCTGTTGTATCTGTTGCTAGCAATATTGCTTCTGTTGTATTGGAGCACCTCAATTTTGAGGGCCATACAATCAGTTCTGAGAGAGAGATCACTTTTAGTACAAAGTGCCGATACCTTGGTAAGGTGGTTGAGTTCATTGATGGGATATTATTGGACAGGCCAGAATCATGTAATCCAATCATGGTGAATTCTTTTTATTGCCGTGGTGTCATTCAGGCTATTTTAACCACATTTGAAGCTACCAGTGAGTTGCTCTTTGCGATAAACAGGCCACCATCCTCACCTATGGAGACAGATAGTAAAACTGGGAAGGAAGATAAGGAGACGGATTCTTCATGGATTTATGGTCCCCTCTCCATCTATGGGGCAATTATGGACCATCTGGTAACATCGTCATTTATTCTCTCATCATCGACAAGACAATTACTTGAGCAGCCTATTTTTAGCGGGAGTGTCAGGTTTCCACAAGATGCCGAAAGGTTCATGAAGTTGCTTCAGTCTAAGGTGTTAAAGACCATTCTTCCCATATGGGCCCATCCTCACTTTCCAGAATGCAATATTGAGCTAATTAGTTCAGTCACATCCATCATGAGGCATGTTTACTCTGGGGTTGAAGTGAAAAACGCTGTTACCAACAGCGGTGCTCGTTTAGCTGGTCCACCCCCTGATGAGAATGCAATTTCACTGATTGTAGAGATGGGCTTTTCTCGTGCCAGAGCTGAAGAGGCATTAAGACAGGTTGGAACAAACAGTGTTGAAATTGCAACTGATTGGTTATTCTCACATCCAGAGGAACCACAAGAGGATGATGAACTTGCTCGAGCTCTTGCAATGTCTCTAGGAAATTCTGATACATCTGCACAAGAGGAAGATGGCAAATCGAATGATCTTGAGCTTGAAGAAGAAACTGTTCAGCTGCCTCCCATAGATGAAGTATTATTTTCATGTCTTAGGTTGCTACAGACAAAGGAAACATTAGCTTTCCCTGTTCGGGATATGCTTGTGACTATCAGCTCACAGAATGACGGACAAAACCGAGTAAAGGTGCTTACATATTTGATTGATCATCTGAAACAGTGTCTGACGGCATCTGATCCTTTAAAAAGCACTGCATTATCTGCACTTTTTCATGTTCTTGCTTTGATTCTCCATGGAGATACCGCTGCCCGGGAAGTTGCCTCAAAGGCAGGTCTTGTCAAGGTTGCTTTGAACCTGCTGTGCAGTTGGGAGTTGGAGCTAAGGGAAGGTGAGATCACTGAAGTTCCAAATTGGGTTACTTCCTGTTTTCTTTCTGTTGATAGGATGCTCCAGTTGGATCCAAAGTTGCCAGATGTTACCGAGCTTGATGTCCTGAAAAAGGATAATTCAAATACGGTTGTGATTGATGACAGCAAGAAAAGGGATTCAGAATCTTCGCCAAGTCCAGGGTTATTGAACTTAGAGGACCAGAAGCAACTTTTGAAGACCTGCTGCAAATGTATTCAGAAGCAGTTGCCTTCTGCTACAATGCATGCCGTTCTTCAGTTGTGTGCTACACTAACGAAAGTTCATGCTGCTGCTATTAGTTTTCTTGAGTCTGGTGGTCTGCATGCGTTGCTAAGTCTGCCGACAAGTAGCTTATTTTCTGGTTTCAACAGTGTGGCTTCTACTATTATTCGGCATATTTTGGAGGATCCCCACACCCTTCAGCAAGCAATGGAATTAGAAATACGCCACAGTCTTGTCACAGCTGCTAATCGGCATGCAAATCCCAGGGTTACACCACGCAATTTTGTTCAGAATTTGGCGTTTGTTGTATATAGGGACCCAGTGATATTTATGAAAGCTGCCCAGGCTGTGTGCCAGATTGAGATGGTTGGAGATAGACCATATGTTGTTCTGTTGAAGGACCGGGAGAAAGAAAAGAGCAAGGAGAAAGAGAAGGACAAGTCAGTGGTCACGAAGATAACATCAGGGGACATGGTTTCAGGATCTCCTGGAAGTGCACAAGGGAAACAACCTGATTTAAATACAAGGAATGTGAAATCTCATCGCAAGCCACCACAAAGCTTTGTCAGTGTTATTGAGCATCTGTTAGATCTTGTTATGAACTTTGTTCCACCACCCAGAGCCGAGGATCAACCTGATGGTGTCTCTGGTACTGCCTCAAGTACAGACATGGATATTGACTCTAGTTCAGCAAAAGGGAAAGGGAAGGCTGTTGCTGTCACACCTGAAGAGTCCAAGCATGCAATCCAAGAGGCTACTGCATCTCTTGCTAAAAGTGCATTCGTCCTGAAGCTGTTGACAGACGTACTTTTGACATACGCATCGTCCATTCAAGTTGTTCTTCGCCATGATGCTGAGTTGAGCAGCGTGCGTGGTCCTAGCCGGACTACTTCTGGTCTAAGCAGTGGTGGGATATTTAATCATGTATTGCAACATTTCCTTCCGCATGCTGCAAAGCAAAAGAAAGATAGGAAAACTGATGGAGATTGGAGGTACAAATTGGCTTCAAGGGCAAATCAATTATTGGTGGCTTCATCTATTCGTTCTGCAGAGGGTCGAAAAAGGATTTTTTCTGAAATCTGCAGTATATTTGTTGACTTCATAGGCTCTTCTACTGGTTGCAAACCCCCAATATTGAGGATGAATTCATACGTTGATTTGCTTAATGATATTCTGTCAGCCCGCTCGCCAACTGGCTCCTCTCTTTCTGCAGAATCAGCAGTTACCTTTGTCGAAGTTGGCCTTGTTCAATCACTATCGAGAACCCTTCAAGTTCTGGATTTGGATCACCCTGATTCAGCAAAGATTGTAACTGCTATTGTTAAGGCCCTTGAGGTGGTTACTAAGGAACATGTTCATTCGGCAGATTTGAATGCCAAAGGGGAGATCTCATCAAAGAATGCTTCTGACCAGAACAACGTAGAATCATCTAATAGGTTCCAGGTTCTTGACACGACGTCTCAACCCACTGCAATGGTTACTGATCACAGGGAAACCTTCACTGCTGTTCAAACTTCGCAAAGTTCAGATTCAGTGGCAGATGAGATGGATCATGACCGTGATCTAGATGGAGGTTTTGCCCGCAATGGTGAAGATGATTTTATGCATGAGATTGCTGAAGATGGAACTAGAAATGAGTCCCCAATGGAAATTAGATTTGAAATTCCACGTAATAGAGATGATGATATGGCTGACGACGATGATGACAGTGATGAAGATATGTCAGCAGATGACGGCGAGGAGGTTGATGAAGATGACGATGATGATGAAGATGAGGAGAATAACAATCTTGAGGAAGATGATGCCCATCAAATGTCTCATCCTGACACAGATCAGGATGACCGTGAGATTGATGAAGAAGAATTTGATGAGGATCTGCTAGAAGAAGAAGATGATGAAGATGAGGATGAGGAGGGGGTCATCCTTCGCCTGGAGGAGGGGATTAATGGAATTAATGTGTTTGACCATATTGAGGTTTTTGGGGGGAGCAACAATTTGTCTGGGGATACATTGCGTGTGATGCCTTTGGATATTTTTGGCACAAGACGGCAAGGCCGTAGTACATCCATTTACAACCTCCTTGGGAGAGCAAGTGATCATGGTGTTCTTGACCACCCGCTCTTGGAGGAGCCTTCTTCAATGCTGCACCTTCCACAACAGAGACAACCAGGTATCTTATCTTTTTCGTTATTATTTACCCTTTTCCATGAATTTATTTTTCCATTACCAAACAGAACAGGGGAAAAAACCGCTAGATTACTACACACCTAAGCTTCCTAACCTGCTACTGGTACACATATGGTGTTGTCTGGCATATATCATATCATGGCTCATTCAAGTTAATTGTTTCTTTTCAGAAAACTTAGTTGAGATGGCTTTCTCTGATCGGAATCATGAAAATAGTTCTTCCCGTTTGGATGCAATATTCAGAAGCTTGCGAAGTGGACGTAATGGACACCGATTTAATATGTGGCTGGATGACAGTCCACAACGCAGTGGATCTGCTGCCCCTGCAGTACCTGAAGGCATTGAAGAGCTACTGCTGTCTCAGTTGAGGCGGCCTACTCCTGAACAACCTGATGACCAGAATACACCTGCTGGTGGTGCTGAAGAAAATGATCAGCCCAATGATTTGCACGGATCAGAAACTGAGGCTAGGGAAGAAGCACCAGCAGAACAAAATGAAAATAGAGTTACTCCTGGAGCAAGGTCTGAGGTAGATGGCGAAAGTGCTGGTCCTGGACCTCACAGTGACACACTTCAAAGAGATGTGTCCAATGCAAGTGAGCATGTTACAGAGATGCAATATGAACGTAGTGATGCTGTTGTACGTGATGTGGAAGCGGTCAGCCAAGCAAGCAGTGGTAGTGGTGCTACTTTAGGGGAAAGCCTCAGAAGTTTAGAGGTGGAGATAGGAAGTGTTGAAGGGCATGATGATGGTGATCGGCATGGGGCTTCAGACAGGATTCCTTTGGGTGATGTACAGGCAGCTGCTCGATCACGTAGGCCATCTGGTAGTGCTGTGCCAGCTAGCAGCAGAGATATATCATTGGAGAGTGTTAGTGAGGTTCCTCAAAATCCAAACCAAGAACCTGATCAGAATACCGATGAGGGGGATCAGGAGCCTAGCAGAGCTCCTGACACTGACTCAATTGACCCTACATTTTTGGAGGCGCTTCCAGAGGATTTACGGGCTGAAGTTCTTTCTTCACGTCAAAATCAAGTGACTCAGACATCTAATGAGCAGCCTCAGAATGATGGGGATATTGATCCTGAATTCCTTGCTGCACTTCCACCTGATATACGTGACGAGGTTCTAGCTCAACAACGTGCCCAAAGGTTGCAACAGTCACAAGAACTTGAAGGACAGCCAGTTGAAATGGATGCTGTTTCCATTATTGCAACATTCCCTTCAGAAATTCGGGAAGAGGTATAGTTTGTTTTATTATCTGTCTCATTTTGAATCAGTGTTCTAAAAAGTTGTCTGATAGACGTGTCATTAGGCTGAATAGCGGGACTAGGTCCCCTCCCCAAGTTAAATAATGCAAGACGAGTAAGTTAACAGGTTTACAAGGTTAAACAGGCTGGTTATGCAGATAAGCAGGTCTGTTATTGTATATCAGGCCAAATATTAGGGATAAGTGTGATGTATTGCAAAAACACTAGAAACTGACTTTACTATGCTCATCGTGGGAAATGGGTTTACTTGTTTGGTGACAAGATGTTACCTGTGTATGCTAATGCTTCTTTTTGTGAAAGGTGCACACTAGATTAGTGGTATAGGTACATGTAGCACTACTACTAATTGTGATGCTTTAGTATCGCTCTTATAATGCCATTAATTCATGGAACTTGGAACAATATCTAACATATGAATCATGAACTTTACTTCTTTATTGCCAATATTTGTGTTTCTACTGTATTACATTGCTGATTTGCATGATTACATTAACAATAGCTTTGTTTTCAAGCCTAAATTGATTAAAAAAGATGCATTAGATGTCTTTTGGTGCTGTATGAGTACACATATATATAAATCTAAAATGTACAATAAGGTAACCAAAAAATTGATTACAAGGCTGATTTCCGTATAATCGCTACAAGATGGGGTGACTGAAGGAATACCGATTACCGATTATTAGAACACTGTTTTGAGTTCTTTTTTGGCCAGAACTTGTTCTTATGGTCCTATTTATTGATTCATAATCCAGGTGCTTTTGACATCACCGGATACCCTACTTTCCACACTGACACCTGCATTAGTCGCTGAAGCCAACATGTTACGGGAGAGGTTTGCTCATCGTTATCATAGCGGCTCAATTTTTGGCATGAACTCCAGGAATAGAAGAGGTGAATCCTCCCGTCGTGGTGATATAATCGGTTCAGGACTTGATAGAAATGCTGGTGATTCCTCCCGTCAACCAACTAGCAAGTTAATTGAAACTGAAGGGACTCCTCTTGTTGACAAGGATGCTCTCAAAGCTCTTATTAGGTTACTTCGAGTTGTTCAGGTAATATCACTTCTGCTTCTGTTGGTTCTGCTGTGTTTGGTGGTGTCAAAAGCACTTCTAGTAATAACTTTGCGCCTCTTATTTACAGCCTCTATACAAGGGTCAATTGCAGAGGCTTCTCTTGAACCTTTGTGCTCACCGGGAAAGCAGAAAGTCCTTGATTCAAATTTTGGTGGATATGCTTATGCTTGATCTGCAGGGCTCTTCTATGAAATCTATCGATGCAACTGAGCCACCATTTAGGCTATATGGGTGCCATGCAAATATCATGTATTCACGCCCTCAATCCTCAGATGGTAATTAATTTTGATTACCATGTTACAGTTTTCTAGGCTGTTGAATGGCACTCTTGGTATCCTTGCTGAGAATTGCACCTGAATTGTGTGTTAAGTTATTTCTTTGTTGTTGTATATAGGTGTGCCTCCATTGGTTTCTCGTCGTGTGCTCGAAACTCTGACATACTTGGCAAGAAACCATCCAAATGTGGCTAAACTCTTGCTTTTTCTCGAGTTCCCTTGCGCACCAACATACTGTACTGAAACACTTGATCAGAGGCGTGGCAAGGCTGCTCTTATGGAAGGTGGTGTAGAACAGAAAGCTTTTGCACTTGTTCTACTTTTAACTCTATTGAATCAGCCACTTTATATGAGAAGTGTAGCTCATCTCGAACAGGTACAATTTTTTTATTCATTTTTCATTATGGATCTTCAATTAATTTTCTCAGTTCTGTTTCTCTTAACATTTTGAACCTGTGTAGTTACTGAACCTTCTTGAAGTTGTCATGCTTAATGCCGAGAATGAAATTAATCAAGCTAAGTTGGAAGCATCATCTGAGAAACCATCTGGACCTGAGAATGCAATGCAAGATGCCCAAGAAGATGCCAATGTTGCTGGATCATCTGGAGCAAAGTCCAATGCTGAGGAGAGTGGCAAAATCTCTGCTGTTGATAAAGAAAGTAACCTGCAAGAAGTTTTACATAGCCTTCCCCAAGCAGAGCTTCGATTGCTTTGTTCATTGCTTGCACATGATGGGTATGAACTTTACCTTTGGTGAATTCCTTCAGTATTTCATATATTTCCTTATTTTCCCTATTGGCTGCTATATTATCATTTTACTTCAATTATGCTGTTTAGGAAAATTTTCTCAATCGGCTGCTATATTATTATAGTTTTACTTCAATTATGCTGCTTAGGAAAATTATGAGAAGAAACTGTGCTGTTAGTTATACAAGCTTTTACTGTTATTTAGTTTCATTTGTTTGACCTGTTTTTCTTTGAGATATTAGCAGTTTAGTTGGCATACCTTTTTTAACTTTGTAGTCTCGTGCCTAGTATTCTTGGTATAATAACATAAGATCCTTTTGTCTTTTCAGGTTGTCAGACAATGCATATCTCCTTGTAGCTGAAGTTTTGAAAAAGATTGTAGCTCTGGCTCCTTTCTTCTGTTGTCATTTCATAAATGAGCTTGCACGTTCAATGCAAAATTTGACACTGTGCGCGATGAAGGAGCTTCACTTGTATGAGGATTCTGAAAAGGCTCTTCTGAGCACATCGTCGGCCAATGGGACTGCAATTCTTAGAGTTGTCCAGGCTTTGAGTTCTCTTGTCACCACTCTACAAGACAAAAAGGATCCAGAGTTTCTTGCTGAGAAGGAACATTCAGATGCGTTGTCCCAGATTTCCGAAATTAACACAGCATTGGACGCGCTGTGGTTGGAACTGAGCAACTGCATAAGCAAAATAGAGAGCTCTTCAGAATATGCATCAAATCTAAGTCCCGCATCTGCAAATGCAGCTCCATTAGCGACAGGTGTAGCACCTCCATTGCCTGCTGGAACCCAGAACATACTACCATACATAGAATCATTTTTCGTGACTTGTGAGAAGCTACGACCTGGACAACCTGATGCTGTCCAAGAGGCTTCAACGTCTGATATGGAGGATGCTTCCACATCTAGTGGTGGGCAGAAATCATCTGGAAGCAATGCAAGTATTGATGAGAAGCACAATGCTTTTGTGAAGTTCTCGGAGAAACACAGAAGATTGTTGAATGCATTTATCCGCCAAAACCCTGGGTTGCTTGAAAAGTCATTCTCTCTGATGTTGAAAATCCCTCGCCTGATTGATTTTGACAACAAGCGTGCATATTTCCGGTCTAAAATCAAGCATCAGCATGATCATCATCACAGTCCCGTTAGAATTTCTGTGCGCCGGGCATACATTCTGGAGGACTCCTATAATCAGCTTAGGATGCGCTCACCTCAGGATTTGAAGGGTAGACTCACTGTTCATTTCCAAGGAGAAGAAGGCATTGATGCTGGTGGACTCACAAGAGAGTGGTATCAGTTGCTATCACGAGTAATTTTCGACAAGGGCGCACTTCTATTTACCACTGTTGGAAATGACTTGACATTTCAACCAAACCCTAACTCTGTGTATCAGACAGAACACCTCTCATATTTCAAATTTGTGGGACGAGTGGTGAGCACTGATACTTCTAGTTATTTTATTACTTTAAGCAAGTATTGTGGTTATTTCTAACATTTATGCCTCCCCCCTTCCAAAAAAAAAGGTCGGTAAAGCTCTCTTCGATGGCCAACTGTTGGATGTCCATTTCACTAGATCCTTCTACAAGCACATACTTGGTGGCAAGGTAACTTACCATGATATTGAAGCCATTGATCCTGCATACTACAAGAACCTAAAATGGATGCTTGAGGTATGCTTTTATGTGTGTACATGTGTTTTTAGCTTCTTGCTTTCTGGTAATCTTGTCAACAGTTAACTGTGCAGATGTGACCTATTCTCTCTCTACTGTGTACAGAATGACATAAGCGATGTTTTGGACCTCACCTTTAGCATGGATGCAGATGAAGAGAAGCTAATATTGTATGAGAAGGCAGAGGTATTGATCACACCCCCTCCCTCTCTGGTCCTTGTTGCCACCCCTTCAAACTAAGTCCCAACTCATCTATGCAGGTGACTGACTGTGAGTTGATTCCTGGAGGGCGGAACATCAGGGTCACTGAGGAGAACAAGCATGAATATGTGAACCGGGTAGCAGAGCATCGTTTGACCACTGCAATTCGGCCTCAGATTAATGCATTCATGGAAGGTTTTAGCGAGCTCATTCCTCGGGAGCTGATATCTATCTTTAATGACAAAGAGCTTGAACTACTAATCAGTGGACTCCCAGATATTGACTGTGAGTTAAAGAATTTGCGTCGGAGTTGTTGAATAATCTGGTTTGATATTTTATGTAATTTGCTTATTTGTATGTCTTTCAGTGGACGATCTAAAAGGGCATACAGAATATTCTGGCTACAGCATAGCTTCTCCAGTCATTCAATGGTTTTGGGAAATTGTTCAAGGGTTCAGCAAGGAGGACAAAGCTCGGTTCCTTCAGTTTGTTACTGGCACTTCAAAGGTATTGCCGAAAGCAGCTTCCATAACTTCTTAAAATTGAAGCCGTTTTATCTCTTCTTTGAAGTTTTTTTACCATGTGCCGGCATGATTTTAGATTTCTCCAGTTTGCACCCCCATGTTTGGCTTTGTGACTCACTGTTTCACATCTGATCCTTGTAATTGGCCAACCATGGGCCATCATGTTTGGAATCTTTGCCGCAGCATGCAAAGCCTTTTATATATGTAATATGTATGTTGCTTACGCTTGAGTTGAACCGCAGGTACCTCTGGAGGGTTTCAGTGCACTCCAAGGAATCTCTGGGCCACAGCGGTTCCAGATACACAAGGCCTACGGCAGCACCAACCATCTGCCTTCAGCTCATACCTGGTAATCAATCTTCTTTGTGCTCTGTTTTTTTGGTTTACTTTCAACATGAAAAAACTTAGCACTAGCCATAATTGTTTTGGTTATTGACATCAGTTCTGATTTACTCGCTGCAGCTTTAACCAACTGGACTTGCCTGAGTACACATCCAAAGACCAGCTCCAGGAGAGGTTGCTATTGGCTATTCATGAGGCAAATGAAGGGTTTGGATTCGGTTAATCAGTCATTCCATTTGCATGTGCGCTGTTGGGGAGCTTGTACAGATACTATGTGAGTTGCGATAGGCAAGTGGGACGTGTGCTAGCCTGTTCCATAACCTACTAGATTCCACTGGCTGCCAACATTAAGCATTGGCGTTGGTTCCTGTGAGGCTCTTGAGATTTGTTTTGGAAGGGCAGTGATGGAATTTGATTCACATTGCGAACTGGTTACTGCGAAGGATGTGCAGGGAGGAGCACGAGTGCTAAAAGACAACTATTTGATGTTCATAATATTTTTCCTTTTTCTGGTCTCTTTTGGCTGTTGACCCGTTAATAGATTTCACCTCCTTTGTATGCTGGACTTAACTGGAAGTTTTTTTTTCTTTACCTTTCTATTTTCAAGTTTGTTTTTGGGGGCATAGACTGGTGGAGTGCACCATTAAGTCGAACGCAAGTTTTCCTTGTCTCCACTGCTATTGCATATTCAATGCATACTGAGTACGATATCACTTGTTTTGTTCCTGTGGTGGAATGCTTTCTGTATATTTGGCAGAAGTGTGAATTATTTGTATGGTTGAATGCTATTTGTTCTTACTAATATTGTTGGTAGCTTGCTTACCTTGTGACGCTCCTGTTGAATTTCGAAACGTGATATAGTGAGTGGCTGATTGGTGATGAGGTAGCGTTGAGGGTTGAAACCTGGCACCAGGTAAATGGAGGTCTCCTAATAGTGAGTGGATGGATGGTCGGTGATGAGGTAGCGTTGAGGGGTGGAAACTTGGCACCAGGTACATGGAGGGGACAAGGCACGGCGAGCCTGCCTATGATGTCATTCGGGGTCTGGAGAGCAGCTACCGAAGGACAAGGTAAGTGAGTCGATTTGTTGTATTAGGTGTATTAAGGTGTTGCAAATGTTCTCTGTGAATGTCATAGACGTTCGTATCTCGTTTAAGAGGATCGTTACAACCATAGTTACTATTTGTTGCAAATATCTTCTCCCTTTTGTTGTAAAGAGTGCTTTTTTTTGTTACATCAGTTATGTCAATTTGTTGTAACATAAAAATTATTTTTTTATATTCTATATTTATTGATGTTTTAATCAGTGTCTATTGATGTTCCATCAGAGTTCTTATGTGATGCATCATGGTGTTGGATTGCTTCATTTGTAATATGAAATTGTTTTGTTGTGAGTTCTCGATTTTTTAGTACGCACTGTAAGCTTATGAAATTGTTTTGTTGTGAGTTCTCGATTTTTTTTAGTACGCTCTGTAAGCTTCCGTAACATATGCCCTGCCCTTTGCGAGTTTGAGCTCCACCACCTTTGCTAACTTTGGCAAACCAACCTCTTTAGGCATCCAATACTACTTGAGTTTATCTAAGTTAACTGAGTGATTTGTTTTTCAAATCTATTTTCAGTGTTGTTTGTGTATTTTTGCAATGTTACACATGCTGCCATGAATTATTGTATACGTTGAAAAATTTTGTTGCGTTGCTTCTGGGTGCGTACAATGGGAACACTCCCATCGTACGTTCGGACGCTAGTATCACCCAATAGATAATGCAAAAACAAATGCTTTACTATTGTATGCTATTTTACAATGAAACATCAAAGCTAACCGGTTGTCTAATTTATAGAAGGGAGCGAATGGTCTACTATTGCAACGGTATTGCAACAAGTTTCATATAATTTTAACAAGTTTTAAGAGAATGTTCAAAAAGATTCATGTTTTAGTGAGTTTTGCGCATTTTTAGAAGTTTCTAGAAGATTCCAAGCTAAAGTTCTAATGAGTTTTAGTTTTTGGAACTTAAGTTTTACCGAGTTTCAATCGATGAGTTTGCGACAAGTTTCAGTGAGTTTCAATTCAAATTTTTATCAAGTTTCAATAGGTTTCAACTAAATTTTCAGCAAGTTTCTTAAAAAACACAAGAAAATAGCACAAAATCCTAGCATGCTCACCTATGACCACCGTCCTGCCCTTGCAACTCGCCAGCACCAACGCCTCCTCACCCTAGGGGTGAAGCCAAAGCTCGAAGTTGCCCGTGATGTGTGTGCAATGGTGAAGTTGAGCCACAGAAAGATGTGGACAGAGTCAGTGTTGTATCAATATGTGACCCAGATGAGGACGTAGGTGAGGGTCATGGGATCTAGTAGATCTCACTGCGTGCGACAAGGAAGATGACAAGATCTAGTGGATCTTGTCGTCAGCATCCTCCTTTCGCCATGCTGCCTCCACATGCCAGTAGCCGCCCTCCTTTGTACATGGCGTCGCTTCCATAATACCGATCGCTAGCTCCGTGACCCAAATTAGGAGGCAGGTAAGGGTCATAGGATCTAGCGGATCCTGTCACTAGTGATAAGGAAGACGATTGGATCTAGTGGATCCCATCACTGGCGTCCTCCTCTCATCATGTTGCCTTCACTATGGTCACCACTCGCCAGGTGTTCTCCACTGGTACTTCCACTAGAACGTATGCTAGGCGTTCAAGCAGGACATGGGTTTATTCTCCTCATAGTACAAGGTACTGTTTCAGGAGAAGCTACCCACCAAGGAGCTCTACCTCAACCTCTGCTCGTCGGATATGTGGGTGGCAGGGTATCGGAGGTGGATGGCACCCCACAAACCGACGACCACAGGGGGAGAGAGAGGAGAATAGATAAGAGGAGAGGAGATGAGTGGTGGATAGAGGGGATAAGGCTTTGGGCTAGTCAAAGCAGATTGAAAAATATCGGATGGCTAGAGTACTTAGGGTCTTGATCGGAAGGTTTTTGGTCTGTATGGTTGCTTTGGAGGACAATGGTGTAGGGTTATATAGTATTTCTCTTTATAAAATTGGGAATGTTTCTCACCAACATTTATATTAAGAAAAATCGTTGTGAAACTGTACAAGCCTTAGGTTTTCAATTTTAGGATCTCTAGCCATGCTTCATAACTAGAGAAACGATCACTATGAAAGCAAAGCACATGCCACTTTGTAGGATCAAGGATAACAGACTAGAGGGGATAAATAGGAGGTTTTTAAAATTCTTTTGCTCTAATTGCAATAAATGATCAAGTAATACTAAAATTAAGAATTTTAATAATTAAAGCCTAAATCGTCTAGGTTTCGCTAAGTGTACCAACAAGCTATGTCTAAGTAATTCAACAATCCTAGAGAGAAGATTAAAGTTAAGTACTGAAGGATCGAGATGGCGAACAGAGGGGGGGTGAATGGTCGCAAATAAATTTTCCCCCAAAATACTCCAACTAAAACCGAGAAAAGATCGCGCAAGGGAAATCGTGAAACCCGCAAAAACCGGAACGACTAGACAACTATGTGCATCCCTAGCTTACATGGATATTATCCATAAAATATGTGAGGGATTTTTCAATCACAATCCTGGTTGTCAAGTGTCCAAAAGAAAGAGGAATCAATTCAAATACTTCTTTTCTAAAAGAGATCAAGCCAAAACACAAAAGTCTCTTTTAGAAAAGCAAAAGCAGATATTTCCAGAATCTGTCTTTAATTTGAACAGGAGGTTGGTGGGTTTCTGCTACTCAAAAAATTGTGAGAAATTTTCTCCCTATGAGCAGATGAGTCATGAAGCTCTCCACCAAAATTTAGATAAAAAAGCAAAGTAGAAAAATCATCATAAATCTATGAACACAGACAGTCAGAAACTTCGGGCAGAAAATTTGGGGCTCGGTTTTCACTTCATAGCACCCAAACGGTGAAACCAGTGGACTCCAAACTTTTTCTAAAGATGGGTATAGGAGTCCCGCACAATCTCCAATAAGAATAACTCCAGAAGGATTTTTCTAGATTTTTCTAAAATCAAAGACTAACTGCTGCGCGAAGAACAAGTTCTGGACAGAACTGGAACTTGAAAGAAGAGATGATCTCTACTCAATCAAAGAGTGCAAAAGAGATGTAAAACCATATGAACACACTCAAAACATCCAAGATCAGCATTTAGAAGGAGGAGGCAAATCCAAATGGCATGAATATAGATTGCGGAAAGTAAATGCGTAATGTAAATGCTGAATTTAAATTATGTAAAGTAAAGACATAATGTAAATGCGAATTTAAATTCACAATGATGCAAAGAAATTTCTTTGTATTTCTGGTGGGAAGGTTTACAAAGCCTCACTTCATGTGGGCAAAGCTCAAAGGAGCAACTCAAACCTTCAAGGGGAGGAGGCCACCCCTCCACCCCTATTTATACAACTCTTGGGTCACCTACCACCCTTGGATGAGTCCCTCAACCCTAGGACACTCATCTAAGGGTTAGGATTAACCCACTCACACAGCCATGCAAGGGCTAACCCAAAACCCACACACATACCGGGTTTTCTTGCACGGTTTTCAAAGCATACTACCTAGACCCGCTAACCTATCAACTAGACCGCAATCCGACGGCCCTCATTGATCCACGCGGCATCTAGCTAGCATCATCTCCTTTCCTTATCTTCTTGGCTTGCCCGACTCCGCCTCCGGTCATCTTCCGCGATCTCCCGACCGTCTGACCTCCGACGCCTCGCCTAGTCCCGGTCATCCTCCGCCTCACCATGACCTAGCACCGTCACCAAGCAACCATCAAAGACAAGGAAAAACCTTTCACATAGCAATGCCCACAAATATTTTCAATGATTATCCCACAATCATTAATCAATCATAATTATGCCCAATGGTCCGGTGCTACGCCTCGTGCCGGTAGCACTAGGAAAAGCAACCAACACTCAAATTGCTTCAATTTGAAGATCCAATTCAAATCAAACTCAATTTCGAATCAAACCAAGCTCAACACTTGTCAATTATTCATCACACACAAGGATAGACCTCCACATGGTCTTTCAATCTCCCCCTTGATGAGTATATTGACAAACACATGAAAAGGCATAAGTTTGAGTTTGAAGGAGAAGAAAAAAAGCAATTTGAATGCAAAGCGAAACTCGGTCCAGAGAGAAGGAAATAATATCATGACCAAGTTGGCTAGAAAGATTTTTAGAGCAATATAAAAGAAAGAGCAAGTTTTCCACAAAAGCTCTAAAATATCCAATAAAACTCACAATGAACACTCGAATATGCTTATGATCATAAAAATTTGCAATTGTCACAAAGATCATAAGAATCAAGGTGGATTAGAATTTTTCCTTTGAAGATGCCTTTTCTACATTTTCTCCCCCTTTTGGCAATATAGGCATCAAGAAGTCATTTTTTTTATATTTTATCCCCCTTTGAATATGTATGCATGAGATGCAACCTAAGGAGCTTTGAAGATTATCCAACTGATCATAATGACAAGATATGACACCAAGCTAATCAATTTAGAAAATAACTAAACTTGGATGTCTCCAAGAACAAATTCATTTTGCTCACAAGCTTTGTTTACAAGATTTTATTTTAGCAAGATTTGAACAAGTGCAAAACTTAGCAAAAGTTTCAAAGCTAGAAGCAAACACCACTCATAGCATCAAATGGAAAACCTAGAGTTCAACCTACTCAACACTTTGGGGAATCTGGATGTGCATACAAGGTCCTTCGAGCTCATTTTCCATATAATGCAAATTTTGCCTTAGTATTTGAAAAGACATAGCGGGGTGCAAATGTTTGACATAATTTGCATTCTTTACCCACATATGTTTTTGTTTATTTGCATTTTTCAAGAGTAATTGACTCATGCCATCTTCGACCATCTCAAGAAGAACTCTTAAGAGAATGGTCTTGGTCATACACGATGCATTCCAAGTTCATCCCAAGTGCAATGGGAGGCGCCTCGTGAATGCAAAGTGTTGAGATCAATTTTGCACAAAAGAGTCAATTTTTGTTTTCATTTTAGCACATATGAGCAATTTGAAGGACTCAAGTATGGATCAAGCTAGTTTCACCCAAGTTGCTATAGGGACTCTAGAGAACTCCAAAATTTCACAAATCATGGTAAATACCTCTAGAGACGAAACTTAGCAAGAAAAAGCAACATGTTTCATCAAGTTTTTCAGCTTAAAACTTTCAATTTTCAAATTTTAACAAGCTTAGCATGATGGATGAACTTGGACAATTCGAGCTAGTGATTTTCTTCAAAAGATGTAGCAAGGTGCATTACATGAAGATTGAGTCAATTGCATAATAGACAAAGCTCATAAAACAAAAGAAAATGCAGTCTATATGCAATGCATCCACAGTTCCCAAACTCCCCTCAACATGTGAATCAATTTTAAGCCCAAATTTGGTTCAAATTGAGTTATTAGCAGAATTAGGCAAATGAGAAACTCAAGAACTCAATCGAAGCCAAAAATACAGAAATGAGGAGAGAAAGATTGAGAAACTGCAAACTGGGTGACTATAGAGTATAGAAAAGATAGCAGAGAACACTAGGCTCAAACTCGCTCTCATCTTCCCCAATGATCGACAAAGGAAAGCTAGCTCTCAAACTCCACCAGAGCAAACATAGACCTGTCTACCAGGGGCCCAACACTGCTAGACCTACAAGACTGTGAGTGAGCTCAACCGAGAAGAAGAAGAGAATAGCATCCTAAAGCATAAGATGAGAGGTCCATGCCGAGGCATGCCAGAAGTCTAGGTGAAGTGAACTCAGAACTCTAAAAAATAAAACCCATAGCACCTGAACAAGACAAAAGAAGGAAAAAACTGGAAGAAAATATATACATATAATACATAAAGTACAAACCAGCTCCCCTCACAATAAGCCGTAAGGGCACACAACTCCAAGCTCACTCCTCAAGGCAACAAACCTAGAGCTATCCAAAGGCTTGGTAAAGATATCGGCCAACTGGTGGTCACTCTCCACAAACTGAAGCACTATGTCTCCTTTCTCCACATGGTCTCTAAGAAAGTGATATCTAATATCAATGTGCTTGATCCGGAGTGCTGACCGGTTCTTGGCAATGCAAATAGCGAAGTGTTATCACAGAAAAGTGGAACACTCTCTATCTCTAACCCAAAATCCCGCAAGGTCGATCTCATCCAGAGCACTGCTACAAAGAATCGGTCGCAAAGAACATACTCGGCCTCGGTGATGGATCAGGTAACTCGGATCGCTTCTTAGAAGACCAAGAAACAAGAGAAGTGCCAATGAATTGGCAAGTGCCAGAAGTGCTCTTCCTATCTATCCTACAGCCAGCAAAGTCAGCATCGGAAAAGGCTCTAAGGGATAGACAAGAGGAAGAAGAGTACCAGATACCATAATCAATGGTAGCTCGAAGGTACCTGAAGATGCGCTTCACCGCCTGGCGATGAGAGACGCGAGGAGAAGCCTGAAAGCGAGCGCACATACACACAAAGAAAGTGTATGTCCGCCACGAGGCAAGAAGATACAAGAGAGCCAATCATGCTCCTGAACTCCTTTTGATCAACAGGCTCACCATCCTCATCGGGCTCGAGGACAGCAGTGGTGGCCATAGGAGTCATCACGGGCTTCCCATCAGACATATCAAACCGGCTCAGGAGGTCCCGAGTGTACTTACCTTGGTGCAGGAAAGTACCCTCCCGAGTCTGCTTGATTTGGAAGCCGAGGAAGTAGCTCAACTCACCCATCATACTCATCTCAAATTCTGCTCATCACCTCGTAAAAATGAGACACAAGAGACCGAGATGAACCACCAAAGATAATATCGCCCACATAAATCACGGACGAGAAGGAAATGAGAATCCTGGTGTCTGATGAATAGAGTTTTGTCTACTATACCCATTTTGAAACCATGACTGAGAAGATAGGACTTAAGCCTCTCATACCAAGCTCTAGGGGCCTGCTTAAGTCCATACAAGGCTTTGGAAAGCTTGTAGACATGGTTCGGGTATTTGGGGTTCTCAAATCCTAGAGGTTGCTTGACATACACCTCTTCATCAATGAAGCCATTGAGGAATGCACTCTTGACATCCATTTGATAGAGCTTGAAGCCTTGGGATGCAGAGAATGCAAGCAGGATTCTAATCGCCTCTAGTCTAGCTACAGGGGCAAATGTCTCCTCAAAGTCAAGACCCTCAATCTGAGTGAAGCCTTGTGCAACTAGCCTAGCCTTGTTGCGAACGACAACCCCATCCTCACTCGCTTGTTTTTGAACACCCACTTGGTCCCAATGACATTATGACCAGATGGGGGCTCTACAAGTCGCCAAACTTTGTTCCTCTCAAAGTTTTCCAGTTCCTCATGCATAGCATTAATCCATGATTCATCGGATAATGCATGAGTAACATCCTTTGGCTCAAAAGAGGCAACAAAGGCAAGAGTGAAGGCGAAAGAAGATAAGCTGATTTGAAGCGCCACACGCCAAACAGATCACCAATGATCTGCTCGGTGGATGAGAACGCTGAATGTGACGAGGAGGACCGAAGCGAAGTGACCTCTCCCTCTTGAGCAGAAGAGGAAGGAATAGAGCCACTCACTGAAGGAGAGCCTGAAGGCAAGGGCTGGTCTCCCTGAGGTGCAGAAATGGAAACAGGAGGCACCTCGGTGTAGAGGGAATCTGGATCGTGGAACACCATCATCTCCATCATCCTCATCCTCTACAAAGATGGTCTCGGAGGGATAAGAAGAGCTGAAATATCGTGTCTAGCTCTGGGCTAGCCTCATCAAAGGTCACGCCACGTGTCTCTATGATCCTATTCGCATCACAACCTGCACCCTATAGCTACGAGAAGAAGTCGAGTAACCCGTAAAAATACCATCGAAGAACGAGACTCAAACTTGTCTATGTTACTGACTTCAAGATGAAACACTTGCAACAAAAAACGCGAAAATGAGAAACACCGGCTTTCGCCCATACCTCAACTCATAAGAAGTGCGATGCAAATGTGCTCTCAAGAAAACGCGATTGGAAACATGACAAGCAAGAGCTATAGCCTCATTTCAAAACTTCCTAGGAGTATCAGACTCATCTAGCATCGTCTGGCCATCTCAACTAGAGTCCTGTTCTTCCTTTCCACTACGCCATTCTCACGAGGGGCGAGGGAGAAGAGAACCGATGCTCTAAACCGACTCCACACGTAAACTCTCAAAGTAGGAATTCTTGAACTCGGTGCCATTGTCACTGCAGATAGCTCGTAATGCACCAAGAAGCTCAATAGACAACCTACTAACAAGTCCCTGAAGTGAGAAAAAGTCTCATCCTTCGAGGCCATGAAAAATACCCAAGAATATCTTGAAAAATCATCAACAATGACAAGGACATACCACTTCCCTCCTGCCGATCAAGACTCTAGCCGGACCAACAAGGTCCATGTGTAAAAGCTGTCTGGTGCATCACCATCACTACGGTGGATCGGAGGATGAGAAGCAAGAACCATCTTGCCATGTCGGTAGGGAGAGCAAACTAAGTCTTTGACCATCTTGAGTTTGGGCAAACCACGAATAAGATCGCGGTCGCTAACTCGGTCAAATGATCAAAACCAATGTGACCAAGTCTCCTATGCCAGAAGGAGAGATCACGGGACTCAGAAGCAATCAAACATCGAAGAGAGTCTCCAGAAGAAGCAGAAAAATCAGCACGAAATACTCTCCCAAATCTAGAAATCCCGCAAACTAATCCTCTTGATGAATCGAGGATTCTACAAGCATTGCTCTTAAAGCTTACCTCGAAAGAGTCATCGATAAGCTGAGAAACAGAAAGCAAATTATATTGCAGCTTACTCACTAAGGCAACGTCCTTAAGAATAAAATTTTCATTAATGTAGACGGTACCTTTAGCAATGACTCTACCTGAAGAAGCATCCCCAAAAGTGATCAACTCATCACCGGGGGCTCGGACTAGGGAAGAGAACCAACGAGAATCTCCGGTCATATGGCGAGAACAACCGGAGTCAACAATCCAAACATCTCCCTTCCCCATCCGACGAACCTCATCCGTGTCGCCAGACAGCTCGAGTCGCCACTTCAATGGCGCCGCCATGAAGCACATGCCGAGAAGTCGTCGCCGCCTTTCTTCTCTTGCGGATCATCCTCGCCTTCGCCGCTCCATGTCTCGTGGTTTGAGAGGTTGATGTCGTCGAGGGCGGCGAGGACGCGGTGGAACAGCTTCTTGTTCTTGGAGAAGTTGCGGTACTTCTTCTCGTGCGCCGGTTCACGAGCTGGAGGCTTCTTGTTGCGGTTCTTGTCGGTGTAGTCGTTCTTGCCCAAACCGCTGACGTCGTTCTTGCCCTTCTCCAAATTAGGGCGTTCGTCAATGTGGTTGGGGCCACCACACTCGAAGCAGGTGATCATGCCACCTCTCTTCCTCTCTCTCATTCTTTTGTAAATATTGGAAAATTTTCGAGCGACAAGAGCAAGCTCATTTTCTGGAAATTGTTCCAGAATTTCATCGCTTACGTCGCAAAAAGCGGAGAGAGAAAAACCATAAGCAAAGTCAAGAGAAAATCCAGAAGAGGACCCAATGGGATCGGTGACCAAAGCCATCGACTGAGATTTCGTCTTCCGGGAGACGACATCAATCTCATGAGTCTTGAGGCGGGAATAAAGCCCGTCAAGAGTCAAAGTCGACAAATCAGTGGTGTCCTTGATGGTGGTCACCTTCATCTCCCAAACCCGAAGGTCGAGTGCGGTCAAGAAATGCCGAGCATTGTCCGAGTCAGGGTATATACAACCGACTGCTCGGAGGTCGCTCAAAATCTTGGTAAACCGACCAAAGCACTCATCGAGACTCTCACCGGTAGCGTTGTTCAAATTTGTTGTACTCGCTTGAATCTGTCTCGCCTCACGGTCTTGATTTGAGTAGTGCCCTCATGGTAAGCATCGAGGGTTACCCAAATCTCGTGGGCGGAGCGAAGGTGAGAAATCCGATCATACTCATCATGGCCGAGTCCTCAGATGAGAATGTTCTCGCCTTAGCATTTGCCTCAACGTCACCCATATTGCCGCCGTGACGTTCTCATCGGCAGAACCTCATATGGGAGCTTCACCTTCGCCATATCGAAGCCCCGGCGTGGATGTATGACTCCATCCGGGATTTCCAAAAGGAAAATCAACACCGAAAAAAATTGGAGGCTTGGTGGAATACTTGTTCTGTCGCCATGGCTCTCGAGACCGGTCAAGATCTATGGAAGAGCAAAACCGCTCGATACCAATTGAAGGATCGAGATGGCGAACAGAGGGGGGTGAATGGTCGCAAATAAATTTTCCCCAAAATACTCCAACTAAAACCGAGAAAAGATCGCATAAGGAAATCGTGAAACCCAAAAACCGAACGACTAGACAACTATGTGCATCCCTAGCTTACATGGATATTATCCATAAAATATGTGAGGATTTTTCAATCACAATCCTGGTTATCAAGTGTCCAAAAGAAAGAGGAATCAATTCAAATACTTCTTTTCTAAAAGAGATCAAGCCAAAACACAAAAGTCTCTTTTAGAAAAGCAAAAGCAGATATTTCCAGAATCTGTCTTTAATTTGAACAGGAGGTTGGTGGGTTTCTGCTACTCAAAAAATTGTGAGAAATTTTCTTCCTATGAGCAGATGAGTCGTGAAGCTCTCCACCAAAATTCAGATCAAAAAGCAAAGTAGAAAAATCATCATAAATCTATGAACACAGACAGTCAGAAACTTCGGGCAGAAAATTTGGGGCTCGGTTTTCACTTCATAGCACCCAAACGGTGAAACCAGTGGACTCCAAACTTTTTCTAAAGATGGGTATAGGAGTCCCGCACAATCTCCAATAAGAATAACTCCAGAAGGATTTTTCTAGATTTTTCTAAAAATCAAAGACTAACTGCTGCGCGAAGAACAAGTTCTGGACAGAACTGGAACTTGAAAGAAGAGATGATCTCTACTCAATCAAAGAGTGCAAAAGAGATGTAAAACCATATGAACACACTCAAAACATCCAAGATCAGCATTTAGAAGGAGGGGAGGCAAATCCAAATGGCATGAATATAGATTGCGGGAAAGTAAATGCGTAATGTAAATGCTGAATTTAAATTATGTAAAGTAAAGACATAATGTAAATGCGAATTTAAATTCACAATGATGCAAAGAAATTTCTTTGTATTTCTGGTGGAAGGTTTACAAAGCCTCACTTCATGTGGGCAAAGCTCAAAGGAGCAACTCAAACCTTCAAGGGGAGGAGGCCACCCCTCCACCCCTATTTATACAACTCTTGGGTCACCTACCACCCTTGGATGAGTCCCTCAACCCTAGGACACTCATCTAAGGGTTAGGATTAACCCACTCACACAGCCATGCAAGGGCTAACCCAAAACCCACACACATACCGGGTTTTCTTGCACGGTTTTCAAAGCATACTACCTAGACCCGCTAACCTATCAACTAGACCGCAATCCGACGGCCCTCATTGATCCACGCGGCATCTAGCTAGCATCATCTCCTTTCCTTATCTTCTTGGCTTGCCCGGACTCCGCCTCCGGTCATCTTCCGCGATCTCCGACCGTCTGGACCTCCGACGCCTCGCCTAGTCCCGGTCATCCTCCGCCTCACCATGACCTAGCACCGCCGCCTGCAACCATCAAAGACAAGGAAAAACCTTTCACATAGCAATGCCCACAAATATTTTCAATGATTATCCCACAATCATTAATCAATCATAATTAAGCCCAATGGTCCGGTTACGCTTCCTTTGCCGGTAGCACTAGGAAAAGCAACCAACACTCAAATTGCTTCAATTTGAAGATCCAATTCAAATCAAACTCAATTTCGAATCAAACCAAGCTCAACACTTGTCAATTATTCATCACACACAAGGATAGACCTCCACATGGTCTTTCAAGTACACTAGGAAAGTAAATTACTTAAATTAAGACACAACAAAGCAAACCACAAAAGATGGACACAAGAATTTTATCCTGTGGTCTGGGAGATTTGCTGGTCTCCTCTAATCCACGTTGAGGAAGCTTGAATAAATCAAGCTGGCTCCTTGCACAAATGAGTCTCTCTTGATCACTAGTGGTAGCTCTTCCCCACTCCGGGTAGGTGAGCTCTAACCTTCACAATCTATCGGGCTTGCTCACAAGTTTCTCTGAGAAGATCATCGATTCTCACACCTCCAAGCCATCTAGGAGACGACAACCTCTAAGAGAATAGACCTTGACGCTTGCTTGAGATTGATCAAGTGTCTAATGGCTCAACTCAAATGCACACACTTAAATTCTCTCAACAACTCACAAAATATGAATTAAATGCTCTAGAGATGATGAGAGACTTGTAAGGGCTCACAAATATGCAAAGTATAACCAAGAGAGTGCCCTTGCTGCACGTAGGGTGTATTTATATCCCCCACCAACAAATCTAGCTGTTCGGATTAAAGTCTTAAAAAATTTAGTAAAGCCAATACTACCACCTGTGTAGGCCCGATAGTACCGGCCCCTAACTCAATGGTCAAAACAGTGCATTAAATGCAAGATATGTAGCCATGCTACAGAGACCCAGTACTATCGCCCATGTAGGTCCGGTAGCACCTGCCTCAATATCAACATGACCGTAGATTTTTGGTGCTCTTCGAAAAAATGCACTGCCCTTTTGGGGCCGATACTACCGCACCTACGGTAGTACCACTCCCACATGGTCGGTAGCACTGCCCAGAGAAAACAGTCAAAAGCAGGCTCTCTTGAAAAAACGCATCGCCCTTTGGGGGTACTACCGTAGCTATGGCAGTACCGCTCCCACTTGGACGGTAGCACCGGTCGGGCAGAAAACCCAAAAATCAACATTCTGTTAAAAGCATACCAGCCTTTGGACCTAGTGCTACTGATCTTGCGGTAGTACTACTCTCACATGATTGGTAGTACAAGTCCTAATAGCTTATTCTTAGATTTTTCAAATGACTCAATGAGAAACATCTAAAACTTAGTGTGAGCACGATTTGAGCCATGAAACTTGATCCACATTAAGCTACTAACCAAGGTCATCCTTAATAGTACCACACCTAATCTAGCAACCTGATCTTTTCTTCAAACACCAAGATCGGCAAAAGCTATGAAATGGTCCTTAAATTTTATACCTTGGCATTTGAGCTTAATGCTTTGATTTTCTTTGAGCCTCATTTCCTTATTTCGTTATGTGTCATGTCCAGGACCAATCTATTTTCATAACCTCAATAGAAAAATGTTAGTCCTTTAATCATGATTGTCATTAAATGTCAAAACCAAAACGAATTAGGGGCCTATATGCTTCAATCTCCCCCTTTTTGGTAATTGATGACAATCTCAACACATATAATAGAATTGAATTCGTTTTTTGAGTATGCAATTAGTCAATCAAGTTGTATACTCTATGATTTTTGCTTTAAGTAACATTTTACTTCTTTGAAATGAGAGAGAACTGATTTTGAGTAAAATGCTGTCAAAGCCACGATATTTAGTTGAAACTCCCCCTAAAGGTGTGCATGAAGATAATGAGTTGAGATCATGCATACTTATGGAATTTTTGAAATTTTGGCAAAGTTTCCTCTAAATATTGAATATGAGGAAATATGATAGTGAGAGAATTGAGTGAACAAGGAATATAACAATATACAGGCAGGAAATACAATTAATCTAATGTGATCAAGTAAGAACCACAATGATTGATCATAAGCATAAACATCCATGTAAACAAAAGCATTCAACAACCAAAAGCATTAAATATCTTAACAACCAAAAGAAAAAGATATTAAATTAGCCTACGTAACATAAATATTAAAGGTCAAGAGCTAATCCTCTATACTACTTTCTTTTCTTGATAACCTTGCTTCTTCTAAATCTAGCTTGCACTTCTCCCCCTTTGGCATCAAATACCAAAAACTAGAAAATGTTCAAGGACACTTAAGAGGGTGGAGGAACACGGGGACCACGTCTATAGAGATGAAATGCAAGAGGAGCCTGCTTAGTGTGAAATTGATGAAAAGAAGTGTCTAGGGCATTTAAGGTTGTGTCAAGGGAATCGATGCGACCCCCCACTTCTTCCACCATCTGACGAGTTTGAGTTCGGTATTGATCTATTCTCGCAAATTAACTCATCATGTCATTTCTCACACTTGCTAGAATAGAATCTTGTGGTATCCAATGAGCTTGCTTTTCTTCCCCCCTTTGCTGCTGTTGCTGCTGATGAAGTTGTCCTAGAGCTTGAGGCGGTGCCTCATGAGGCTTGTAGGGCTTGTGAGCACTACCACAACATCTATACCCAGTTGTCCTCTTGATTATCATCATAATGTAGGGAGCAAAATAAATTCTCTTGCCACGATCATGAGCTGAGGAGGCTAACTCCCTAGTCAGTTATCCTTGATCCTATAAGTGGTATCAGAGTGAGGACTCTTTATTAGGGCTTCACTGCCTAAAGAGTAAGGATAGCTAGTGATGGGGTGTCAATAGGCAAGGCGCCATTTTTCGATAGCACAAATTTTGCATAATGGAAAATTTGCATGACCGTTTATCTAAAGGCCGTGAGCCCAAGCATATGGAGAATTGTAGATGAGGGTTTCACTCCGGGAACCAATCCCCCACTTACAATGGAACAAGAAGAGCGAAACACTCATCTCAATGCTCAAGCTATGAATGCTCTTTTTGGTGCTTTGAATGCGATGAGTTCAATTGAGTGAGCAACCTAGAAACCGCTCATGAGATTTGCACAACCCTCTTAGAAATTCATGAGGGTACATCCTCGGTCAAAGAAGCCAAATTGCATATGCTTCGGATCAAATATTAGAGTTTTATTATGTTACCCCATGAGAATATTAATGAAATGTACTCACGGCTAAATAACATAGTAATGAGCTCAAGGGCCTTGGAGCATCACTAACCAATTTTGACATTGTTCGAAAGATGCTTAGGGCCCTTCCGGTGAACTACAAGACCGGTGGAAGGCATTGGGTATTGGATAGCGGATGTACTCAACACATGACCGGAGACCGGAAGATGTTCACCACATTTGAGTCGGAAAGTGGACAACATGACAAGATCACTTTTGGCGATAATAGCAAAGGAAAGGTATTAGGTTTGGGTAAAATTGCTATATCAAACGACCTTTCCATTTCTAATTTATCCTTAGTTGAAACATTAAATTTTAACTTGCTATCTGTTGCTCAAATATGTGATCTAGGTCTTGTTTGCAACTTCTCTAAAAATTGCGTATTTATCTCTAAAGAAAATGATAACTCTTTAGTATTCAAAGGATTTAGGTTTGGAAATTTGTATTTGGTTGACTTCACCTCAAATAACTCTTGTCTTCAAACATACTTAATGGCAAAAACCATTTTAGGATGGTTATGGCATAGAAGACTAGCTCATGTTAGGATGATTCAACTCAAAAATCTTTTCAAAAATGATTTAGTTGTGGTCTTGAAAGATGTGAAATTTGAGAAAAATAGACTTTGTAGTACTTGTTAGGCTGGCAAGCAAGTGGCTAATTCTAATCCTTCAAAAAGTATCATGTCACATCTAGAATATTAGAGCTCTTACATATGGATTTGTTTGGCTCGATAACCTATAAGAGCACCGGGGGCAATTCTTATTGTTTAGTCATCGTTGACGATTACTCAAGATATACATGGGTATTCTTCTTGGATGACAAATCCAAAGCCTCCGAAATTTTCAAAAGATTTGCAAAAAGGGCTCAAAATGAATTTGATTTTAAAATAAAGAAAATCTGTAGTGATAATGGTTCCGAGTTCAAAAATACAAGAATTGAAGATTATTGTGATGAACTTGGAATAAAGCATGAACTTTCTGCCACCTACACTCCGGAGCAAAATGGAGTTGTAGAACAGAAAAATCGAACATTAATTGAAATGGCAAGAACAATGCTTGATGAATATGGTACTTCCGATAGCTTTTGGGCGGAAGCCATTAATACCACTTGTCATGCAACAAATAGACTTTATTTGCACCGACTTTTGAAAAAGACCTCTTATAAGCTCTTTGTTGGTAGAAGGCTGAATATTTCCTATTTTCAAGTCTTTGGTTGTAAATGTTATATCTTGAAAAAGGGTGTTCGGCTTGGTAAATTTCAAAGTCATTGTGATGAAGGTTTCTTGCTTGGTTATTCTTCGAATAGTAAAGCCTATCATATTTTTAATAAAAATAAAGGTTTAATTGAGGAAACTTGTGATGTTGAATTTGATGAAACTAACAGCTCTCAAGAAGAGCAAGAAAACTTGGATGATATAGGTTACGAAGGATTAAGAGAAGTAATGAAGAATATGACACTTCGAGATGTGAAGCCGGAAGTAGACAAAGAAGATCAACCCTCTTCTACTCAAGTTGAGCCATCTATATCCGCAATGCCGAGTCAAATTCAATCCATCGATGTAGATGAGAAGGATAATGAGCAACAAGTTCAACCTCTACCTCAAAGGATTCATCATGGCCTCTCCATGAATCACCCAATAGATCAAATATTGGGTGACGTGACTAAGGGTGTTCAAACTCGATCTCATGTCGCATCTTTTTATGAACATTATTCTTTTGTGTCGTCTTTTGAACCTACCCACATAGATGAGGCTCTAGATGATCCGGATTGGGTAAATGCAATGCATGAAGAGTTAAATAATTTTGCCCGAAATGATGTTTGGACCCTAGTAGAAAGACCTAAGGAATATAATGTAATTGGCACAAAATGGGTCTTTCGGAATAAGCAAGATGAAAATGGTATTGTTGTAAGAAATAAAGCTAAATTAGTGGCACAAGGTTTCACTCAAGTCGAAGGATTGGATTTCGGTGAAACATTTGCACCCGTAGCTAGATTAGAAGCAATTAGAATCTTACTTGCATTTGTATCTTGCTTTGATATCAAGTTATTTCAAATGGATGTAAAGAGTGCCTTCTTAAATAGACAAATATCCGAGTTGGTATTTGTAGAACAACCTCCTGGTTTTGAAAACCCTACACATCCAAATCATGTTTACAAACTCTCTAAGGCGCTATACGGTCTCAAGCAAGTTTCTAGAGCATGGTATGAACGACTTATAGATTTTTTAATTTCAAAAGGTTTCAAAATTGGTAAGGTTGATACAACACTCTTTACAAAAATAATTGATGAAGATTTCTTTGTATATCAAATTTATGTTGATGATATCATATTCGGTTCTACTAATGAAGATTTTTGCAAAGAATTTGGTAATATGATGTCTAGGGAATTCGAATTGTCCATGATTGAAGAATTGAGTTTCTTTCTTGGACTTCAAATCAAGCAACTCAAAAATAGGACATTCATGAGCCAAACTAAATATATTAAGGATCTTCTCAAAAGGTTTAGCATGGAGAACGCAAAGCCAATCAAAACTCCAATGGCATCAAATGGGCATCTCGACCTAAATGAGGGAGGTAAACCGGTAGACTTAAAGTTTTATAGATCTATGATTGGCAGTTTACTTTATCTCACCGTATGTAGGCCCGATATAATGTTTAGTGTTTGTATGTGTGCTCGTTTTCAAGCTTCTCCTAAAGAATGTCTTTTAGTTGTACTAAAGAGAATTCTAAGATATTTAAAACATTCCTCAAATATAGGATTATGGTATCCAAAAGGTGCTAAATTTGATTTAATTGGA
Organism: Guadua angustifolia; assembly: GCA_036346375.1. NCBI lineage: Eukaryota > Viridiplantae > Streptophyta > Magnoliopsida > Poales > Poaceae > Guadua > Guadua angustifolia. The sequence goes on from CM070522.1 coordinate 23,108,532, forward strand.
TATTCGGATTCGGATTATGCGGGTTGCAAAGTGGATAGAAAAAGCACCTCTGGGAGTTGTCAATTGCTAGGTAGATCTCTAGTTTCATGGTTCTCCAAGAAACAAAATTCCGTAGCCCTATCCACCGCCAAAGCCGAATATATCCGCCGGTAGTTGTTGCACTCAATTATTATGGATGAGACAAACTTTAATGGATTATGGAATAAATTTCAAAAAGGTGCCTCTTTTGTGTGACAATGAAGGCGCGGTTAAAATAGCTAATAATCCGGTCCAACATTCAAGAACCAAACATATAGATATCCGCCACCATTTCTTAAGAGATCATGTGAGCAAAGGTGATATCGTGATTAGTTATATTAGAACCAAAGATCAATTAGCGGATATTCTCACCAAACCCTTGGATGAAGCCCGGTTTTGTAAATTGAGGAATAAGTTGAATGTCATAGATATCTTTCATGTGACCTAAATGATTGCCTTTAGTTTGTTTTCACCATCCTTGGTGTTTGTTGTTTTTATTTGATTTTAGCTCTTTTAGTTGTGGCACATTAAGGGGGAGTGTTAAATCAAAACCATGAATATCACATCTCTATGTGTGTCCACATTTATGCTAAGTGCTTATATATTTCCAAAATCAAGCCATTTAGTTAAAAATGAAAATTATTGTAACTATTAGTAATCTTGCGAGAAACTAGTTGCAAAATAAATAAGAATGTTTTTTGAAATGTTTTAGCCCGGTCTTGCAAAAAACTAGTTTCAAAAGAAAATGGATTTTAGCCCAAAACCTAGCTATTAGTATCTTGTTTTGGATTTAAACTTTTAAATTTTCATTGAACAATTTGAAAATGGTATTTGAAAAAATTGCTCCAAAAACAAAAGTTTAGTTTTGATTTCTCAAAGGACAAAACTATCAACATTTGTTTGACTTCAATTTTCGCCCAAAATCCAAAATCGACCTATATTGGTCATATTATAGCACCTCATGAGTTTTGCCTTTTTGAACCTTATTCTCAAACATATCTAGGTTCAAAGTGGTATTTCAAACTCATATATATGAAATTGCATAAACTAATTCCATTCGAAATCGGTTTCACTCCTCGCTTTTCCTCTTATTCTGAAAAGACGCTTTAATTGGCAAAATTCTCTATGTGGATATTTCTTCTTCAAATTTGTCGAGTTGAAGTGCTCAAATAGGAGTTTTCATTAAAATTCTCTCAAAGAGCAACAACAACTCATTTTGGATCTTTGGATTTTGTTTTGGTCTGCCAGGGCCGGTGTTACCGCAGCCCCAGGTGGTAGCACCGCTGAGCGGTATGACCGGGCTTCAGTGCAGGTCATACCGGCCAGGTCGAGTGGATGGGCTCGGCGCAAAGTGCGGTGTAACCGCACCCCCTCCTCTCCTTCTTTCTCTTCAGCCGCGCCCCCTCCTCTTCCTTTTTCTTTTCCCTCTCTCTACTCTCAAAGAACTCTTCCCCCTCCAAAAATCCCCAAATCAGTATTCCTTTGATTTGAGCCTTCTCTCTCAAATCCTTCCTCTCATCACGATCTCCCGGTACAAGGTATTCATTCCCCTCCTTTTTCCCTCGAATTTTATTGAATTCTCATGCCCTAGGACTTCCACTTGTTCAATCTAGGGTTAAATGCATAATGTGGTAAAAATATGCAAAAGAAGTTGAAATCTTTGTGAGAAATGAGTAGATAGATACATTTTACTATCTATGTGCAAATTTCATTGGTCCGATCCACTCAAATCTCAAGATTTCGCATAATTCTTTTTAAGTCGCCCTACGGTAGATATTACCATTACAGTGTAGTACCGCCCATGTCCGTGCTCTTGGCCTCAGTTGCGGTGATGACCGGATCTGGCCGGCTCAAAATTGTTTCTTTGCAAACTCTTGCCGCATTATTGCTTTAAACTATCTTAGGGCATTCAAATTGTTATCCTCATAGCATCTACTCCTTGTCATCTCAGTCATCATGCCGAGGACCAAGAACGCTTCTTCTCGCGGCAGCAGAATGATCCGTAAATCAACTCAAGGAAGGGGTATTCCCACTTCTCATGATAGCGACAGCGAAGATTCCCAAATCCGAATGGCAAGGGATCAAGAAATCCGAAAGAAAGTTAGGGAAGAACTTGGTGGATCCTCTCATGGAGGCAAAGGAAAAAAGGAAAGTAGCCTCAAAGTCAAGCGAAGAAGATGACAACATGGATGTAGACTTCGAGGGTGGAAACGACAGTGAGAATGAAGAGTCTAAGCATGAAGAAGAGAGCTTTGATGACTTCCAACCCACAATGGACTTGAGGAAGATCAAGGCGGAAAAGTATTTCTCCTTTCGCCAAGCAAACCAATATATGCTTCCTCGGACTGCAACTCTTGACAAGTTCAGAACCATTTTCCAACAAAAGGTATATCATGAGATATATTTGAACAAGGATTTTGCTGAGCATAAGTGGGTAAGTTGAGAGCGCATAAGGAAGATTCCATTATTTGTTGGAGTGCTTGAGCTATTCCATGGGGCAGATTTGGCATCTTTTGTGAGCATGAAATGTGATTACAATGAAGACATGATTAGTCAATTCTATGCAACAGTCCATATATCCGATGCCTTTGATGAGATCATGTGGATGACTGACTCGACAGTATACACAACGACCAAAGTGGAGATTGAGCAAGCTTGGGGCGTCTATCATAGTGGTCAGCCTAGAATTCATAGTGCCTCCACTTTATCTCTATTTGAGCAGCACTCCTATGATCCCACTGTCCGCATCAGGAGGCCCAGTAAGATTGAGAATCTCCTTCCCACAGCTAGCCTCATAAACAAAATTGTGAGAGTCACCATTCATCTCAAGAGTGGTAATTTTGACATGATTAGAGGCTATACTTGGAATATTATGGACAAAATTATGAAGAAAGAAAGATTTGATGTGGTGGACTTTATTCTTCATGAGATTCATTCTTCTGCTGGAGACCGAGCCAAAAGGATCTACTTCGCACCATACATCATGATGATTATCAAGAAGGTGACGGGGTACCGAGGTGGCTGTGGTAGTGCCCACAAGCCTTATAAGCTAAGGGAGTTTGGACCAACTGGTCCGCGAGGCCAGTCTTCCCAACAGCAGCCTCCGTCAGTAGTTGGAGAAGGTCAAGAAGAGGCTCCCGCTCAGCATGCACATCATTACTCAGGCATGGCCCATGATAGTTTTGAAGTTCTGCACAACGCCATGATGAGCAGCTTTGTCAGTTTAAGAGCCAATATGATGGGACACTTTGCTAGAGTAGACGAGTATCAGTCTCAGACTCATCAGGCAGTTGAGGAGGTTCTAGGTCGCTTGGATTCCATTGATTCCTCCATCGTCGAGCTCCGCTCATCCTTTGAGGAGTATCGCTCTCAGTAGGATCCGATGTCCTTCCATCGCTACGGGACTCGTCGTACTCCACCACCTCCACAGCCTCCACCACCTCCTTCGTCATGAGCTTCGAAGACTTCTCCTTTTTGGTACTTGATGCCAAAGGGAGAGAAGTGGTAGCAGTTATGAAGACTAGCTTTTGTGCGTCTGCGAGGATTAGCTTTTGTGCTTTATAGTTTAATTTCTTGTAGGCTAATAACCTTGTTTTGGTTAATTGCTTCTGGATGATTACTTGTTTGGTCGTGTTTGGTTGTGTTGCACTTTGCTTATGAATGCTTGCTTGTTGGTTATCTTTTGTTGAATTCTATGGGCATCTTAGTTGATTAATGCTTAACATGGTTATTCTCATATTTCAAATTTATGCTTACTGTGTATATCCTCGGTTTCAACACTCTAAGGGAAACTCTGCCAAAATTTTTAAAGATTCCATTTGTGCAAATTGTCAATTCCTTACTCTTATGCACATATGTAGGGGGAGTTTTTTTAGTTAAAAGTCGTTGTTTTAATGATATTATGTCCTTATATTTCTTTCATATATAAAGGCAAAATATCGTCAAAACAAATCCTTTTTAATTTACAACTTGTTTCCTTAAGTTGCAAACTCAAAACTTCAAACTTAACCCAATTATCACAAAGGATTGTCATCAATTACCAAAAAGGGGGAGATGCATCTAGGCCCCCAAATTTCGATTAAGTTTTGGTAATTGGTAACAATAGAGTTTTAAAGGGATAACGTTTTTCAATTGAGTGTTTTTGAGTATAGGTTGATTCAAGACGCAATGGACTAAATAAATAGAAGATCAACTCAACAAGGCAAGATGACCAAGGTATAAAAGTTAAGGACATTTTACCGATCTCGGCGTTTGAAGAGAAAAAGATCGGATTGCTAGAATAGGTGCCGTACTATTAAGAGGGGTCATTGTCGTAAGTTTGATATCGAGAATAATGTCGAGGCTCAAAACATACTTAATTAGACATCTCAGGAATAAATGGTCTTAAAAATGAAATCATATAGAATTAAAATTTGCATTTTGATGCATATGGGCGGTATGACCGCAGGGCCTGCGGTAGTACCGGCCACCGATGCTACCACACCCCTCCCGGTACCTTTTTTCCTAGAGAAGGTGCTTTCGGTACCTGGGAGGGTGGTATTACCGCATGGCATGCTATAGTACCAGTGAGCGGTACTACCGCACCTCCTCCGGTAGTACCGGCGAAGTGACCAACGGTCACTGACCAGGCATTAATTGCTCTACAGTGACCGTTGGGTACTGAGGAGCGGTAGTACCGGCCAAGGGGCGGTAGTACTGGCCTCTCAGCACAATTTTGAGTAACTTTTGAGCAACGGTTACATTTGGTTGGTGGGGGTTATAAATACCCCCTTACCTGCATTCAAGGCAATGCTTTTGGTCCTCATTGAATACATTTGAGCTCTTGTTAGTCTCCCAAACTCTTGGAGCATTAAAATTCATACATTGAGAGAGTTAGGAGCAAATTGAGTGGAGTATTTAGTGTTGAGCCTTAGACACTCAATTTCGACCTCAAGCAAGCATTAATACTCATTACTCTTAGAGGTTGCCGCCTCCTAGATGGCTTGGAGGTGGGAAATCGGTGATCTTCACAAAGAAGATTGTGTGAATGCCCGATCGTTGTGAAGGCAAGGAGCTCGCCTACCCGGAGTGGGGAAGAGCTACCACGAGTGATCGAGGAAGGCTCAAGCGGGTGGAGCTGGCTTGAAGAAGCTCAAGCCACCTCAACGTGGAGTAGGGGAGACCGGCAAGTCTTCGAGACCACAGGATAAAAATTCTTGTGTTCATCCATTGTGGTTTGCATTTCTTATTCCTTAGGGTTACTTTTCAATTCTAGCAAATTGAATATCTTGCTTAGAGTTATTTAGTGGTTGGAGTACTTGATTAGAAGAGATAACTTAGTGATCGTTAAAATTGCTTGACATTAAAAGTGATAAAATTGCAAATAGTGCTTAGTGGACTTTAAAATTGAAATAAGAGTAGAAAAATTTAGAAACCTCCTATTCACCCCCCTCTAGTTAGTTATCCTTGATCCTACAGAAGTAGATTTGCCAATTTACCTAGACTCTTGATATTTGTTGTGGGGTCATAAAGTCTAATTGCCAAGATAGCCCAAGAACTCTGTCACTATGAATGCGGGGATATCCACTATGAAAAATGCTCCAAGCATGTTCAATATCCTCTGTAGAAGCTGTGTAGATGGCTAAGTCTATCATCCATGTGATAGAATCATGAGTGTCAGGTATGTAGGCAGTGGCATAAAACTGATGTACCATGTCATCCACATAATCACACCTTCGGTTGACAAATCCATTAATCCAGCACCTTGGAATAGCTCGGGAACACCAACAAATAGTGGCACTTTGTAAATATGCTCCCAGTTAATCCATTTATGGTCAGCAAACTCCTTATTCATGTATATCTCATAGTATATCTTTTGTTGAAAAAAGGTTCTAAATCTATGTTCTTCTGATTTGCTTACCTCAATGCATAATATTTCTCTCCTTTGATTTCTCGCAAGTCTCTTGTGGGATCAAAGTCATTGAAGGCTTCTTGTTCTTTCGATTCCTTACTTTCATTCTCATTTTTATCTTCATCTACTTCCATTTCTACTTCTTCTTCCTCTTCACTCGACTCTGACGCAACTTGTTTTCCTTTGCTAGCACGAGAGCTACTACCTAGCTCTTGTTGCACAATTTTCCTCACTCTAGATCTTCCGCTACAATTGTGCATGAATCTTCACTTTCACTATTATCTCCACTACGAGGAGTAGGAACACCTGTGTTCCTAGTGGATTTGTGAAGGGTTCTCTCGTCGTGAGGTTTGAGATTAATTTTGGTCCTTGGCATCATTTCTAGATAACAAAAAGTAAGGAATGGAATGAGACAAGGAATAGAAGCTATACTTTAGATATTTGATGCAAATGTAGAAAAATTTAACATTTTGGAGTAGGAAATCCGGTACTATTTCCCATGCTAGACCGGTAGTACCACTTCAGGTCGTTACTACCGCTATGGCACAGGTAGGGGTGGCAACGGGGCCATTCCCCATCGGGGAGTGCCTCCCCGTCGCCGTCCCCGCGATCCAAAATTTTCCCCGTCCCCATCCCCGTTCCCCGTCTCGGGGGAGAAAACCCCCCATCCTCATCCCCGTTCGGGTATCGGGGCCCCGTCGGGGACCCATCCCCGCGAAAATTTCACACAAAAGAGGAGCTCTTATAGCCATTTTAACTCTAAAATCATATCAATAGACATGGAAAAAAAGAATGCATGCATTCATTGAAGATTATTTTGTCCCGTTTATGAAAATGTGAATACGATGGGCTAGAGAATATGTTTGCAATCTAATAACTAAATTGGACTAAACTAAATTTGGATCCCTAACCGGGTCCCCGCGGGGAAAAAAATTTCCCGTCCCCGTCCCCGCCATCCCCGACGGGGGAATAATTTTCCCCGTTTCTATCCCCGCGGGGACGATTTCTTCCCATACCCGTCCCCTAATAGAGGAATTCCCCGCCGGGGATCGGGGAACGGGTCCCCATTGCCATCCCTAGGCACAGGCGGTAGCACCAAACACCCACAAAGTAGATTCTCCAAAAGGTGAAATTTATCATGTTGATTAAATTAGGCTTTCAAGATATGTGGAATGGTATCACAATACACCAATCTACTCATTTTAACAATCAATTTCAATCCAAACTCTATACATTTTGCATCAAATCCTAAAATTGATCATGTAGAGAGTTAGAGCCAAAACTTTGAAGAGAATGCAATGGGGATGAAAGAAACGGATACCTTGGCCGTATGAGAGCACTTGAAGATGAGAGAAACCTTGAGGACACCCAAGATTTAAGAGATTTGATTTTGGGGATATTGGGGGGAGGAGAGATGAGCAACCCTAGTTTTGGAGAGGAAAAAGGCAAAGACTTAGGTGTGACCGGCCAAGAGGAGAGAAAAAGAGAGGAGAAACTGCTAGTCATGTAGAAAACTACCTAAGACTAGCCCCACCTAACAAATCCGGTGCTATTGCTCTTCTATGGGCGGTGCTATCGGACGCATGACGTAGTAGTACCGACTTGGGACTAACAGAAACTGTAAATTCAAACTTTTGAGTTTGTAGATTGCTCCGATGTATTTCAAAACCCATTGAAATCATATGTGAGCATTTCCAACACATCACAAGATCATTCCTCATAGATTTAACTTAGTTTTTTTTACCAAAAAGCCTTTTGGAGGAATCAAATAGCTTATTTTGAGCTAAACTTCAATTTTGAGGAGAAAAAGCTCCAAGATTGGTTGTTTGAGCTTGAAGTACTTGTGGAACATTAGAAACATATGTAATTCTAATTTCACAAGCAAAACTCAAATTAAGTGCATTATTTAGATCAATATAGATCAAAATTTGGATTTTGAGGAAGTTAAAAAAGGATAAAATGTTGTCCAAATGTATTTTGCCTTTATTATTAATTAAAGAGAACTTCTTTTAAACAAGTATATTTAAGAGATGAGATTTACATATTTATACATTGGAAATGAGAGTTTTGTAATAAGAATTTTGCAAGAGCTTCAAGATATCATACTTTTAACTAATTTGACTTAGTTAAGTCTATAGGCTTTCTTTTTGAAACAATAATCGCACTTACTTGATATGTTCACATTTTAGGGATGTAGTATACATATAGATTGTATAATACTCCTCCTTAATGTGTTGTCCAAAATAAAATTCAAGAATCAATCAAAAGCAAACAACACCAAATGAAAGGTTCAATGCAAATTGTTGGAGCAACATTAGAGATGTCTATGACATTTAATTCATTTCTCAATTTGCAAAAATGAGCTTCATCTAGAGGCTTGGTGAGGATATCCGCTAATTGATTTTTGGTTTTTATGTGGCTAATGACTATATCACCTTTGCTTGCATGATCTCATAAGAAATGATGATGGATACCCATGTACTTATCTTTTGAGTGTTGGACCGGGTTGTTGGCTATTTTGATCGCACTTTTATTATCACATAAAAGAGCCACACTTTTAAAATATATTCCATAATCCATCAAAGTTTGTCTCATCCATAACAATTGAGCGCAACGACTACCGTTGGATATATATATATTCGGCTTCGGCGGTGGATAGGGCAACAAAATTTTGTTTCTTAGAAAACCATGAAACAAGAGATCTACTTAGAAATTAACAACTTCTCGAGGTGCTCTTTCTATCCACTTTTTCACCTACATAATCTAAATTTGAATATCTAGTTAAATCAAACTTAGCACATTTGGGATACTATAAGTCTATATTTGAGGAATGCTTTAAATATCTTAGAATTCTTTTAATGGCCACTAAATGGCTCTCTTTAGGAGATGATTGAAAATGTGCACACATGCAAATGCTAAATATGATATCAGGCCTAGATGCGATAAGATAAAGTAAGTTACCAATCATAGAACAATAAACCTTTAAATCTACCGGTTTACCTCCCCCATTGAGCTCTAGATGCATGTTGGATGCCATAGGTGTCTAGATGGGCTTTACGTCCTCCATCCCAAATCTTTTGAGCAAATCATTCACATATTTGGTTTGACTCATAAATATCCCATCCTTGAGTTGCTTGATTTGGAGTTTAAAAAATAGCTCAATTCACTTATCATGGACATCTCAAATTCCCTAGATATCATATCATCAATTTTTTTGCAAAAATATTGGTTAATAGAACCAAATATAATGTCATCAACATAAATTTGACATACAAAGAATTCTTTAATTATTTTAGTGAAGAGTGTTGTATCAACCTTTCCAATTTTAAATTCTTTTGAGAGTAGAAAATTTCTAAGACACTCGTACCATGCTTTAGGAGCTTCTTTGAGTTTATGTAGTGCCTTAGAGAGTTTATACACATGATTAAGATTTTCAAAATCAGGAGGTTGTTCTACAAATACCAACTCGAATATTTTTCCACTTAGAAAAGCACTCTTCACATCCGTTTGACATAATTTAATATTGAAACAAGATGCAAATGCAAGCAAGATATGAAGGGCTTCTAATCTAGCCATGAGTGTAAAAGTTTCATCAAAATCTAAATCTTCAATTCGAGTGAAACCTTGTGCCATCAATCTAGCTTTGTTTCTTACCACTATACTGTTTTTATCTTGTTTATTCCGAAAGACCCATTTTGTGCCAATGACGTTGTGATCCTTGGGTCTTTCAACTAGAGTTGAGACATCACTTCGGCCGAAGTTATTGAGTTCTTCATGCATAGAGTTCACCTAATCTGGATCATTTAAAGCTTCATTTGTATGAGAGGGTTTAAAGGAAGACACAAAAGTAATATTCACAAAATAAAGCAACATGAGATTGAGTTTAAACACTTTGCTAACATTACCTAATATTTGATCTATTGGATAATCCTTTGAGATGGCATGGCGAATTCTTGGAGCTACAGCTTGGAGTTATCGATCATCCTTCTTTTTTTCCACCTCAATTGGTTAAGATGTTCGGTTTTCTTCTATGATAAGCTCATATTTTGCATGGCAAGCGATACTGATAGCTTCCACCCAAAAATTGTCGGAAGTACTATATTCATCAAGAATTGTCCTTATCATTTCAATTAATATTCTATTTTTCCTTTCTACAACTCTATTTTTCTCTAGAGTGTAGGTAGCAGAAAGCTCATGCTTTATTCCAAGTTCATCATAATAATCTTTGATTCTTGTATTTTTGAACTCAGAACCATTATCACTATGAATTTTCTTTATTTTGAAATAAAATTCATTTTGAGCCCTTTTTACAAATCTTTTAAAAATACCGAATGTTTTGAATTTGTCATCTAAAACGAAAACCCAAATATATCTTAAACAATCATCTACAATGACTAAACAATAATAATTGCCATAATTGCCCCCTACTCTTATAGGTTGTTAGGTCAAACAAATCCATATGTAAGAGCTCCAATGGCCTGATGTGGGCATGATATTCTTAGAAGGATGGGAACTAACAACTTGCTTATCGACTTGATGAGTACTACACAATTTATTTTTCTCAAATTTCACATCTTTCAAACCCACAACTAGATCATGTTTGAAAAACTTTTTGAGTTGAATCATCCCACTATGAACTAGCCTTCTATGTCATAACCAACCCAAGGAGATTTTTGTAATTAAACAAGTTTGAAGGCATGACTTATTTGAGGTGAAGTCAACTAAATACAGATTTTCAAATCTAAAGCCTTTGTACATCAAGGAGTTGTCATTTTCTTTTGAGATTACAATACCATCTCTAGAAAATGTGCAACTAAGATCGAGATCATATATTTAAGCAACGGATAGCAAATTAAAGTTTACAGTTTCAACTAATGAAACATTTGAAATGGAAAGTTCGTTAGAGATAGCAACTTTGCCAATCTTATTACCTTTCCCTCGCTATTATCGCTAAATGTGATCTTGTCATATTGACTACTCCCAACTTCAAATGTGGTGAGCATCTTCCGGTCTCCAATCATGTGTTGAGTGCAACCGCTATCTAACACCCAATGTCGTCTACTGGTTTTGTAGTTCACATACAAAAGAAGAATCAAACCTTTTTAAGTACCCAAAATTATTTGAGTCCTTGGAAATTAGTAACCAAGGTTTTGGGTACCCAAATAACATTCTTTTTGCAACCGAGTATAGGAGTGCCAACAAATTTAACAACTATTTTACCATTGCTAGTTTTCCTAAGAACATAGCTTGAAACATATACATTATTCTTAGGAGCTTTGCCTAATAGACAATTATTTGCTATATATCCCACATCATGACATTTATAGCAATGCTTCCCATTAGACTTTACAAACCTTGGAGCTTTATGGCTCACTTTCTTACCCTTTTTGGTAATGAACCCATGGCTTTTCTCCCCGGACCTCACTCCTCACCGCTCAGCTCCTACACCGGCTTGTTTGGGCTCGGGTAACCCTAGCCTTACCCCAAGACTGCCGCTGTTTAGTCGCCGCCCAGCCGTGAGATGGTGGTGGTGCTGAGGCATCCACACAGCTCCAGCTGGCCACCCTACATGTTTGCTCTACCCAACCCATCTTCCTCTACACGGCCTATTGTGCAAGTGTTGATGCTAGCGTGGGCATGATGAATACTTTGATGATGCATGGTGAATGAGTGGCAAATGGTACTAAGATAGTGATGTACTGATACCTAGATGTATGCGTCGTTTGATGCTAACAATTTCTTCAATGAACTGAATTTGGTTACACAGTATTATTAATTTATACACTATCATGGAATATCCTTAACTTGATGCATCAACAATTTAGATAAAAGCATTCCTGTTATCATATTTGTTTTATCATGGCAAATATATGAACCAGGAAAGAATACAAATACTACTACTACTTTAACTGAAGAGCCTATATTGCTTATATTTCTGTATTTTGGCATGGCACAGTAGATAGGCACATTTATTTGCAAGGGAATTCACTGATTTCTTGATCTGTGCTAAGAACAACACTAGCATCAAAGCTCCTTAGGCTAGTTGTCTTCTGGATGAACAAAACTGGATAACAGAGTGTTAATAGCATGCAGTGATGAATCTATTACATGTGAACATCGCTAATGTTTTGCTACACATTTTTACTTAAGGCTCGTTGTCAATATGGACTAGTTACTTTCAGTTTTGTCATAAGAAACAGATCCATAGTTTTGGCACATCAAGGATGGGCATATAACCTGAGTGTGCTAGTTATTACTGCCTACCATTTCTTGTTGACAGTTAAGACATGGCAAGTTAATGACAGTAGCTAAATGATGTAAACCTGAGAACATCCTAGTTCATGAGAAATACACGAACCTGTTATGCTAGTGCTTGATTTAGAACAGTACACATGTAGAGTATTTCTAACTTCTTGACATGATACACATCATTTCAATATGGCTTACATAAACAAATTTGAGGACTTGAGCAGCTAGTCCCATACATGTTAGTTTTCACAAAGGACATGATTTGAACATTCCAGAATATGTTAAGCATGGCAACACATTCAGTTACTCTCATCATTTCATCCTACTCTTTGTTTGCACGATTTTATACAACCTGGATTCAATGAAATGCTTAATGAACATATGATTGTGGTGAGAATGGTATGACAGCTTGCTGCTACTTTTGGTCACTACATCGTTTCCAATCTCATCACTACATCGTTTCCAATCTCACCGCTTAAATGTCGAAATATATGCAATGGATTTGTGCTGGTTCTAGTTAGATATAATGCCTAGGTGATTTCCAGTTCAAGCGTGGTTGTAATTATCCCATGCCTCTACAGTCTACAATACTATCTTCTGCTATAGTTAGAAAGGCTAGGTGTTGTGCTGTTCCTTACCTTATTCTAATTAATTGCTTGATCTATTCGACACAAAACTTGGTCTAATACTAACTAGATACGTACACGTGATGCTGCACGAGAGTGATTTTATATTTTTTTGGCAAAAGGGTATGGTTCGGGGCTGGATACAGTTCTCTTAAATTGGGAGGGATTTTTTTTAAATGGCTCGAGAATGAGCTTGATTCGAACATGTGGAACCACAAGTTTTTGGCAAAACAATCGGCCAGAGGACCTAAATGCATTTTTGAATTTTTCGTAAGAACCTTTTGTGAAAGAGCCAGTGAGTGTGTTAAATGTTTACCCATAAATATCGAAGAGAGGATAAGATAAAAAAAGAGAAAATGTAATTAAAATCACTTGCAAGCCTTACGTTTTAAAACAAATGTAAAAAATATATGCACTACATTTTAAAACAGAGTGCGGCTATAATATATGAAGCATAGACTCAAAATAAAAAGAAAAGAAATTTAAATTTAAATTTAAATTTTGGCCTTGGTCTGAAGTTTTACTGTTTTACAAATTTCTATTTTTTTGCTATGTAAAGAACAGCTTTTTATTAGTCAAAATGAGGTATCTAAAATTTAAATTTCAAAATCAAACGAATATAAAATATGGAGAGAATTTAATTAAATCCTAAATAAACCTTCGATCATCGTAAAAAATTTTAGGAAACTTGATATCATTTGATGCCTCTGGGAAATTACAAATTGTGAAATCTAAATGCATTAGTAGTATTGTCATAATTTTGAAAAATTGAACAAGTTTGATCATGTTCTGGAGTTTTTATGGTAGTTTAGGTATGCTCTCAGGACACTAGTCAAAAAGTTTCAAAATTTGGAAAGTTGATTTAATTGCTAGGAAATAAAAAACAGTGAAATATAAATGCATTAGTATCATTGTCAGAATTTTAAAAAATTTAACAAGTTTGATCATGATCTAAAATTTTTATGGTAGCTTAGACATGCTCTCAGGATCATTATCAAAAAGTTTAAAAAATTTCCAAGACAATTTATTAGCTGGAAAATAAAAAACGGTGAAATCTTAATGCATTAGGAGCATTGTTAGAATTTTTAAAAATTGAAAAAATTTGATCATGATCTGGAATTTTTATGGTATCTTAGGCATGCTCTTAGGACCTTTTTCAAAAAGTTTCAAAAAAGTCCAAGATGATTTAATAGCTCTATTAAATCAGTGAAGCTGATGAAAAAATTGGATGTAATATGGGGAGTTGGGGACTGTTACTCCCACACTATTTCTTTCAGTTAAATGATTGCAAAATATATAATTAATTTGCTATTAATTGAATAACTAAATCGAGATCATACCACTTTAATTTGTAGGCTGATCTAGTGTAGCACTACTGCTGATCAAGAATGCGTTTTAATTGTGTGTGGTTGCCGGGGTAATTGAGGCAGTGATGATGCGCTAATGATGCAAATGATTGAGGATATTTATAGTTGCTAATCGGTATATGAATGTCTGCCAAGTGCTAACTACATGTCACCTATGCTCATGCATGTTTGCCAAGTATACTCTCTAGCCAAGTGTGTAGGCATCAGGATGAGAACTGCCCTTGTGGCCAGCTACAATTTCTTCATAGCTAAGTAATCAAATTTTCCTTAAGTGGTACATTTTGTAAATTTTTTTGATTTATATGTATTTTATAAATAAGGTAGGGGTCAAAATGTAAAAGTTACATCTTGGCCAATCGGCTGAGGCTGCAAAGTGTGATTGGGCGTGTTGTTGCTCTCGAATTTGTGGTTGTAATCTTCACAATTCGTGTAAGTTATAGTATTTTGGGCTAACAAGGTCACAGGCCTTATGGTTGTAATACCTTTCTCAAATTACTGAATTTATAAATCATTTTCTACGTTATTTGGATTTTATTCAAATTTAATTCGAATATGGATTTCTCAAATTCAATTCGAATATGTATTTCAGTACTAAGTGTATGCTATCTTGCTAACGAGCAAAAGAACTTACGAATGCAATGCATGAGAACGACCATTTGACAAAGAAAAGGTTTTCGCTAATACCATGGCATGATCAACGCTCGACCAACACAATTAATTCTTTAGCCAGTGCCAGTGCGACTGAGTCCGCACTTCGACTCAAACTAGGTTGGGTAGGATTATTACAAGATCCACATGGGGCAAAACACCCATGGATACATGGATGTGATTGGTCCAGTTCTCAATAGGGCCGCGAAGCCGGAGCGCTGAATCTAGAATCAATCTGTTGTCGGTCTCCCTATGGCACTCAAAAGTAAGAATGCTCCTGCTCTGTGCACCCGCGGCAAATCGCGGTGATCATGAAATCATGATCGCAAAAACCGCAACATCGGTACCACGGGAAGAGAGAGACCACTCGTTATTGGAGATGAGGGCACCTCAATGAATCCGCTGGCCAATCCACAAACACAACAGATGTAGTGGTTGAAGTTCTTTATATTCATTGGTGGTATGGAAGACCTTAGGGCTTGAGATCTTCGCCATCTTGGAGTGTCGGGGCATTGACGACAGCATCAAGATTGGTTTTGGCAGAGGGGGTGGTGGGGATTGCTGAGGCAATGGAGGCGGTGACGATGGGGTGCCGGCGGCGGTGGAGCCTAAGGTTAGTTGGGTGGAAACTAAGGCTGCAGAGAGAACCTCGGTGGTTAGTCAAGTGGAAGGGCATGCTGGGCATTTTAGCAAACCCATTTTGGATAGAACGTAAGGAAGGACATAAGCTTGCGGGGGAAGTTTAGCCGAGTGGTTTATGGGAAGGTGGGAATTAAGACCATCTCCAATAGTGTTTTTTAAATTCAGATCCTTATATACAGAATTTCCAAAAAAATTTCTTCCCTATATATCTTCTCTCTCCAACAACATCCTCCAAATCCCACTCTATTTTCTCCTTCTATATTATAATGATATTTCGTAACTGTCATAGGAGCAACGGTTATTTTTTAATACGGGAATTTAAAATTTAAAATTTATTCTAACAGCCATCTTAACGGCTATATTGTAATGGCTATGTTGTAACAGTCATCTGTATTTTTTTTTGTAATGGCTATATTGTAACAACTATGTTGTAACGGTTATATTTTTTGGGGCTATATATACATAGCTATTTGCACTTTCAAGCCTAGCCTATTTTGAATGTTCACTATATAGCATATCTCAATAAATCATTGCAACTTAGTCAAGTATTTTCTCTGAATCTCTTCTTACAGTAGCATACCTAGCACAGAAGCAAAATAAGTTTGTGAATGCTCGATGCCATGAGGAATCTGTTTTTGGCCTTCAATACGTAGATCACAATAGAGAGGAAGGACATTCTAGGCTATAAGAGTTTTGGTATCACATGAATATACACCTGAACTATTTGAGTTTAATCAAACTCATCATTCCATTCGGAACCGACAAACTCACCACCAACTTCAAGACAATCTAGTGAAGCACTTGTGGCAGCGTTATAGAGGGGGTGTAATTTAGTATTGTTTTAATTATGTACTAATTTATATTTTATATGTATCGTAATGAGAATCTTTAAATAAAGGAATTTATGATAGCTATAGAACATAAGTTTATAAGTTCATGCAACATAAGTTCGGAGTAACTTAGTTTATAAAACATAAGTTCAAAACAAAATACTTCTCATACAACATAGGTAATGCTCATTCAGACCTTCTTCTAGCTATTATGTCACTTTGCAAGCTTATATAGTACTGTTTTTGTAGCTTAGTGCTGCGAATTAGATCAATCCCCATAATTCTCTCCTCCTCGACTATTTTCTTTAATTTACGATCATTTTTTATTAATTCAAGCCTCTCTTTCTATTGTGCAATCCTCTCTTGTTCTTGTGCATATGTTTATATCGCTCATCTTTTTCCTCTATTTCATAATCTCAAGTTCCCTCTTTTCCATTCTCAATTTTTCTAATGCCTCAATATAAAGATTTACTATTGGAACACTCTCTTTACATCAACGTAATCATTCTTTCATCGCCTTTTGTCCAATTGATTTTCTTAACTATCATTTTCTGCACTAGGAGAATCCTCATCAAGATAAATTACACTGGAGCTAACAGGCTGGAAGGCTTCAGACTTGCACTACTTGTGTCTTTTGCTTCTTTTGAGATAACCGAGCACACCACTTAGGATGGTGTTGCAAGAATGCAAACAATCGCTCTTTTTCTTTCTGATACACAGTTTTAGCTTGCATAATTTGTACAACCACACAAATAACCATATGAGCAAACCATCTATTATCTCTACTATTTCTAATTATGAGTTGGTGGCGGTGGTCCGTTCTCCCCCCTAGGCATACCCACGAAACCATCATTGTCTCGATCTTCTATGCATTGGCGAACAAATAAAGTTTTAATTCGGTTGGATATACATGCATGCGTGATCTGCGGCGTATCAGACTCTTATCTCAATCAACCGATTTTATTTCCAAATACTGCACACATACAGCTTCTGAGTTACCATATGCCTTTGAGTTGCCATATGCATCCTTTCCATTAAATATTTACTTGCATGTGTAGATAAGATCATTTTTTCTTTTTATCTAATCACGTATGGACTTGATTTCGGCTGGCCAGTAGCATGCGAACGACTATGTATGATGTGACTAGATAAGTTTGTTATCTCTATGGTGGTACGTCTGTTCTCCACCCTCACCTCAACACACGTGCGCACTTGCGTGGCTGAGTGGGAAGAGGGCAGTTGCCACCTCGGTAGATTGAATTGGATCATCTCATTGCGGGAGATAAATGAATATGCATGACTCATTTATTACTTTCCTTTCTCCCATTGATCTAGCATTCAAATCAGTGGTGATTACTCTTGGTGCTTTTTGGATTGGATTGATTGTTTCCTTTCCGAAGGAAGCAGAGCTCCGATTAATGGAGTTGTGTCTCTTCTCGCCTCTTTCCTTTTTGTTGCCTTCCTTATTCGATAATTTCTTAATCTGGATTCCATATATATCTCCCCGGTTGCTGAATCTATATAACCCCATCACTTCTTGCCTCTCCTACAGATGTGTTAAGCTTATCTGTTGAGCGGGGATAATGGGTGATCTTCCTGATCTCGTTGATACGGCGCAGGGGCAGGTCGGCAGTGGTGGGTGACGAGATAGGCTGGCGGCCCTGCTGGAGCTCGCCGCGATGGATGTCAATAGGTTGAGGGAGGCGCTCTCAGGGGGAGACGAGGAGGCGGTGGAGTAGGTTGATGGGGTGGGGCTATGGTATAGCTGGAGCAAGGCGTACGAACCATGCACGCCGCTGATGGTGGTAGCCACATACGGATGATGCCTACCTCTTCAATGCTTTGCGCCCTTGGGGTAGCAGGCAATGTCTCTTTCGATCGATCGATTGATCTGGAATTATGGCATTACGAATTTACAAAACCAAGTACTGTGATGTTATTATTTAAGTTTGTGAAATTAAAGATAATTTTAAGCTCGAGTTTTTAAATAGGTGATTGGAATTTTTATGCTTTGATGAATTGATTTAAACATTTAACCATTGCATATTCAGAGTGAACATTATTATTTAGATAAAGTTAGTGCTCTTTGCAAATAAATTTTTTATCGCAAATTGAGTTTTTGTTGCATCACATGGGCACATGGCTAGTAAAAAAAGAAAGGGATATAGATCATGGCCAACCTTGTCCTGCTCAGTTATCCCGCTTTGATTTCGACGCTCAATCTGATCATGACACCCACATCACTTGTTAAACACTTCTTGAATAACAGATCAATGATACGTAAGTGAAGTCTGTGAACGATCTAATGTGAAAATCTTGTTCTCTAGGAAGTAGTCATATATTCTTCTCTAATAAGTACACGAGATTACTGGTTCCCTTGTATTGCATCGATACTAACGTTAAGTCATAAGAGCACCAACAAATTGTCTTCCTTCTTGGAGAAATATTTTAATCTTCTGCTGTTTGCTCTCATTTGGGGACTATCCACATACACTAGAGTGTAAGATCGAGGATGCCGACTAGAGGGGGGTGAATAGGCGGCTTTAAACTTTTCTTCGACGACTAGTTAAAATCTCGCATATTTATTCCTATGTCAAAACCTAAACAAAAATCAATACGGAAGTGATAAACTAAGGTTTTGATAATTAAGTCTAAGTCAACTAGGCTCACTAAGTGTACTAGCTAATGATGTCTCTAACAAGAATATGCAAGAGTAAAGACAATCAAGGAATTTAATTCTACGAATGTAAATTGCAACAATATAAATAAAAATTGCAAGCAACCACAGGGAGACACACCGATATTTTATCGTGGTGTTTGGAGACTTGCTAGTCTCCCCTAATCCACGTTGAGGCTAGCCTAAACCACTTTAGACCAGCTCCATGAATTGAGTACCTGTGTAACACCCCGGCACCTCACGTGCCCTGAATGTTACACCCTCAAGCAACCATAATCACAAATCACTAGAGAAGAACAACAAAACAATCTAAACATGCTAGTAGGCGGCTGAACTTTAATAAAAATTTTGACAGCACCTCCCCTATTAACATGGACATCCACTCAGCAGACAAAAGACAATATTCAATCTAACAACAAGCCATGTTATGCATTAACCATCATGACCAACTAAGCACATAACTAAGCATAATAACATGGAAGAGCAACAATATTCAAAAGATAACCATGGCGCAATTAAAGAGGAACTACAAGTATCAACACCACAACCCAAGGAAGTAAACTAACATACCACCAACTACTTACAAGCTACCTATTCAAAATCAAATTCTTTTAAACCTAGCACCACTTCCAAAGAGAGATGATTCAACTATTTCAACTACATTAAGGCATTGTGAGTGAAGTGAAGCTATTTCCTATCCCGACGAGCTATCCTCATAGCACCTAAAAAAATTAAACAACAAGCGTGAGTCCAAAGACTCAGCAAAACGCATCACGAAACCATTTAACCCAATTAAATCAACAACATGAGGATTTTTCTTATCCAAATCAACAAAAATGTAAAATAATAATAATATCAACACCATTTACCTCTTTCACTTCATTGTTTAATTCCTACACATACCTCATTAGATCTCTTTGGATGAGTCCATGACTCTATCCCAACTTCTCACAGTACCATTTAACACACAAAACTCATTGTTAGCGATGCAATGCAACATGCATGCTCATGAATGCATCTTTCTTTTAGCTCATACCGGTATTGCCGAGTGCACACCCGTCAGTGTGCACCCTCATTCCCTTCCATCCCGTGGAGGGCACCTACTCTTACTGACTTGCTCCCATCCACATCTGTGGATGGGACAACGAGGTAGGACTTTCGTGTTCACTACGTGTGAACACAGAGACCCGCATCAATATGGGTCGCCTCTTCCATTATGAATGCACATATGCAATTTAACATACATAAATCACAAGGAAAATGCACTCCTTTCCAACATCCACATTTTCATCAACATGAACATAAATACACATGCACAATATCATTTTACTCATAATCATTACTTTATCATTTTCATCATCACAACATACTGATCTATAACAATTCATAATCATTCAACAATCCCTTTTCGATATAAACATACTCACAAATATACCAATGTGGCTAGCATAAACATAATCAATAATATTAGCAAGGAAATGACATCCTAGCAATCATACTAATTGATACACTTGCCTTTAACCTCACGAAGCGGTGTGGCGCGAGGTTGAAGCCACACCTCCTGAAAAAAATCACATATTCATGCATCTAAAAACAAAGCAATCAAAATTCAAGCAACAATTAATAATAACTCTTTCGCTCTAAGCGTAACGCGTTTTAAACTTCCTCATTTAGACTAATTCATCCTCTCACACAATTCCAACTCAACTTCATACACCAATTCAACACTAAAACCAAACTACGGCCATACCGTACAATAGTCACTCAAACAATCATAACTTTTGTTTCGCTTAACCAAATTGAGTGAACCCAGATTCTAATTAATCACAAGAGGATAATATACAACTCTACTATGGCCATTTATTCAGAAAATACAACAATAATTCCCATATTTGAAATGAACAGAGGTTACATGCATTAACTCTAGTTCTCAACAGCAGGTAGAGAAATAAGCATAACTTCCAATTGGCTAGGTAAAAATTAACATTCTTGGGCTCCAAATGACCAAAAGAGGATAATATACAACTCTAATATGGCCATTTATTCATAAAATATACCAACAATTACCAGATTTTAAATGAACAGAGGTTACATGTATTAACTCTAGTTCTGAACAGCAGGTAAAAAAATAAGCATAACTTCCAATTGGCTAAGTAAAAATTTGCATTCTTAGGCCCCAAATGACCACAAGAGGATAATATACAACTATAATATGGCCATTTATTCAGGAGATAGATTTAAAGTCCTCAAATAGCACTCTGAATCACAGACTGAAATCTGAACTTTCAGCAGCTTCAGATTTCAGGACAGCAAACTTCAAAATAGCATAACTAATGATTATTGAATCCAAATCAAGTAAACAAGGACATTTTATTAATCTATAGGAAATTTCCTAACTTTCTCTAGACAATAAAAAATTCTAATTCAACCTGCATCTAACTCTACTCAGCAGTTTAACATTTCAGCTATCAACACGAGCACAATCAGGACAGTTAGCACTAAAAAATGCATAACTTTTAATTGGCTTAATGGATTTTAGTGTTCTTATACTCAAATCGAAGGTGAAAAGATAAGCTACAACTTATTATAGATCCAAAGATTCATGAGACCACTCTAACTACCCCAAATCAGCACTACAAAATCGGTCAAAGCTCAGCTCAAAAATCAGAACAGGGTTCCCTCCACTCTAGCCCTAGCTTCCCTCCAAAATCCCCAAATCTAGGAACCCTAGAGCCATTGCAACCTGGAAACACTTCCATTAGAGCAACAAGCACACCTCCAAACCAAGAAATCTTTACCTCACCTTGCTCACAAAGGAGAAAGAAGAGGAAGGAGTTGCTGTTGCCGCTGTGGAAGAAGGTTGGGGAGGGTGCGCCGCCACCGGCCAGCCCGCCGCCGGCGAGGGGAGTGGCCGGAGGTGGTGAGGGTAGGGCTGCTGCCTTGGCTGTTATGTGGAGGAGTTGGCAGATTCTTTTTCTCTTTGGTCGGAGGAGATTCCAAAGCCACAAAACTATATACTACTAACTCTCTCTCTCTAGAAAGACATCTCAAGGAAATATATTTTAAACATAATAAAACAATTGCTTTGCTAAATAATAAAATTTGAAGATCGACCACTAAATTAAAGACGGCAAATCAACTGTCCAACAGCAGAACTGGTATTACAACCTGCCTCGATTCCACTAGTGGTAGCTCTTTCTCTCTCCAGTTAGGCGAGTTTGACCTTCACAACTTTGCCGAGCCTTCTCACAATCTCCTTGGAAAGGTCACCATGCACGACGTCTCCACGCCGTCTAGGTGTCGGCAAACACCAAGAGTAACAAGTCAAATCTTCCCGTTTGAACTTCACTTAGTGCAATACATGCACTCAGGTGATCACCAAGTGTAACACATGCACAATGGCTCCCTTAAGTGCAACACATGCACAAGAGACTCTCAATCAACTTCTAATTGCAACATATGCACACAACTCCCACAAACCTTCCTAAAAGCCAGCAAACCTCAAATGTCAGCCCCAAGACTCCTTTTATAGCCTCTACAAAGAAAACTAGCCATTGGAGGGGCAAAATGGGCAAAAAGTGCAATAAACCCGGTGGTACCGCCCTAATAGGGCTGGTAGCACCAGGCTCTAGGCCAACGGTTAGAAAAACTAGACGTTACTCAGAAAATTCGGTGCCACAGACTTCGGGCGGTAGCACCGGTCCTTTTTTCTTTTTCTCGGGCTAAAAACACGTGTTCTGAACTTTTACACTGCCCAAGGCGGTGCTACCGCCCATGTAGGGGCGGTGCTACTACTGTCTCAGCTACTAAAACGGTCATAACTTTTTACTCCGAACTCCGATTTAGGTGATCTTAGACTCTATGCGAAGCTTATCATGAGGGCTATAATCTTCATATATTTTTAAGATTTAAGAAACCATAGATATTTTTAAATATCACAAAAACAAAGACTCTAATGTAGTCATTCAAGTCTAAAATATGATTTCTCGAAATCTCTCACATAGATTTGATCAAGAGCGTGACTACAATCTAAAGAGAGTCAATAAAATCAAATAATGAGCCATGTGATGATCAACTCATAATCAAAATAATTTTGCAAAACACATTTGCAAATTATAATCACATGCTCCAATATCAAATGCATTAACACTAACATTTTGCAAATAACCCGAAAAGCTATAAGATCAATCCTCCAGCCATGTAAGGATCAAAATATGATCCCGACACTTTACAAAGCACATTTGCAAATACCAACACATGCTTTAGGATTGAAACCCATAACCTCTAGCTTATTTGCAAACCACATTTGCAAATAACAAATCATTATTTTACAAAAAACACATTTTGCAAATATAAAACACAAACTTTACTTAGCCTTTGTGATGATCAGCACATGATCAGGTCACAAGCTAAAACACCGATGAATGAGCTCTCACCTTTTGCAACACATACAAAACTTAGCTCCACGCAAAAACCACATAAATCAAATTACATGAGTTATCACCTTTTTGCAACATATGCAAATCCATAGCTCCATTTAAAAACCAAATCGATTAAGATTCAATAAGAAGTAAGCATGAGTTCCCTTATTTGCAACACATGCAAATACTTAGCTTATGCAAAATCCAAACAAGAGAGTGAGCTAGAGTGAACCGGATTGAGTTCATCAACACATGGTGAAATTCAAGCTATAAGATTCAACCCCTCTTAATAGTACAACACCTAACTAGCAACCCGGTCTCCCATCCAAACATAGAGACTGGTAAAAGACTATGAACACATACTTAGCCCTAACTAATTATACCTTTACCTCTGGCACATCCACTTGGAGCTTTTATGATTTCCACCATCTTCTCTCCAAGCCGGGTTCTCTCTTCTAATTTATCAACACATGATGAACTTCCACTCTTCTTCTCTTTGGGATAATCTCTTAAAGCTTATCAACACATGATGACTTCTTCTTCCCTGATTCTTTATTTTTTTGGACTCAACCTACTTCACAACTCATAGAAGATTGTTAGTCCAACAAACACGGTTGTCTTAATCATCAATTGCACTCCATTAACACATAATGGATGCCCCCGAAATTGATTGAGCACAACCCAAAGATAATTTATTGAAAGATTAATTGTGTCTTGAGTATACTAATACAACTAATGCTTCATTAAATTCAAGAGCTTTTGATTGCCCTAAGATCAACAAAGTGAAACATCAACTCATGATTAGTTCTTTGTTGATTTAATGGCAACCAAACATAATTTAAATTGAATTTAAATTGTCATGAGTATATATTAACTACACAAGTTTCATATACTCATTTTGATGGAATAAAAGTAATGATCTAATTTATATGGAGTGGTGGAAAGGGATCAATACTCTTAATACCATCAACAATAGAATAATCTCCATTAAATATGTGTATATAAATAATTGAACTTGAATCAATATGCACATATTCAAATTTTGAGATTGCTTTGGAGTTTATCCTATATTGCCATGAGTATACTAAAACTACACAAGTTAAATATACTCAAAGGATTATTTCAAATGATCCTTGATATAGAAAGATGAATTAGATCAATACTATTGAAATATCAAGGTAAAGTATGGACAACCCCTAAATGTGTGCATTCATGTATATATAGAATTGAAGCATTAATGCACACTAGTTCAATGCTCGTGCGTTGCTACAGAAAATAAAATTAGTAATGAAATATAAAGGTCAAGCAATAAAATAAAATCTTGCTACAAGATTAAACATCTATTTCTCCCTATTACTAAAATTTTTATGGTTTCTCCTCCGACATAATAAAAACCAAATATATTGTGCATAGTACATAAGGCATTCATGACGTTAGAAAATATTTAGAAATAATATTCGTGGTATATGTTCTAGGAGATCTGAACCACTCGACATGTGCATTGCTATTAGAACACTGTACAAATTAGGATATGTGCAGATTCCATGTATCAGTCAGCTGGTGCCCTAAGCAGGCAGGCTGGCTGGCTTGAGAAAACAAAGTGTAATACCGCAAATCTTCTATGCCAGGGTTTTCGGCTAGAAATGTTTTCCACCTTCTTGATTCAAGGTTCTGTCGTCGCGCAGTTATTAATTCTATTAGAGGTTTTGGGTTTTTTCGTAAAACTTATCAGAGTGGGTGTTTTCTCCGAGCCGTATCTATTCTACGGCAAGTTTTACTTAAAAAGAGTTTGAATTTCTATCTCTGGATTTTGTGGGTTGGTGGTCTTTAGAATCTTGTGCATCTTTTACTTTTTCCCTAACCTTTTGATTAATAGCACCCAAGTGATGGAGTATAAAAGGAAGAGAGGAATAAAGAGGAAACCCTAGTTGTTTATATAAAAAAAAAGAGAAAGGAGAGGGAGGGCTCCTGGTCCAGCCGCCTCCATTTTTTCCAAGTGCGCGCGTGCGTCCAACTCCTCCCGGCCACGCCCGGCCAGCCACGCCCTTGCTGCGCCTACACTGGGGACAAATTGGCAGAGTTGTACATGACAAAGGTAGTGTATTTGCATGGAGTACCCAAGAAAATTGTGTCGGATAGAGGTACTCAGTTCACCTCAAAGTTTTGGCAAAAGTTGCATAGTTCATTGGGCACGAACCTTAACTTCAGCACAGCATATCATCCACAAACAGACGGCCAGACCGAAAGGGTAAATCAGGTTTTAGAAGATATACTCAGATCCTGCGCTTTGACAAACAAGATAAGTTGGGATAAGAATTTGCCTTATGCAGAGTTTTCATACAACAATGGATATCAATCAAGTATTCAGATGTCACCTTTCGAGGCATTGTATGGACGCAAGTGTCGAACACCACTTTATTGGAAGGAAACTGGAGAAGGAAAAGTGTTTGGACTAGATGTACTCAAGGAGGCAGAAGAACAAGTGAGGTGGATCCAGCAAAAATTAAAAGCTGCTCAAAGTCGACAGAAAAGCTACGCTAATAACCGATGTCGGGACCTGAAATTTGTCGCGGGCGACTTTGTGTATCTGAAAGTTTCACCAATGAAAGGAATCAAACGATTCCGGGGTAGCGGAAAGCTTGCACCTAGATATATTGGACCGTTCAAAGTTTTGGCCAGAAAAGGCGAGGTGGCGTATCAATTGGAATTACCAACACAACTAACTGACGTGCATGATGTATTTCATGTCTCTCAGCTAAGAAAATGTCTTCGAGTACCAGAGGAACACATGTCCTTAGAACAGTTAGATTTACAGCAGGATCTTTCTCATAAGGAATATCCAATACAGATTTTGGATGAGGCAGTTCGCAAAACTCGCAGCAGAAGTATCAAATTCTGCAAGGTGCAGTGGAGCAACCATACCGAGAGGGAGGCTACCTGGGAGCGTGAAGAGGACCTACGAGTAGAATTCCCAAATATTTTTCCCAACTCTATCGAATCTCGGGGTCGAGATTCTGTTTAAGGGGGGTAGGTTTGTAACATCCTCATTTTTCTTAAAAAAACACGCTTGTAGCATTAGTAAAAAAAATAAAAGATAATAAAAAAAAAATAATAATAAAATAAAATCTTTTTATAATAAAAACATTAGAAAAATGAGAATGTTCTTTTCAAATATTTTCAAAAACTTGACTTATAAATTAAGTTTGTTGATTTTATAAAGATTTGTACAAGTGTCTAATTTACTAAAAGAATTTTTGTAGAAAATCTTTATATTGAAAAATTCCAAAACCAAGTTTATTGGGTTCCAAATATTCCCTAGTATTTTAGAGAATTTTTCCAGGATTTTTAGAGCCTTTTTACTATTTGATCCCAAGCGCTTACTATTCTTAACAATATTCAAATTCCAAAGAAAATGGAAGGCCACGTGTATTGAACTGTAGCGTCGTCTTCTTCGTTCCAGCGTTTCCAGAGAAAAATGTTTTCTTCTCTCTCCTCCATTAGAGCAACCGAAGAGCTTCTGCATCTCCGTCATTTAAGCACCAAAAATTCTAGAAAAATCATATTAAGAATCCTCATCGCATCCTTAATCTTCGACAACCATTTCTCAGATTAAAACCCCACTATTTGCTCTTTAATTTCCACCAAATCTTCATTGCGGCTGTTTCCTGTTCTCGCCTCAAATGCGTCCCCTCTGGTCTTCCGTTCGCACTATAAAAGGGAGCCTTGGCTGTCTCTCTTCGTCGCTAACCCATTCCCCCACTCCAAAAGAGCTACCTCATCCTTGTTCCACCGGATTTTGCAAAAGATCGAGTGCGTTCTTATTCGAACGTACTGTTTTTCGGCCGCCGTTGCCGATTAGTCATTCCTCCGCCGCCGTCGTCGTCGTCGGTAAGTTCGCCATGCCGTGCCACCACCACTCGGCCGGACAGTCAGCTTTCCGGGCTTCTCTTCCTCCACGCCGGCCATCTTTTGTGTTCTGCATCGCGCATGAACAGTGCTGCTACAGTAATCATGAGCTACAGTAAAAACCCTCATCCGTTAGTAGTACGTGTTCTTTTCACTAAATTGTGATTTTTGTTATTTTCGTCGCAAACTCGTTTTAGCTCCAAATTATATAAAACAAATTTTGTTAATCAGAAAAAATTAATACCTATTGATGATAATTTTTTTGAAATTTTGTAAATAAATTTATCTTGTCAAATTATTCGTGGAATATCTAAATTTATGAATTTTCTACCTCTTAAAATATATGTCCAAAAATGTTGAAATAAATTTTATAAATCTTTTAAAATGCTAAACTATAGATCTGGAAGTTTTCATGAAGTTATGAATTAATTTAATTTTCTGTATTTCCCAAATGTGTGTTTATTCGTTGTTTTCCGTGCGATAGAAACGTTTGACGCCGACGCCGTCGCTGACCAACAAGAAGAAGACAACTCTCTCCTCGCTGACCAAGGCAAGTTCCCAGCAAATTTTTGCAAGTTTTCTTGAAGCATGTTGATCCATGTTTTGAAATACTTTGTAGATTTACAAACTTGCATGCTATGTTGATTACAAAAAAAAATATATTATGATAGATTGTAGTTAAATACCTTGTTAATATGTATGCTTGCTACATATTTATCCATTTGTCCTTTGGCTGCCCTAGAATAATTAATTATAATATAAATGGCTTGACACCTTGTTTAGTATAATAGTAGTGCTTAGTTATGCTAGATACTATTTGTATGTTTAATTGAAGGCTTGTTACTTGAAATTCTAAATGATTGAGTGAAAATATTATTTAAGAAGGGCAGTTGGTGCTGCCAGTTTGGTAAAATAAAAGAAAAGATTTGGTATTTAAAAACTTGAATAGGGTGGAAGGTTGCATGGCGGGTGTAGAATGCACGAGACTCGGGTTTGAGTATGTACCGCCCTAGTCATCCTAATGACTGATCCCTTGTGATTGTCAAACAATGTACAACAGTGTGGCCGTGGGTTCCGGTATGGGACGGGCTTGGCCGAGTAGCTAGTGAAAACTTAATTAAGGCATGCCAGATGGTGGAGTAGGCGTGGTTGGAGCCACAGGAGTCCTACAGGCGCAAGAGGGGGCTTCCATTATGGTTGTAGCTATTTGGCGGTGAAACCTCAGCGGGCGTGACTTAGTTAAGATGTAGCTAGAGAAATGGCCATGTGATTTTCACTTTGGGTTATATGCCAAAGGAAGTGTATGACCAAAAAGAGTGAAATATCCCTCGCGGGTAAAGCGTGCAAGCTCTGCAGAGTAAACAAACTATTTGAATAGCCTTACCCCACGATCAAGGGTGGACAGAGGGCGTTGTCACATGGTAGATTTCCCCTATTTGGTTTCAAAATCAGATTTTTTATAAAATGAAGCACGGTTGGAGCTGTGAATGTTTTGATTTGATAAAAGTCCGTGGTTGGAGCCACGAGGAAAAGATTTCAAAAGAAAACCACGGTTGGTGTTGTGGAAAAGTATTCTCAAAATAAAACCATGGCCAATGCCGTGAGATGGTTTATGTTTTCTTTTTCCACGGTTGGAGCCGTGTCCTGAAAAGTTTGAAACTCTTATTTCTTAAAAGAAAATAGTTTTGAAAACTGCTCTTCAAAATTCTAGGATAAAATCTTAAAAATTAGCTTTTTGCAAATTAACCAATGCCCTCCCTTGAATTAAACTACATACTGCATTTCTTTCCGGACTTGTTGAGTATGTTGCATACTCACCCTCGCTTTTCATTGCGGGGCTGCTTATTCCATAAAGCAGATCAGGAGATTAGAGATAGCTATCCAAGAGCCTGCATCCCACTGTTCGACATCTGCGATGATGGCTTTGAAGAGGAGGATCATCCAGACGTCTAGGATCATGTTTTCTCCAGTCTTTGCCTGTGGTGTCTTGGACTTCGCTTCGTCAAGTTTTTTTGCCAATTTAATGTTTCCGTTGCTGTATGACCTACGGGTCCAACTTTTGTAATAATGGGCCATGTCAGCCAGTACTCTGAATTAAATTTTTATTTATCGCATGGTTATGGTCCATACTGTTATGATCTATGTGTACTAGCTATTGATCCAGGGACTAGTACAGGTAAACACAGTTGGAGCCCGTATCCTTTTTGCGGGTTCCGACATAGGTCTTCGTGAGAATGAATTGGTATTGCATGCGGTTTTGATTCCCATTAAATTGTGAGCTTGAGGTACTGGCATATTTGAAGTAGAATATATGTTCTGTGTTTTTTTTGATGTGGTTGGCATTGATGTATAGTAGATTTTCTTGTAGATGAGCCATTATATGGGATTCTGAAAATGTGGAAATGCTTGTCGTGATAGTTGTCTAGTTTGTGCTTTATTATTGGATTGGAGCTTAGAAAGTGTAATTAATCTGCACATCTCTGGTGTTGTTTTTTATAATATTGCTTGCTACATTCTCCAGAAACATACGTCAAGCACCATGTAATATTGATATGCATCTAACAGTAAAAGAAAAAAAAATCATTGTCACAACTCTATACAAGGTTTCACTCTGGCGTTCCATCCCATGTGCGTTTGGCTTTGCAGCACTGGAGATTTTATTTTATTTTTCCATATCATTGTAGAATTTCGTTTCTATATATAGTTTACTGTACAAGACTGAATCTAGAGATGTTCATACGACTCCTGGTCCAACTGGCCTATTGCATTAAAATGGCCATGCCATCTCTTCTGGAGCCTAGTATTCTTGGTTGTGCATACTATTCTGGTATATGGTAGTTGTCACTTTGGGGCCATTACCTGATATGCCAGTCACTTATAAATCTAATGATGATCATAGCAACTAGTATCAGAGACCCTTCCTCATTGACACAAGTTGTTGAGGGTTGTTACCGACAATAATGAAAAGGGGGCTAGGCGCTGGATCCAAACTCGATGGTAGCACAAGACATGGGAATTATACAGGTTCGGGCTCTCACGGTGGAGATAATACCCTAGTCCTATGCTCTGGGATTATGATTGGCTAGCTTATTTGCTGATGATCTTTTTTGTTCTCTTCTTCCGTCCCCTCCCTTTATATAACAGGGCGGAGGCGGTTTACAAAAGAGAGTCCTACTCGGACTCGAGGTGGAGTTTTATATCTTTACATCTATTCCGACTACGTATTAGTTTGGATTACAATCATCTCCTGCCTAATACGACTCGGTTTCCTTAACTAGGATCTGTCATGATTCTTCACACCTTGCTCAGCCCAAGCTGCCTCCGGCCTCTTGTAGTCGGCCTGGCCTAGCTTCACCTGGTCGGGCCTCGCAGGCCTGCCTTGTGGTCTCCCGGGGTGTACATGCCCCACAGTAGCCCCCGAGTGCTTCATGATCGAGTGCCTGCTTGCGGCCAAGTCTTCCCGAGTGCTTTTGGCCGAGTGCTTGTCGCTGGGCGAGGAGGTCACGAAGAACTCGACGAAATTCTTTATGCGATTATTCCGAGCTGTCTCTGACCCAGTTTACCAGGCTGACTCGTTATTTGGTATGTTTCCTGTGCGCACCGGTACTCAGCCGAGTGGTTTTAGCGCATCTGGGCGCATAACCCTTGGCTTTTTTACAGAGCGCATCTCAGCCTGCCCATCTGGTATCTGTCGTCGCCCTTCTTAGGGTCACATGATCTTCATACCTTGTAGGCGTCTGTTTTCAAAGTCATCTTTACGGTACCTGACTTCGTTCTCTGAACGTCATCAGCTTACAGCCTATCATGAGGCATACCATAAGAGGATGTTATTCCTTGGGTGGTACCCGTAATCCCTTGTGTCACGGGCTTCTGGCTTTTGGCCCATCTTGGGGCATATCATTTCCCAATTCAATTTTTTTGGGCCGTTGGCGATCGTGCACGACGTGCGTGCCCGCCGGCCCACCCTGAAGTGCTCCCTAGGGCGGCTTCAGGACATGGGAAGGATGATGCGGTTTCCCGCTCGAGGCGAGAGTCGGCGCCGCTTCCCCATCAATATGAAGCAAATGAAGTGGCTTTGCACTGTTCCCATTTTCCCCCTTTGTTCTCCAATCTTCTTCCCTCGCGACCTCCGCCGCTAGGGTTAACTCTTCTTGTCACCCTAATCTCACGCGATCGCGAGGCTTCTTCGTTCCAGGATGTCGTCTCCTTCTCCTGCAACCGTTCACCCGTCCGCCTCGACCAAGGATTGGGCTACCTCGGTAACGACGGAGGGGCGGCTGGAGGATTTAGTAAGCGTCGGTGTTTTTCCGCCATTGGTGATGCTCGCCGCTCGCCCTGCTGCAGGTGAATTATGCCCTACCCCTCGTGCTGAGGAGGTAGTTGTCTTTGAATCCTTCTTTATGTGTGGGCTTGGTCTTCGGCATTCCCCTTTCTCCGCGGCATTCTTGAATTCTATGGGATCGAGCTAACTCATCTTAACCCCAACTCTATTCTCCAAATTGCTGCCTTCGTCAACCTCTGTGAGGCCTTCCTTGGTATTCGCCCCCACTTCAATCTCTTTCACCACCTTTTCCTTCTTAAGCCTTTTCCTAATAAGAACTCCCCCAAAGTGGTTGGGGGTGCCGGGTTCCAACTGAGGGACGGTATGAAAAAGCCTTACTTTAACATTCCTTTCAAGACCTCGAATAAGGGTTGGCACCAAGAGTGGTTTTATTGCGCCAATCCTGATCCTCCATTGCCCACCTTTACTGGGACGCCACCCAAGCCTTCTCCTGACTAGACATCGCTTCCCCGAGATGATGGGATGGACCAAGTGATTGATCTCATGGGGCTGATTGCTAAGTTGAAGGAAAATGGGCTCACTGGTATGGCCGTCGTTGCCAACTTTTGTACCCGCCGAATTCAACCTCTCAAGGACCGAGTTCATCCTGGGTACGAGTATGAGGGTCCCCACGATCCTACGTGGGAGGTTTCTGAGGAAATTATCTCAGCGGCGTTCTTCGGTCGCGCCGCCGATTTTTTCGCCCCAAACGAGAAGATCGTTGTTCCCAGAAGCCCAAGACCTTTTACAAAGCTCAATCCTGCACCTTCGGTAAGGGATCTTCATCGTCTCCCCGTGCTGAACCTTCTGGCTTTTGTTAGGACCTTGATCTGAATATGTGTCTTCTTTGTCGTACTTGTAGGGACGTGATGCCTTCTTTTCCGATGCGCCGCTCCCTGAATTCCCTGTACATAAGGGTGACAAGCGAAACTTCCCCGCCCGCGCTTCTTCCGCTGTCCCGATTGCGAAGCGGAGCAGAGTGAACGAACCTGATGATGATCCTGTTGGAAAAGGGAAAAATCCGGTTGTTCGCAAGGCTAAGAGGAAGCAGTCGGTGAAAGATGCACGTCCGACTGGTGGTCCAAAGATCCGGGACCCTGCGACCGTGTGGCCTCCTCCTCCGGCTTCTTCCTCTTCAAGCCAGTCTGTGGGACCCGAAGTGTTTAAGCCCCCGGCTCATCCTTCGGTTGAAAGTGTGCCTTCTCCTGCGCGCTCGACTGGAACTCCCTCGTTTGCTGCGCAAAGTATGCCTGCAGGGACTCCTGCTGGTAGTCCTTCCGCCCGGAGGGGTTTAAAGTGCAAAATAACAAGATCCAACAGGTTGGATTTTCTTGCTATCCCTTCCTTGTTCCCCTGGACCGTGTATTGATCGTTTCTTCTCGTAGGGATCCTGTTGATGAAGTCCTTCGCGAAACACCGCATCTGGAGCCTCCGGCGACTATCCACGGGGGTGACTCCGGCACCGTGGAGGCTGAGAGATTGGTTGATGCTGCGTCCGCTGCTTCTAACATTGCCGCGGAACCAGTCGGAACGGTCCTCCCGACAGCCCCCGAGGCTGCAAGCAGCGAAGCCAATTTGGAGCCGAGTGGTTCCCAACCGCCTTTCCTTCTCGGACCGACTATCCTCGCCGCATCCCCCGTCAATGCTATTGTTCCTTCTTTGATGCCAGAAGATCCTCCCACCCCTCCTCTCCCATCACCACCGCGTGAAGAAATCCCCCCGCCTCCACGCCCGAAATCTCCGGTGCGGGCCGCGTTTGTTGATGATGACGGTGATGTGATCCTTTTGGATGGTGAGGACGAGGATAAGGATTGGGAGTCGTTCTGCGACGCCGCCTACACCTGTTATCATCTTGGCAATGTGAGTTGTCTTTGCTGCGCTTTCTTTAAGAGTCTTCTTATTGTTTAGCTCGAAGCCTATCATTGCTTTGTCGTCTTCAGCGCTTGTCGTCTTTCGCCAAAGACCGGAACTTCCTTCTTCGAAAATTACTCCCGAGGATGAAAATGAGGAAGGATTATGCTGCCGAAGTTGAGCAGATCCGTACTGAGCTGGAGGGGGAACTCACACGCACCCGCGTGGAGAATCGAGAGGAATTGGAATGGCTTCGAAGTCGAATCCAGTCTCTCGAGGCGGAGAAATTGAACCTGATTAATTTTTCTGATGGTAATCCTCTTGTCCGAGTGCCTTGAACCCCGACTCTATTCTTCGTCTTCTGATGTCTCGGTCCTCGCCTTTTTCCAGATTTCGGGAAAAGCTCGAGTCCTCTCTTTCCCGAAATGAGGAACCGAAGAGAGCTGAAGAAGATGCCAAGAAATAAGTGGCCAGGCTGACAAGAGAATTGGAAGGTGTGCTTTCAATTTTTTCTTTTGCCTTGTCGTTCTTCTTTTGGCGGTTTCGGGCTTACCCGACTGGTATCCTGCAGTGCATCGGGTCAACTCGCAAGCTCAGTACCAAGCTCTTGATGACAATATCAAATATATTGAAGCGCGAGTCAACCGTCTCCAAATGGGTTCTGAGAGGATGCTGCGAATCCTGAATCCTGACGAAGCCGGCACCAGCGATGTCCCTTATGACGCCGATATCACAATTCAGAGGCTGGAAGAAGCCCCTAAGAAGCTTACTGCGCACTTGGAGGACATCGCGATTACAAGCGCCTGCCAGGTGTTGGCGATCACCAAGTCCTTGTATCCGGGGGTGGAGCTCGAGGTCACGAGGGTTTGCCGTCTTGTTGATGACGATCAAGCACTCGCCCTTATGGATGAAGTCAAGGACACTGCTTCTGTTTTGGTTAAAAACTTGGACCTGGGTCCTGTGTAATCTTCTGTTTGTACTGGACATGCATTGTGGCTTTTTCTGCTTCCTCGGGCTAATTATTCCAATGTTGAAAAGTTCCCCCCGGGCCTGGATTTGCCATGTGAAAAATGTCTAATTCCTGTTTTAGTGCATCCGTTAGGCTTGGGCCCATTAAGAGGCATGCTTGGCGTCTTGGCCCGTCTTGAAATCTTCGTTCATTATGGCACCTGACTCCCCTCAAGACATGTGCGACGTTACGTCTAGCACGCCCGGGAGGTGAACCGTTCCCGCCTCAACGACAGGCATCGTTTTGAGCGAGAGCAAGTCTCTCTCCAGGGACAGACGTTGCCCTGTATAAGAGCGAACTCGGCCTCGATTTTTGCGATTTGCAGCGCACTACCATCCTCCGCCGGTTTGTTCCTCTTCTTTCTTCAAGAGCTTCTTCTTGTTTCTTTGAAACGCTCGTCCGTTCGCCTTCCTCTTTGCTTGATTTTTTCATTTTTCATGCTTATGGAATTGTGACCGCTGGTTGATCGTTTGCAGGTTTCTCTCTTCTTCTTCCTCATGGATTCTTCTTCTTCTGAGGATCTCTGTCCCTTGTCTCTCCTTCCAGAGTCCCCGGGTCCGCCGGTTCAACCGTGGATCGAGAACATGTTCTTCAATTTTGGAGATGACGCCCCTGCGGAGCCTGAGGACGAACTTGCCGAGCTCTGGGCTGAATATGATCTCGCCATGGCGGAGGCTGCGGAGCAGGAGGCCGTCGCCCGGGACACCGTCGCCGTCGACGTCTTGATCGAAGTTGTCCCTAGGCTCGCTGAAGCCAGGGATGCCCTCATTGAGGCCGTGGGGCGCGCGCGCCGAGGGTAGATTTTTTCTTATTTCTGCAAGGAAAGTAGCACTTTTGTTGTATATATCTTTTATGCTCTCTGGACAATGCTGGGCTTTTGTAATATTGTTTTAGTCACTGCTTGCTTTTTCTTTTTTCCTAGTTTAGATCTTTTCGACTTTCCCGAGTGGTTTTTATCCTTCCTTATGCTTAAGCACCCCATCCGATTAGTCTAGCCCCCGAGCATCGCGAGTTGGCGCCTGACCCTTTTCCCTCGGGCATGCTTTTCGTCAGGTGACTAGATTTTTTCGTTCGAGGTATCACAATCAGAAGTTTAGAGCACTCGGACTTAGTCGCGACCATGGAGGAAAAAAGGATAGGAATTGGTTTGCACGCAGGGTTGCACATGTGCAACACTATTAGGTGTCGCCCCCGACTTACTGCTTAATTGAGTATCAATTGAGTAGCAAGTCAAAATAAAAATTCTGACACATAGCATTCCTTGAAACGAGTAATCTTCCCAGTAGAGTTGCGCATGCGCAACACTATTAGGTGTAGCCCCCGACTTACTGCTCAATTGAGTAGCAATTGGGTAGCAAGTCTAGGAAAAGATTCAACATTCATAAAACATTTTAAGAGTAAAAACGACGTAGCTGCTCTATGTTCCATGAGTTGCTGATGATGGCGCCGTCTTCTCGCTTAAGCCTGTAAGCTCCCGGACGTGTCACTTCGTCGACGATGTAGGGGCCTTCCCAGCTCGGGGATAACTTGTGTTCATGCTTCCGATTCTTTATTAGGACCAAATCACCCTTGGAGAACGCTCGGTTTCGAACGTTTCGATCGTGGTAGCGGCGCAGGGCCTAGAGGTATCTGGCCGACTGGAGCGCAGCGACCTCCCTTGCCTCCTCCAATCGATCAATGTCTTCCATTCTGCTTTCCTCCGACTCGGCCTCCTTGAAATTCCGGACCCGAGGAGATTCGAAGGTCAATTCGGTGGGGAGGACCGCTTCTGAGCCGTATACCAGGAAAAAAGGTGATCGCCTTGTAGCCTCGGCTGGGTGGTTCTCACCCTAGAGTCTGAAGGCAATTCTTTTACCCATCGGGTGGCGTCACGGTTTGAGGCGGTCGAAAATTCGTGCCTTTAAGCCTGCAAAGACCATGCCGTTTGCCCTTTCTACGACCGTTGCTCTTTGGATGAGCCACGGAGGCGAAGCAAAATTTGATGCCGAGCTCGTCGCACCAGTCTTGAAATTCTTCTCCTCGGAATTGGGTCGCATTGTCCGTGA
Source organism: Guadua angustifolia (assembly GCA_036346375.1). Taxonomy (NCBI): domain Eukaryota; kingdom Viridiplantae; phylum Streptophyta; class Magnoliopsida; order Poales; family Poaceae; genus Guadua; species Guadua angustifolia. Next base: position 23,145,032 of record CM070522.1, read on the forward strand.
TAATCCTGTTTGGCACGTTGAACCTTACCACGATTTCTTGAAAAAATTATTTGGCTTTGGCCGCTGTGATTGTAGCCACTGGCTTTGCTTCTATCCACTTGGTGAATTTATCGACGGCGACAAAGAGATGGGTGAAGCCGCCTTGAGCCTTCTTCAATGGGCCGACCATGTCGAGCCCCCAGACTGCAAACGGCCAAGTGATCGGAATTGTCTGCAGCTTCTGAGCGGGCACGTGTATTTGGCGAGCAAAAAACTAGCATCCTTCACAGGTTCGGACGATGTCCTCCGCATCAGTCACGGCAGTCGGCCAGAAGAAGCCTTATCGATATGCCTTGCCCACCAGTGTGCTTGACGCCGCGTGATGCCCACAGATTCCTGAATGGATTTCTCTGAGTAGGTTTTTTCCTTCTTGCTCTGATATGCATCGCCTTAGAACTCCGGAGGCGCTTTTTCGGAATAATTCTTCTCCTACTACCATGTAATTCTTACTACGTCGCGAGATGTGTTCTGCCTCTGTTCGGTCTTCTGGAAGTTCGTCCCTTAAGAGGTAATTGAGAAAAGGGGCCGTCCAATCTGCGTTGATGACTAAGATCTCTTCTTCAATGGGTGTTTCTTCTGATTTGCTTTGTTCCTGCTTTTGGCTTATTGAAGGTTTATGGAGCTCTTCGACAAACACACCAAATGCTTCAAGCCGAGTGGACCCAAATTGCCAATTAAATCTGCTTTTCCGTTGTCACGGTGAGCACATGAATGAGCTCCGGCCCGTCGAACTTGCCCTCCAGCTTCCGTACCTCCTGGCAGTATGCTGCCATGTTATCTTCGACGCACGACCAATCCTTTTGTACTTGATTAATTACCAATATGGAGTCGCCCCGAATAGTTAGCCGCCGGACACCAAGGGATATCGCGATGCGAAGCCCGTGGATGAGTGCCTCGTACTCGGCGGCATTATTTGACGCCGAGAAGTGGATCTGAAGGACGTATTTCAGGCGCTCACCTGTTGGAGAGATGAGGACCACGCCGGCTCCTGCGCCGCTGAGCATGAGGGATCCGTCGAAATACATTGTCCAGTATTCCAACTCTTCAATGGTCATCGGAGTTTGTAATTCTATCCATTCGGCGGTGAAGTCGGCAAGTATTTGAGACTTTATTGCCGTTCGCGGCCTGAAGGAGATTTCAAAAGGCCCCGAGCTCGACCGCCCACTTTGCAATTCTCCCGGTGGCCTCCCGATTGTGGAGTATGTCCCCAAGCGGGAAGGTGGTGACCACCAAAATTGGATGCTCTTGGAAGTAGTGCTTGAGTTTGCGAGAGGCGAGCAACACGGCGTACAATAGTTTTTGTACCTGTGGGTAGCGCACCTTGGACTCTCCCAGCACCTCGCTGATGAAATAGATTGGCCGCTGGATTTTCTGGAGGTGCCCTTCTTCCTTCCGCTCTGCCACGATTGCAGCGCTGACTACATGAGTCGTCGCGGCAATGTAGAGCAAAAGGGGCTCTTCGGGCATTGGAGGAACCAAAGACAGGGGATGACAAGAATGTCTTCGCCAAAGCTTCTTTGTGCCTCGGTGGTCCATTGAAAGTTACCCCGCTTCTTGAAGTTTGAAAAGGGCATTCCTCGTGATCCTAGCCGAGAGATGAATCTGCCGAGTGCCACCATGCATCCGGTGAGCTTCTGGACGTCCTTCTGACTGGTTGGAGGTTTCATTTTTAGAATTGCATTGATCTTTTCTGGGTTCGCCTCGATGCCACGCTGTGACACAATGAATCCGAGTAATTTCCCTGATGGGACTCCAAAGACACATTTTTCCGGGTTGAGCTTCATCTTGTAAGCCCTTAGGCTTTCGAAGGTTTCAGCTAAGTCAGATATGAGGTCTTCCTTCGCACGAGTCTTGACAACAACGTCGTCGACATACGCTTCCATGTTGCGCCCGATCTGGGAGTGAAAACATCGCTGTATCGCGCGTTGATAAGTTGTGCCAGCATTTTTCAAACTAAACAGCATCGTGACGTAGCAGAATGCGCCGAACGGAGTGATGAATGAGGTCTTGATGCAATCTTCCTTTTTTAGCCTGATCTGGTGATATCCCAAGTAGGCATCCAGAAAACTGAGGAGTTCGCAGCCCGCCGTCGAATCTACCACTTGGTCAATACGAGGTAGCCCGAAAGGATCTTTCGGGCAGGCCTTGTTGAGATCGGTGTAATCAACGCACATACGCCAGCTTTTATTCTTTTTGCGAACAAGCACTGGGTTCGCCAGCCAGTTGGGATGGTACACTTCTTTTATGAAACCTGCTGCTAAAAGCTTCGTGATTTCTTCCCTAATGGCTTCTTTCCTGTCTTGAGCAAATCTTCGGAGCCGTTGCTTGATGGGCTTGGCCTTCTCGTCAACGTTCAAAGAGTGCTCGATCACCTCCCTGGGAACACCGGGCATATCGGATGGTTTCCACGCGAAGATGTCCCGGTTGGCCCTAAGAAAGGTGACGAGCGCGTCTTCCTATTTGGGGGTGAGGCCTGCCCGATCAGGGCTGTCTGGGCGGAGTTGGACTGGTCGAGGATTACCTTCTTGGCCCCCTCGTCAGGCTTCAGGCTTGTCTTGACCTGCTTCTTGGTCGGTACTTCTCCTTCGTCTTCTTGGTGTGCCGTTGCCTGCCGGATCTTCTCTCTATCATCTGCCACCTCTTGAGCTTCGGCCATCTCGCAGCTTTCTCTGTCGCAGACGAACGACTTCTTGACATCGCCACGGATGGAAATGATGCCCTTTGGCCCTAGCATCTTCAGGACGAGATAAGTGTAATGAGGCACGGCCATGAATCTGGCCAAGCCGGGCCTTCCCAAGATGGCATGATATGCCGTCTGGAAGTCGGCTACTTCAAAGTTGAGGTACTCTGTCCGAAAATTCTCCTTGGTTCCAAACGTGACCGGCAAGGTGATTTGTCCGAGTGGGATCGAAGAAGTTCCGGGAATTACTCCATGGAATGGTGATGAACCCCGCTTCAGCTCGGAACGGGGAATCTTCATATCGTCGAAAGTTTTGGAGAAGAGAACATTGAGCCCACTCCCTCCGTCGACCAGCACCCTCTTGAGTTTAACATTGCGCACCACCGGGTCCAACACCAGTGGAAATCTTCCAGGATAAGGGATGTGATCCGGGTGATCCGAGCAGTCAAAAGTGATGGGGACCTCGGACCATCTGAGATACTGGGGAGCCACTGGCATGACGGCGTTGACGTCCCTGGCCGTGAGTTTTTGCTTTCGCTTTGACTCGTAAGCCATTGAGCCTCCATAAATGTAGTTGAGCTCACGTTCCATCTTTTGATATTCGCCTTCATCATCTTCAAGGGGATCTTGTTTTTTCTTCTCTTCATCTTTTGCTTCGCCTCTGGTTGGTCGTTTTCTGGATTCCTTGGCGAACCTCCTCAAAGTGAAGCAATCTTTTGCAGCGTGTTTACCTTTTGGATGAAAAGGACAAATAGCTTCCATCACCGTATCGTAGTCGTCGGTGCGTGGTGCGCGATGCCGGCCTTGCTCGGTTGCCGCCACTATCTCTTCAGGCTTCCGCTTCCTGTCACGCTGTCTTGATGACTCGGCGTAATCTTTCTTATCTTTATGTCGTGGGCGATCATCTTGCCGTTCGGCCAAAGCATCTGAGGCCGTCGCATAACGATCCGCCAGCTCGAACATCTCCCTTACCGTGGTCGGCGGCTTTCTAGACATCTTCTTGATCAGGTCGGGGTCATTGACACCCTTCTGGAATGCCGCGATGACTGCTGCTTCCGAAATATCCCTGATCGTATTCTTCTTTTGCATGAAGCGCCGGATGAATTCTCGGAGCGTCTCGTTCCTTTAATGGCGGAGCTGGTATAGGTCCCATTGCATTCCAGGTCGCTCGTAAGTGCCTTGGAAATTGGTGATGAATTGTTCACAAAGATCCTCCCAAGAATATATGGAATTTGCCGAAGTCCTGTGAGCCATGCTTGAGCCGAAGAGGTGAGCATGACTGGGAGGTAATTAGCCATCACATTGTGATCGCCCCCGGCAGCCATGATCCCAAGAGAGTAAACCTGGAGCCAAGCTTCTGGATCTCTTTCTCCGTCAAATTTGGTGATGCTCTTTGGATTGAATCCTTTGGGCCAAACCACTCGGTGAAGGCGAGGGGTGAAAGCCCGGATGGCCTCAATAGGGCCATCATTGCGCCTTCGTGGAGAACGTCGATAAGGTGATTTAGCTCGGCGGTCTTCATTTTCCCCTCCGTAATGGCGGAGGTTATTGCGGCGACTGTCCCGGTCGTCGTGGCCAATGCCAAAATGTTCATAGTCATCTCTGCGTCTACGGCGCTTTTCATCTTCCCGGTCACGCCGTCTGGCGTTTAAATCCACGCGAAGGTCCCGGCTGATGCTATGCCGAACATCTTCCCCCCGTCGAAGCTCTCGCCTGTGACGACTGCGTGCCGTATTATTGCTAGCAGCCTGTGAGTTGAGGAGGCGAGTACGAGATGGCTCCTTTTCCCTTGGCTCCTCCTGGTGCTGCTGAATCGCCGCCGCCGCCACCATAGCCTGAACTTGGGCTACGATCGGAGCGGCCGGGCTGTCAGGACCAAGCAGTGGTCCTAAAGTATCAAGAAGCGTCTTGGAGGCAACGATATTCTGCTGAGGAGTATGGAAAACCGATTGGTTCCCCATCTTTGTCTGCAAGATTTCTTCATTGACATTGCGGCCTCTGTTCTGGAGGAGCCTCGCGCGGCCTTCTTGATGATGATGCTCTTCCTCTGCAGCATTTGCCGCGTCCTTCTGTTGCTGAGATTCAGTTCGCAGCTCTTCGATCATGAAAATGCCGCGAAAACTCTGAAGATTTTCCGCCCCGTCTTCTGAATCGGAGGAACATGAAGATGAGTGGGGTTGACCTTTGAATCCGAGTGGTTTCTTAGTATATTTCACCACTCGGGATTTGCCATCAGCCGGTTCCGGCTCAAGACGGGGTTCAGACCTCTGGCTTGCCGTCCGGGGACAGATGGCCATGCCTGTTCCCGATCCGAGTGGTTGTCCGGCTAAGGGAGCCTCAGAATTGCTTCCAGATTGGAACTGATCCGAATCCGAAAGGGAAAGATGGCCAAAATCGTCGGCGATGAAAATCAGACTTTCGAAGCGAAACGCTTGGGCCGGCACGAAGGTGGCCATGTTTTTGCTGGAGATCGCCATCGAGCTTGCCGAGATCGATCCTAGCGCAGCCCCTACCTGGCGCGCCAACTGTCGAGGGTTGTTACCGACAATAATGAAAAGGGGGCAAGGCGCTGGATCCAAACTCGATGGTAGCACAAGACACGGGAATTATACAGGTTCGGGCTCTCACGGTGGAGATAATACCCTAGTCCTGTGCTCTGGGATTATGATTGGCTAGCTTATTTGCTGATGATCTTTTTTGTTCTCTTCTTCCGTCCCCTCCCTTTATATAACAGGGCGGAGGCGGTTTACAAAAGAGAGTCCTACTCGGACTCGAGGTGGAGTTTTATATCTTTACATCTATTCCGACTACGTATTAGTTTGGATTACAATCATCTCCTGCCTAATACGACTCGGTTTCCTTAACTAGGATCTGTCATGATTCTTCACACCTTGGTCAGCCCAAGTTGCCTCCGGCCTCCTGTAGTCGGCCTGGCCCAGCTTCACCTGGTCGGGCCTCGCAGGCCTGCCTTGTGGTCCCCCGGGGTGTACATGCCCCACACAAGTCCTAGCTTAGTTATTGAGCATTCACAATTCAAACATAGATAATGCTTTACATTTGGTAGCTTCTTGTTCATTCCTCCAAGCTTATTTTCTTCATTATCTTTAGCATTGCTAGAGAATTATTCATATTATGAAAATGCATATTGTGACAATGAAAATAGAAATTGCTATGACCTACAGGTGATGAAATCCATGTTATGCCATTGTTAATCTTGAAATGTATAAAGTCGACTACAACAGGAACACCCCTTTAACAACACATATATGCGTTGCTAACAGTCCGTATATGCGTTGCTAGGGTCTATACCAACGCATAATTATGCGATGCCTAAAGTGGCGTTGCTAGGGTCTACTGCAACACTTAATTATGCTTTGGTAAGTCCTATTAATAACCGTTGCTAAGTTGCAACGGATATTGATGGGCTATGGCAATGCTTATATATGTTTGTACAACCTATGGACGAATAGCCTTCTATAGCTTGTTGCAATATATAGATTGTACTTGTGGCAACGCTTATATGCGTAGCAACGAATAAACCATCTAAACAATAATATTTGTAATTATTTTTATTTGGAGCCAAATAAATATATTATGCATGTGCAATGTATTTGAAGAATTCAAGATAATTTCCCATGCACACATTGAAAATAAGCGCAAATCAGCAATATATTAAAAAAATTGTTGCATTACAGAGTTCCATCCACCACTTATATATCAAATTGTCGCATTACAGAGATACTACATCTACCAATTAGTTTGGCACAACCATGTCGTACTACATAGCTCATAGAGGTTCCTTATATGTATGCGAGCTCATTAGCCCAAGACAACTGCGATTGGAATTGCCCCCATGACTTGAATTCAGATCAACTTTGCATTGTGGTGGTTGAACAATGATTAGTTGAGAAGGAGCATGTCACCAGAAATCATCAACAGGAACGACAAAGTGAATTATTGTAGAAAAAGGAGCACAACTACAAGGCCTAACAGTTCATTGCAGCCTTCTCAAATTCAAGCACAATCCATAAAACTAAAACACTTGCTATCAACCTATACATTATAAAAGAAATGGCTGCAGCAGAAAATCTTAGCCTACAGGAAGCTCTAATTTTTCACCATCTAATTCTAACCTTCAATCATGTCCCAAAAAATTGAGCTAAACATTAAGATCGGAATTGATGGTTTATGAAAATACAATCTATAGGCATATTTTACAAGAAAATGTTTTGTGTTGAACTACACAGAACATAGGAGATGTGAAGACATACTTTGAGTATCATTGTCAAGAGGTCCGATGAACCAAAGAATGAATCCATCCAATTGGATCTTGGGCTAGCAAATGAACCAGAAATTAGATTTGCATAACGGCGGATGTAGAAAGAACAATGACGATGATGTAAAAGCGGCTTTAGCATCTCACTTTTCCTAAAATGGACCCAATTGTTGGCGAATCCGAGAGACAAGAGATTGTAAGCACCGAGGAGCATTCTTGATGGCCTAAAAACTAAGGAATCCTGTTTAGTGGATTGTAACTTTATGGTATGCAAGAATGTTAATGAAAAAATCATTTATGTATAAATTTCCGCGGACAAATCAGAAAAAATGCACATGTAAAGTTTTTGTGGAATGACCTAAATAGTAAATACTGTACAAAAACCAGCCATGAGTCTATGATAAACAAAAACCTTGCAAAACAAAGGCCACAATTGCATGCTTATCGGTCATCGACATTAATCAATATTTACTATTTAGGAATAATATATTGCAACCAAAACTATATAAACAGACATTCAGCCAACAAATCTTATTTTGGTCAACTCCTTTTTGCAATCTTAAAGATCTCTGGACATGATGATTTCAAGAACACAGAATATGTACCAGGCCTATGTCAATTTACAATAATAAAAAATTCAATATTTCTAAGTGTATATCACTAATCATGTGTTCAAAGAGCAAAGTCGAATTGGTGTATCACTTCAATATGAACTGTAATAATCTCTTCATGAGTACAAGAAATAACAAATTGAATAAGATGAGTCGTGAATACGACTATCCAATACTGACGAAACTTACCTCTAGAACTTCTACAGCATCAATACTGATGAATGGGCTAGCAATGTGTTGGGCTCAAACATCTAGTATGATAGGAGAGATGACTGGCTCAATTAATGCTGATTGTTCACCGCCTACATACAAAGTGGAAAACTATCAATTTCGTAAGGATAAACAAAACCCAAAGCATCAATATGCTATGCACATTTTGCTAGAAGGTGCATTGATAAACATGCTGACGAACCAGATTTGATGGCTGATTGGAGGGTTTCTAGAACAAGATGCAGTGTTTCATCAGATGCCTGTCACAAAAACTCCATGCACTCATTTCCATAAAAAAGTCAAGATAGGTAATATTTACAATTTTGCATCAAAAAATCACATGCCTCAGAAGATCAACAAGAGATGAGAGTATGCCCATAATGTTGGGCTGAATCAAACTCTCATTATATTCCAGTAAAAGAAGGGCCAGTGCCCTACAGGCACCAACTTTAACAGGGGATGGCCTACCAAGCAAAATCTCATAGATAAATGTAACGGTCCCCCTTATGTCAGGAATAAGACAAATGAATTCATGGCCTTACACATTTGAGGCAATTGCATGAGCAGCATTGCACAGATATCGTTCGCAGATTCCCTTACTTATCTGAAATGTTCCCCCAAATCAGCTTACTGAATATGTAACAAAATAAATACAGAAAGAAGCAAGCTCACCATTGGAGAGAACTTAGCCACAATGGAGAATGCACATGAATGAAGAAATGGGTACTGGTACACACCTAAAATTCACAAGATTAGTAATAGCACAGGGAGAGAAACAATTCTCCCAACCAAAGCAAAGAAAGATACCTGTTCCCACAATGTCAATTACCATCAGCTCAAGTAAATCTCACACATTGTAACCAGAATCCTAAACAATCCGAAAGCCAATGATGAATAACAGACTCATGAATTCTAGCATTGATTTTAATAATTGAAAAGGGCAAAAGGCAAAATTGCATCAGAAGCCCGCCTGCTTTGTGCATTGAAGCAATAAACCACTCTATTAAAATAGGGTATTATAGGCTTTTTTAACTATGCAAGGATGTCTTCCTTTAGTTTTGCATATAGGGATGATGTGGCCTATTAAATACACCAGCTGGGATGGCCATGTGATGTAGTAGAACACACATCGACTTCTGCAATTTTGTTAATAAAAAAGAACAAGAGAAGGTATTCCATACTCCATAATCCCCACCCCCATGAGCCACTTTCCCTAACCACTATAGAAACAACTCACACGATAATCCATCCAGCACAGTCAAAACAAACATTCAACACTTTCTATCCAATCTGCCAATAGGTGAACTCCATCTGAAAAGAGCCAGGCAGGACATAACCTAATCCGCTAATGCGTGCAAACCGGCAAGCCTACTTGCAAACACGATAATCTCCCCTCCCAGTTCAAAACAAACATTCAACACTTTCTATCCAATCTGCCAATAGGTGAACTCCATCTGAAAAGAGCCAGGCAGGACATAACCTAATCCGCTAATGCGTGCAAACTGTCAAGCCTACTTGCAACCTATTTTCCAACAAACCAGCAGCAGCTAACCCATCTAAGCAGCAAATTTCTAAAAGCCTCAACACACTATGACAACTACACGAATAAATCAACAGAATCCCCAATAAAGTGACAATCTAGCTCCTAGATCTACTAGTTGCTCGATGAACGGAATAAAAATGGAGCAACCTGTGCTCGTCCCCTATCCAGGCAACAAAATTCATGCAGAACATAGTCTAATTCCCAGTACACTCAAAGTTGCGAACCAACACGCCTACTCGTACCTAGTTTTCCCACCAAGAGCAGCAGCTAAACTATGTAAACAACAAATTTCTGAAATTCCCAACACGTTACGATATCTACACAGATTAATCATCAAAATCCCCAAAAAATAGTAGCGTTCCACCTCCTCCTAGTCCAGTGAATTCAGCAATTAATCAAGCATCTAGAGCAGCACTACAATTTCAATCAAGAGAAATGAAGCTGAAGCCACCAACCTGTGCTCATCCTCGGTCCAGGTGATGAGTATGACGAAGATGGCGGCCATGGGCTCCTGCAGGCCCCGTCGACAGTGCAACAACGGAAGAAGGTGAAGCGGGCGTTGTCCGTGTCGTCCATCAATGACGCGCTGCTTGTGGTGACCGCACCTCCCGTGGAGGTCCTGGAGCTGTGCGTGTCAGAGGTGGGCGACAAGGTGAAGGTGGGGAGCATGATGTGCAGCAAGCGCCACGACGCCATGACCAAGGTGTGCCGTGTGCTCGAGAAGCTTCGCCTCTGGGTCATCACTGCCAACGTCACCTCTGTCTTCGGCTGCCTCATGCACACCCTCTTCATCGAGGTATGTCCGGCTTGCGAGCCTCTACTTGTCATTGACAGGGGCTGTGGCGATAGTGCCGGCGCCCTCCAGATCCGCCTTGCCGTCACCGCTGCCGCCTCCCTTGCCGACATGCCCTCTCATGTCGTCGGTGAGAGAGAGAGAGAGAGAGAGGAGAGAGCGATGTGGGCGTCGGGGAGGCGAAGGGGCGAAGCGGGCGCTAGAGAGGCGGAGGGGCGACTCGGTTGAGGATTGCGCGGGGTGTGGGGGGAGATCGGGAGTGATCTGATTGCAGGTGAGGATTGTGGCGGGGCGCAGATCTCCTTCCGGAGCGGGTGGGGGGAGCGATCGATGCAGCGGGAGAAGGGCCAGGAGGATCGATCACGAGGAGAGGGAGGAGGAGGTCTGAGTGATCAGCCTGACCGGGGATGGGGATCTGTGCGTTGATTCTGGAGTGATTGATGTGCCAGGATTGGGGACGCGGGGAGGAAGATCGGGGTAGGGCGGGGTTAGGGGCCTTGCTTGCAAGGCCAGGGTGGAGGGATATCTGGGGCGGGAACATTGCGCCGGGGCGGATTCGTAGGAGTGTGGGGTTTTGGAGAACGGATAAGGAGTATCGTGGGGGCGTGGGAAGAATGGACTATCACCACCAACTGTAAATTAGAAGTAGTAGAGATCTTGAGGTCTAAATAATGGTAAAGTTCATTCTTTAATTTGAATCCAAAATATGTATTAAGATATCATAAAATGAATACGAGTGCATACCTTGGGTTTTCCATTTTTCAATGAGATTAGACTAATCAAGGATATACTCAATAAAAGAGTTAGTATCATATTTGGATTTATCAATATGACCATGAGTATTGTATCCAAGGAATGCAAAAGAGACTAATAAGAGTTAAGCTCAACAAAAGAGTTAGTTTTATAAAAAGATTTGTCATTAATTAATAATTGAGACTAATCAATATTGCAATTATCAAAAGAGTTAGTCTCAATATTAGATTTGTCATTAACATCAAAACCAAATTAATGTAGCTTGAACTTTCATAGAGACTCTTGTATATCAATTGGGTTTTCCTGTGGGGAAGGTTTAGAACCATTCCAATTGAATGCATCCTCTCCCTCGTTCAACAGGTTAATATAGAAACCATCCATAATTTCTCTTCTATCAACAATAAGTCTTAACACTTGTGATACATAATACAATTTCACTAGTTAGAATATTGAAGGTACAACACTAATATATAAAATTTTAACAAGTCATAACATTTGCGATATAGGATTAGAACAATCTCGAATCATCTACTATTAAGTCAATACCCTCATCTTCGCAATGCTGCCAAAAGTCATGTTTACCCTAATGATCGCTTTGGTAGTCGCAAGGAAGACGCAAATCGGGGTCTACATCCCCTTCAAGGTCATCTTGTTCAGACTCTACTCTATCTCTTTGCAGTAATTCATTTGACTATATGGTAACCTGCTCAAGGCTGCAAGCTATAGCTTTGATATTAATCACGAAGCTATTGAGTTCATTGTCACATGAACATGTGTTAGGACCAGGGATTCAAATTTCGTTTGGGGAAAAATACTGGGTATGGCCGAAATCCAAAATTTCAATGAAATTTTGATATTTCAAACAAATTTTGATCAAAATTCAAATCCAATCCGTTTTCCACTGAAAAAATCTAAATTTTGGTGAAATTTACTGAAATTTTGGGCAAAATTGTTGAAATTTCGGTCGTTTGCACTGACTGAAAAGTGGGTCAAACGATGATGAAAATTTTTTCATTTTTTCTAGAGAGTTCTGACACATTATTAATATTTCCATAAAAATTTTATATGATTATCAAATCTGATGAATTTTTTTAAATTCAAGCATTGCTATTGTCCTGATAAAATGCTAATTGGCAAATTTGAACCGAATGAAAATTGGAACAAATGAGGTTATGAAATTTAGAAATTTTTTGTGGATAGTCCTGACACATACATAATATTTTTATAAAAGTTTCAGATGATAATCAAGTGTCATGAATTTCAAAAAATTCGAACAGTACTACCATCTTGTTAAAAGGCTTACCGGCGAACTGGAATGAAATGAAAAATTGTCAAAACACATTATAAATTTTTGAAAATTTTTGTGGATGGTCTTTATGTAGCATTAATGGTTACATAAATTTGTTTGATGATTATCACACTTAAATAAATTTTAAAAATTCTGACAGTGCTACGTCCTGATAAAAGCACGATGATCAATACATAGATTTTCTTGTGAAATCAAAAAAGGTTTAAAATTTTTAAAATTTTACAGAAGGGTTATAATGAAATTATTAATGTCTCATAAAAATTTTGAATTATGATCACACTCCAGTGAATTTATAAAATTCTTATGAGGCACAGTACCATTTATGTTCTTTCTCTTTTTGATTTTTGAAATATAATATAACAAATGAAGTTCAGTGCTTACGTAGATTTGATTGAGCAAACAAGCAAAGTTAAAATTTTTAAAAATTTTATATAATGGTACTAAGGCAATTCTTAATCTCTCATAAAAATTTTCGATCATGATCACACTCGAGAAAATTTATAAAATTCTGACAAGCTAATTGTCCCAATTATGTTCATTCAGTTTTTGAGTTTTAAAGATAACAAATGAAGTTAAATTAGTATGAAATTTTTTTGTCTGATCCTACACTGCTCAAAATAGTATCATAAAATTTTCAGCTCATTATCAAGCTTGTACAATTTTATAAAAAATTGACAATGTTTTTTCTAAAATTTTAAAATGTCTTAAAATTTCAGTTTTTTAACAAATTTTCATAGAAGATGACTTTCTTATGGGTTATTAGACCAAATCCAATCAAATACGGCCCTAAAAGTTCAAAATCCGACCAAAATTCATGAAATTTCAGCAAAATTTGGCAAAATTTCACTAAAAAAAAGGAATTACTATAGCAATTTCATTTTTTTTATTCAGCCAGTAGTTTAGATTTTGTATAGGCCCGAAATCCAAAATTTCGGTGAAAATTAGCCAAATTTTGGTGAAAATTGAAACCCTGGTTAGGACTAAAGTTGTCTTTTGCAATTTTCTTAAGGTCAAATACGATGCACTCTATTTCTTTTATTATCCAGGGCAAGCCTTGACTAAATTTCTTTGGATCCTTATCCATCTACATGCATTACAAGTGCATAATGAACAAACTATTAGCTGTCATATGTATCAGAACAAATGTCTAATCCAATATTTTATTTTTTCATATAGCTTAACTAATAACTATAGTATAGGTTACCACATGGTTTGTTAATTGTAACATCTGGTGGTACACAGATTAACTACTAGCTATTACTGTAATAATACGTTAAAAATGAGATGCTAATTAGTGTTACATCTAGCCACGGTTTATGAGATACTAATTATCAGTGAACCATTTGTGATGAAGTAACAAAAAAACATACTCTGTATTAATCCCAATTCGTAGCAACACTAGTATAGTAGTACCCCGAGTTCATCAGTTTCATGTACCGAACCATATGAGCAATCCACAACAGCTCCCTCCCCCAACTCCATTCGTTCTCCCAAGCCTAGCTCCCCTCCCCTCCCAAACTCAGCTCCCTTGAACCCGAGTTCACTCTGCATCTAGCTCCCCTCCCCTCCCAAGCTCAGCTCAATTCAGATCCCTCTTCCCCACCTCAAGTTTGATCCATTGCAATCTTGAGTTCATACCTTAGCTTCTTTAGTAGTTAGGGTTCACACCTTGCGGATCGGCTCGATCCCGTGGTGCCCGACGTCGAAGAGGACGTCAGTGAGGCAAATCGGATCAAGGGCGAAGCCGAGGGCTAGATCCAATGGGAGGGAAGCCGCCTGGGCCTCTTCACGCGTGGGACGGAGCGGTGGCTAGCCTTCTCAAGGGCGCGGGATCGAGCAGTGGAGCGTCGGCTCGCCTCCTCGACGGCATGTGATGGAGCAATGGAGCGACACCTCGCCTCCTCAATGGCGCGGGATACAGTGGCGGCTCGCCTCCTTGAGGGTCCTCACAGGTGTGGGAGGGAGTGGCTGTTGCCCTTAGAGCCTGTGGAGAACAGGATGGGGAAGGGAGAGAGAATCCTAAGATTTTAGGATTCTTTCTCCTATCCCTAAAGATTGGGAATGGGATCGATAATCTATCAGAGCTTCAATTTCGCATCACTGTGGTACAGCTTCCTATTTTTTTGAGTAGAGAATAGGGATAGGGAAACTCTTGGAGATGGTCGAAGCATGCAATTTGGAACACACCCTCACTATTTAGGACGACTGATTTTTTTTTTCAAGGGGGAACTAAGAGCGTTTGCCATGGAGGATCCAAAAATGGGACATGGAAGAGGATGGGGGAAACGAGTTTAGGTTGTGCTTAATTGGTGGGATAAGGTTGAATGAGCATGTGTAATTTTATTGTTTATAGTGAATGGAATGATTAAACATCTAAAGATAATATTTCTTAAATTTGTATTCCACTATCACAGTGAGATGATTCTATTCAAACAACCAAACACATGAACTATTTTTTTTTAATAAATCTCATATATGAGTCACTTGTATAAACAACCAAGCACACTAGAGAGACCGCAGCACTGAACACCGGTACCTTGTAGGACTGAACACGGGCACCTTTGCAAGAGCAGCAGCACCCAGAGAGCACGCGCCAAGACCGGTGGCAAGCGAGAACGGAGGGCTTCCAACTGACACCTGTGTGGTGTCGGAGGGACGCCACTGGAAGGCGGGTGGGGAGGATAGCTGGCGTAGCGGCAGGGCAGAGGGAAGCGCCACGAGAAGTCTTCCGCCACCATAGCAATCCTCCTCGTGTTCTTCTTATCCCCATCTCCAAGCTCATCCCATCCCAAATGTGCGCTACGAGGTATTAATTCCATATAGATTAACCAGTTCAAGAGAAATCTGAAATCTCTTTATTTTTTTTCTCATTTCCTCAACTTTATGATTATCTTTACACATGGATGAATAGAACAACCAGACACAGCAATCCACAAACATGGTGCACCGCTTAGCGCCTCGTTGAGAGATAGAGAGAGATGCGCTCCCTTCCACCACAGTGGTCAAGACGAATTCCACATGTTGTCTCGAGGTGCTCCGGTGGCTGACAACGGGGAGCACTCAGCCTCAACTGCTAGATCCTTGAGGACTCCTCGGCATGGATCACCAAATACATCGTTCGAAACACTGATCGCACATTTGTTGTTGCCAACGCACGCCTGGAAATGAAGCAAGCAGAATATTGTGTCATCTACATTCTTGTGATTATTTGCAATGAAATCAAGTGCACTGAACCAAGTTCATGCATGCATATCACTTATCTAACAATCTGAACAAATTCAAAGAAAATAGCATGTATCCACTGACAACATATTAGGTCCAAAGTTGATATTGAGAAACAGAAAAGGAGTGCACTTCAACCCAGCAATATTATGATAAAAACAGTTTTTGCATGGGAAGCTTTTGCTAACTTTCTTCTGGACCACAAATTTAGTCTTGCAATGTTCAGAGACTTCAGTAATTAATCCCTCCAAATCTTTCCTTTTCTCCTTTGTGTTAGAATTATGCAAACATTTTTTATAATAGATGCACATGAATATGGGAAACTAAAAAGGTATTTTGTCATGACTCCACTAGCAGCAGAGGACGTTACTAAATGTAGATACTCCTCAGCTTACCTCTGTCACCAAGTCCAGCGTACTCGATGCATGGCACTTCCCTTTAGAGAATTTCTGGCAGCCACCTGAAGGAGTTCCATAACTCGCAAATTTAATCTTCGAGATCACATGCCCATCATCACACTGCAAGTGTGATTCTGGTGCTACAGTATTCACTGAGACGCGGCCATTGACAACACGTGACCAGGCAGAAAGGGGAGGATAATAATTTTCTGATATCCTTGAGCAGATTGTTTTGGTGTAATGAACCTCCAGTGATATCTGTGAAGGGTCTCCCCCTGTTTCCTCAAACAGTACCAGTAGATTGTCTGACTCCTGCAGCCATTCTCGTGGTATGTGGTACCTGATCGGAAAGAACATGGTTACTAGGGTTGAAAACTTAAATCAAATAAACGACAAGGCACCCAACAACCCTGCAAACTCGGCTACACAAGCTCATCCAAAAAAAAAACCCTCAATAGAAGAATCTACGAGCTACACAAAGGGTACGATAAAATTTCAAGACTTAGATCATTGTATTTATTCTGTTTATTTTCTGCATCTATCAGGATTATGAAATTCAATTGTTGGCTACTCCAATGTCAGTCTTATTGTCCACACTTCAGGGCATATTCTCAGACGAAAAAAGGAACAATTCCAATTTGTGGTTTGTTTGCATGTAATGCTTACCTATGTAATAAATATAAAGTACAAAACATAAAGAGAATGCCTACTACCAAGGTTGCCAAAATTGCGATCCAAGTTGTATGATCCTATGATCCCACCAATACCATTACCACTCAAATTGTACCTTGAGTCTAATTGGTAGGATCGTGCTCCAAGTCGTAGGATTACGGTAGAATCATGGTAGGATCTTATAAATTACAAAAGACTATTGTTACCTAGATACACGAGTTTAATTTTTTTTGGTTGCTTCGATGCGTCACCTGTGTTAACGCATGTCAGACACTCGCTGGCACGCATCAGACACCATTAGAAAGTGTCTTACAGGGAGAAAGTGACTAGATGGTAAAAAGCCACGTTATCTCAACATCCCCTGATTATGACTATGGCTATGAAAAGCAAAACTGGAGGAAGACTAGAAGAAAGAAAGAATGGCTATTCTCCTCTACCATGGTCTACCATGGCTTTAGTGCAGGAAGAAGAACAGAAGAAGGGAGGGCTTCGAAGGAAAGAAATAATGGAGAGGAAGATATCAGAGATGGGAACATGCTCACATGGGTTTGGAAAAGAAAAGTACAAACTTTGTTTAGTTTACGGCTTTTCATTCTCATGTGTGATAGGCTAACAACAGGCAGCCATATCAAGGCAAGAGGTGGATCTTCTACACTGAATATGAATCTTTTGTGCATCAGACCCTCCAACTTAAGTGATGAGAGGCTATTTAAGCATTTATTAGTATTATTTACAATAGAAAATAAATATATTCATTTATTTTTAGTATTATATTAATATATAGTAGTTGAATCCCCAAACCCTATTTTTTCAAGTCTCCTGAATCGATCACTCAAATTTAAGTTAGATTCAGATTCCCGTGTCCGTGTCTAGGTAACACTGTAAAAGACGTGTTTTGTGTCCAAGTTCTCTATTCAAGTTGGATGCTAAGCACTAGTAGTCAATAGTTTAGATATTTAGATCTAGAATCTTGGGGTACTAAAAATTAATTCGACAATATTACTTTTACCTTTGTTAGTGTAAAATGGTCAGCTACCAGTACTAACAAAAATACTAAACCTAAGAGGAAGAATGTCATGGAAGTTGGTTTGACCCTAGCTAGGAGCATGGAGGAGATTGATGCTAAAAAGCAGGATAATAAAATACAAATTGTTGCTTCACTATATAAGGAGCAATTCGTATATCAAGGCATCATTTGGTAGGAGTTGATTTAATGCGAAATTTTGTGAAAGAGTTTCATATAATATTTGAGAGTAGTCTTTAAAGCATTTGGGGAAATGAGAGTGATGACACTTATTAGTGAAAGTAGGTGTCAAATGACCTAACTATGCACTAAGATCACTTGTGAAATACATGGTAAAGCTAAAAATTATTTTTTTTCTAGAATTGGGTAGGATCTTAGCATCTCCAATTCAATTCAAGATAATGATCCTGACAACCTTGCCTACTACCTACCAGCAAGGAAACAAATATGCTAGAAGTATTTATTCTTAATATACCAGCTTTGTGTAGGCATTCCACAATTTGATTGGCACTTCCTCTCATTGTAGGCTCCTGGGTAGTTGCACGAGGATGGACACCCAGATTCTGGTGCCACTAGCGACCAGTAGCGCCCAATTAGATTCCCATTCACCCAAGCCTGGCCCTTCCCCATGCTCCCAAGATCAATGGCAACAGGGTCGGTACCTTCAGGGGCATCAAACATAGTCTGCATATAAAGAACAGTAGTGAAGACGCAACAAAGATGTTGGATGACCTTGCAGTATATTAAGAAATTAATTTTGATGGATAGATCAGCTATGCCACAAGATTTGCCTGAGCTGAGTAGGTAAAATTATATGAAAGATCCAGTCATGCTAGTGCTAGAAGTAATGGTAATTGGTAAGTACTAACTAGTAAGGAATCAATACCATGATACCATCAGCACAATACAGTAGCATATTTATGCAGGTGAAAAGCCAACCTACCTTGTACCATGTGAAGGGCGACTGAATATTGTCAGTCTGCATGCTACTCCACTCAACACATCCCTGCTTCTCAGGAGCATAAATCATCGAAAACTCACCTTTCAACCCGACCTGCATGTTAAATCTACAAGTTACGTACATATGATGCACTCAAATCGGAATTAAGTGGTTCGAGTACATAGCAGAGCACAGAGAACTCCAGGTGCCTGTTTGGAAGCAAGACTAGGTGAAGAACACGTGGTGAGAGATACTGTATAACATTTGTTGTGGCACAGAAAAAGGTAGTAAAGACAATTATAGTAGCTTCAATACCAGCTTTAGACTCACCAAACTAATCTGCAAACTTGATAGTTTGCTACATTCTCAGCAGTTAGATAATAATAGGTTTGGATTAATGACATCCATGGTTTTGGACTATTTGGCACCCTTATCATAGAAATAGTATTATGGTATCTTTACCCTTCTAATTTAAAATCTTTATGGTTGTATCACAGTGTAAACCATGCAAACCACACCAACATATATGATTAATATGCGAATGAATGGAATAGACGTCAACACCACCAACTGGAGGGAACCAAGTGAAAGTAAATATGACTGAAAATTCAAGCTTTATTTTCTCATAGAACAAAGATCAATAACTGTGGGTGTTTTTACCTGATATGTCCAAAGCGAATTAGTTAGGTCAATGTCCCCATTTGAGAAGCCAGTGAGTTTTACCTGGCCTCTAAATCCACCTCCATCCTTCTCCAAGAAAGCACCATAGTTCTTTCCAGATGTCCAAGAGGTTATGAAACAAAAAAAATGTTTTATTTGTTTTTTGCGTGATGATTATACATGCAGATATAACAGGAAAAAACAGAATGATAATCAAATGAAAATGATATATCACACGATCAAGCACCATACAAGTACTAGCTAGCTTCAATGTAACTGAAAGAGTCCTTCACTCACTATATGTTCAACCCCAAAGTTCCAACCTGGGAACAATTTAACTGCAGTGGGTCCACTCTAAATTTGCAGAGTGTAAATAAACCTGGGTATAGTTCAACCACAGTGGGCTTACAGAGAGTGTAACATAACGCTAGCATTGTCTGGATTGACACACCACAAGCACCAACATGAGTTTTGGAAACTGGACCCAAAACCGGAGGTGCTGGCTCCAGTTTCTCCAGGAAAACTGGTCAAACCAGTCTTTTTTTCCAAAATTTTTATTTATTATTTCCAGATTTGAACTTTGGGATATAAACTAGATGCAATCATAAGCTCATTGGTATGGAAGTTGAATTCGAATGCTTTGGGGGAGTGAACCAGATGAACCGAAACTGGGATTACAAGGTTTTCCTTTTTTCCAGTTTTCCGGATGGTTTTTGGAACCCTGGCCCCAACAACAAATAAAAACCCTATGCATTTGCCAAAGTTAACCTACAAATCATATGCATTTGCCAAAGATAACCCACAAATCAAAAGCGTAATTGCTATGTCTTAACCCCTAAAGTATCATGGTTATTAACAATTGAGTAAATTTCACAAAATTACAAGTTTATTGTACAAACTATCAGAAAACTACATATTTTAACACCTATTTTACGAAAGTACAGATTTTATGAGAACTTGTATCACAAAACTACATATTTTAGAATTGACAATTTCTTGTAGCGGTTCTGATAATATGGGCCCATATGGCAACCTCACGCATGCTCATTTCCTGTTTCACTCGCGCATGAGGCTACCATATGGGCTCAAACTGTTAAACCCATTATAAGGAACGATTAGACCCATTAGAATTCTAAAACCTATAGTTTTGTGACACAAGTTCTCCTAAAATCTATATTTTCGTGAAATAAAAGCTAAATACTATAGATTTTTGATAGTTCATACAAGAAACATATAATATTGTGAAATTTACGCTTAACTATTTATTACCCCCTCCGTTCTTTTCTAGACGTTGTTTAGAATGTGCGCAATCAATCTTTTGAAACTTTGAACCCTAATATACACAAGTATTTGAATTTGTCTTGTGCAAATGACATTACTAGATTTGTCATAAAAAATTTGCATACCATCATATTTTTAATAATTTTTGCCAACATATAATTAGAAAAGTAATGATCAAAGGTGTATTGGAGACCATGTTGATGTCCAAAATGACATTTAAAAAGATCGGAGGTACTATAACATAAGTAAATGCATCAGTGTTTGAGGTAGTAACTATGTGTTCTTGGCCTCTCGCATGCTGTAAATGCTACCATTAAGCTAAACAAGAATGTTAGAAAAAAAAGAAATACCTGCAAGCCAATAATCTCCGACAGAAGTGTCAACTCATTAAGCCCTTGAATCAATTGAACCGATTGCTTCAGTGAGACCCAGTGACCAACCTGACTGCCTTCATATTCAAAGATTCCTTAATGAACAACTGAAACTTTTTTAAATGTGTTTGGCTGAACAAACATTAACACACATGTAAGGGCTATGTCATGGACATGAGTCAGTTGCATTGACGCACAAGGAAAGGGCAAAAGCCATATTAGTAAAGAGATATTGTTAGTTATGGTTTGATTAGATATCAATCCCTTAAGGATAGGAAGGTATGATTTGATTAGATTCCAATCTCTTAAGAGATGGAATTAGTTGTTTATTTCCAATTTGCTTATGCTGGCTATATAAGGTTAAGCATTTGTCATCTATTGGGATTAAGCAATGAAGATGAATTAATCTAGTCTCCCCTAAAGTTCATCATCTTAATCCAATGTCCCTCCTTCCTCCTAAGACAACTCCTTCAGCTGAGCCGTGCCAGCCCTCCTTTGTACGATATTTACCCCATTACAAAACTAAGGTATCAAAGCAGTCGATCCCTTCCCATGCACACGACAAGAAGATGGGGGGCCACCATCTTCAACATCCATGCTACTCTAGAGAAGATGATCGTGGCGGCTGCGACAAGGCATTCCGCAATGGTGGTGGAGACACATCTAGCAGTGATGACAACACAACTGGAGGCACAAGGGGTAGGGATGGCCGTGCCAAGGCAGCAACATTGCTACTGCTGCTCCTTCATACGGCATGGGCAGTGTTGCATCTTCAAGCGGCGCCAGTGTGGCGTCTTCCAAGGTTAGCGCATTGGGTACAAGCTGCACTCTGCGACAGCGGTGGGCGGTGGCATTGCTCCCAGCAGTCGTGGAGCCACACACGATGATGGCGGCGAAGGAAGAGCAAGAAGCAATGCAACCTGGCTCAGTGACAACGGCCGCAGTGGTGCAACTAGCTGCAGAAGTAGCACTGGTGGACCTATCGTCAGCAGCAACGGCGCATCAAGGCGCGGCAGCGGTGTTGCCTTCCCCGATGGCTGCGATGGCTTCTGCAGTAGCGATGGCTTCCACAGCAACTGCTATAACCAACATATGGTGTCCAGCAAAATTGTTTCTTCACAACCACCTCTTGTTTATTCACAAGGAGCTTGACAAGATCATCCAGTTGCAGGGCAACCACCGCAAGAATGCTGGAAGGTTTCAAAAGGTTCCTCACCAGCTCTGACATCATAATCTTTCATCGATGTGGGGCCTCCTTGGGAGGCAGCCGTGGCCACCACCTAGTTGCTCAAGTACAAGATGCATTTCTGGGAAGGATGTAATGTCATGGATGTGGGCCAGCTACATTGGCGCACAAGGAAAGGGAAGCAGCCAGATTAGTTAAGAGATATTGTTAGTTATAGTTTGATTATATATCAAACCCTACAGACAGGATTGGAATGTATGATTCTAATATCTCAGAGATGGAATTAGTTTTTTTTTCCAATTTGCTTATGCCGGCTATATAAGGCTAAGCATTTGTCACCTATTGGGATTAAGCAATGAAGATTAATTAATCTAGTCTCCCAAGTCCATGGTCCCTCCTTCCTCCTAAGACCCCTCCTTCTGCCGAGCTGTGCCGATTATCCTCAATATGGTATTACCCCATTATGATCTAAGATTCATGACAGACTATGTTTCCAAAAGTTATCAAACTAGTCATTTTCAGGGAGTTGAACTAGTTCTCTACTTGTTACAAGCGACAATCTGTGCTGTACTACACAAATATATTTATGGACAGGAAAGCTTGAAACAGGTAGTTCAAGTACTCAAACCATGTACAAATAAATATCAAACTCCACCGACATTACATGGTTCATATCTTGGGAGAAATCAATATAAAAACCTAATATGAAGTTCCCAAACTACTTTACTGGCAATAACTGGCCCATTACCACCAAAATTAGGAAATGAAAGAATCTAGGGTAATATGTTTTCACATAAATATGATGACAACTAAAATGCAAAACAGTTTTTCTTGTGAAGATTAAGAATTCCATATAAATACCTGCAAGCTGCCCATTTACAAATACACAAGCTACATCACGAATTTGGTCTATTGTTAGTGAAGGAAGAACCCCATTTGAACTCCAAAATGCAACATCCTCATCAGAAATGTTCACACTGTTGAATCCAAAAATGTGATAGTAATTAGATTCCCCTAATATAATGAGTTTATTGACAACAGAAAGTGAAGTACATAACAGTCAAACTGCATACTGGTCAAGCACCAAACTAATAAAAACTATAGTGTTTTGAAGTGAAAGCATATCTATTGCAACTTAAAAGCTAGGTGCAAGCAACCAAATAAAATACTCCACTTTGGGCAATCAAACCCACATGAATTTTTCGAAGAAAAAAATGTTTAGTTCTAAATTTAGTCTATCTCCATGCAGAGTTCAACTTAAAATTAAGTTGTCCTAGGAGAAACAAAAAGAGATATTCCTGCCAATGAACAAACAAAAGGAAATTGAAAATGAAAGGATAAAAGTTACTTTCCACAGCAAACTTCTCCTTTCAGTTTCTCACAACACCAGTTTGAACTTGAAATTTTAAAGAGTGATGATAAACTACATCATATACCTTCAATGTTTTCAGAATTTTTTGTGCTCATTTTGATTCCCAAACTACAATGGTCATTAGTTTGCACGAAATATGTCCCATTTGAAGTCATGTATTGCACCTAGCTATTGGTTCCCACAAAAGGTACCCTTTGACATCATGCTAAAATTAGAACTGCAATTATGATGACAACAATTCATGCATCTCTTTCTGGCCATATTGCAGCAGTTACAAATTGAGATCCACAAACAAACTTGTTCAGTTGTGCATGGCTCTGCATGACAGCATGAGCTATAGTATCTAATGTATTACTAAACTTGGTGCACCAAGTACTTAATCCAGAAACGAAACAAACGGAGTGGTAGCAACTATGCATGCACATTTCCTTTTGAAAAATGAATATAATGGACTACTCAGTCGGCTCTGTCATGGTTACATGCAGACTCAGTGCTAAAGACTAAAGAGATCGTATGTAATATTCAAATTGGAAAACAACATCCAATTGAGGCTGACAACTGACAAGTGAGCCCTGAGGCCACTTTTTAGTGACACTATGATATTTTTTTTCAAACTTGCATGATGTTTATAGTGTATAACAATTTATCCTTTTCATAAAATATCTCAGTCACATGATTATCACCATAGCTTCTTGGACACAAGTGTACAACAATGTTAACTTGTTCAGATTCCTCAGATTTGTTCTGCATTCTTGCACACATAAAAATAATTAAAAAAAAGTTACCAGAATGATGCCTAGATCAAGTCCAAATGGACACCTATAATGGCACCATAGGGCAAAGTTTAGAATGTCAAATCAATCAATGATCAATCATTGGCTAACTAGAGAAATATAAGTAGCTGGCTCTATATAGAATCTGAACTCACAAAATGATATATTCTCCAACAGCTTATAGGTCAAGATTCACCTGGTAGTATACCACAAGTAGTCAGACATATCCTTTGTAACATTTAAATGCTCTAGTATTCCCTGAGCAGCAAAGTTTTCACCACCCCATTCACCAATAGTCTCTTTCAAAGTCCACCAAGTACTTGAGAGATAGGGGCCTCCACCCCCAAGTGATAGAATACTACCCTTATTTGACTTATGTCTACTGGAATGACTGGGGGATCCAGATTCTACAGTAAAAACCGAAGTCTGTGCACCAACCTGAAAAGATAGTTAACAATTATAAGGATGACCAAATATTTAATGTTGATTTTTTTTGGTCAGTAAGATATGCCCAAGTTTGCTATGTTTAATTGTTTATGTGGGAGATTTGGACTGTCGTGCAAAAACCTACAGCCATTTCTATTTTCTAACATGACGGTAAAGTCAGAAAGGCATGAATAATCCAATAAAGGCAGTTTCACACATGATTCACAACTCCGGTGACAGAATATCTTGAGTGCCAATTTAGCAGCTACTGTTGGAGTTTGATTCAAATATACTGGAATACTTCTCTAGATATCGTAGATATGCTGTCACTTGCCAAGACTCAAGCTGATCCTACACATGTTTTCTTCTAGGAGCTAATTATTTTATGTTCGGGAACATATGGATACAAAGAAACAAAAGCATTTTCGGTAAGATCCCCCATTAAGCATAGATGGAAGAGGATGCTATCCTTGGATTTGGAATTAGTTTTCTCTAAGATGGCTGATGATTTAGATGAGTTGTTAGCTAGAAATTAACTTGATTAAAACCCTAACTGTATCAGCCTTGTTCCTTCACTCCTCAGTTATCATGATTTTCTTTTCTATTTATAACTAGGATGTGAAAGAGGTTTCTTGGATCCTACGGGTCCTACTTGTATTGTACTCGGTATTATTTTATTTAATATATCTATTTCAGTAGGGCTCTCCCCTATTGTAGGCATGAAAATATAAGAAAGGATATATCATAAATCATGGGGGAAATCCTTTGTGTATGTACATGAAATTATGCATATACCATCAGAACTTCCAAACACATGCCAAGCAAATTTCTCAGATTGTGTTTCCAAATGCAGTGTATTTGTCAAGAGACAAGAATAGCCTCTGGTCACACTCCAGAATTCCAGTGACACTTCAATCACGAGCACCAAAACCAGGGTATTGAAACAAGAACTGGCTGAAGAACTACCACCAGGCAGTTCCGGTAAACGAGTGGTTTTCAGTAAGTTTCTGTCTAAATTTTGAATTTAAGCTTTCAATGCTCTTTCTTTGGGTCATATCTAATAAGAAATAATATACATTCCAGGGTAAACAGCATGCACTAGAGCAGCAGTTGGGTCTCCCCATCTCTCCTCAACTTCCCCGGTCTTCGGCCCGAGCTGTATGAGGCAGAAACTCGTCCCACGTACGGTTCGGAGGCCGAGCCCCACCCCAGCAATAATGGTGCGGCTTAGGTCAACTAATACGAATAAGATACAGTTCACTCAACGATTGCCTTTGGGTCCCGAACTCCATATGGGGAAGGAACGTTGTTGTTTGCGAGGTCTCGATCATTTACATGGACCCACTTCTCATTCCATTTGTGGGAATTTGATGATTTATAGGGACTGAACTGGCCATTTTTCAAAAGACCGGTGGGGGCAGTTTGACAAAAAAACCAGTGGTAACCAGCTAGTCATTGCTGGTTTTCTGAACCCGGCCAACAACCAAAGTCTGCTTTCCGTCTCTAGTCTGTACAATGTGCATTGCAACCTAACTTCAATAACAACTGAGTTTGCATCAGCATGTAACTACAGAGAACTAGCTGTTCCATGCACGTATAGCTCAATAGGAGAACAATATTGTGTGCAGTTAGAGGTTACTCACCTGTGCAGTATTGAAAGCCACGTTTTCACAATCTGGTAGTATGCTCACAGACCACGGTGGTAAATTATAAGATTTGCCAAAGATCCAGACTGATACATATTTCTGCTCATCAATATTGGCAAGAAAAGCTGAGCAAATCTGTGCATTTCCTACCATGCTTCCATTTGCATGAACTTCTCCATTGGAATATATATGTGCCTGAATCAAACAAGAGGGTTAGCATTAAGCAAAGTATTGGCGTTCATAATGTAAAATGTACAGCGCATAGAAAGATCACATCAAAAACTGAACTCATGCTCTAACTGAAAACCCTAAGCAGCAGGACTGCCAATAACCTTCTATTTTAAAAGGTAACATTTCGGTATTAATCATTTGTTTGTCATTTAATCAACATGCAATAGTCCATTGAACAAATTGTATAGATCACCTTGTTCATTAGCTCTGATGCCATATTGAGTTGCATGCACCAGCTAATTCACACAAAAACTTAAGCTGATAAGGTAAGGTGGACAAGTCACTTATACTTCAACACCCCCTCACTTGTAGGCTCATTCAGGCCTAAGATGTGGAATAAGCACCAATAGAGTCTTGAACTCAAAACCTCTTGACTCTAATACCATGTTATGAATAGCACTTGTATTCATCATGAGGCCATTAGGCCAAAATATATGCATGTACATGAGGATACAAAAGAAAAACCTATATAAGACAAAATCTATTCAAGGCAATACAAGATACTAGCAATTTCTATTAGACAAGGCAATCTAGGATACTAGCAATCTCTCTACAAGGCAATATATCACATATACATGCTACTTCCCTATTTCTACAATAAAGTGCCCCGCAGGTCCATTTCATGCTACTTCCCTGCTTCCTATACTTGTGCTGGATATCACTTGGGTCCTTGAACTTGAGAATTGCACCTTTAGGTCCCTAAGATAGATGGGTCAACAAAAGTTCAAACCCTACTTTATTGGTAATTAGAAATGATATGACACCTTAGCTTAGCTCAATCTAAATACATGTGCGTACCATTTGAAATAAGTGGGTCAGCAAATCTACTATGTGTGGCCCACCATCCAGATATTAACTAAATGAGGAAAATTTCAATAAATATTAAATAAGATAGGGCGCTCTCCTAAATCCTTTTTCAAAAAGGAAAAAGAGGTCAAATTGAACTTTATGTGGAGATTAACATACGACTTTTACACAGTTGAATCGCATTATTTTTCATATGACGAAATGGACCATTTAGCAAAACAAAAATCAGCTTTGAAAAGTACATACATTAACGAGATAAAATATCAGCAAGCAACCAGAATAAAAATGTTTACTTATGTCACTTTACACAATTGAATCGCATTATTTTTCATATGATGAAATGGATCATTTAGCCAAGAAAAATCAACTTTGAAAATTACACGCATTAACGAGATAAAATATTAGGAAAGGTTATGCACGCAGTCACCAGAATAAAAATGTTTACTTATGTCAGTGCATCAGATTTCTGGTACTTCTATACAATGTTACTTGGATAGAGTCATGGGAATCGGAATCCCGACTCAGATTCGGGTGTCTGAGTCAGCAAAAAAAATAAAATAAAATTGGACACGAGTGTCGGAATCTGACTCAGATTCGAGGTGTCCGATTCGGCAAATTTTTTTGGACATGAGTGTCCGAGTAACACTGCTTCTATATAAAAACAAGGAGTTTTGGAAATATAAACAGCATGAATCCCAAATGCTGTTGGCAGGTTCTTTAATTATCAAAACAGTAGTGTTGTAAAAGCGATAGTTCCTCTCAAATATGACAAATCCATCTTGCTACTTAGTGACAATCTAGACACATACATACAAATGCTTTAAAAAGGGAAATAGGAAAACCAGAAACCACCAGTTTTGGAGCACATGCTAAAACCACTGAGACAGAACAATATCAAAGTCTATCATGCTAATACCAGAGACAGAACAATATGATAAGATTTCATGGTGAAGAAAAAAAAAGGAAAAATCAAACTTTTATCAGAGTTGCTTCTTGTGATAGCATAAATCAGGTGAGCAACTTACTAGACAGCATCTTACACTAAAAAAAGGTAAACATCTAATTTGTATTACTAAGAGGAACCATTCATTCCTTAAACATGATGTTTCTGGCTCACAATTTATCACACTATATCAATCATGCCACACCAACAAGATGTGTGCATGGGTTTGTTTGTGCGTGTGTGATAGAGCAGGTGGCAGGGGGTGCACCGGCATGGATGTTAAGAGTCTAGAGATCACCGTGAATGTGTGCCCCCATATAATGAGAAACCAGCAGGAAATATTGTATTTTATCAGCTTAAGCCAATCAATGACTCAACAGACAAAAAAATGCAAATTTAAAACTAAAGATGTAAAATGCATTTAAAATTAAACATAGGAAAACAGCAGTTTTGTTCCCTACACTTCTTGTTCAGGCTCATTTTGGTTTCTCTACTTCAAAACAATCCATTTTAGTCCCTCTTAAAAAATACATAGATAACCATTGATCGTTCAGGCAGTTTTTGCATGATGGGAAGCTGCATTGGCTGCTTTGTACTTGGAGTTTGCACTAATCATCCCTCTCTAGTTATATCACTAAACAGAACCTCTATTAATTCCAAAGCCTGTAGCCTATGAATCACTGATCATTCACGAAAGTGTTGTACCGGTAACAGATACTTATCAGATCCCCCGATCCTCCCCAATACCGCCTTACTGGATCGACAAGGATCGGCGAAATTCAATATAAAAAATTAATTAAAAAAACCCTGATCCTTCTCCGATAGTCTGTGATCCTCCCCGATACCTCCAAGCCCATAACACAAAGCACAAACAAAGGAAAAGCTCATTCCAGCCCATCAATCTTAGCTCTAAAAATCTATCTACCCCTTGTAGCTCCTCTTTGCGCAGCGCAAACTCTTGTGCAGCATCCAACACCCCGGCGCCACAAATCACAGCTGCCTCCCCCTTCTCCTGCTGCCGCAAATAGCGCCACCCCTCCCCCTTCTCCTACCGCCGCCGCAAATCCAGCCGCCTCCCCCTTCTCTGCCCGCCACCTCCCCATCCCTTCTCTGCCGCCTCCCCCTTCTTTGCCACTTCCCCATTCTATTCTGCCTCCCTCTTCTCTTGTAGCCGCCGCCGCTAGCCCACCTCTCTAGTGCACCTCATGACAAATCGCCGCCAACCCACCTCTATAGTCATCAGCTGCTCCGCTACCTCTTCAACAAAGGTGAATGCTACTCTGTTTTTCTTTAGTGCATGCCGTAAAAACCAAGTTTATGATCGGTGACAACTCTTACATTGTCTATTTCGTTTATTTGCTTGCATGGACTAATGTATGAAGAGTAGGAAAGGAGGCAACAAATGTATAGTATTCAACTTTTCATCAAGGTAATCAACTAATTATTGGCCTATTTACATTTTTTTATTTTTAATACATATATACTGGTCGTATCGCCGGATTCATGTTTTTGAAAAATTGCGTATCGTTGTATCGTTGTACCGGTATCGCATATCGGTGATACATAGCCTGTAGCCTACCAAAATTATGAGCTTGTACAAAAAGTATACAATTTGGGGCTGACATTTGACCAGCAAGCTCTGAGAAGGGCCCAACCATGGAGCACAACCTAAGCTGCAGCTAGTCATATCTTCTTAGTAACTCCGTATAGGCCGTGCTCAGTAATCTCAAGTTATCAACTCCATGGAAACCATCATTGCCGTCAACCTTGTGCTCACCAACCGCACCACCATCTACAACCACTTCTCCGTTTTCTTAGTTGTGCCCAGCAATGTTCACATGTCCACACCTAGGTTGCCTCACTGCCCCATCAATCCTTCCATAGCTTATGTTCTGGTCTGTCCCTATATTTTTATTTTCACAATCTTTCTAAAGTAGTAAGACCAAAATAAGCCCACAGACAAGGTAGTAGACAAAAGGTGCCATTTTCCTCTAAAGAGATAATAGAAGGCTTGAACAAAGCTTATGAAACCAAAAGTAAGAAAATGGTAACAAACCTCTTGCATTGATCCTAACTTTACATATTGAGGTGAGCCGTCTACTGCAATGAGAGCTGGTTCACAAAGTTTGATAGCTATGTGTAGATCTTTCAGATGCCCCCACTTAGGCTGCCTTAAGATACCTGAGAATGACATGTCATGGATGCTGGATGGTATCTCTAATATATTAAAACAAAAGGCATGAATACAAATTTTATCTAGAACAAGATAAGTTCTCAAATCTAGCACTTATCCAGAACTTTACATACCATATATTCATCAACTGGAGCATCATAATCATAATTTTTATCTACAATAAGATAGGTTTCTCAAATCTAGCACTAACTTTACATACCATACTCATCAATTGGAGCATCATAATCATAACTTGTTATCTGAAGTGGACCACCAGCAGTTCGAGCAAAATTAGTTCCACCAAAAAACTGCAAAGAAAATATTTACCCTTAATCTAAATGTTAAAAACCACCATAGTCAAGCCTCATAAAAGTACCTTCACGATGGAAGCAAAATTAATTTGATTAGTTGCACTTCAATCCTACTACTTTTAGTATGCATGCACTCTCATTTTTTCTTATATGCCTTTAGATGCCCCAGCCAGTTAATATTGCATATAGACCTGTCACATGAAGCTTTAGACGAGTTGACAAAACTGAAAAGTTTTTTTTTTGGCTCTACTCCCTGGGTATACGAAGTAGATGGTATTCCACCATGCAAGGGACAGACGATAACCACATTCCAAAATGTGGGGAAAGGAATTACAGATTGTAAAATTAACTACTGGGCTAGCATATAAGAAAGAGAGAAAAATGGGGCTTTCTGTAATCTCTCTTGGAGAAACGTCTTACCATGTAATAATTTTGCAAACTTCCACCTCGTTGGTAGAACCGAGCAACAGCAAAAGCATTGTCTTCGGCAGGCCTGTGAGGCAATGGTCCACCCCAGTCAGCGTACCTGTACAATCCATCAGCACACAATATTACTCAAAAGTCAAAACAAAAAAATAATAGTGTAAGGTTGCATTTTATAGAGAACACCAATATATTATCAAACTAAGATAGATGTTCAATTAGCAGCTCCTTGAAGAAATATTAGATAATGGTAGTTGGTACATCATTGAATTGAATAAACATGAGGCAGTATTTACCCATGCATTATTGTTACAAATATGATCTACTAATCTAGCATTCTTTAGATCTGGGCATTTTTTTCTTTTGGGCTTTAGGACTGAACAAGACATGGAAGAAAAGACCGATTGCATGCTTGGATACAAGAAGAAAATTCTATTGAATTTATGTAGCAATGTGTTTTAACTCCGCCTGTGTAGTTTTTTATCCTGTCCCAAGTAAGGAAAAAAGAGGGTTGTGATAGGCTTGGTGAGCCAACAAAAAAAAAACACAACCTCCTTTTCATGGAATGAAGCCCAAAAGATTTTTGTTGGGGCATAACCCTCTTAGCAAATAGCAACACACCATATTGGAACTCAAGTGTGGTGATAAGTGAGCAAGGGCCAAGATGTCACTACCTTAGTGACGCACTATGTCGGAGCCCGGATGCAATCAAAATGTGCAAGGGCCTTTGCACTTTACTCGACAAGTGCGAGGGGCAAGGAAGCTAGCAAGTAGAGTTGGATCCGCCTAGGTAGTTAGAATGTAGGGTCCTAACAGGTAAGTTAAGAGAGTTAGTTGATATGGCGATTAGGAGACAATTAAATATCTTGTGCGTTCAAGAAACTAAATGGACGGGCCAGAAGGTGAAGGAAGCGGAGAATACTATTTTCAAGTTGTAGTACACTGGAATAGAACGGAACAAGAATGGAGTAGGCATCTTAATCGATAAGAGCCTCAAGAGCAGAGTTGTCGACATGAGGCAACAGGGGAATAGGATTATCCTAGTCAAGCTAGTCATTGACGAGTTGGTTTTGAATGTTATTAGTGCTTATGCTCCACACGTAGGTTTGAGTAAGGCCATTGAGGCAATTTTGGAAAGATCTAGATGACATGGTTAGAAGTGTGCAGTAGTGAGAAGCATTTCTGAGGCAATTTCAACGATCGTGTTGGTACAACTAGTGGGGGTTTGAGAGGGTGCATAGGGGTTCTGGTTATGGTTATAGGAACAAAGGAGAAGATATCTTGAACTTTGTCATAGCCTAACCTCATGATACTAACACCTTCTTTAAAAAGAGATAATCCCATTTAGTTAATTTTAGCGGTGGTCAACATTCCAACCAGATCGATTTTGTCCTTGGTAGGAAGGAGACTAAACGAACCTACATAGATTGTAAGGTTATACTTGGAGAGAGTGTTGTTCCACAACATAAATTGGTACTCTCAGACTTTAGATTTAGGATACGGGCTCGACCGGCTAAAGTCACCAAAGTCACGAGGACAGAGTGGTGGAAACTCAAAGGGGACACCTCACGAGCATTTATGAATAAGAAGATCGCAGAAGGGATATGGAACATGGGAGAAGACGCGAATAGTACGCTGACGGGGATGGTAATTCACATTAGGAAGGTGGCTGTGGAGGCGTGTGGTGTGACCCAAGCGATTAAATGTGAACCTAAAGACACTTGGTGGTGAAATAAGGAAGTGCAAAAGGCTATCGAGGAGAAGAAGGCATGCTACAAGGACATGTAGCATGATAAAAGTGCCGACAACGTATAGAAGTAAAAAGCAGCTAAACGGAATGCAAAGAAAGCGGTGAGGCAAGAGCAAGGTTTACG
Organism: Guadua angustifolia; assembly: GCA_036346375.1. NCBI lineage: Eukaryota > Viridiplantae > Streptophyta > Magnoliopsida > Poales > Poaceae > Guadua > Guadua angustifolia. Next base: position 23,177,979 of record CM070522.1, read on the forward strand.
AGGATCTTTATCAGAAGCTGAGTACAAAGGAGGGTGAGAAGGACAACTACAAGATGGCTAAACTTCGAGAAAGGGCGATGAAAGATTTCCAAAAAGTTAATAGCATCAAAGACGACACAAATAGACTTCTGGTGAAAGACGACGAAATCAAGAATAGGAGCCTATTTCAACAAGTTGTACAACAGAGACAACGAGGGTAGTATGATTGAACTGGATGATCCTTTTGATGACACCAATAGGTGGCTCGTTCGATGAATTCAAGAGTCTGAAGTAAGAGTGACCTTAAAAAGGATGAAAAAGTCAATAAGGAATTGGGGCCTGATAACGTTCCTATCGAGGTGTGGAAATGCCTTGGAGGCGTGGGGATCGTTTGGTTAACTAAATTGTATAACACCATTTTTGTGGAAATGCCTTGGAGGCGTGGGGATCGTTTGGTTAACTAAATTGTATAACACCATTTTTAGGTCGAACAAGATGCCTAGCAAGTGGCGAAGCACATTAATGTCATTTTTCAAGAATAAAGGTGACTCAAAGTTGTACTAATTACAGAGGAATTAAGCTCATGAGCCACACAATGAAGCTTTGGGAACGAGTGATTGAGCGTCGTTTAAGAAGAGTGGCTAGCGTGACAAAAAATCAATTTAGTTTTATATCTTGGAGGTCAACCATGAAGGCAATCTGCTTGACACGATAGTTGATGGAGAGGTATAGGGAGGAAAGAAGAATCTACTCATGATGTTTATCAACGTGAAAAAAGCTTATGACAGTGTGCTAAGAAGGTCATATAGTGGACGCTTGAAAAGAGAAAAGTCCCAACAAAGTACGTTACTCTAATCAAGGATATGTACAATGAGTTGAGACTAATGTTAGAACATGTGATAGCTATTTCAATAACTTTCCTATTAAGATAGGACTACATCAAGAGTTAGCATTAAGCCCCTATATTTTTGCCCTAGTGATAGATGAAGTTTTGCATGACATACAAGGACAAATTCCTTTGTGTATGCTTTTAGTTGATGATGTGATGCTAATTGATGAGAGTAGGGTAGGTGTGGATAGGAAACTAGAGTTGTGGAGGAAGACTTTAGAATCGAAGGGCATTAGACTAAGTAGGACTAAAACAAGAATCGAAGGGCTTTAGACTAAATAGGACTAAAACTAAGTAATGTAAGGTGTGTTTTCAGCGGTTCTATAGCAGATGATGGAGATGTTAGTCTTGACGAAAAGTAGTGCAAGGAAGGAAACATTTTGATATTTGAGATCGATGCTACAGAGTGACGGCGAGATTAATGAAGATGTGAGCCACATGATACGAGCGGGGTGGGTGAAATAACGTCAAGCATGTTGTGTCCTATATGGTAGAAAAGTCCCTCAAAAGATAAAAAGTGTAAGTTATATAGAATGGCAATCAGATCTACAATGTTGTATGGAGCGGAATGTTGGGTGACAAGAAGACAACATGTACAGAAAATAAGCGTAGCAGAGATGCGAATGTTGTGGTGGATCTATGTTCATACAAAGAGATTGAATCCACAATGATAATATACATGATAGGGTTGGGGTAGCAACAATTAAAGAAAATCTTATCCAACATCGTTTGATATCGTTTAGACATCTGTAACGGAGGCCTCCTAAGGCACAGGTGTGTAGTGGAATTTTAAGTTGTCTCGAAAATATAAGAGGTAGAGGTTGACCAAGACTGACATGGAAAGCAGTTAAAAGAGACTTGAGGGATTGGAATATATCTAAAGGGTTGGCATTGGATAGAAGTGCATGGAAGTTAGCAATTCATGTAGAAAAACTATGACATAAGATCAAAGGCTTAGGGGTCTTTTGACTTTAATTGGGTTTCATTCCTAGCCTACCCAAACTTGTTTGGGCCAAAAGGCTTGGTTGTTATTATTGCTGTTGTTAATGTAACGATGTGTTTTATAGCTGAACCCCTAAAAAGGATGGATGGAATATTCCTACCATATAAAGATTATGCATGGTAATTGGAAACTCAAAAGAACTTCCCGTAGTATGAAAAAACGCAATGCAATCATCAATATTGCCTACGCTATTGAAACATTTTTACATCAAGTTAGTAAAAAATACGGATTTTTGTTAGCAGAATTTGGCACAACATGCCTGAAACACACTATTCAGAACCATAGCATTAGAGAACAGTGTGCAGTTAAAGATAATATTATGGATTGAGGAGGGCGTTGTCTGAATCTAAATTAGTGGACCCGCCTAACCATCACAACTAAGGGAAACTTGATGCATAGACTCGCAGCATGTGTATCTGAATTAGTCATCCTGCCCAGCCATTACATTTAAAAAGGAAAGCCCTATGTAATAAAGTAGTATCAATCTTGGGTAGATTAAACACAGTGGGTCCCAATCATGCAAGGCAGTGTAACAATTCACACAATAGAACTACTGATTATCCCAGTTTAAATTTTCAGGATAGTGGTTGGAGCAAAATGTTTAGCCGACGCTGAAGAAATCCAGGAAGAAATTACATACCATCCATCCCAATCCTCAGTCCATATTGTTGGCTTACTGTAAGAATTTGGCTTAAACCCATCGCAGTAAAATGCATTGCAAGTATCGAGCTGCCAAAAAGGATGAATCAGTACTCGACTACTTCATATAATTAGCAAAACTCATATAGTAATATAATATATAAATAAGTAATCAAAAGAGCATAACTTCAAAAGTTTTGGGAAGAGATCACCTACAATTTGTTCTGGAGCATCAGTCTGCCTGCACATCACCCAAGGAATGCCAGTATCAAGCCCAATTGCCATCTGAGCTGCCCATTGCATATATCTCTTGCCTGCTTGACCATACTTGCTTTGAATATTTCCATATTCATTTTCAATCTGAATTTTCCAGGGAAGTACCAAATAAGAAGATAAATCATGTACTCATGTTTGTTTTTCATGTATAAAATACAAATAACACATAGCATGAACCATCATCACCAGCTTCATATAAGTTTCTTGCATATACCTTTTGGCTTTGGATGAATGACATTGTATATGAGTAACAAAAAAAATAGAATGGGTTGGTATATGGTATTAGGATGGTTTCATGCAACCAATTTGTCTCTTGAAAAAGTTATGGTTTTAACAAGAATGAACCGTGCAATATAGCACATAGATCCTTGTCAGAAAAGGTCAAACTGGGCAATTTTCATATTCTTGAAAACATTGTTCAATAACTGAGATTCGAGAATGATTTTCAGACCTGCTGTAATATAATGGGACCACCTTGCCAAGAATACAGTTTCTCCTGCTTCATCATACGCACAATTTTTGTCACAAAAGTCTGCATTTCAGCCTGTAAAAATATTTATAAGGTTTAGTGGTTACACTAAAGTGTTTGGGCATGCTATCCATACAAAAATTATGCATTATAATTCTACATTCTTGTTAAACATAAAGTGCATGAATCTTATTGACTTTACGTAGTACAAAATTATTATCAGATGAAAAAAAATAATGATCTAGAAAAGGCCATGGATCAACAACAGGATACATTTTACCTTGAATGGTTCATTGTCGGTTCGGAATTCTATGCCAGGGATGTCGCGTAACCAAACTGGGAAACCACTACAGAAATGCATGACAAAACAACAGAAAATAAAAGAACTGTCAAAGGATAATTTTGTTCAAGTATTTCTCAATAGGAGAAATGTGAATAAACAGAATTGTGTAATCTTAAAATTGCTAAGATAATGTTTCATTTAGGGGGAGAAAAAGGATCACAGACTTATATAAGATAAATACCCACCATAAAAAGTTGAATTGCGAGAGGAAAAAACTGCATAAATATGAAGTCTAATAACTGAAGAGTCTAAATTACATAGTGTGGGCAGTATGTGGCTCTCAAAAGTGTTTAGATTAGCTTTGTTCATGACTGTGTAAGTTTGATTACTGCGATAATTGACCTTTTGTGAAAAGGAAATAAGTGGGTACACTAATTATAGAGCAGTCATACTCCTTGCGAATGTTAATTTAATCCCCGAGCTAACCAGATTTAATTATGCTAATTTGGTCCTGTAAATGAAGGTTGCCATAAAGATCCAACCGTTACTGATTAAAGTAGCAGGTGTGAAGAACTGAAGATTGTCAAATACAATGACTGACATAGGTCTATATGCACAAGCTGAGAAGGATTATCATAGTTGTACAAGGATGCGCATGTGGATGCATGCACGTGTGTGTCTGTGTACTAGCAAGTCTAAAAATGTAATTAAATACTCTAATAGATAGAATTGATATAACTAAGACATTCCAACAGTTCGATGGTAAGATATAAACAGACCCGAAATTCCATTCGGCACAAGCATACGGGCCGATACGGAGGAAAAGAAATAGACCTTCAGCAGCAACCAATTTCGCAAACTTTACAAGATCAAATCTTCCTTCAAAGTAATACTGGGGCAAAATATATAAGAAGCAGCATAAGTTACCATACAAAGGCAATGGATGCGCCAATCAAAGTGAATAGATGAGCAACTATGTTACCTGACCTTTGGCCGGTTCATGCCCATTCCAGAAGACATATGTCTCAATTACATCTGCGCCACCTTCCTTGCACTTTGCAATTAGACTAGGCCACATCTGGCACAATTTGCATGTCAGCTCAACGTGTGCTACAAACAACATGAACATACAGACTGCCAACTCGCCACTTGAATGGAAACGGAATACACTAGCTCAAACCCAATCAATTAGAACATGTTGCCTCACAGCATCTGTATCACCCAACATGATTGGTATAAAGGAATTTGTGTTCCTAATTTCCTATCAATATCAAACAGAAGACTGATTTTAACAACAGGGCAAGTGAATGTACACACAGCAGGAATTCAGGCAACCGCATCGACATGTCACATATGAGAAGAACAAGGACATGGATAGGGAGATACTAAGGAGATGGGAATGTGCAACTACTCGCTAAGTCAATTAGGTGTAGCTATGAGCATTGTGTGAGTTGGTCAAGGGCCCACATGTAAGAGCAGTGTGTGAAGGGTTAAATATCACCATCCTGTATCCATAAGAAGGCATCGATGGAATGAAACTCTAAAATACCCCACATATGTTTTTCTATTCTCTCATCCCCTTTCTATGATTCCTCACCCAATCTCTCCATTTATCTCCAATTATTCCCAAGTTTGCAGCTAATCTATGCAATCCCATCTCTCTCGACGTCAAGACATCACAATTTGGTATCAGAGCATGTTCGATCCACAATTTGCACCAAATTTCTCTTGATACGGTCTGTCGGCGTATTCCGCCTGACAGGCCCGTGATCTACAGACCGGGTTTCGTTCGATAGGAGGGCGTCTTCGTGGCTGGCTAACCCTAACGAGAGGAAATCCTAGAGACTCCCACGCGGTGAACTCCGGCGACTATGAACTAGGGATGACATAGAGATTTTACCCAGGTTCAGGCCCCCTTTGTCTTGGGTAATAGCCTTACTTCCTGCTAGATTGTTTGAAGAGTGTTTGAAACTAGTACTGTACAGAACTTGGGAGTTACAAGTTCTTCCTTAGGCTCTACTGCAGAACTCTTGCTTGCTCGACTCATCCTCCCCTTTTTCCCATGCACCAGAAGGCCCTTATATAGGTCGGGCTAACGGGAGTAGGTAAAAGGGGGGTCATCATGCTGATCCTTATACATTTATTACTCCTTCCTGTGTTGTCCCGTTCCTCAAGCCTCATTAAATGCCGACGCATGGCCTCGCCCGGTACGTGACCTCTCTTTGACGGGTAGGTGGGAGGCGTCAGAGGAATGGGCCTGTTGCAGAAATCCTCGCAGTTGATAGGTCTGACACAGCAGGCATGCCGTCTGGCACGGTACAATAGGGGAAGGAGATTTCGAGGTGAAGCTACCTCGCACCACCTTTTTGCCTTGCGGCGGGCGGCGAAGCGTCCTCGCCCGCCACTCGTCGGGCGCCATGGTGGCCTTTGGCCGTGGCGTCTTCGCCCGCCGCCAAGCCGCCACGTGATCAAGCGCCAAGGCGGCGAGCGTGCTTGCCCTTTGCTTTCGCGGGTGCCACGTGGGCGGCGGGCGTGCTCGCCCTTGCCGCCAAAGCCGCCACGTGGACTAGGCGCCAAGCGGCAGTGTAAGTTCAACCTTCATTAGTTATGGTTTTGGTGTTAATGACAAATCTAATCTTATGTTAATGACAAATCTAATCTTGTGTTAATGACAAATCCAATATTAAGTTTATCCCCTAATGCGATATTGTTCTTAATGACAAATCTTATATCGAGACTAACATGTTTGTTTAGAATATCTTTGTTTAGTCTCATCGCATTGAAAAATGGAAAACCCAAGGTATGTTTGCATATTCATCTTAATATTAGTTGCATACTTTGGAGTCAAGTTAAAGTATAAATATCCCCGTTATATTAACCACAAAATGTGCATCATGTTTCCCAATCCATATATTACATGGATGCACATATTTAGGGGGAGTTCACACTCTAACTTGAAGAATCAATTTAAATGATAATTTAAATTGAGTTCATTTGTCTTGTTAATCGTTAAAGAATACTTCATCATGTGTTGATGGTGTTTTGTGGTTAATTAAGGACAAATGAATAGTTCTTAAGTATAATAAAGCATGAGTTGCATTATTGTACTTAAGACACAATTAAATCATTTCAATTGATTTAGGTTGTGCTCAATTGATCTAAAGGCATCCATTATGTGTTAAAGGAGTGCAAGAAATAATTGAGACAACCATGCATCTTGGACTAACTATTTTATGAGTTGTGATTGAGTTAGGTCCAAAGATGGATGAGATGATGAAAACGGGACAAGGACGACATCATGAGTTGATGGGCGTCAAGAGTGGATCCCGAAGAGGAGTCGAGTAGAGATCCCGGGGGAGTATCAAGCGATGATCATAAAGACCCCAAAGGGGATTGCTTGCGCGCGGCGGCAAAGGTATAATTAGATAGGCTAATGACTTTGTAGTCTTTGAGTCTAAGGTTTTTATCGCCGTGCTATTAAGAGGGGTCGTTCCCTAGCTTGAGCTTCATCATGTGTTGGTGATCTCATTCCGCGTTCACTCGAGCTCAAACCATTTGGATTTGGTTTTTGCATGAGGGTTAACCATTTGGCATGTGTTGCGAATGGGTTAAACTTATGCTTGGTTGTATTTGGTTTTCGCATTATGCTTTGATTTGCATGTGTTGCAAATAGGATAAGCTAGTGCGTTGGCTTTTGCGTGAAGTTCACTTTTGCATGTGTTGCATTAGTTGACGCTTCATGTTTTGGTTCGCAAAACAATCTTTATAAAACCATGTGGTTGCTTGGAGCTAAGTTTTGCATGTGTTGCAAAAGGAGAGAGCTCAAGCATGATTTTATGTTGTGTGTTTGTATGGAGCTAGAGGCTTGCATGTGTTAAAGAGCTCATACGTATGGTTTTGGTTTTAGTAGAAGTTTGATTTGTGGTTGCATTGAACTAGAGAATTGCATGTGTTGCAATTAGAGAGTTCATGCACCTTGATTTAATGTTGCTTGGAGCTAGACTTTTGCATGTGTTGCAAAGAGTAGTGCTCAAGTATGAAATGTGTTTATTGTGTTATTTGCAAGTTCGTTGTGCGAATAAACCGAGGTTTATGAGTCCTAATCTGAGAGCATGTGAGTGGGGCTTGCAGCGGGTGTTGGCAAGTTGGCCGGGTCTGTGTTGACCTTCACATGGCTAGGGGATTAATCTCATAAACTCGAGTTTGATTAAGCTTAATACGATTTGCGAATAGTTCTTGAGTCGATTGCGAAATGTGTTTTCGCAATTTGGGTTGAATTCTTTGAGCATGGTTTGAAATGGTGCAAATGTGTTTTGCACATGTGTGTGATCATTTGTTGATCATTTAATGGCTCAAAGAATGTTGTTTGGGTTTTCGGAGAGAAAGTTTTCAAAGGCAGGGCTTTTCTGCCGGGGCGGTGTGGCCGCCTGGCGGTCTGACCGCCCCATAGGCGATTGGGCCAAGACCTGGCGGTCGAACACTTGAGCGGTCGACCGCTCCCTCTCCGTCGTTTTTCAGTCTGGTTGTTTCTCGGCGGGTGAGCAGGCGGTCGGCCAGGTAGGTCCAGTTGGGCCGGACGAGTGGTCGGACCGTGGAGTGTGGTCCGACCGCCATGCAATCTTCGAAATTCCGACCGTTGATGCATGAGACCCTGTCGGATCGGGTGAGGTCCGGTCGGACCGGATTTTCTCTGCTTTTGCCGTTTGCGCCTAAACGGCTAGTTTTCTTGTGAGGGGCTATAAATACCCCTTGGGGCTTGGGCGAGTTGTTGTTCTTTGTGTTTGAGGTTTTGGGTGAGGTGTTGCATGTGTTGCACACTCACATTTGATTATTGAGCTAAAGAGTGAACTAATTGCATGTGTTGCAAATAGGAGTGGTTTGAGAGCCTCTTGTGCATGTGTTGCACTTGAGTGAGGTCCTTGTGCATGTGTTGCACTTGGTGATCACCGGGAGCGCGTTCGTTGTGCTCGGTGAAGTTCAAGCGGAGGAGCGGCTTGTTGCTCTTGGAGGTTGCCGACTCTAGACGGCGTGGCGTCGTCTTGAGGAGCTCTCAAGGTGTGAAAGCCCGCAAGTTTGTGAAGGTTCGGGTTGAGCCTCTGGCATAGCGTGAAAAACCACGACTAGTGGAAAGAGGCGGGTGCTCGGCGGGAGCCGGTCCAAGTGTGGGCTTGCCTCAACGTGGACTAGGGAGACCAAGCAAGTCTCCGAACACCACGGAAAAATATCGGTTGTCCCTTGTCTCTTTACATTCAAGTATTTATCTTTTTCATAGTATTGATTGCTTGAATTAGAATTGCTTAGTATTATTGATTTGATCAATTTAGCAATTCATACATAGAGACATAATTTAGCTAGTGCACTAATGAGCCTAGTTGATTTAGGCTTTAAATTGTCAAAACCTTTTATCGCTTCGCATATATAAATTGATTAGGTTTTGACATAGGGGTGGAGTAGAGCGAATTGTTAGTGAGGATCGAATTTTTATAATCGCCTATTCACCCCTCTAGGCGCGTCCTCGACCCTCTGACAGGCGTGCTCACCCACCGCTTTCGGGCGCCACGTGGTAGCAAGCTTTGGCCGGGCGTGTTTCGCCGCCGTCCGCCAAAGCCGCCACGTGGATCGGCGCGGACGAAAGCATGCTTTCGCCGGCGCCACGTGGTGATACACGCCGTCGGGCGTGCTTTCGCCGCCGTCGCGCCAAAGCCGCCAAGTGGGTCGGCATCGGCGGCGGCGTGCTCGCGCCACTGCCGCCGCGCACGTGGTAAGCGCTGGCCGGCGGGCGTGCTTTCGCCGCCCGTCGCCAAAGCCGCCACGTGGATCGGGCGCCGGCGAGCGGCGTCTTCGCCCTTTGCTTTCGCCGGCGCCCGTGTGGCGGCGCTGGCCGCGGCGTGTTCGCTTCGCCGCCAAAGCCGCCACGTGGAAGGGCCTTTGTGCGTCGGAGAGGGTACCCCAGCGCGAAGTACGCTGACACGGTCTGTGAAATCCCAAAGAAGGGTTGGTGTTTCATCTCGGCACCGTAATCCCCACTGCAGTTGGATTAGAGGAGGCACAGAGTCCACGACAATGCTATAGAAGCCCATGTTCAGACCCATCAAGTGCTCTCAACGATGGAGGAACATACCGCCCAAATCCAAGCAAAGCTGGCGAGATTTTGGCCCGGTTCGACACACAGGCAGCATAGTTAGAACAACTAAGTTAGGATCTCAAGCAACTCAACACCATTGCACACTGCCGCCTTCGCTGCCACTCACTACACTGAGTCAGGTGGCCACCCGGTTCGACACACAGGTAGCACAATTAGAACAATTAAGTTAGGACCTCAAGCAACTTGGCACCATCGCACACCATCGCCGCCGCCGCCACTCATGACACCAAAAGTCAGGTGGCCAGAGCAGTACCACCTAGGTAGCGGGTGAACAAAGGGGGCTACACTGAAGCATCATTGAACAAGCTTGTGATTAACCACACCAAGTGTTCGATCCTATGTTTGCCTAGCCAAAGGAGATCATGGAGCAGTACAATGTGTTGATGGGCTCATTGCTGCAATTGAAGTAGAGAGGCACAGTGTTGGAGTATCAAGCAAAGTTTCAGGCAAGTATGAACCCTTTGCTGGCCTTCAACACCAATTTGGACAAGAAGTTCTTTGCGGGCATGTTTGTGGGCAAGTTGCTGGCCTTCAACACCAATTTGGACAAGAAGTTCTTTGCGGGCATGTTTGTGTCTAGCTTGCGTAAGGACATCCAGTTAGTGGTGCAATTGCAATCACCAAGCAGTTTCACTCATGTGACGATATTAGCTCGGATTGCGGAGGCAGAGCAGCTAGGCATCACGCATGGACCCAAGGAGAAGAACAAGCCGGTGTTGGGAACCAAGGATGGCATGTGCGAATCGCCAACGCTGTTGCCTCCACATGAGGATGAGTCATCGTGAGCCTACACCATACAGGTAGCACCACCATCAACAGGATCGGTAAGCACAGTGGAATCATGGTGAGCAATGAGGAGGAAGTGTGCAAGCCACTCTTGCTGCTGCCACCCCTTAAAGAGGAGTTCGTCATCAGCTTACAACAACTCAGGAACAGCACCTTCCAGGTGTTCGACATTATGCCTTGTAAGGTTGGTGAACCAGTGGCATAGGAAGAGGGAGATAACACCTCTACACGACTGGCAGACTCTAGTTGTGGATGCTGACCACGTCGTATTCGTCAAAATGCCACCAGACAGCAAGCCACAAGACCAACAATCGCAAGATGTGGCCACAAGTGGCATCACCCACTTTATGTTTGGCCGTCATCTACTGCAGCGCATCACCATTACAGGGGGTGACCAGGACACCCACAGCATTGATGACAATGAGTGGTTGGTTCTGGGAATCAATGGTGCACAACAAATGCATGAGGATAGGCCACCATGGAGAAGAAACTCTTGTAGTCCTGGGAAATATGGTATAAAAGGTAATTGCAATGCGTTTGACAAGGTGACAGAATGGAGGTGCAATGGGTATAGCCCTAGAGATTATGAAATGGAGGACGCTTTCCTAGTGCTAGATGTGATTCTATAGTGGAGACACAGTGGTTTCAGCCCAGGGAGTGTGAATTGGGTGGCCAAGACGATGCAGCAGGCCACTAACATTGAGGAAATGTCCGCTTGGTTCCAGGGATTTGGCTTCACACTGGGGTCAATGTTGGTTGTCGGGAGAATGATTTTGGACTGCATGTTACAGCATGTAAAAGGTCAGCTGTGGCCACCTAATTTGCACATGGGCATTGGATCAGTCAATCTGGTGTGGATACGGAGTCAGAGAATTGATTTTCTCAGCCTGTTGAAATTGGTTTTGCTTGCTGAGGTGGAACAAGGTCTGACAAATTCCCAAGTGCAGCACCTCAACTACACAAATGCAGATCAGCCAACCAATGAAGTAAACTGCAAAGTCTCATATCTGATTGCAAGAATTTTTCCAGGCTATGAACTTTTCTGTCATGTATTGCCATTATATGTGTGACAACAGACCGTGGGATCCCGGTATTGAAATGTTCAGGTTCAGGGTAAGAGGCAATGGGTGTCAAAGGCCTATATCATGGATTGTTTTTCAGGAGGTGGCTCTCGAACATCACTTGTGCACAAGGATCAGATCGACTGTGCATAAATACATGGAGATGACAAGTATCCATTATTCATGGACACTGTTCCCCTAGGTGGTTGCCTAGCTCACCTAGCTAGGCCCCTCCCTCTAGCCTAGCCGCTACTGTTGATGGGTACACATTGGCTTGGTTGTTTTATGCAAAGCTCTTGGTATTTTGAAGCTTTCTGTTGTGTGTGAGACAAGAAGGAATTCACTCTGTGGAGTGCTTGCCAATTTTGTTCCAGTGCAGTGCCACGGGGATTGCAACTTAAGCAGCCTCCGCGGGACCGTCTGGTCGAAAATGGATGGTCCGGATCGGCTAGAAATACTGTGAAATTTTTTTACTGTGCAAACACTGCTCATCACACTGTAGCAAATATTGTTCATCTGGTTTTTGGGCTGATCCGGACCATCCGACATGTCGATCGGATGGTCCTCGCCTATGGGGACTACTTAGGTTGCAGTCTCCACAGGAACTGCACGGAACCCTTTCCCTCGAACAGAGTCAATATGCTTCCAGGGCACAGCATTTCATCCGCACGCTTTTGGCCAGCCACCTGTTCCTTGGTTTTCCCTGCTACAGCAACGGAGACTAGAGCTTGAAGTTTATTCAGTCACGAGCGGTTGGTCTCAAGTATCATCTTATGAACCGCAAATTTGGCACTTGTCCGTTGGGAAGGACTTAAGCATGGAGGTGTGTGTTGGGTACGTATACTTCAGTCTGCCTTGCGATTCCGGTGTTCAAAAGTTAATACTTGTCGTCATACAAGTTAGTGGTGATTGCTGCTACGTGACAACTAATGGAGAAAGGAGCCAACTACTAGCATAAGCTTGTACTACTGTCTACTCTGCATTTCAATGGCGTACAGCCTCTGCTTGGGGACAAGCAGAGTTTTCCCAGGCCGGTAGTGTCACACATGAGAAGAACAAGAACATGGATAGGGAGATACCAAGGAGATGGGAATGTGAAATACGCCAATTACTCGCTAAGTCAACTAGGTGTAGCTATGAGCATTGTGTGAGTGAGTTGGTCAAGGGCCCACATGTAAGAGCAGTGTGTGAGGGGTTAAATACCACCATCCTGTATCCATGAGGCATCCTTGGAAGGAAGAATGCATGGGGCGACGTATAGAGGCACTCTCCCACATGTGAAATAGAGGCAATCTCCCACATGTGTACCAGTGAAGGAAATCATCAATTGCACCAACTAAAATAGAGGCAATCTCCCACATGTGTACTTGGGTCTTGGGTTCTCTCATCCCCTTTCACTGGTTCGTCACCCAATCTCTCCAATTATCCCCAAGTTTGCAGCTAATCTGTGCAATCCCATCTCTCTCTCAAGGTCGGGCAAACACACCACGGAGCGAACCAAGACACACCAATTCCACCCTCAATCGTACCAACACAGTCACGCACACCGACTCCGCCCGATTCAAGTAGCCGCCGGCGACCAACAAAGACCTCCCAAACTCCCCCCCAACCCCACTCCGCCCAAGCGCAAAGCAAAAAGCGTCTCAGGCCGAAATCCTCACCTCGGGGGTGGCGCGGGGATAGTGGAGCCCCGCGGAGACGAGCATCCTTCGCTCCCCGCCGAGGCGCACCGCGCGGTGGTCGTAGCTCACGTTGAACGGCTCAAGGAAGGGTCCATCATCCCTCCCCTTCCCAACCACCTCCATCAGCACCCCCGCCGCCGCCGATACCGAGCCGGCGAAGCAGACGACGACGACGACGAGGGCCTGAAACCGCGAGAGGGACGGGGGAACGCCAGAGGCAGCCATGGGCGAAGCGAGCAGAAGCAGAGTTGAACGTTGAGAAGACGAGGAGATACCTACGGAGAAATATAGGAGCACAGGATTTCACGAGGTAGCTTTTTTCCCCCTTTTTTTTTCCATTTTGGCCGTTGGGCGAAGTTGAAATTTTGGAGAGGGATTAGATCATAATTGTAGGCGATTGCTAGCGATGGAACGTCTAATCACTGTTTATTTTATTAGACGTCCAATATGTGCAACATCTATTTGCTGTGTCACATTTCTACTGTTATCGAAGGAAAATATTATACGTATTGAAAAAAATATTTTATATATAGAGAAAAAATATTGTAATACGTCTAAAATTATTGGACATCTAAATTAAAGTCAGCTCGTGATTCATAAGATGGTGACGTGGGATTTGTTGTACCGGGTTGGAGTGCCCGATACCTCACGCAACAGACTCCTAATGCATGATTGCTTATCGTGGCTTAACAAAACAAACTAGTGATGACCGATAGAGACTCGTCCAAATTTATCACTCTTTCTATAAACTGTATATCTTCTAACCTGGAGAATGAAATGTAGACGTATGGTATCATTGAAAACATTTGTTTGTCTAGTCAAAATGTGATGACAAGTAGGGCGTGCGCTTGCCCAAATTAGTTGTGCATCTATTCTCATGTTCTAACCGGTAACGTATCCTGTGTACACAGATTCTCTCGTGTATACACCGTGCACACAACTAAAAAAGTCATGAAAAATTCTGAAAAAATTGTAGATGTACTTCATAGATTACTCTACCTATGTATAAAATTGTAGATTCAAATTCGTTATATATCAAGAGTTACAAAAAAAAGAAAATCTTGAAACTTTATACATAGGTAGAGTAATCTATGAAGTATATCTACAATTTTTTTCAGAATTTTTCACGACTTTTTTTAGTTGGTGTGCACGGTGTGTACACAGGAAGGCCTATGTGCACTGGATACATCGACGTTCTAACCACGCGATCTCTCGCAAAAGAAAATCGGATGATATGCCGGCTAGGCTACGCCACGATCAAAATTGTGAACGTAAGTCGTAGAGGCAATAGGGAGTGACTAATCTAGGTCGAGCACAGGATTAAAAACCAAAATCAAAAAACCAGTTCCAAATTCGCGATACGGTTTTCACAAAAATCGCTCAAAAACTATCAGAAACCGAAGAATTAAGAAATCAAAAAAAATTTTAAAAATAAAAAAAAATCGAAAACCTTTCGGTTTTCAACGAAAATCACGGTTTTTCACAAAAAAAAAACCACTCGTTTTTCTCGAAATACCGCTCGTTTTCATGAAAAACCAACCCAACCAATTGAATATTCTTAAAAATAGTTTTTGAGCGGTTTTTCAATGGTTTTCGAACACATAAATTTTTTCAAAACTTTTTATTTTTTTAATTAGATCGGTTTACCGAACGGTTTTGAATCTCAAACCGGAGCGGTAAGGTCGAGAACCGCGGTTTTCGCCGATTTTTAAAACCCTGGTCAAGCGTACCATAGGGTTTGTGCGCTTTCTCTCCTGTTGATTTTTTAGATCAACAGGACATCCAAACACAGATGTCCCAGTTCCATTACTGATGTCGGTGTATTTCGCCTGACAAGATTCCGCCGATGAACAGAATGGGCTACCCTTTGGACGGAAATTATGGTCCGGTAGAGGGCATCTTCGTGGCTGGAAACCCTAATGTCTCTCGACGATGGATTTCGGGAATCGATGGCCAATGGACACAGCGATTTACCCAGGTTCAGGCCCCCCGCGTGGGTAATAGCCCTACGTCCTGCTGATTTTTCGTTGAGAAAATGGGGAAAATGGTTACAAGAGTGTTCTTCTATGCTTTCTGCTTCAGCCGACCGGCCCCTTCTTCATGCACTAGAGTGCCCTTATATAGACGGGCCACCCTGAGCAGGAGAGAAGGTGGCGTTATACTTATCTACAACACATTAATTACATCCATCATTCCAGCTTCCACGTCGACCCACGATGCATTTATTAAGCACGCCTCCGTGGTCTTGTCCTTCGAACCTCATTTAATGTCGGTGAGAGGTCTCGCCTGGTCCGCCCGGGACAGGACGCCCCTACGACGGGTTAGTAAGATGCATAAGAGGGATGAGCCATCATCGTGTCGAAAGTTGAATCCTTCACAATTATGATCCTGACACGAGGTGCCAAGGGAGGGAAACTTCGAGGCGAAGCCTTCCCCTCATTCCTTTGGTTGCCTTCGTGGCACGCAAGGGGCCCAAACATCCGCCGCTTCGTCAAAGCCGCCACGCTTCCGCCACCCGGCGTATGTCGCGCCAGGCCCTCGCCGCCAGGCCCACGCGACTCCTCGCTTCGTGGCGGGTGTGCTCGCCAGATCGTATCGCAAGGCGCCACCACGCAGCCGCCGCCCGAGGCGGCGTGATCTCGAGCCGCCGCCGAGGGCCGTGGGCTTCTCGTCCGTGAGCGGCGTGCTCGCCAGTTGCCGCCAGGCGCCACGCAGTCGCTTCGCCCGTGGCGAGCGTGATCGTGATCGCCAAACCGCTTTCATTGGGGCCACGAGGCTTTAAATCGCGAGCCACTTCGGGACCTATTGCTTCTACGGCGGAGAGGGTACTCCGGTGCAAAGTACACCGACAGTAGCCCCTGGGGCTGTCCTGGAACGCGCGCCAACTGCTTTTCAGACCTTATTTAATGCCAGTGCATTCCTGGATGGGCCCACCACTTCTGCGCACGCAACCGCTTCGGTCCTCCCCACGTCCGCCGATTTTCCTTGGGACCCGAAACGTCGTGCCTTTCTTCTGGACGCGAACCATCTTCATGGGGGGCCTATATATGCGCACACCCCCACGCAACAGTTCACGCCTTCTGCTTCCTTCATATTTTGCTCTTCGCCCCTTCGTCTTCTTTGCCTGAAAGACTTCACTTCTGCTACAATGGCGCAGTCTCTTCTTTCTTCCACCGCTGGCCCACGCCAGATGGACTTCGCCACCGGAATGGCACCCGGGGGCACCCTTCGTCCTCGCCAGGGGACCGCCGTGCCAAACTGCGAGCTAGGGGAGATTATTGTCTTCACCTAGGGCTTATGGCGGGCCTAGTGCCGCTATTTTCCGAGTTCTTCCTCACTGTCCTTCACTTTTACGAAATTCACCATCTTCATCTCTCCCCCAACTCCATCGTCTTCCTCTCCACCTTCGCTTATCTCTGCGAGATGTTCGTGGGGGTAATGCCCAATCTTCCCCTCTTTCGCTATTTCTTCGCCTGCCGCATCACCTCCGACAGCGGGGGAATCGCCGAGAGCTACCACTTCCGGCTCCGCGATGGGTCGGCCTCCCGCTACATTCCCTTCCAGCCCTGCTCCAACTGGAAGAACTGGCGGGCGACTGGCTTTATGTTGGCGACGACGGCAGGGTCGACCTTCTTGGAGTACCCTGCACGCGGGCGGTAGCCCGTGAGAGCTGGAGCTCGCCCGTCGAGGAGACGACGGATATCCTGGCGATGGTGGCCCGCATCGATCGGCTACAGGGCGTCGGACTGATTGGGGCGCTGGTAGTCCGAGACTTCGTGTCTCGGAGAATCAGCCCCCTACGTCGTCGCGTCCGCCCTGCATGGCAATACACAGGGGACGACGACATGACGCGTACGTACCCGGGCAATAAGTCTTCTTACCCTTCTTCTTGAATGCATACTTTTCTCTGTGATCTTTGTTATCCAATACTTCTGTCTTCTTCTGGCGCCAGGTGAGGGAAACCTGAGCAATGCTGTCATCTCCCAGTGGTTATCCGTGTTGATCCCGCCAGTGCCGAGCGACATGGAGTTTTCGGCCGATGCTCGGCCGCTTTGTGATCTGGAGTCCGCAGAGCGCCTCTAGGTCACAGAATCCTTCCCGGCGATGGACTCTACGGGTCCCGCCGTGGTGCCGGCCCATGGCCCCTTGATAATCAGGGACCAGCCCCGGGTAGCCGATCAGAGCGCAGGCAAACGGCCTATTGCTTCGGACGCTCCTGGCGCGGACCCCAAGAGGGTCTGCACCGGGAGCCTAATTTCTACCGCCGCTACATTCGCAACCTCACCGAGTGCGTCCGAAGCAGCGACGTCTTCTTCCGAGGTGGCAATGCCTGCCGCCCCTCCTTCGGAGCCGACTGCATCGACGCCGACTCCAACTCCTACGGCGCCGCCTTCATCGGCGCCAATTTAGTTTTTTTAGTGTATATATATTCAATCATGTATGCAATCTCAAGAGCGCTCATGAAATATGAACACAACTTCAAGATAATTATGAATTATCCACCTCAACCAAGGATGATTGTTTGAAGAATGGATGTTAGGACAAGAAACCTCAACTTCTATCTCCAAAGATGAGGAGCCCACAACCCCCATCCAAATCAACTTATTGCTTTATAGCCAAAGGTAATGAAAAAGTTAATAATGTTGATGAGACTACATATGATGAATTAATGGATATGCTGGAGCATCTTAATGAGTATCTTGGAAAGGAGAAGGCTAATTTTAAGGTTTTGAAGAAGGAGCATGACTCTTAGCCTTGAAGAAGGAGCATAACTCTTTTGAAAATAATTATGATGTGCTAAAGGATGAGCATGAGTCTCTTATTTTCAAGGAACTCACTTAGCCCAAGGTGGATATAGGCATTACATGTGATTTATTAGATGATATGCCTTGTGTAGTTGTTAGCACTTGCATTGAAAATGAGATTAGCGTGTCCACCTCTTGTGATGACTTACTAGACATTCCTTGTAGCTCAAATGTAGCTGCTTCTACTTCTTCTATACTATGTGAGACTAATCTTGTAGAAGAGAGCAAAGAGCACAAGAAGATATGATGATAGCACAAAGATCAACAAGCATACATTAAGAAATAACATTGTTTGTTAGATCAATATAACAAGACCTTAGTGCTCGGGGAGAAGGAAATGATGGGCTCAAGGGAGGAGACAGCGAAGGGCTTGAGGAGGAGGGCAGTATTATCGGAATCACCTTGATCATCAATGATTACTTTGCTATGGGGTATTCCTCAAGAGCAATTGAAAGCATCTAGGCCCTAAATTCCCTTATGGTTTTGGTAAATAATGACAATCATAGTTAAAGGACTAATATTTTCTTTAAGAATGTTGAAAATAGGTTAATCTCAAGTTTGGTGATCATGGAAGCATGAAAATGGTGTAAAATAAGATCAATACGTCAAGCAAGTGACAAAGGTATAAATATAAGGACTTTTTACTAGCCTTTTGCTGATCTCGGAGTTTGGAGAAAAGATCGGATTGCTAGAAATAGGGTCGTACTATTAAGAGGGGTCTTGACGTTACCTTGATATTGTTTAAGGTCTAAAGGCTCAATTCTATACTTAAGATCATGCATCATGACATATAAAGATTCAAATTGAAAATTCTATGATTTTTAGAGGAAGTTTCTGGAAGCCTGGAGCTACCGCCCATGGTAGCCGCCTAGTGCTACCGGGCAAGTGGTAGCATCGGCTTAAATGCTCGGTGTAAAAATTCTAGAAGGGTGTGTTTTTGGGCATTCTGGTGGTCCGATGCTACCGCCCATGGTAGCCAGGTGCTACCGAGCGGTAGCACTAGCTAGAATGTCTGGTACAAAAATTCCAGATAGCATTCTTCCAGGTGAGTAAATTTAAAAGGGGCCTTGTGCTACTAGTCCTAGTTGGGCAGTAGCACCATACCCTCTGCACAAACGGCCTCTGGTAGCGCATTTAATGCACTGCTCCAACCATTGGGTTGGAGCCTGGTGCTACCGGTCCTACATAGGCGATAGCACCGAAAATACTGATATGAGCAGGATTTGAGCTCAAACAGCTAGTTTTATTGGTGGGGCCTATAAATACCCTCCACCTACATTCTAGAGTCTCTATTGGTCCTCATTGATGATATTTGAGCTCTAGCAAGCCCTATCCTTTTCTTAGTGCATTCAATTCCTATTTGAGAGAGTGAGGAGCAAAATTTGAGTATTGCATTTAGTTTTGAGCCTCTAAATACTGACACTGAGCGAGCGTGAAGACTTATTACTCTTGGAGGTTGCTGCCTCCTAGACGGCTTAGAGGTGATCGAGCGTGGTGATCTTCTCAACGGAGGTTATGAGAAGCCCCGGTAAGTTGTGAAGGCCAGAGTTCGCCTACCCAGAGCGGGAAAGAACTACCTTAGCAATTGAGGAAGGCTCAAGTGGGTGGAGTCGGCTTGAAGTTGTTCAAGTCACCTTAACATGGATTAGGGAAGATCGATAAGTTTCCGAGACCACGGGATAAATTATTGTATTCTTTGCTTGTGGTTTCCATTTCTTGATCAATTGTGCAATTAACAATGGCAACATATCCGGTGCAACCCCCCCCCGTGAAACCACCGTGCAACTGAACTAAAAAAAGTTTCAAAAAATTCTGAAAAAAATCATGGATGTACATCTCAACTTACCCCACCTACATATAAAATTTCATGATCAAATTCATCCTATACTAGCGGTTACAAAAAAAACAAGCAGCAAAATGAATAGTGATGAACAGTAAAAATCACTTTGTTCATGCGAAATTTGTCTTTTTTGTAACTGCTAGTATAAGATGAATTTGATCATAAAATTTTATATGTAGGTGGGGTAAGTTGAGATGTACATCCATGATTTTTTTCAGAATTTTTTGAAACTTTTTTTAGTTCAGTTGCACGGTGGTTTCACCGGGAGGGGTGATTGCACAGGATATTTTTCCATTAACAATTCTAGCAAGTTGAGAACTTTGTTTGATGTAGAATTGTACCTTGGCTATACTTGAATCATCGGAACATTTTGTGATCACTAGAAAACTTAGTATTAAATTGTTAAAATTGAAATTCTTGCTTAGTGATCTTGCAAATTGAAATTAGAGTCGAAAAAATTTAGAAACCTCCTATTCACCCCCCTCTAGTTGGTTATCCTTGATCCTACAGCAATGTCTAGAGTTTGAATAGTGTCCTATGGCAATTCCCTATACCTACTAGCCAGGAACTACCACAGACTATCACAAATAGTTCTTGATACAAACCGTCTGCGATAGCCTATCATCACAAAAGGCTGGGACTATGAACTATCTGTGAACTATCTGTGAGAATAGACTATCACAGACGGTTCTTGATATAGACCATCTGTGATAACAGGAGACGATCTTTATTAAGAATCATCTATGAGAGGTGTTTAACAGATGGTTTAGAAACCGTCTGAGATGCGCCGTATTATCATTAACACATGCTTACAGACGGTTCAGAAAATCGTCTGTGATGACTTTTTTAACCTTCTGTGATGGCCTTTTGTAGTAGTGGATATAGGCTCACAGCCCATCTGGCCCGTGTCGTGCAGGCCTAGCATGGCCCAATGCCTAGGTATAGGGAAAGGAAGCAAAATCTACTCGGAACCCCCTACACCCGTCGTCATTGGATTGGTCTTAATTAGGTTGAATGCCTCTCAGAAGTGGCAATTTTGTCCCTCAATAAAGGTTCTATTGCTCTTATATATTATAACCACATAAGCTACCCATATTAACTTGGTGTTTAAAATAAAATATGTGCACCATTTGCCATTTTGCTTGTATCTCTCCACTTTTTTTTGGTGCTTCCTGAGGTCTATTCAATCATCGATCTAAGTCTGGTCGATTGACCAGTTTAAGGCTGCTAGTGTAAGTGAAAATCTTTCCCATGCTTGATTTGAGGATAATGCTAGGTGTCCTACGTTCGATACGAGAGCAATATATCCTACACCTCACTCCATTAGCTCTCTCTTGCTTTGATTGGGGTCAATCCCTTTCCCTATCTAATACTCTTCCTCTCCCGAAACCTCCCAATTTCATCCCCAAATCTCTTCTCCCGCCCCGGTGCTCCTAACCTCCCACCAATCTGGCATCGACAAACCCGTGCTAGCAACCGCCACTCACTACAGCTGCTTCCTCGCAACACCAAGTTGGGCACCACCGTCCCCATCACTGCAATTGTACTGCCATGGCCTCCCTAGCTATTGCCTTTGCTACTACTGGCAATGGGTGGGATAGGGAGGGGTGTAGCGAGAGAGCCTTTGCTAGCTGAGACCTGCCGTCGCAACTGGTGAAATCCTCTATGAGCTCCACTATGGCTAGTGAAGATTTGCCACCACTAATCGTGTCCTCCACGAGCTGTGCCATGGCTACCTGAGATCTGCTACCACCAAGCTCATCCTCTACGAGTACCGTTGTGGTAGCTGAGCTACGTTTCTATGGGCTCTCATTAATGCTACTGCAACCTCCTCCAATTTGTGTTGTAGTGTCTACTCGATTTTGCTGCAATTGCTTTTTTCAACTATTGCAACAAGTGCTTTTTTTTGTTGCAATGAGTGTTTTTCAAATGTTTGTAGCATGAGGGTTATTTTGTTGTAGTAGTTCTATTGATTTGTTGCATAAGAGTCCATATTTTGTTACAATAGAGTTGTCCTTTTGTTGTGTCATATTTCTGTTCTCTTTGTAATTTTTGAGATTTTGAACTTGTTTGAAACATTTGTTTGGGATATTTGTTGTGGTAGTTTTGCCAATTTGTTGCATCTATTTGTTTTGCTGCATTAGGGTTATTGATTTGTTGTGGTAACATCTTCTAGGTTTGTACGTTGTCTTTGATTTTTTTGCCAATCATCATGTAAATTTTAGGTGCACATTCAATTCCTTCTCTCATACAAATCTTAATTTCTTGAAATTATCAAGATATTAATATTTTTTCAACATGTTTCTCAATGTTGTGGGGTTACTTTGAAATGTTGCACTTGTTGAGGATAAATGATGCTTATGTTATTTTCAATAATAGGACATTTCCCATAGTACATGCAGGCGCTAGCAACACCCTTGATCTTAATATATTTAGGAGTGCAATTCCCTTCCATTGCATTTCCTTTGGTAACCTATATTTCAAATTTAATCAAACTGATTGAGATTGGAACTCTTATGTTTTTTTATTCTTGAATCTCGATAGAAGTTTATGAAATAGTTTTCTCTATGATTTTCTTTAAAGTTATGCTAATCTTCCATGAATATTAATAAATTATAGTGTCATTTTATACTTGACCAACCCAAGGTTACCATTTTAATACTAGTGAGCGAGATGAGCCACCTGTTGTCACCTTCCATGCGAAGTCTGTTGTATTAGTGTTGTGAAAAAGGTATATTCCTGATGGACAAATAGGGTCCAGGATCAAAATTTTAGCGAAATCTCGAAAAATCTTGGGGAAATCTCGGATTTCAATCAGGGACGAGATTCAAAATCCTGGCAGAATGAAAAAAATTAGAAATTAGGGTTTACTATAGTGATTCACTAAATTCCATGAAATCTCGATGATTTTGGTTGAAATTTTAGCATTTTGAACTGGTTTGCATGGCTTTCGAACCTGATTTCGCACCAATTTTTTTTGTAGAAAATTGTAATGCCTTTTGTAAGGAATACATGTGAAAAGTTTGTAAATAAATACATACACAAATTATGTAACCCTAATCCATAAATTGGATTTTAGACTTAAATGATGCATTTTGGCCTAAAACCTAACTTAGATTTCGGCCTTAAATTGTATTTCGGCATAAACCCTAAACCCTAAGTTAAATTTCATCCTTAAATGATTTTATTTAGACCTAAACCCTAAACCTTAACTTGGATTCCAGCCTTACGTGATGTATTTTGGCCTTAAATTATATTTTGGCATAAACCCTAAACCCTAACTTGGAAATTTTATGTGCAAATACTTAGTATTCTACATTCAAAAAGATATGAAATATAGATAAATGCTTTTTTGAATTTTTGCATATTTTTTTCCAATTTTGTCTAGCCTCAAGAGGCCATTTCACAGCCGATCGAAAATCACCGAAATTTCGACCGATTTCATAGAAATTTCGATGATTTTGGCCAAAATTTTAGTTTTCTCAGTTTCAAATTTGCTTTTTAAATATCATCCGGATTTTGTTCGAAATTCTGAAATCTCACCGAAATTTTGGATTTCGGCCACTTCCGAAATGTGACCCGAAAGCGAAATTTGTAACCTTGGATGGGTACCACTAAGTGATTAATTGTGATATGGCCGATTAATCGAATTTAGTGATGATTATCGTTCTTATTAATATATTCATTTACAATTAAAATTAATTAAAAACTATTTATTTACATAGTTATTGTATATTATCACTCTACAAAACATTATTTGCTATGTTTTACATTTTATTATTTATATTTCATCCAAAAGGTACATGTTATGAACACTATTACGTAATATTATAACTAATTTTATGGTAATTAGTGAATAATGAGTTGTTTCCGTGATTAAATGAAAAACTAATGATTAATTGGATTATACAACCAATTAATGTTCGGTAGTGTTAATTACATTTTTATTATACTAGCCATGTGCTCGTGCGATGCAACAAAAACTCAATTTACTATATAAATTATTTGCAAAGAGTACTAATATTTTCTGAATAATAATGTTTACTGTGAATGTGCAATGGTTAAATGTTTAAATCAATTCATTGAAGCATAG
This sequence comes from Guadua angustifolia, assembly GCA_036346375.1. Lineage (NCBI taxonomy): Eukaryota > Viridiplantae > Streptophyta > Magnoliopsida > Poales > Poaceae > Guadua > Guadua angustifolia. The sequence continues at coordinate 23,201,929 of CM070522.1, forward strand.
AAATCCCAAACACCTATTAACAAACTCAAGATTAAAATTATCTTTAATTTTATAAATTTAAATAATAACATCACAACACTTGGGACTGTAAATTTGTAATGCTATAATTCGAAATTGATCGATCGACCGAAAGAGACATTCATTACCTATTACCCTATGGGCGCAAAGGCATTGAAGAGGTAGGCGCTATCCGTATGTGGCTGCCATTATCAGCGGCATTCATGGCTCGCACGTCTTGCACCGGCCATACCGTAGCCCCACCCCATCAACTAGCTCCACCGCCTCCTCGTCTCCCCCTGTGAGCGCCTCCCTCAACCTATTGATATCATCCACCGCGGCGAGCTCCAGCAGCGTCGCCAGCCTATCTTGCCGTCCACCACCGGCAACCTACCCTTGTGCCACATCAACGAGATCGGAAAGGTCGCCTATTACCTCTGCTCAACGGATAAGCTCAACACATCTGCAGGAGAGGTAAGAAACTGTGAGGTTATATAGATTCAGCAACCGAGAAGATATATATGGAATCCAGATTAAGAAATCATTGAATATGGAAAGCAATAAAAGGGAAAGATGCGAGAAGAGACACAACTCCATGAATCGGAGTTCTGCTTCTTTCGGAAGGAAATCAATCAATCCAATCCGAAAAGTACTGGGAGTAATCGCCGCCGATTCAAATGCTAGATCAATGGGAGAAAGAAAAGCAATAAATGAGTCATGCATATTCATTTACCTCCTACGATGGGGTGATCCAATTCAATCTATCGGGGTGGCCCACTGCCCGTGTAACAGCCCAATTTTCATCAATCCGGTGAGTGAGGTTTGACCTGCTAATGTCTTCCATGATGTCAGTTAAATCCTCATTTAATTATAATCATACAAGTGTTAGGACATTCATCTTGCATAAAGAGGGAGTAACAAAATCATAACAATCATTTTCCAAACTGCACACATGTATTTTACCTTAGTCAATGACGTGTGGGCCATGATCATAAGAGAGAAGGGGGTAGGCTGCACATATCTACTATGATACTTCTTACTTTACCTACCTCTACCCACTTACCTAACATGTCAATGACACATGGGACCTACCTTGCATAGGAACTTGTGGGCTGCACATCCTCTCCATGACTTTTCTCACTCCAATCACTTCTACCCACTCTTCTACTTACTCTATGACATGTGGGACCTAGCCCCACATGTAAGACATGAATGGCAGCCATATATAAGGTGATACACCTTGGTTTCTCCTCCCAATACTGCCCATTTGCTCAGCCCAAAACCAGAAAACAGCAAGAACTCTTCTTCAACACCTTGCCATTCTCCCCCACAAAATCCACTCAAAGCTTGAGTTTGAGCTTATGCATGTTACACCACCTTGAAGCCAAGATCAAGAGCTTCAAATCCATCCAAGTGGATTCTTGAGGCAACAAGTTTTTGGTAAGTGGCAATCGTTTTCTTTTCCTCCCTTGTTCTGAAATTTTTGCTCTTGGGACTCATTTCTTGCCTTTCCATGGAATCCATCCTCAAACCTTGAATCGGGGCATGCATGTCGCACGAAAGCTTGAGGAGGAGGGCTAGTTGTTGCTGCAAGCACGAGCAAGTGAAGTCGTCGTCATCTACGCGAGCTAGGAAGGAACGAACCGCAAAAACCGGCGTTGCGACACCCTTTTGTCATTCCCTCGCCGAAACCAACCATCACCACGTGCAAAAGTAACCCCATAGTGGTAAGATCCCACCCTAGTCCACCCTTTTGAAGTCCTAGTGCATTGCTATGAAGTTTAGAAGCCAATAGCAAAATAGCCGTTTTGAAACAGACCTCTCAACCCGGATAGTCCGGGGTTTTAACCCGGATAGTCCGGGGATTTAATCCGGATAGTCCAGATATGCTAGAACAGGCGGGCCAGGAGAGGTCGGCCGGACACTCGGTTTAAACCGGATACTCGGACATTATTCAATAAAAACTCTAATCGTGAACTTTTGGCGCACAACTCAATTAGTATTTCCATATTACCATTAGTACTACTCATCATGAGCATTTCATGCTTCTCTTAATCATGTGCACCATTGGAGTTCTTGATTTGGTGTTTATGGATTTGGATTTTCTCGTTAGGTATCGACGTTTCGGAAGGCACTCCGAGTCGACTACGCTTTCGAAGTCAAAACGGCGACAAGGCACAACTTTACTCCTTGACCATGATTGCTCCTACTAATTGAAATTTACATTTTTGGAATTATTTTATCAATTGCATGCTTACTTTCAAGTACAATTATGTTTGGGTAGAATTCTTAGCTATTACCACATTGTGATGTTATCCCCTTGTCATGTTCCTTTCGAGTTCGATTGTCGCCCTAGGAGGAGGGTTTATTCTTATTATATGGGTTCGTGCGAATTGCTTAGCCATGCTTAGAACATCGTTAGAAACCGCGATTGATGGACTTAGTCCATTGGTCGCAATGATTGAGAATTATTATGATTATGATGGTTTCAAATGTTGGTTCATGAGTAGAGATGTTGGTTAAGGACCCTAAGGATTGAATCCTGGTGATGTCTCTTTGAGTAACTATCGTGCGAACCACACGCCGTTGATGGGACCGGCGTAACCAAGTACTTGTGTATGATTAGGGTATGTAAACCATGTGCACTCGGAATTCCTTGAGCTTAGTGGAGCGTCAAGGAATGACCGCCGGAATTCCTTGGGCTTAGTGGAGCGCCAAGGAATGTCCTCGAGTCCCTCGAACTTTGTTGAGTTGGGGATGTCCAACAACGGGTGTACTCCTTGATCCACACACACCGAGCACCTTTGGCACGCGGGATCGAGGTCACGATCATCCGGATGGTTTAGATACACTACCATGCATCTTTGGAAAATAGTTTGTCACGTTCACCTCGGCCGACACATCAAAGGAAATGTGTTAATAGCTTGGCTTCGAGTGTGACGTGTCGTGTGGGTAAAGTCGTACCTCTGCAGAGTTTAAAACTATTGAATAGCGCGTCCATGGTTAAGGGCGATCACTTGAACTGTCAATCCTTTGGCGAGTATTAAGGACTTGGTAGGAATGGGATGGGAGTGGGAAAAATAAGTATTGGAGTACTTGTGTGTGTAGTCGAACATGAGCGATGGAACTCATGGTTCGGAGAATGCTTGAAGGCATGATATGAATGTGATTATGATGATGTTATATTATGTATTAGATCTTGCAAATGTTTACGAAATGCAATTTTTTTCAATCTATACATGCTTCGATTTACTCCAAACATTGCTTTATCTTTGAAATTGCCATTTTGCCTTCCTTTGATGTAGCAACCACATGTAGGTAGAACCCAACATGCAATATATATTATTGTGCGAGTACACTCTTTGTACTCAATCGGATTGTCCACTTGCTGCGGTGAGGATGAGGTCAATATCGCGAAACCTCGCCACAACCTTTATGCCTTCATCGGGCGTCTTGGGGCCGTCTGGCGGAGTTTTCTCAAGGTGTTTGTTCTTTTGGGAGGTTAAGTGCTAAGGGTTTTGGTTTTGGGAGGGGTGTTTTTGGAAATTCCCCTCTCTACCTACCCTCTCTCTCTCTCTCTTGGTTTTGTGTGGCTGTTAATGTTTCCAGCTTCCTGCCATGCTGATTTTTTTCTTCCCAGCCAGCAACCTCCCTCTCATTTCCCTGGCTGCTGGCGCATGGGGTGAGCCGCTCCTGCCCATCCCTGCCGAAGGCCAGCAACCACCCTCTCATTTCTTGTGGCTGGTACCTTCTCTTGGCAAGATATTTTCCTTTCCCACCACTCCTGCTGGCGCCCATTTTCCTTCGGACTGTCTCTGCGCCATGGTGAGCCTCCTGAAGAGGCCTTGCTCCCTATGCTGTTCTTGCCACCTTGCCGCTTAGTTGAGTCCACGCCTCGCTTTCTGGGCAGTCGATCCCAGTGGCCTTGAGCTCCCCCTCCTGGGCGACGCCTCCGGCCCCGAGCTCATTGTCCTGGCTCCTCCGTGGCGGCGCCTCCTCCAGGGGCAGCGATGGCAGCAACAACTGTGAAGCGGCGCCACCTCCAGCCGCCCTCCCTCTTGCCTTCTTGAGGTGAGTACAGTATATGTAAATTGGGGTTTGGTTTATTGTGTATGCAGTGTTTGTTGAAATGCCCCAAAGTATAATTCCCTCAAACCAAGCTACACAAGTATGAAGGCAAATAGTCATCCATGGTTAGTCTACTACAAGCTGTGGTATCTCTTTGGGGTAACTCCTTTACTCATGTTTATCATCGACTTACTCCTCTTGTGGCGTGTTGGATTGTGAGCCGCTCGAGGTTAGATCATTAGCTAGGTTATTTTATTGAAGGTTGTGATGATTATGTCTATATTTTCCTTTCGTCCATTTGGGATGCACATATGTATATGGGTGCTTGTTTTATCGTGGATTCATTTGGTTGTCTATTTAAGATGCATGTTTTTCCATGCATAGCTATTACGGGGATCATTAACTGACAATTTAGAGGGGTGACTGGAGCATTGAATTCTAAGTGTGAGTTTCTCCTATATTATTTACCACGACACTAGACATGTTCATGCTTTGGTCATAAATGGAAATCAATATTCATTTCTATGGGCATGGAGAAAAGAGGTTATATTTGAGTCTAAAGCCAATTTTTATTTGCGTATGAGCTTCTGTAATATCATTCTTACCCTGGTAATGGTTGTGAATATTATGTTGTCACTCGACCCTTACTATCTTTTGTATGGCTCAATTCAAATGTGTGAGTTAAGAATTTCTTATTGCCATTTGATTACGAAAAATACCATTGTATATTAGCTTAATTTGTTAATGGTTGTGCATAAGATCCCAAATTGAGAGAGAGTTGTTAGTGTGTTCTCCTATGTATTAAAGTTTAAATGGTTAAGTCATTTCTAGAGTTAGTTATTTGCGAAATTTCCTTGTGCTACTAATTTAGGTGATATGTTGCCCTGGTTTATACATGAGGTTGATTAGACTAGTACGAATGATCATGTATGGAAATAAGGAGGGTGGATGGAAGTTAGCAAATGGAAAGTGAGTAATTAATTGCAAGTGTATAGTGGTGAACATGGTTTGGTGGCCGTATGATTTAATTGTATGACAGAAGCACTGTAATGGGTTGCCATGTTTTATTGTTGAATCGGATTAATCTAGTATCGCTGGCAACTTATGAATGTGAGAATTAGCTAGGTTTATGTGAGTGGTTATGGTTATGTTAGTGAGTGGCAATGATTGAAGGGTGGCATTTCAACCTTGTCAATTGCATAATTGCATTCATGATGGACGGGGCGTCCCATGTTGATGCGGGCCTCGGTGCTCACCCGTAGTGAGCACAAAAGTCCTACCTCGTAGTCCCATTCATCGAGGTGAATGGGAGCGAGTCAGTAAGAGTAGGCACCTTCCACCACGGGGTGGAAAGGGAATGAGAGGGTGCACACCGACGGGTGTGCACTCGGCCATACCGGTATGCGCTAAAAGAGGAGATGAGCATGCATGATGCATCATATGCATGGAAATTGGGCAATCTGCATTGCATTGTCAATGATGGAACATGTTTTATGAGTTGATTATGATGTATGGCTATGAGACTCTTCTTTTGTATGGCATATTTGCATCTGCATTGCAATATAACGATGCTTTTGAGTTACGTGGAAAGGGGTCGAGTTGGATCGGGTCGTGGCCACATCCAAAAAGATTAAAGAGATATGTGTCGGGGTTTAGTAATGAAGTGAAACCGGTGAGCATGCTTTATGCATTACATGATTGTAGAAGTGTGATTGATTATTCAGTTTCTGTATTGTTATGCCTGTGTGATGGATTATGCATATTCGGTATTTTCATGTCTGTGGGATGGATTGTGCGTATCCTGCATTTTCATATCTGGTTGCGAGATATGATTTAGGTTTTCAGGCTATATGTTACGCTTCTTTATCATGGAGTAGTGAACTCCGTCAAAGACGAGCGCGGGGTTGGTTTGGAGAATTAAATTTTTGACACTTCTGTTTTATCCACTTGCTGTTCTTATGTAAGAATGGTTATTATGCTCTTAAGTAGGAAAATGCGATTGACTATGAAATTATTCTTTGATGTACTTCGCTAAGTTATCGACTCACGCTTGTTGTTTGTATTGTTGCAGGTACCTTGAACCGGCATGCATGGGTGGGGTAGTAGCACAATCACGTTTGCATCACTACTGCTTCCTTCATGTTGGTTTATAGTTATGTTATTCTAGCTCGAGAAAATTCTTGTAAAAGTTTGGTTGCGGTTATGCGTAATGAGTCCCTATCTGTAATGTTTATGTGGTGGAGTTTATCAATTTCTATTGGTTGCGTGTTTGGTTAACTAAGGACTGCTAGAATGATATTATATAACCGCAAATGTTTTACATCGCTAAGTGGATGTCCTAGTTTTAGGGGAGTCTTCACCAAATTTTTAGTAAGTTCGGCCCTTTTTTTTTTTTAGCTTGTTCAAGTCATTTTGTTGTCCTTCTCTAGTGCTTTGTGGTTGTGGTTATTTAAGGAGGTAACATTCGGAGCCGGAGGTGCGTGGTGTTACAGATTGGTATCGAGCGGGCTTGAGTCCGTGGTGTTTGAATGTAGTGAGTAACTCTAGAGTGAACTAAAATTTTCTTTGCGTGATATTAGAAACATGGCATAGGTTTCGCTCCTTTAAAATTTGGCCTTGAACAATAACCTTAAAATCTGAATTAGAGTGGTTAACTAATTTAAAACTTGACACACTCGATGCGATGAGGATGGGTATGGGTACATTGCATTGCGCCTAAATGTTGAGTGCTAAATTTATTATTGAATATTGCTTTGACCTTGGAGGGACTATTGGAATCAGTACGCTTATGTTCGTGTTATTGGCTAAACCGAAAGGTTTCGACCTTGTTCATTTGGCCGAGTTGTGGGTCTTGCTTGTGGGTGGGACTGGTGAGTGCCACCTCTTGCTGTTTGGGAAACCTCTCGTTCTTGAGTCGTCATTTTCGTGGAGCAGTTAGAGGATAAGGAGGGAAGGTTGGTTTCTTCTGCCTTCAATGTTTGGATTTAAAGAGAAAAGCTTAGTGATGAACCTCTTTGGATTGCTTATACTGTTGTCTTCGGTTTCATTGGATTCTTTGGTTTTGTTGGTTATCGTGGGTTGCCTTATAGGGAAAACCATTGTAGTTGTTGTTCTCTCTATTTAAGGAACTTATTGAAGTTTTCTTGGTGCAAAACTTAAATTTTGTGTGTGGATCCTCGGTGTTAAGGTTCTATCGAGAAGGATTTAGTTGATTATTTGGTTTTTCCCATGTATCTCTTTTGCTTCCTGGAAGTTGTAAAATCTTGAGGTTTGTTTAAGGAGTTGTTTCCGTCGGAGTTTGGGAATTTGAGAGTCGAATTCTCTTATGACTTATGGTTGAGTTTTTCTGGAAAGAGATGGTTTTTGTTGTTGTTGTTCATGCTTAAAATCGTGGTTCTTCTCTAAAGGTTGGGTCTTGCGACTCACGAGAGTGTATGGGGAGTAGTTGAGCTTCTAGATAAGGAGGGTTCTTGATTCTCATTAAAAGGAACTTGTTGGTTATTTAAAGACAACCAAATTTATTGTATGGTATAGAATGATTAATTGGAATGGTAGGTGATTCTAAAGTGAAAAGTTGATTAGAGTTATTACAATGGTCGTGAGATGTGGAATTGATTGGAAGTTCAAGATTTGTGTTCCGGTAAATCTAGTATTGATCAGGATCGAGGGGGTCTAGAATCTTCTATTGATGAATTTATTATAGTAAGATGTTGATGTAAGGTGCGGAGTATATTATCACAAAGGCATGAGAGTTGTTGATTTATGCTGCTTATGAGTTAATTAAAGGGTGGATTGACAAAATGATTTAATCGATGTGAAATTAAAGAATGAGTATATGGAATGGTTGTATGAATGATCGGGTTTTTGTCATGGGAAAATGTTGTGATGAAGTATGTTTCATGGAGAGGATATTTAATTTGGTGGAGCATTTATTAATTGCATGGTTTTCTGGGAGTGCATGACTTTTTGGGGTAAGACGCTCTGATTAGTGGGCAATAGAACTCCCCTACTTAAGTCGCATTTTGGATTAAGTCGTGAAGTTGGCTTGATGATTGAAGTGAGGATGAAGGAGTAGTTTTTGGGAGGTAATCGGTTGATGGATTCTGAAATATTTTATTTTATTGAACCATGCCAAACTATTGCCTTGGCTAAGTTGTTTAACTCAAGTAATGAATGTGAAATTTACACTTGAGAAGTGTATGCTTGGATTGGGCTTTCTATCGCACAAAAGGGATTAACCTTGGAATTTATATATGTGAAGAAGATAGGTAGACATAATGGAATATGATGAAGGCTCTTGAGTTGAGAATGTTTGTAACTTTATTTTGACCAGAACCGGATGAGATGGTTGTGTGTGGATGTCCGATTTGAGAATCGATTTTCTTTTCCAAGTTTTTGGTTTTGGTTAAGCGGGGGAAGCTTTGCCTTGTTGAAAGTGAGCTGATTTGCTTTTGGTTCTGTTGAGGGCTCCTGTCCATGATTTATGTGGGATTCTCTTCTAAATTGAGTTTCTCCCTAGTGCGAATTTCATTGCATTATTTTGAGAATGTTAAAAGTGGTTTATGTGATGTTAAAGAATCGAGTTTTCCTTGGCGATTTGGCTTTAGAAGAGAAAGCCAGTGATGATTGGGTTCTATCAAGTTTCTCTCCAAAGTGAATTGGAGCGCTTTGGGTTCGGTTGTTGCATGTGGTTCAATTGGTTCAATAGAATTGTATTTCTTCTGCATTCTAGCTTATGTTAAGAATATGGATGCTCATGGTATATTGCTGAATATCAGTGGTCCTTTGGGATTTTGGCCTATTGATTGATTTTGACAGAGTTCTTGCGTGAGAAGTTGCACTTGATTGAGCTAAGTCAAATCGTGTTGTTAATAGTAGGAGTTGGAGGTTTGGATTTACCGTTTGTACTCTTTTGAGTTCTGGTGTGGATGTTTTGAGTTTGTAAAGAAGTTTTGTCCCTTGTGGAGTTTGTTCTTTTGTTGTTATTGTAATTTGGCATTAAATCGAATTCGGGTAATTCATAAAGGGGAGAGTGTAATATCGCGAAACCTCGCCACAACCTTTGTGCCTTCATCAGGCGTCTTGGGGCCGTCTGGCGGAGTTTTCTCAAGGTGTTTGTTCTTTTGGGAGGTTAAGTGCTAAGGGTTTTGGTTTTGGGAGGGTGTTTTGGAAATTCCTCTCTACCTACCTCTCTCTCTCTCTCTTGGTTTTGTGTGGTATTAATGTTTCGACTTCTGCCATGCTGATTTTTTCTTCCCACCAAGAACCTCCTCTCATTTCCAGGCTGTCTTTGGCGCATGGGGTGAGCCGCTCCTGCCCATCCCTGCCGAAGGCCAGCAACCACCCTCTCATTTCTTGTGGCTGGTACCTTCTCTTGGCAAGATATTTTCCTTTCCCACCACTCCTGCTGGCGCCCATTTTCCTTCGGACTGTCTCTGCGCCATGGGCCGAGCCTCCCAAGAGGTTCTTTGCTCCCTGCCGTTCTTGCTGACCTTGCCGTTTCACGAGTCCTCCCTCGCGCTGCCGTGCTGGGCGATCCCACTGGCGCGCTGAGCTCCCCTCACGACGCCTCCTGCCCCCGAGCTCATTGTCCCGGCTCCTCCGGGCGGGCGCCCTCCTCTAGGACAGCGATGGCGAAGAACAACCGAAGCGGCGCCACCACCAACCCTCCTCCTCTTGCCTTCTTGAGGTGAGTACACAGTATATGTAAATTGGGGTTTGGTTTATTGTGTATGCAGTGTTTGTTGAAATGCCCCAAAGTATAATTCCTCAAACCAAGCTACACAAGTATGAAGGCAAATAGTCATCCATGGTTAGTCTACTACAACTGTGGTATCTCTTTGGGGTAACTCCTTTACTCGTGTTTATCATCGACTTACTCCTCTTGTGGCGTGTTGGATTGTGAGCCGCTCGAGGGTTAGATCATTAGCTAGGTTATTTTCTTGAAGGTTGTGATGATTATGTCTATATTTTCCTTTCGTCCATTTGGGATGCACATATGTATATGGGTGCTTGTTTTATCATGGATTCATTTTGTTGTCTATTTAAGATGCATGTTTTTCCATGCATAGCTATTCTGAGGATCATTAACTGACAATTTAGAGGGTGGTAGGAGCATTGAATTCTAAGTGTGAGTTTCTCCTATATTATTTACCACGACACTAGACATGTTCATGCTTTGGTCATAAATGGAAATCAATATTCATTTCTATGGGCATGGAGAAAAGAGGTTATATTTGAGTCTAAAGCCAATTTTTATTTATGCGTATGAGCTTCAGTAATATCATTCTTACCACGGTAATGGTTGTGAATATTATGTTGTCACTCGACCCTTACTATCTTTTGTATGGCTCAATTCAAATGTGTGAGTTAAGAATTTCTTATTGCCATTTGATTACGAAAAATACCATTGTATATTAGCTTAATTTGTTAATGGTTGTGCATAAGATCCCAAATTGAGAGAGAGTTGTTAGTGTGTTCTCCTATGTATTAAAGTTTAAATGGTTAAGTCATTTCTAGAGTTAGTTATTTGCGAAATTTCCTTGTGCTACTAATTTAGGTGATATGTTGCCTGGTTTATACATGAGGTTGATTAGACTAGTACGAATGATCATGTATGGAAATAAGGAGGGTGGATGGAAGTTAGCAAATGGAAAGTGAGTAATTAATTGCAAGTGTATAGTGGTGAACATGGTTTGGTGGCATTATGATTTAATTGTATGATGAATAATCGTAATGGGTTGCCATGTTTTATTGTTGAATCGGATTAATCTAGTATCGCGGCAACTTATGAATGTGAGAATTAGCTAGGTTTATGTGAGTGGTTATGGTTATGTTAGTGAGTGGCAATGATTGAAGGGTGGCATTTCAACCTTGTCAATTGCATAATTGCATTCATGATGGACGGGCGTCCCATGTTGATCTTGAACCTCGGTGCTCACCGTAGTGAGCACAAAAGTCCTACCTCGTAGTCCCATTCATCGAGGTGAATGGGAGCGAGTCAGTAAGAGTAGGCACCTTCCACCACGGGGTGGAAAGGGAATGAGAGGGTGCACACCGACGGGTGTGCACTCGGCCATACCCCAGATCGCTAAAAGAGGAGATGAGCATGCATGATGCATCATATGCATGGAAATTGGGCAATCTGCATTGCATTGTCAATGATGGAACATGTTTTATGAGTTGATTATGATGTATGGCTATGAGACTCTTCTTTTGTATGGCATATTTGCATCGCATTGCAATATAACGATGCTTTTGAGTTACGTGGAAAGGGGTCGAGTTGGATCGGATCGTGGCCACATCCAAAAGATTAAAGAGATATGTGTCGGGTTTAGTAATGAAGTGAAACCGGTGAGCATGCTTTATGCATTACATGATTGTAGAAGTGTGATTGATTATTCAGGTTTACGTATTGTTATGCTGTGTGATGGATTATGCATATTCGGTATTTTCATATGCGTGGGATGGATTGTGCGTATCCTGCATTTTCATATCTGGTTGCGAGATATGATTTAGGTTTTCGAGCTATATGTTACGCTTCTTTATCATGGAGTAGTGAACTCCAAAAAACGAAAGCGGGTTGGTTTGGAGAATTAAATTTTTGACACTTCATTTTATCCACTTGTTTGTTCTTATGTAAGAATGGTTATTATGCTCTTAAGTAGGAAAATGCGATTGACTATGAAATTATTCTTTGATGTACTTCGCTAAGTTATCGACTCACGCTTGTTGTTTGTATTGTTGCAGGTACCTTGAACCGGCATGCATGGGTGGGGTAGTAGCACAATCACGTTTGCATCACCACCGTTCCTTCATGTTGGTTTATAGTTATGTTATTCTAGCTCGAGAAAATTCTTGTAAAAGTTTGGTTGCGGTTATGCGTAATGAGTCCCTATCCTGTAATGTTTATGTGGTGGAGTTTATCAATTTCTATTGGTTGCGTGTTTGGTTAACTAAGGACCTGCTAGAATGATATTATATAACTGCAAATGTTTTCTGTCTGCTAAGTGGATGTCCTAGTTTTAGGGGAGGTGCTGCCGAAATTTTTAGTAAGTTCGGCCCTTTTTCTTTTTTTTTAGCTTGTTCAAGTCATTTTGTTGTCCTTCTCTAGTGCTTTGTGGTTGTGGTTATTTAAGGAGGTAACATTCGGGCAATTTGGAGGTGCGAAGTGTTTGGAGGCCTTTGCCTCGGACTTTACCGGCGATTTTGACAATTCTAACGTTTAGCCGCCGTTCTTGCCCCAGTTGGTTGCCTGAGGGTTTGGGGGCATGCCATGCTGGCCCTTTTGTTGTTTATCTTATAATTTCCGCTGCTACTTGATGTAATAACTCTAAATGTGTCGTTATGGACAGCAGTCCTACTTTTGAAATGTAATAACGTTTATGCTTCCGATAATTGTGTATGTGTTGTGATGTCAACTGTTGGATGAGAATTCTCGTGTTGGCGAACTATCCTGGGACCAACGCGGGTATAATCGTGGAACGTCCGTGGTTCCCTTGATTCACTTGAGATGTACCGCGCATTTGGGTGAATCAGTGGAGTCCCGGGGACGATTCCCCACAGGCTTGGTATCAGAGCCATACTGACTGTAGGTTAGAACGGCCATGCTACGACTAGTTAGAGTATGCTTTGAGTCAAAAATTATTTTGATATCAAATAATTTCAGAACTGATAACGTTGTGCAATTCCTTTATTTCTTACCCCTCTTAGTTCTATATCTCACCCTTATGTTCATTTGATTGTGCAAACAAGTTTCTAACTCCTCTTATCCTTTTCAACGTGACAGATGAGTTTTGAGCTATTGGTTTTAGTCACCCTTAGCTGTCGCCCTTGACCTACGGGTTATGAACTTGTGTTAATGTATCGGGATCTTGTTATTTGCTTTCATGGGTGATGTTGTGACTTAAGAGCCTTCTTATTTTGATGTCTTTTGGATTTGGTGCATGTTTTCTTGCTGCATACATGTGAAATTTAAATTTGTGTGACTTGCTGTCCGGATTATTGTTCAATTCCGGAGCATCTCATTCATTTATTAAAGAGAAGTTTGCCATGCATCATGAGTTCCCTATACAACTTATGCATCCACCACTTCTCATTAAAACCCCGGGATCGGAATTAAGGACCGATCGAGTCTGTAGGAAGTAAAGATTGAAGTCAATGGGGTAGAGTTCCTAGCTGATCGATAATAATTAAAGCGGAGGAATTGAAGTTATTCTTGGGATGGATTGGCTGTCCAAGCACCAAGGATGCATCAATTGTGCAAGCAGATCTATTTCACTTACCAGCATAGCGGCAAACAAGTCGTGTTTGCATCAAGTCCAGATTATGCTCACCTTTATGCCTTGAAGGGTGAGCCATTCCTTGGGATAAGTAGCATACCGGTGGTATGTGATTACCCGGATGTATTTCCAGAAGAGTTGCCGAGGATGCCACCAGACCGGGAGGTTGAGTTCGTCATTGAGCTTTTACCCGGAACGGCCCCGATATCAAAGCAACCTTACCGTATGCCTCCAAATGAGTAGATCGAATTAAAGAAACAACTTACGGAGCTGCAAGAGAAGGGTTTCATTCGACCGAGCTCCTCACCTTGGGGATGCCCGCGCTATTTGTGAAGAAGAAGGATGATAGTTTGCGGATGTGTGTTGATTCTCGCCCATTGAATGAGGTCACGGTCAAGAACAAGTATCCACTTCATGGATCGATGATTTGTTCGACCAAATGGTAGAGTCTCATCTTCTCCAAGATTGACTGAGATTAGGCTACCATCAAATTAAGATCAGATCGGAAGACATTCCTAAAACGGCATTCTCCACCCGTTATGGTCTATATGAGTATACCGTCATGTCTTTCGGTTTGACTAATGCACCGCCTACTTCATGAGCCTTATGAATTCGGTTTTCATGGAATATCTCGACAAGTTCGTTGTCATCTTCATTGATGATATTCTTATTTACTCCAAATCTGAAGAGGAGCATGAAGAACACCTTCGAAAGTCTGAAAAAGTGCGAGAGCACCAACTCTACATAAAGTTCAAAGAAATGCGACTCGGCTAAGGAGGTTGCCTTCTTGGGCCATGTATTATCGAGAAAGCGGGTTGCGTTGATCCCAAAGAAGATCTGAGGCGGTACTTGATTGGGAGCACCTAAGAACATCAAGGAGGTTCAAGTTTTCTCGGGTTCAGCGGGTTATTACCGCCGATTCGTGGAAAATTTCTCCAAAAATCGCGAAACCAATCCGAACTTTTGAAGAAGGAGAACAAGTTCGTATGGTCACGGAGTGTGAGGCAAGCTTTCAATTGTTGAAGGTTAAACAACCACTGCACCCATCTTAGTTCTCAGGATATTCACAAGGGCTTCGACATATATTGCGATGCATCCCACCTCGGGCTGGGTTGTGTACTTATGCAAGGAGGTCGGGTTGTGGCGTATGCATCAAGGCAATTGAGACCTCATGAAATGAATTACCCTACCCATGACTTAGAGCTGGCAGCGGTAGTGCATGCTCTAAAAATCTGGCGACATTACCTCATCGGTAATCGTTGTGAAATCTACACCAATCACAAGAGCCTGAAGTATATCTTTACTCAAGCCGATTTGAACATGAGGCAAAGAAGGTGGCTTGAATTGATCAAAGATTATGATATGGGACTCCATTATCATCCTGGAAAGGCCAATATTGTTGCCGATACTTTGAGCCGAAAGTCTCAATGCAGTCGTCTTTCGGTAGAACCGGAATCGGACGCCATGTGTGCTGAATTTCGAAAGCTCAATCTAAAAGTGGTTAAGGAGGGATTCCTTGCTGTCATGGAAGTTAAATCTAATCTCTTGGACCAAATCAAAGAGGCTCAAAAGACAGACAAGGGCATGACACTCATCCGAGCCCGCATCAAGCAAGGCAAGGCCAAATGCTTCACCGAGGACCCACAAGGTGTCTTGTGGTTCGGCAAACGGCTAGTGGTGCCAAATTGTAAGGAATTGAAGGCACTAATTCTTGATGAAGCTCATAATTCCTCATTCTCTATTCATCTCGGGAGTACAAAAATGTACCAAGATCTTAAGCCAAGACTTTGGTGGACCCGGATGAAGTGAGAGATTGTTATGTCGCCGAAAGTCACGACGTATGTCGAAAGTGAAAGCCGACCATTTGCGTGCAGCGAGCACACTTCAACCACTGCCCATTCCTATGTGGAAGTGGGAAGATATTGGTATGGATTTCATCACGGGTTGCCCAAAACACAAAAGGTTTTGATTCCATATGGGTAATCGTTGACCGATTGACGAAGACTACTCATTTTCTTCTGTCAAGGCGAGCGGATCTGATGAGCAAGTTAGCTGAGTTGTATCTTTATCGAATTGTGTCTCTTCATGATGTTCCCAAAAGGATTGTCTCAGATCGAGGTACCCAGTTTACCTCGCATTTTTGGCAATGCCTCCACAAGGCCATGGGGACTCAACTTTCTTTTAGCACCTCATATCATCCTCAGACTGATGGACAAACTGAACGAGTGAACCAAATTCTTGAGGATATGCTTAGGGCTTGTGCCCTTACCTACGGCAAGAATTGGGAGAAATGCTTACCCTTCGCGGAGTTCTCCTACAACAACAACTATCAAGCTAGTCTCCAAATGAGTCCATTCGAGGCTCTCTATGGAAGATCTTGCCGAACTCCACTTAACTGGTCTGAGTCTGGAGAGAGACCCCTCTTTGGTCCCGAACTTGTCGCTGAAGCGGAAGAGCAAGTTCAATTTATTCGGGAATGGTTGCAAACCGTGCAGTCTCGTCAAAAGAGCTACGCTGATCGTCGCCGCCGTGAACTCAAATTCGAAGTTGGTGATCACGTCTATCTCAAGGTCTCACCAATGAAAGCTATTCATCGGTTTCATGTGAAGGGAAAGCTAGCCCCTCGTTATATCGGACCTTTACGGATTATAGCAAGACGAGGAGCGGTGGCATATCAATTGGAGCTTCCCCCTTCGCTAGCCGATGTGCATGATGTCTTTCATGTCTCTCAATTGAAGAAATGTCTTCATGTCCCGACCGAAGCCACTAAGTTGGACACCCTTGAATTACAACCCGATCTGTCCTACAAGGAGCATCCCGTTTGTATTCTCGACGAGAGAGAGCGTGTCACTCGAAACCACACCATCAAATTCTTTAAGGTTCAATGGAGTAATCACACCTGATGAGGCCACATGGGAGCGGGAGGATCATCTTCGAGTGAATACCCTACCTCTTCAATGAATCCGTGTAATCTCGGGTCGAGATTCTTTTAAGGGGAGGGCTTATAACAAATTTCAATTTTCATCAATCCGGTGAGTGAGGTTTGACACGCTAATGTCTTCCATGATGTCGAGTTAAATCCTCATTTAATTATAATCATACAAGTGTTAGGACATTCATTTTGCATAAAGAGGGAGTAACAAAATCATAACAATCATTTTCCAAACTGCACACATGTATTTTACCTTAGTCAATGACGTGTGGGCCATGATCATAAGAGAGAAGGGGGTAGGCTGCACATATCTACTATGACACTTCTTACTTTACCTACCTCTACCCACTTACCTAACATGTCAATGACACATGGGACCTACCTTGCATAGGAACTTGTGGGCTGCACATCCTCTCCATGACTTTTCTCACTCCAATCACTTCTACCCACTCTTCTACTTACTCTATGACATGTGGGACCTAGCCCCACATGTTAGACATGAATGGCAGCCATATATAAGGTGATACACCTTGGTTTCTCCTCCCAATACTGCCCATTTGCTCAGCCCAAAACCAGAAAACAGCAAGAACTCTTCTTCAACACCTTGCCATTCTCCCCACAAAATCCACTCAAAGCTTGAGTTTGAGCTTGTGCATGTTACACCACCTTGAAGCCAAGATCAAGAGCTTCAAATCCATCCAAGTGGATTCTTGAGGCAACAAGTTTTTGGTAAGTGGCAATCGTTTTCTTTTCCTCCCTTGTTCTGAAATTTTTGCTCTTGGGACTCATTTCTTGCCTTTCCATGGAATCCATCCTCAAACCTTGAATCGGGGCATGCATGTCGCACGAAAGCTTGAGGAGGAGGGCTAGTTGTTGCTGCAAGCACGAGCAAGTGAAGTCGTCGTCATCTACGCGAGCTAGGAAGGAACGAACCGCAAAAACCAGCATTGCGACACCCTTTTGTCATTCCCTCGCCGAAACCAACCATCACCACGTCTCTTTGAGTAACTATCGTGCGAACCACACGCCGTTGATGGGACCGGCGTAACCAAGTACTTGTGTATGATTAGGGTATGTAAACCATGTGCACTCGGAATTCCTTGAGCTTAGTGGAGCGTCAAGGAATGACCGCCGGAATTCCTTGGGCTTAGTGGAGCGCCAAGGAATGTCCTCGGAGTCCCTCGAACTTTGTTGAGTTGGGGATGTCCAACAACGGTGTACTCCTTGATCCACACACACCGAAACCTTTGGCACGCGGGATCGAGGTCATAGTCATCCGGATGGTTTAGATACACTACCATGCATACTGGAAAATGGTTTGTCACGTTCACCTCGGCCGACACATCAAAGGAAATGTGTTAATAGCTTGGGTTACGAGTGTGACGTGTCGTGTGGGTAAAGTCGTACCTCTGCAGAGTTTAAAACTATTCGAATAGCCGCGTCCATGGTTAAGAACGATCACTTGAACTGTCAATCACTGGGCGAATATTAAGAACTTGGTAGGAATGGGATGGGAGTGGGAAAAGACGCAAGTATTGGAGTACTTGTGTGTGTAGTCGAACATGAGCGATGGAACTCATGGTTCGGAGAATGCTTGAAGGCATGATATGAATGTGATTATGATGATGTTATATTATGTATTAGATCTTGCAAATGTTTACGAAATGCAATTCTTTTCAATCTATACATGCTTACGATTTACTCCAAACATTGCTTTATGCTGAAATTGCCATTTTTGCCTTCCTTTGATGTAGCAACCACATGTAGGTAGAACCCAACATGCAATATATATTATTGTGCGAGTACACTCTTTGTACTCAATCGGATTGTCCACTTACTGCAGGTGAGGATGAGGCACTGCCCGGGGACTTTTACCGGGCAGATTTCGACAATTCTAACGTTTAGCCGCCGTTCTTGCCCCAGTTGGTTGCCTGAGGGTTTGGGGGCATGCCATGCTGGCCCTTTTGTTGTTTATCTTATAATTTCCGCTGCTACTTGATGTAATAACTCTAAATGTGTCGTTATGGACAGCAGTCCTACTTTTGAAATGTAATAACGTTTATGCTTCCGATAATTGTGTATGTGTTGTGATGTCAACTGTTGGATGAGAATTCTCGTGTTGGCGAACTATCCTGGGACCAACGCGGGTATAATCGTGGAACGTCCGTGGTTCCCTTGATTCACTTGAGATGTACCGCGCATTTGGGTGAATCAGTGGAGTCCCGGGGACGGTTCCCCACAGCCCGCTTCCCGCTCAGCCACGCGGGTGAGCACACGTGTCGGGATGTGGGTGGAGAACGGGCATACCACCATCAACTCCTAATTAGAATTAGTAGAGACAGAGATAACAAACTTATCTAGTCGTGTCATGTATAGCCGTGCGCATGCTGCTGGCTGGCCGGAATCAAGACCATACGTGATTAGATAAAAAAAGATGATCTTATCTACACATGCAAGTAGATATTTAATGGAAAGGATGCATATAGCAACTCAAAGACATTTGATAACTCAAAACCTATATGCATGCAATATATGGTAAAAAGAATCGGTCGTGCAGATTTGGAAATAGAATTAGCTAATTGAGATAAGAGTCTGATACGCCGTAGATCATGCATACATGCATATCCAATCGAATTAAAACTTTCTCCATTCGTCAATGTATAGAAGATCGTGACAATGACGATTTCGTGTATATGCCCCAGGGGAGAAGGAGAATGAACCACCACCACCAACTCATAATTAGAAGTAGTTGAGACTATTCATAAGGTTTAGTCACCATCACCTATTAATCTTTTTTTAAACTGTGTATTGTAATAGTTTGAATCTACCACTTGTCTGAATCCCAGCGCCGACATATGGAAACTGCAGTGTGACCCTAAAGTCAGTGGCGACGATTCTTCAGAGCGGATAACGTGTCGTCGTGAGAACAGTATGCGTGTTCGGATAAGATGACGAAACGATCAGCTTGCCAATTTGACCTTTTATGGAGTGATGCTTATCTAGAGAAAGAAAAAGGTGTGCCCACGGATTGTTTGGAACGTGGTTCTAATAGTTAGCTGACTAATAATTAATAGCTAGCTAATTATTAGTTGGGTCTGTTTGGATCTACTAGCTAATAGGAGATTGAAAATTTGGTTGTGGGTACAAATATCCATTGTACCTTTACATTAAATAGCCAAGCGTGAGGGAAAGGGGCCTGCGGTGGACGGGCCGAGGGCAAATTGGTCTTTTGACTATCCATTAGCTGAAATTAGCAGAGGAAAACCAGCTAATGAGATAACTATTAGCTGGGCTGTTTGGATCAATTTTAGCTAACTATTAGTACTAATGGATCCAAACAAGACCTAAGGTACTCCATTGAGCTTAGCTTCCTATGTAAGATTAGGGACCGTGCGTAAAGACATCTTAAAAACATTAAAAGCAGAAAAATTCCACTGTGTATTATAATAATAGTATATAGTGGGTAGTAAAAATCAGATCTAAACATTGATTTATTAAGACTATTTTTATTATTTTACTATCAGATAAAGTATAAATAAATTCTACCTAATTTGATCCATTGATCAAAAAGAATGATCTATTCATATTGAATTTACTATACCGTAAAAGAGTTAAAAATAGTGGCAAAAAATCTACGAAAAATGTAAAAAATAAGAGCACAAAAATTCAACCGTTAAAAACATCCTTGGAAATATGAACATAGTATTGTTTGTTATATAAAGTATAGCGTGTGTCTGTGTGTTTGCCTGTTGGGGGCAAAAATGCGATCGGCACAAAGCCCACGATCCTGACCATGCGTGCTCAGGAGTCAGGAGGGTTTGGACTAGACCTGTAAATTGGGCCGGGCTCAAACGGGCTAACCCGAGCACGGCACGAAATCGACGGTCCAAAGCACGACACGACCCAAAGTATTATGGGTCGGCCAAGATGGCCCAAATACCATCTTGGGCCGGGCCTTGAATCGCGACCGCGGTGGGCCACAAGACGCGACGATTGATCGTGCGCGTGTTTGGACCAACGTCTTAACGACGGCCCAACTAATTGGATATCTCCAATTATACACTTCTGCTACTAATTACTGGCCAAAGCTGGCACCACACTAAATAGTGATTAATTATTGGCTAAAAGTAGTTGGCTAATTAGCTTATGACCAAATAGTGATGGGACAGAGAAAGAGAGGGGCAAGTGCGACTGCTTCAATCGATCTGGAGTAGGCCTGGACCGTGCTTGGGCCGACACGGCCCGATGATGGCCCAACGGACTTTAGTGCCGGGCCGGGCTAGGAAAAAACCATTTCGGGCCAGCTCGACCCGAAGACGATGATCTGACCGTGCGTCTTTGGGCCGTCGAAGCGGCACAAGCACGATGAGCTTAAGCCGTCAAGCGTGCGACACTGACCCAATTCTGTGTCTAGTTTGGACATTTGTGTGTTTCTTCCTCCACAGCGACGTCAATACAGACATGCATGCATAGAAAAGAAGAGTGTTCAACAACGCTAAATGGCAGAGAGACTAGATTCCTTTGTCTTACATCTTAGAGCATATATAATAGTAGAGATTATTGTCTATATACTTCTCTAAATTATCTAAAAATAAAATAAAAAATGGCTTCTACAATAAATAGCATCTTAGATTGTCTCAATGAGATTTCACAATCTTTTAATTTTAGCACGAAAAGTGTTTATTACAGACAATAACTTATAGTGTTTTATACTATTTATATGATCATCTCTTTACGAAAAAATAGCTTGAAAGACCATGTGGAGGTCTACCCATATTGGTGATGAGTGTTTGACTAAATTTGAGTTTGTTATGTTTTGGTTTGAGTTTGATTTAAATCGGATTTTGAAGTTCAAGCATTTGATCGATTACTGCCAAGTTCTGGCTTGGTCGAGTAATGTCTCGGCGGCTTGTGGTTGAATATTTCGAGTAGATTGGGAATCACTGAGTATCGAGTTGGAACATTGTTGGGTCAAGCGGAGGGTTCGTTCAAGCATTTGATCGATTACTGTCAAATTCTGACTTGGTCAAGTAATGCCTCGCCATTTTGTGGTCAAATGTTTCGAGTAGATTTGGAATCTCTGAGTATCGAGTAGGGATTTGCCAGGTCGAGTTCCCTACCATCAGCCTGTCTCGAGTCCTTGAGTTAGCCTCAAGACTCGATGTTGACTCATCGACTCGACTCTGAGCAGAGTTACTCGAAGTCCTTGGGATATGCATTTTGAATTTGTGCGATGTTTATTGCATATCATTGGGCAATGCTATGTGATGTGTTTTCCTTGTCTTTGATGGTTGCAGGATGACGGTGCGAGATCATTGTGAGGCAGAGGATGACTGGGATTAGGCGATGAGCATCGGAGTCCTGACGATCGAGAATCACCGGAAGATGATCGGAGATGGAGTCTGTGTAAGCCAAGAAGACAAGGAACGGATGAGATGCTAGCTAGATGCCGTGTGGATCATGGAGGGCCATCGGATCGCGGTCTAGTTGATAGGACAGCGGGTCTAGTTAATGTGCTTTGACAACCATGCAAGAAAACCCGGTTTGTTGGTGGGTTTTGGGTTAGCTCTTGCATGGCTATGTGAGTGGGTTAATCCTAGCTCTTGATGGAGTGCTATAGGGTTGAGGGACTCATTTAAGGGTGGTAGCCTTCTCCTCTCGAAGGTTTTAGAGGTTTTGTGCTCCTTTGAGCTTTTTCCCACCTTGTTGAGAGGCTTTGTAAATCTCCCTTTCCAAAAATGCAACTCACTTTCCTCTATGTTTAATTTTCTTTATACATTTACATTATGTCTTAAATTCCGAATTTACTTTCTGCAATTTACATTTACGCAATTTGGATTTGCCTCCCCTCCTTCTACATGTTTTTGATTCTTATGCCAAGGATGGTGATTGATGGATGAATCTTTTTCAGATCATATCTCAATCATCTAGGCAAATCCATGCAACATTCTTGCGGAAAACCAATTTTGTGTTCTTGAGTGAATGATTCTTGAAAATCACATTCTTGAAAGTTTAGACTTAAGTTCTTACTTGCTATGACATGTGGGAAACTATCCAAGATTATCTTGATCATCAAAACCCCACGAGCAAGTCTTAAATCGAGTTCTTGAATTTTTCACGAACTTGGTGTGTTCTTCCTTCTAAGGGAAAAAGTTCAAAATTTTGATGTCAATCCTTGTGATTGAAGGTTGGAACAAGTTCCTAACATTCTTAAGTTCACATCTACCAAGTTTCATGAGTTTTTGTCCAGCCGATCAAAAAATTCCTCAAAATTTGTTTTTTAGTCGTGCTGTTTTTTAGTCTGTTCATCGGCTGTTCTTGAGCCCAGTTCTACCGCCCCTCATGCGGAGCTACCGGCCACCTACGGTAGCACCAGCCATACAGGACATACCTCATGTCATTCGCCTCCTGTTGAGTGTTTTCTCTGAGGGCTTGCTTGGATTATTTTGTTTAGGGGAAAATTTTATATTGCAATCATTCACCCTCCCTCTGATCACCATGTCAGTCCTTCACAGTTGTACTCTCTCTTCTCTCTCTCTATTCTATATTAGCAAACATCTTACGTGAGAGTATATAAACAACTGACATCACACAACTGCACATGCCTTTATAAGTTTAACTTCTCATGTTTGGCAAGTGCCGTAGTTCTTGCATTGTGATCAACTGATGATCCATGATTCCATGTACTTCTGTGCACACCATGCCGTACCCTAATTACCAATCTATCAGCCGGGACCTTTCGACAGCATCCAAGAAATGCTCTCATCATGATTTCTAGCAAATTATAAATTAATAATAATAAAGAAGAGGACAAATTTTGCTATTGACATAAAAACTATGTTGTTATTCTGATAATGTTAATTAGTAGGTGTCTCAATCGATAGAAAAATCCTCATTGTGGGGTGGGGGTTTGGGAGTGGGGGGACACTACTAGACTTTGTCATAAATGTTTTTGTCATTGAAAAATTTTCTCATTTTAATTTTACCATTCTTCTATCAACGTGTATTTCGTTTTTGTCACTACGTCCACTTTTTGTTAAATGTACAGGTTTGGCTAGGGTTATATAAAAATTATGGGAACTTGGGAGTTGGATGCTTTTTTCTTTTTCTTTTTGTGATGGGAACTTGGGTATTCAAAGGTATGATTTGTGTTTAAATCTAGGCTATGAAGATGTGTAAGAAAAACTTCTGTCGGCTTCAATCGATCAACAACAAATCAAGATTAATGACAACACAATAAAAAAATATACTTGACAAACAGATTAGTTGAGCCAACCTGTTATGAGAGGATTTTTTGCCCATGGCCACAGGTAGCTAGCTACTCACTCAGCATCCACGTTAGATTTTGTATCAAGATTTGCATTCTTTCTTCTCCCTATTAACTTCAAGGACTTTTAACTCAAAATTTGAAGACTTTCAACTCAAAATTTCTCATTTCCTCTAGAAAAATTCAACTTTTAACCAAATTTTTTTTAAAACTGTCATACCATAGTTGAAAACTATCAACTCAAAATAGTTGATTTTCAACTCAAATTAGAAGACTTTCAACTCAAAATTTCCTACTTTAGCTCAAAATTTATAACTTTCAACAAAAAAATGTTAAATGTCAACTTAACAATCTAGGTGGGGTAGCTACCCATGGCATCCACTTATTTTTGCTATTGATATATGTACAGCATGAGAGTAGCTAGGGATGGCAATTTTACCCGTTACCCATGTACATGCGGGTAAAAACCCTAATAGAGTGAGTATGTTCCTCTTTTGTTGCTAGTGAGCAAGTTTATATGGGGCCAAGCTTTGCCTGATGAGCAAATGGGCACAGGTATGGGAGAGCTCCACCCATACTCGTTCGGTTTGATTACTTGCCACCTTCTACTGACATGTGGGCCACAACATGCGCTTGGCGACTCGAGGTGAATCGATCTAGGGCTTAGGTTCATTGTCTCAAAGCGATCCTGGTGCACACCTAACACCTAAAATAGCCCTGGGAGTCCATGTCATGCCAGGAATGGGGACCTTGTTTGTGGTGGACATGGTCGGACCCTGTGTCTGGGTTGGACACGTGAGGACAAAGGACCTAACAGGTGGGTCCCACTTGTCAGCGTCCCACATTGTTGCAGGCTAGCAAACCTAGCAGGCTAGCAAGCTTCGTCACTAGACTGGGATACACTGCTGACTTGAGCCAAATGAGCTAGTTGTGGCTTGAAAGATTTTTCAAAATTTCAAATAATTTTTCTTTTAAAAATATTTAAAATGCAAATGAGCTCCAAATAAATAGCATATAAATTCAGAAAAATCTCAAAAAATTATGTAAAATACTTTAGAGCATATAGAATCCAAATAAATTAATTTTGATAATTATTCACTTGGACATTAATCATATTAAATCTTTTTTATTTAGAGAAAATCCATATCAAAGTTTAATTAGCAAAAGAAATTATGAAAATTCTCAAAATACTAAAATTCATAAAACTAGTTTAAAAGCAAAAAATGGGATGTTACAAATCTTCCCCCTTAATAGAATCTCAACCTCAAGATTTCTAGCTTACTAGAGAAACAGGTTAGGAAACTCTAGCTTGCGATATGTCTCACACTCCCATGTTGTTTCACTATCCATATGATTACTCCACTGCAATCTATAGAAATGAATTTACTTGCTCCTGGTCTTACAATCAGTAATACCCGAAATCGTAGCAAGTTGCTTCTTGTAAGTCAAATTTTCTTGTAACTTGATCGACTCCAACGGTGTCTGCTGTGTTGGCACTCGAAGACATTTCTTATGCTGAGAGACATAGAAGACATCATGTATACCTACCAACGACTAAGGCAACTCCAACTAATAAGCGACTTCTTTATGCTTAATATTTTTTTGAACAGACCAACAAATCTTGGGGAAAACTTTCATTTAGCGTGAAACTTTATAACTCCTTTAATAGGGGTAACTCTAAGATAAAGAAAATTCTCAAGCTCAAACTCATCTCTCTATGGCTATTATCGATATAGTTCTTCTGCCTTGACTGAGCTACCTTCAACCTTTTTCTCATCATAACAATATACTCTTCTGCGTAGTTGAGAATATTAGGTCCAAAGACAAGACACTGTGTTCTAATTCAACGGAGTCTTACAAGAATGACCATATAACACTTTAAATGATGGCATTTGCAAACTAATCTAATAACTATTATTGTAACTAAGTTTTGTATATGGCAAACTCTTATCCAAAGTAGTAGCATAAGCTAACACACATGCTCTTAACATATCTTCAAAAATCTAATTAACTTTGTCAGTCTAACCATCTACCTGAGGAAGATATATTGTATTGAAAATTCAAACGAGTTTCTATTGCTTAATACAATTTATTCTAAAATCTCGAGGTAAACTGAGAACCTGTATCTAACACTATCTTCTTTGACACTCAATGCAAACAAATGATTCTTGACATATATAATTTTGCCAAACGATCTCTAGTATAAGTAGTCTTAACTGGGATAAAATGGGCAACTTTCATCAATTGATCCACTATAACCCATATAGAATCATAACCATTCTAAGGCCCTGTTTGTTTACCCCCTAGATTATATAATAAAATGCTTATATAGCTAAATCGGGAAACAAACAGATCCGGATTATAACTGGATTACATAATCCAAGCCCTAGATTATGATAATCCATAAGCGACCTAGGGTGCTTATGGATCCATAATCGACTTATTTTCGGCCAAAGTCTAAAGTACCCTTCCAAGTTCGGTGTATTTACCCACCATTGCCATTACATACCTTCCTCAACCCTATCTGCCAATCGCTTTTTGCGTACCAATTGTTTTTCCTCCGAGTCACCACGGTTCCCATCTTCACGTAAAGCATCACACCTTCCACCGCCACCTCGTGTCGATGGATCATTGGTACCTAAGCGACGCCGGAGTCCATGGCGCGAGGCGGTGGCGGTGGACTGGCGGCAGATAGGCGTGATGCGAGGCGGCGGTGAGGCGGCGAGGCGGCGCTTGGCCTGCGGGCTGGGATGCGGCTTTGCCATGATGGCGCAGGCGGCGGCGAAGCGGCTAGGCGGCGTGGCGGCATCGGCGTGGCGGTCTTTGGGAGGCAAGATCGGCCGGCGCGGCCTAGGAGGCGGCCGGGGTGGCGCCCTTGGCATGGATCTACCAAGTCGTGGCACAGGAGGCGGCGCGATCTTGACGCCGCGCAGTAACTGATTATAAACATGTCCGAGCCTCCTCCGTGGATCGATGGCGAGGTATTAACGCTGTTGACCTCAATAGCGTAGACAGTGCCATGGCGTCGCAGGCACCAAAGGGCAGGGGCCGGAAGCGAGCGGCTGCACAAGTTCCTTACAAGCCGCCACGACCTAATCTATCAACCGACACCGTTGATGTCGATGTTGGTGTGGATGAGGAGTCTGACCCCAATGCCGTGCCAGCGCCTACTGGAGTTCTCAAAGGAAACTTGGTGAGTTATCTGTACTACAAAAGGTTGTGTCGATGCTAATCATTATATAAACACCAACTAAACTTGTCGATGTTGCATGATTAACAATAGTCTTAAATAAAATTTCTTTGCACTATCGCTTATGTACCAATTATGCTCATATATGTGTATATATATTTGGCAAATAGAAGGAGAAATTTGCCAAGGCGTAATGCTCATGGCAGGACAACTATTTGTTAAACACGAGCAACGTGATGTATTCAAGACAATTTCTTCCAAGGAAGGAAGACTCCTTTGGTCAAGAGATGGTGCTTGAAGGAAGGGTTGATGTAGAAGTCATATTTTGCATCTATTTGAACATCATCTACCATATTTTGTGGACTATTTTATATGTTTTGTTGCATGAACCATTGTCTTTGTAATGTTGGCACGAAACTATTGTGAGTCGATCAGTTTGCATGAACTATGTTAAAATGTTGGTTATATTATATATGGACCAGTTTGCATGACTGTATACGTTGCATGTTTGTAGATGGATATCAATGGGAATGAGGAGGATGAAGCTTTTGTTGTTGCACGCAATCGAGTTGATATGATGAGAAATTTTGGAGCCGTGATATCTGCTTGTGGTATGTACTATGCTGAAACTTATTTGAACAAGTCAAAGAGAATAGAACCTATTTTATCGAGATACTGAATGGGTTATGAGAACACTAAGCGTTCCACAAGATTGTTATGACATGTTCGGGATGAGTAGGCCAACGATTGATAGGTTACATGATTTATTGGTCACATGCTATGGTTTGAAGTGTAGTTGCAATATGGACTCTATGGAATCTTTATGTATGTTTTTATGGACAATCGGTTCGCCCCAATCTTTTGTTCAAGTGAAGAACCGATTTGGGAGGTCAAAAGAAACAATTAGTAGGAAATTCAAAGGAAGTGTTGCATAGTGTATACCTCCTATCAGAAGGTTTTGTGAAACCTAGAGATGCACAATTCTCAACAATCCACCCAAGACTTCTAGGTGCACGGTTTGAGCCTCATTTCAACAATTGCATAGGTGCAATAGATGGTACTCATATCTGGGTGGTTGTGCCATCCACAAAATTGGTCCAACATGTGGGTCGCCATGGATTTCCAACTCAGAATGTGTTAGCCATATGTGACTTTGATATGAGATTCACTTTTGTTGTTGCTGGATGGCCTGGATCGGCACATGACATGAGGGTTTTCAATGCTGCTTTATTGAAATACGATGATATATTCCCTCATCCTCCACTGGGTAGAATCGATTTTCATTCTCATCAAATTTTGAAAATAATGAAGCTATGTCTTATGTTGTATGCTTAATGTGTAGGGAAGTTTTATCTTGTTGACTCGGGTTATCCGAACCGACCGGGATATCTAGCACCGTACAAAGGACCAAGTACCATTCTACCGGAGTTTCGGCGGGTCCTCGTCCATGTGGCAAGAAGGAGGTATTCAACCACTTACATTCATCTCTTGAAATGTGATCGGCGCTCTTTTGGTGTTTTGAAGATGAAGTGGAGAATTTTGTTGCATCTACCAAGCTATCCAATGCTCAAACAATCTAAAATAATACATGCATGCATGGCTCTTCATAACTTTATTAGAGATAGTAAGTTGGCCGATGAGGAGTTTGATCGATGTGATGAAGATGAAAACTATATGCGATGCTGCATCACAAGGAGTGCAAGTCAATTGGGGACGAGGAAGGTGCCATGAATGACTTCCGTGATAATATTGCTAATGCTTTATTTGCTAGAAATTTGTAATTTTATTATGAGACCGGTTTTGTATGGATCAAATATTGTCCGGTTATCTTCAGTCATGGGAACCAATTTTAATTTGCTTGTTACGTGTGCGTGGTCAAGTTGATTAATGAGAACATTGGGAAAAAAAACGATGAAAAAAAGAACGACAGAAAAAAATAACGATGCAAAAAAGAACAACGAAAAAAAGAATGGTGAAAAAAACAACGGGCTACACATATCCCAGGCGCCAGTAGTCCAACTGTGCAAGGCCTATGGAACCTTCTCAAAATGGCCCAAAACAGTCAAAATATCGATGTCTTTTACCATCTCAAATCAATAATCCAAAACACCCATAATCCAGTGGAAACAAACAGGGCCAAGATTGATTTCAAGGCAGCTTATATAATCCAGCTTATATAATCTAGCACCAATAAGCTGGATTATATAAGTTGGGAAGGGAAACAAACAGGGCCTAAGTCCTATGCAAACTAATAGTAAAATCCATACCAATTTCCTCCTATTTCTATTTAGGAATCTTTAACGGCTCAACAAACTAGTTGGCCTTTAATGCATTGCCTTTACTTTTCTTACACACATTACACAAAGCAACATATTCGATAACCTCACATTACTAGACCACCCAAATATCTCCTTAAGATCTCAGTACATCTTAGCACTTCCTAGGTGAATCGAATACTTTGAATCATGGGTTTCCTCAAGAATCAACTGTTTCAAATCCTTCTGATTTGGTGCACAAACTCAACACTTAAACCATAGAGTACCTTCATTGTCAAAAGAAAAATCTTTAGCTTTATCATCCTCCATTTTAGACTTATTTTTTTTGATCTTAGCCTCATCATTCTGACTTTTATGAATATGATTTTCTAAAGTTGGTTTTACCTCCAAGGTAGCTAAAAATTATTTTGGAACCACTTCCAACTTTAGCTTCTAAAACTCTTTATGCAATTCAGGCTGACTAACCTAAATTAGCATACTGATACTGTAGTTCTTATGACTAAAAGCATCTACGACCACATTGGCCTTTTTGAGATGATAATGAAGTCTAACATCATAATATTTTTCAACTCCAACTATCTTTGTTTTCTCATATTGAGATTTGATTGAGTGAAAATGTATTTCAAACTCTTATGATTCATATATATCCCGCAATGGTTACCAATGAGATAATGAGACTACAACTTCAAAGCATTTACTACAGTAGATAACTCAAAATCACAAGTTGGATAATTCTCCTCATGCGGCATAAAAGCATAAGCAACAACCTTGCCTTTCTGTATCAACACACAACCAACTCCTTATCACGAAGTATCATAGTAAAATTCAAAATTAGTTTAAATATCTGGCAACACTAACACTAGTGCTGACGTCAAATGCTTCTTCAACTCCTGAAATCTCTTTTCACACTCCAGTGATCAGATGAACTTCTTTTATTTCTTCAAGAATTAAGTAAGTGGATTGGTAACTATCGAAAATCGTTCTATAAATCAATGATAATACCCTGTAATTGCAAGAAAACTATGAATCTGGATAACTGACTTTAGTTGTTCCCAATATGGCACATTTTCAACTTTGCCTGGATCAACAACAGCTCCTTTGGTAGTCAATATGTGTCTAAGGAGTTCAACTTCCTCCAAAACTCACACTTGTTAAATTTAGTATACAACTATTACTCTCAAAGCATTTCAAGCACTAATCTCAATTGGTCTGCATGCTCCTCTTCTGTTTGAGTTGATAAGAATATCATCTATGAACATAATAACAAACTAGTCCAGACATTCCACAAAAACATTATTCATCATGTCCATAAAATATGCAAGGGTATTAGTCAATCTAAATGACAAGACTACAAACTTGTAATGTCCATACTACATAGAAAATACAGTCTTAGGAAAATCTTCTGCATAAATCTTCAGCTGATGATATAATGATAATATCCTGATCAAATATCAATCTTAGAGAACACTTCAGCTCCTCTTAACTGATCGAGCAAATCATCGATCTTAGGTAATAGAACTTATGCTTGATCATCACTTCATTAAGCGAATGGTAATCATTGCACATACGTATACTTTCATCTTTATTTCTGACAAACAGAACTAGTGCTCCCCATAGCAATGAACTAGATCTCACGAAACCTTTTTGAAGGATCAGAATGGCGAACAGAGGGGGGGGTGAATGGTCGCAATAAAATTTTTCCCACTCACAGTATTCCAAAAAGGACTACCACCAAAGATCCCCCAAGAAAGATGAGGTTCTTGAAAAGTAAAGTCGATGGTACCCCTCTGGAGTGGGTGAAAGTACCAGACTCAAGAACTCACGAACAAATAACCTGACACAGAATAAGAATAAAGCAACTTTTGATTGGCTGAACAAAACTCCAAGAAGCTTGGTAGATACAATCTTGGGACAATCAGAAACTTGAATCTCAAACTGATTCTCAAGATAATTCTCAAAGTTTCGACCTTTTTGCCTGAGAAGATAAAGCACAGCAAGAAAAGCAGAAAGAAGAGGGAATTCGATTCAAGGCTTGCTTTTGGGAACTTGAAGAACAGAAGGATCTTGATAACTTATCACAGCAAGCGAAAATCGTACAGAAAAGAAACACAAGATCAACAACTCAAGAACGCAACAGACGCAAGAAGGAAAGCATATAGAAGGAGATGAATCAACTTGCGTAAAGTAAATTTGCGTAACTTAAATTGCATAAAGTAACTTGCATAATGTAAATGACTGGAAGTAAAATGCAAGTATTGAAATCTTTGAGTGGTAACTTGTATTTCTGGAAGGGAGGTTATACAGCCACACAAACAAAAGTGGGCAAAGCTCAACAGAGCAATCCAAACCTCTAAAACCCCTCAGGGATCCTACACCTCTGTAACATCCCAAAATTTGGCCTAATTTTAAATTTTTGGAGTTATTTAAATTTATCTAAATTTTTGGGATTTATTTGGATTTAATTGAGTTTAATTTAGATCTATCCTTCTCTTGAATAATTAAATATCAGAAAAGTAATTATCAAAAATAAATAAAAATATTTTATTTAAGCTCTAAATGCCCAAAAATATTTTCTAGATTTTTTCTAGAATTTTTTGGGTATTTTTAGTGCCCAAATTAATTAGATTGAATTTCTGTGATTAAATTAAATGCTAAAATCCGGAAAATGCCTTGCTACAGTGTTGGGCCGAGCCCAACACTGTGCGCGCGACGGCTAAAACCCTAGCGCAGCCCGTTCCGGGCCATTCGATCTCGATCGGATGGCTGAGGTTGGGCCGCATCGTCTGCTCGTGAGAACCGTTGGATCGCAGTAACTCGAGTCGACCGGATTGCGCCACGTCGCGCCGGGCAACCGAACAGTCGCCCATCCGGTGCCGTTGGATTGCAATCGAGGCCAGGTCTGCGGTAACGTCTTGTTGCGCTTCGCTGTCGTAGGATCACAGCCGATCGGACGGTCCAGATCACGCCGCATCGGGAGGGGGTGAACGGTCGCACCACCATCGCTGGTTGGCTGCCGAGATTTGGCAGTGGATTTTCGCGCTTGCCAAGGCCTGTCCGAGTGGGGGATATAGCCCTCTGCATGCAGCACTTCGTTCCGCTCATTTTGCACACTCTCCGTTACCTTTACGCCAGAAGCTTTCGCTCGAGCTCACCGGAGTAGAACCTCTCCTCTTCTCGGATCTTCTTTGCTTTCCGCCGTCGTCCCTCACTCTCCGCCGCGCCGAAGACCCTTGCCGAGTTTGCCGTGTTGAGCTGCATCGCCCAGGCCACTTCTTTCCACCGGAGAAGCTCGGAAACGCCAGCGCCTACTTCTTCTTCTCCAAGTCCGGTGACCAGACACCGCCGCGCCTTCGTCAACACCCGCGAGCAACCCCGACTGTCGGATCTTCATCCAACGTCCGAGGTAACGCCACGTTTTTTTTCGGAGACCTAGAGTTGAATAGCTTCGGTAGATCTCAGTCGTAGATCCTTAATCCGACCGTCACCACAGCGCCACGAAGTCATAGAAGATTCGCTTGAAAATGGTCGTTCGATCTTTATTATGCGGCTCGGATTTAACCACGTAGATTCGGTCTACTGTGCATCCCTCGGGTAACTGGCACCGTTGGATGTTCATCCAGCCGCGCCAGAGTGTCCACGTAGCCGTAGCTGGTGCGCTTGATAATGCCCGTTAGATCTTATATCTGCGGTCAAGTGCTCGCCACGTAGCTATCCTTGATACGTTTGATAATGTCCGTTGAATCCTAGATCTGTGGTCGAGATTTCGCCACGTAGCTCTCTGGTAACCTAGCCACGTTGAATCGTAGCCTTCGATTCTTGGATGACCGGCTGTGATGCATGCACGTGTCACTCCCGGGTCCGTCCACGTCGCTATGTCTAAGTGGGTCGTTGGACCAGATCCACGCCGTAGATTTTTGAACGTGCAGGCGGGATGTTGCCATACCGCCAGCCAATTGAAGAGCGCCACGTGGCCTGGGGTATCGAAGCGGTGCCGAGCCTGCGCCATAGGATTTTGAATGAGCGGTGTGGATGTTGTCGCGTGGCGTAGGTTGACCGTGCGAAGACCGACCGTTGGATTCAGATCCAACGGGCGGGAACGCGTATGACCACATGGATCGATGGATGTGCGCGTGTGTCACTTTGAAGCGATCAAGCATCGCTCATCGTGCCCATTTGTCAGTAAGATGGAAGCCGTATGGGCTGACGTCAGCATGACGTCACCCGAGGGAGCCCATGGGTCAGTGACCAAGGCGACGTGGCTAGCTCCATTGCTGACACGTGTCAAGCCGAGGGATTTAACCGGGATTTCCAATAGAAAAACAAATCAATTAATGTAATCGCTATAACTTTTGTGTTTTAACTCCGAATTGGGCGATTCCAGTTCCTAAAAATTTGTAAAAATGTGAACTATTTATTAGTGAATTTTATTTTATTTTTAGAGTTGATCTTGTTGTCTGTTTGAGTATTTATTGTATGTTGCTTGATGCGAGTAGACTCCGAATTACCGGAAGCTGACGGGGAGGAGTTCGGGGATCAATTTCAAGCTTCGGAACAAGACCAACTACTTTTCGAAGGCACGTCATGCTTTGACCATATTGTCCCTAGATTTTTGAAATGTATTTTAATTTAAACTATGCATGCTATATTAAATAGAAAAAATGACATTAATTAATTTTGGGTAGAATAGATAACACCCTACCTTGATTATGCCACCTTGTATATTATTTGTATGCCCTGAAATCCTTGTCTCCCTAAGATATTAAATTGAGTTGGTTGCTATTATAAAGCCAACACGGGAGGCTACACCGTGAACAGTTGCTTAGTCTGCTTGTATGCGCTAAATGACTTTCAAATTGCAAAAGAATATTGACTAAACAATTATGGAACGCATTTTGAAATAATGCGATGATGTTATGAGATGGATTTGGAGGGTAGCAACCTGTGTGGTTCTACTTATGCAATGAAGTGGGCATTGGCATGTGTTGCATAAATGCAAACCGGGGTGGGAAATGATTTGGACCAGGGCAAGTGGCGAGAAGGCTTCGTGCCAGGTGGGCCTGTGTGGCAACGGGATGTATTAAAGATTGTAAAGGCTGTGTGCCGAGAAATATAAAATGGATGTCTTTCCCAGGATAGTTAAGGACTTCACCTTGCAAGCCTTTGAACTGAGTTACTCGTACAACCACTTGTCTGGAATGGGACAGACCTAGTTTAGTAGGGTTCTAATATCTTTCCTTTGACACCTTGGGGCGACAGTTACACACGAGTGTAACTGTGAGGGGGAGCGTAGCTGTGATACGGCTTGGTACCCATCCAACAGTATTCGCTTGTTCTAAACTTTGGCTCTGAGTGAGGGAAGTGTTAGAAAGGCAATACTGGAGAGGTTCACAGGTTAAGTGTTAGTCTCTGAAAGACTTTGTTGCAATCAATCACCTGTGTGGTGAGCGACTGTATCCTGTGGGTAAAGTGTATAGCCTCTGCAGAGTGTGTGTTAAATCTATTCGAATAGCCACGTCCGCGGTATTGGACAATGCTTGGGGATTACAGTCAAGGGGTAGATTTTCAAAATAAAAAGTGGAATGGGTGGCTGTGTGCCAAAGATTGATGAATCAAGCTTAGAGTTGTGTGCCAAACTCTTGGAAAAAGAATTGAGGAATTAATTATTATAGTAATGGTTTTACGCTTTTAATCTAATTAAGACTATCTGTTAAAAGAAATGCTGCTTCATGCAAAATAGCCAATTAAGCCTTTCCTTTGGAATAAGCCATGCATGTAGTAATAGAACTGCATTGTGCATGACTTGTTGAGTATGTTATATACTCACCCTTGCTTCAACAAAAACCTCAGAAGAAGAAGCAACACCAGCTTGGGAGGAGTTTAATGAAGGTCCAGAGAATTAGGGTTGAGCCTCGTTAGTTGCCTGTGGCAGAACGAGGGGTTCATCGACGTACTTTTGCTTCCGCTATTGAACTTGTGTTACTTTTGTTATTTATCGTCCTACATGACGAATTATTGTAAGGTGACCATAAGGTCGTGTAACTCGTTATAATTATGTTTGAGGTACTTAAATTATTATTTCCGCTGTGTATGATTGTGGTATCTCAACCTGTTTATCCTGTGTGTACTAGTGTGATCCTGGACTAGTACGGAATACACAGAGGGTCCGGATTGCAGATTCAGGTCCCGACAGAGTTGGTATCAGAGTCATACTGACTGTAGGACTTAACCCTAGTTAGATTGGTCATTCTAGAAAGGAGGAAAATTAATTTCTAAAGATTAAAATTTGGCAAGAATAATCAATGAAATCTTGACTTATCCTTTCTTCCTTACTTCATACCTATGCTGCATTTTGCTATTACTTCTGTGTTCTTTTAAAATTTTAGTACTGACAACTTGGTTTGGCAGATGAGGATGGTTCACTCCTTCGGCGAGCGTCACGGAGGTTACGCAGCGGAGCTTTGGAGGATGCTCCAGGTGCTTGGAGGTTTTGACCGCCCTCTTTACCGGTCTCGCACCTGGGTGGTCAACAGCATCAACCGCGGCTGGGAAACTACCTTTACTCTGTATGCACGGGAGAATGCTCATGCCAGTTGTCCGCTCCACCTCGTGGTGAAGCGAGCTAGCTACGAGGCAGGCATTCAGGAGTGTGCTCGGCTAGTGCTTCGGAAGATCAGCCGTGACTACGGCTATGAGCTATGGGACACCGCTTTTCGTGTGCACCCCCACGCGGGTGGACCCATCTTGACGCGCTTGGAGCTGGAGGACGATGCTGCTGTCGTCCACCTGGGACGGTTCGCTGTGGCCCAGGAGGAGGCCATGGACATGGCTACGCTAGAGCTGATGTCAGTGTACCGCACCTTGGAGGAGACAAAGACAGCCCTGCGAGAGACCAGGATGCATGCTGTGCAGAGGATCGCCGAGCTAGAGGAGGCCCTCTACGGTCACGGGGAGCCTGAGGCCGTCATGGAGCTTGACGATGAGAACGAGGAGGATGAGCCGGAGGAGCTGGAGCCAGAGGAGCAGGAGCCTGCATTGGAGGGTTAGCAGGCAGTGGTGCCTCCAGCACCAGTAGAGGGGCATCAGGATCAGTTTGCCCCGATGCCCGCTCACCCGCCAGTTTACGTGATAGGCGAGCCGCAGCCAGGATGGATTGAGGATTGAGTTCTGTGGTTCTCGTAGTTGTCAGATTTTCCCTTAGATGGCGATGTTGTAATGAACTATTTTGATTGATGATTGTGCTTGTTGGTGTGGTTGCATGGCCCCTAGGCCCTTGTAAGCAACCATACTTATCTATTATCTATGAATTGATGTTTAAGGGTTTAGTTACACCTGTTTCCCCCATATAAGTTCTTCTACTTGTCTACTCTCTTTTCCCCCTTATCTCTAAACCATCAAAGCAATCAGCAGATGGTGAACACTCGCAACACCGGAGCCGGAGGCAGTAGTTCACGTCAGGGAGGCAAGCAGGGCAATGCGTCACTTCCTCAGGCCGCATTGCAGGTCGACATGCAGAATCTGGGAGCTTTCCTTGCAGCACAAACCTAACTGATGCAGACAATGATGGCAACCGTACAGCAAATCAACAACCAGGCAGCCGCCAACAATCAAGCTGTTAACAATGGACCACGTCCCTACTCAAGACTGTATGAGTTCATGAGGACACGCCCGCCAACTTTCTCAGGCAACGCTAGCCCATTAGAGGCAGATGACTGGTTGAGGACCATCGAGAGGAAACTACATATAACACAGTGTGATGGAAATGAGAGGGTGCTTTACGCCTCTCATCGCCTAGAAGGAACAAAGAACCGAGTGGTGGGAAAATTATCAAGATCGCAGAAAACCCACAGAAATCACTTGGGATGAATTCACCATAGCTTTTAAATCGAGATCATGTTCCGAGGGTATCATGGAGTTGGAAAAGGAGGAATTTAGAGCGTTGAAGCAAGGAGGCGACCGGTGGTGATTATTTAAATAAGTTCACTCGGTTGTACGCCACGCCCGAGAGGACGTGGCAACAGACAAAAGGCTAAACCCGCTTCATGAAGGGACTTAACACTGGATTGCAGGTGGGATTGATTACCCACACATTTCCTGATTTTCAAGAACTAGTGAACAAGGCATTTATACTGGAGGACAAACGCAAGGAGCAAGATGATAACCGCAAACGTCACATGGCACAACAAGGAGGACGCCAGGGTCAGCAGAGACCAAGGATGATACCTCAGCAGTTCCCTAGATTCCAGCAAGGGAACAATGTCAGGACACCACCGCCGATGATAAGGTCAACAGGACAAACCCCCCAGACTCCAGTCAAAACTGTTAATCAGAATGGGGGAAATCAGCAGATGTCAGGAAGGCGCTGCTACAATTGTAATGAGACAGGGCACTTCGCCAATGTGTGCCCCAAGAAGGGAGGTGTGACCCCAGTACGCTTCAATCTGGGAAACACGCCTGCTAGAACTCCTGTTCAAGGAGGAAGCAGAGGACCTGCCCAAGCTGGATCTGCACCCCAATCAGTTGCAAGAGGCAGAGTCAACCACGTCACGGCAGACAAAGTTCAAAACGCCACGGACGTAGTTCTGGGTAAGTTTCTAGTCAACTCAGTACCAACTACAGTTTTATTTGATTCCGGAGCTTCACATTCGTTCGTCTCTCGAGTTTTTGCTGTGCAAAATGAATTGGGTGTTGTCAACCTTAAAAATACACTTATAATCCAATCCCCTGAATCAGAACTTCGATCTAAGATCGGTTGTTCTGGGATTAAGCTAATAATAAAAGGTGTAGAGTTCCTAGCGAACCTTATTATATTAGATACCCAGACTCTAGATGTTATACTAGGAATGGATTGGCTGTCTAAACACAAGGCTGTATTAGACTGTGGACGAAGAGTCGTGTCTATAGAGAGCCCTGAAGGCAGGAAAGTTGAATTTCAAGCAACGGAAGTTCTAGAAGGGCAGTTGTTGGTAAACAGTCTAGAAACCATCAGTTTAAAGGATGTACCGGTGGTCAGTAAGTATCCGGATGTTTTTACCAAGGAGTTACCTGGAATGCCACCAGACAGAAACATAGAGTTTGTAATCGACTTAGTGCCTGGAACAGCACCCATAGCAAAAAGACCATATCGGATGTCCACTGAAGAGTTGGTAGAAATGAAGAAGCAGATTGAGGAACTATTAGAGAAAGGATTCATCAGGCCGAGCTCATCACCTTGGGGAGCACCGGTCCTGTTTGTTAAAAAGAAAGACGGAAGTTTTCGGATGTGTGTAGATTATCGAGCACTTAATGAAGTAACAATAAAGAACAAATATCCGTTGCCCAGGATAGACGATTTATTTGATCAGTTAAGAGGTGCAGGAGTTTTCTCTAAGATTGATCTTAGATCAGGATATCACCAGCTGAAGATTAAGACAGAGGACATACCAAAGACTGCATTTTCTTCAAGATATGGACACTACGAGTTTACTGTTATGTATTTTGGATTGACAAACACACCAGCATACTTTATGAACTTGATGAATAAAGTATTTATGGAATATCTCTACTATTATAAAGCAGTAGTTGGTGGCACGGTCCGTTCTTCCGTGGGCCCCACTCTCCAGCCTCCACCCACTCTCTCTCTCTCTCTCGTGAAACACATACACAGACTCGCGCCAGCCCTAATCTCCTCGCCCCCTCTCTCCTGAAACACGCCAGCCCTAATCTCCTCGCAGACTCGCGCGCCCCCTCAATCTCCTCGCGCCACCCCCCAAATCTCTCTCGCGTCGCCGCCCAATCTCCTCGCGCCGATGCAGACTCCTCGCCTCCTCGCGTCGCCCCCCAATCTCTCTCGCGCCGCCCCTCAATCTCCTCGCGCCAATCTCCTCGCGCCGATGCAGACTCCTCGGCTCCTCGCCTCCTCCCGCCGCCCCAGACGCAATCTCCTCGCGCCGCCCCCCCAGCCGCGATCTCCGCCCCCAAATCTCCATAATCTCCCAGAGTATCTTCTGCCCTCTTTCCCTTTTATTTTCTGTCTTCCGATTGATCTTGGCCTGTATTTAACTCGCCATTTCTGTCTTCCGAGTTGGTGCATCCGGGGTTGCGAGGAGTTCGTCGAGGGAAGGTGCATCCGGCAAGACCTCAGCGAGGAGGAAGACTACAAGCTCGACCTCAGCGAGGCCGTCACCACCGCGCCCACCATTGGCTGCAACATTGATGAGGTCGTCTTCAAGAGCATTCGCTTCGAGGTCAGCCCCGCGCCCCTTCCTCTCCCCCACCCTTCACCCGCCCGAATTCTAGCCCCCCAGGTTTTAGGCTAGATTTTGCTATGTGGAACCTATTTGCGATTGTTTTGATTTAGGCTAGATTTTGCAGTAGTTAACCATTAGAACAATGAAGCGTTGTGTATTTTGTTCAGTTCTTCAATGATGCACTCAGAGTGGTCTTGAGTGTGTTAACACGAAGAAACACGGGCTTTGGTTTGACTGAAAATAAGGAGAAACATGAGCAAAGATGGCTGCATATAAATTCCTTTAGTAGCGTCTATTTATGTTTAGTGAGAAACGATATGATTGATGTGTAGGAATCAAGCAAATGAATGAGCAATAATCAGCATATGCAACACTTTAAGTTCATAGTTGTAAGTCAACGAAATGAACTGAGCAATAATCTGCATATGCAACACTTTAAATTCATAGTTGTAATACATTCTGATTATATGGAGGGAAATATTTACTACAAGCTAACAACTAAATTTATCAAGCATGGGATCCATCTTTCAGTCAGTGTGTGTAACAAACAACACAAATGTGAGCAACCAAATAAATGCATTTGATTCGGAAGACTAGATGGTTAAGATCATTAGATGGTTCAGACAATAATTCAGAAGTAATAATATACATGAATAGTGCATATCAGACAAAAGGATACCTTTAGTGTTCTTGCTTAGCAACTCTTCAACATTACTGACCTTCCTTCTAACACAAATTTTCTCAAGAGTAGTCTTAAGAGAATCCTTATGTAGCATAACTAATTGCTCAACATATCCAGAAACTGTAATTTCCTACAAATATCATTTCAATTGATGAAATTGACTAATAAGTCATTTAGGTATGCATTGTTAAAGTGAAGAGAAAGAGTACAATGGTAAGATGAGTATTTAATCGACCAAACTCAAGTTTAACTATTCTATAGGAAGAAGATTTGAAAAAAAGTTAAGACAAGAAATACATGAACCGTGGAACTAATTTAGTCAATGCAAAGAAATGATGAACCTAACCAAAGAAAATGTCATAAACAAATACATAAACTAATTCCGCTTGTTTCTGCAAGTGAAAAAGAAAATTGTAAAGAATCTATACCTTACACCGCCTATAGGTGTTATACATCATCTCGACATTGTCTTTGCTCAATTTTACTTCGCATGCTTGCATAGTTTAAACTTTGTTACTCATTTGAATAAGAATTTTGCCAATGTTATGTTCCTCTACACTCTGCAATCCTATTCTCACGGAGTCGTTTCTTCTTCTTTGTAGGTTGACCTTCGTGACAAGAGAGAACTGGAGGAAATCTTCTCTTCGCAAAGGTAAATAAGTCTTTCCTATTGGTTTCCAGTCGAATGGAGCACTGGTAAATCATATTGGAGCACGGAGTCGTTCTTACTGCTGTAGGTTAACCATTTTTATATTTGTGTTACCATTTCAGCCTATATGTTGGGTTATCCTTTACATATGTTGGGTAATTGGGAGAAATAGATGTCCTATCCTTTACATGAGAAATTGATTTTTCTCATGTAATTGCACACGTCTATCTCATGATGGCCTTATTTCTTCTAAAAATGATCATTTGGTTCCGTTCTGAAACAGCTCCTATTGTGGACAATGCAACCCATCATCTCCTGGAGGAAAATAATCAGTTTCTTAACCAGATTGCTGCAAATATTGAAACATTCGAGGTCTGTATGTTGATAAACATCCCATGTTTGGGTCCTAAACTTCTTGCTTTTTAGTACCGAGTTGAAATTGGAACCTCTCGCATTTTCTAATGCCTCGATGAGCGATGTTAAGTCTCATTTAATCTCTAAGAAAAAAGCGTGTATTGTTTACTGGAACCTACAAATTCAGCTCCCATTTGTTGTAAACTTGTGATTAGCATACAAACATGTTATAATTGTGGATTTGTTCAACTAAGAAGTAAATGCATGTCCAACTGCGCTTGCCTTCTGTTTCCTATGTGTAGATAATCAGCTTTCTTATTTATAAGTATAGCTTTCTTCTGTGCAACTCCAGATTATATGAGTTGATAATTTTGATTTGTTTATTCTGAAAAAGTAATACCTTTTCCTTGTACAGTGTTTGAGGTAGGGTACTACAATTGGTCCTGAACCGTGTGAATCATTTTATGTATTTACATGGTTACCAATGTTTTACTTGAAAATAATTCTGAACATTGTATCTCTAACCCTAAACCAACTCATTGTTTATAATTATTTTCCTTTTATACACATTGTTTATAATTATTGCATGCTTGGAGTTTTAAGTTTCACTTGTTAATGGTATTTTTCATTAATTTGGGCATGGTCATCTTTTGCATTTTCTTGGATCTTTTAGCATAACACATTTTAATTTCTGGCGTACACGTTTTCTCATGCTTAATGCATGCAGAACTGTGAAAAATGGACCTGTGTAACTTTGATACTAGGATGCCTTGGCAATTTAATACAATCTATCCAAATACACAGGTTGTAGGCTCTAGCAAAGTATGTGGTGATAGATGGAGCTTAATTATCCTTGCATTGCATGTTTACGCAAACACCGGTTGGGTTATTGTAATTTATGGTTTAGTCCTCTTCTTGTGTAGATGCATTATAGACTATTACACTAAGCGATCGGTTTCCTTCCGCTTAGGATGTCTTTGGTCTTGTGAATAGTTTCATAATTAATGACTTTTTTCTTTTACTCCAAAACATTATTTCCAGCTTTACTTTATCTAGAGGCGCTTGTTTCTTTTATGGTGTTTCAGACTTGGGTTATCTACAAGGAAGTGAATTGGATTACTTCTGTCTTTTGGGTAGTTCTGTTGTTTTGTTTCGGCAGGTACTTGATTCCTTCTTGCTAATATTCTATGTTTGTAATATTCTATGTTTGAATGAAGGTGTTTCTATTCCGCTAGATATGATCGACCTTTGTTCTTTTATTTTTTTTCAGTGCTACTACATGTGCTTATATTGTTAAGAAGCTTTTTGAAA
Source organism: Guadua angustifolia (assembly GCA_036346375.1). Taxonomy (NCBI): domain Eukaryota; kingdom Viridiplantae; phylum Streptophyta; class Magnoliopsida; order Poales; family Poaceae; genus Guadua; species Guadua angustifolia. The sequence goes on from CM070522.1 coordinate 23,244,162, forward strand.
TAACACCTTCAGGGCCTTCGCAAGATCCACTTGATCTTTTATTGCTCAGGTATAGAATCAAATTCTTCCCGTCGTATGTAGGATATTAATTGATTTGCTACATGTGCTTACATTTGATCTGTCTGTCATAACCTAATTCTTGCTTCAAAATCTAACATGAATATGACCTCAATCTGTTATAGTCTGTATGTAGTCTTTGTTTTGTTTTACTGTTAGTAAAGTACTAATTGCAATATGACCTCAATCTGTTATATGTGAAGAGGGGTAGAAATATTTGTCCATTGGTACTCCAACTTTTTGCAATATAATATTTCTACACTGTTAGTAAAGAGCATAATGACCAATGGTTCTTAACTTTTTGAAACAAATCCATATAATGACCAATGGTTCTTAACACGGTACTGGGAACTCTTCTGATCTGGATAGACCAATGCCATGTTGAATCCAATGGGCCCAGCCTTTGTTTCTGGAAACTGTATGCCTGTATGTAATCTTTGTATGTACATTTGCATAAGACGTTATGTTTTGTTTTGCTTGGGAGCATAAGGCGTAACTCATGTCTGCAAATGCTCAATATTAATTCAACAATTTGTACAAAGATACTGAAGCTGGCCAGATTAATTGATATGTGTGCTTTCAAAGTCAGTGAGAACTAAGTTTGGTCAAAATCAACATGAATCTCTAAGAAAAAAGCGTGTATTGTTTATCGAACCTACAAATTCAGCTCCCATTTGTTGTAAACTTGTGATTAGCATACAAACATGTTATAATTGTGGATTTGTTCAACTAAGAAGTAAATGCATGTCCAATCGCTTGCCTTCGCTTCCTATGTGTAGATAATCAGCTTTCTTATTTATAAGTATAGCTTTCTTACATGCAACTCAGTTAGATATATTCTTCAAGTGAACTTCATCAAGAGCTAGCTCGGTTGCATATTACAATTAAATCATTTAGGCAGAATGATTGAAATCACTTTATTAGATATGTTACTGAAGTGAACTTTTGTCAGTAGCTAGCTTAGTTGCATATTACAATTAAATCATTTAGGCAGAATGATTGAAATCAATGAGGTACTCCAAGATGAAAGCAGAGAAAATCTGCCAATGATTGAAATCTGACTGACTCTGTGCTTTTATGTTAGTTTGAACATGAAATTTCCCTGACTCTGCTTTTATGTAACTCTGTGCTTTTATGTTAGTTTGAACATAGACCGCTCAGATTTTCAGAGTGCCCGAATCAACTTTGTATGCATAGATGATCTTTTCTGCAACATCTTTCTGTTTTGTTTTCAGTCTTTTCACATTTGCTTTTGGTATGCATGGAATTAGTTTTAGATTGTGTGGTGTACTATTGTTCTTGCCAACCTAGGGTTTTCTTCTCCAATTCCAACTTTCTACTAGGGAATATGTCAATGTTAATCTCAACATACTTGAGCCTTTTCTGGTGCATGTTTTTATCTGAACTCTTTTTATATTTTAGTTTTCCCAATATATATATGTCATTCTCTTATTTTTGGCACTGGTTGACAATTCTCTTCAGATATTCTTATTATAACCTGAGTAGAAGTTGACAATCTTTCTGAAAGTTCAAAACACACTTCATTTGCTTGAGTTCTTGATTTTTGCTTGCTACCTTTGTAGTTAGCACTTAGTGCATGCATCTTCTGGAAGCAACCTTCAGATGCCTTCACTTGGTGCATTTCTATTGCATTTCCTAGATGCCGATACAATGTAAGAAAGAACAAGGAGAAAGCACAAGCAAGGAGCAATATTTTCATGCTAAACATTCTGAAAAAGTAATACCTTTTCCTTGTATAGTGTTTGAGGTAGGGTACTACAATTGGTCCTGAACCGTGTGAATCATTTTATGTATTTACGTATGTTGTAATCGAGAGAAACCATAGAAACTTTTGTAATCAGGAGAAATAGATCTTTGATCTTTTAGCATAATTTTTTTTATTGCTTGACCTTTATGTTTCGTTAGCAATTTTGTTTTTCGTAGCAACGCACGGGCATTGAACTAGTTTAGATAAATTTGTAGTCGTATTCATCGATGATATCTTGGTTTACTCAAAGTCAAATGAAGAGCATGCCCAACATTTGAGATTAGTGTTGGAAAAGTTAAGAGAGCAGCAGTTGTTTGCTAAGTTCAGTAAATGCGATTTCTGGAAGAGTAAGGTAGAGTTCCTAGGGCATGTAATGACCGTCGAAGGAATCGCCGTAGACCCAAGCAAGGTAGAGGCAGTACTGCATTGGGAGCCACGAAAGACGGTGACCCAGATCCGTAGCTTCCTTGGAATGGCGGGATATTATCGTCGATTTATAGAAGGGTTTTCAACAATTGCTAGGCCTCTTACACAATTGCTAAAGAAAGAAAAAAAGTTTGTTTGGACATCAGACTGTGAGAAGAGTTTTCAGGAGCTAAAGAAACGTTTGACGTCGGTGCCAGTGTTAGTTTTGCCAGATGTGCACCAGAGCTTTGATATATATTGTGATGCATCACGGCAAGGACTTGGATGCGTGTTAATGCAAACTGGAAAGGTAGTGGCTTACGCATCAAGGCAGTTGAGGCCGCATGAGGGGAATTACCCAACACATGACTTAGAATTAGCAGCCGTAGTGCATGCCTTATAGATATGGCGTCACTATCTTATTGGGAATAGATGTGAGGTGTATACAGATCATAAGAGTCTTAAGTACATCTTCACCCAATCTGACCTAAACATGAGGCAAAGAAGGTGGTTAGAGCTGATTAAAGATTATAATATGGGGATTCACTATCACCCCGGTAAAGCCAACGTGGTGGCTGATACCTTGAGTCGAAAGAGCCATAGCTTAAACATGTTAGTAGAAGAGAGTCGGGTAGAATTGTGAAAGGACTTTGAGAGGTTGAAATTGGAAGTTTTTCCGGAAGGATTCGTAGCTGCTTTAGAAGTAAAGCCTACCTTGGAGGATCAGATTAGGGAAGGTCAGAAGAATGATGAGAAGATCGAGCGAATCAAATCCAAGATGGAGGAAGGTCAATCGAAGGAGTTTAAGCTGGACGATCAGGGCACATTGTGGATGAAGGAGCGCATCTGTGTACCTAATAAAAAGAAGCTGAAACAGTTAATATTGGAGGAAGCTCACGACTCCAAGTATTCGATTCACCCAGGTAGTGCGAAGATGTACCAAGATTTGAAAGAAAGGTTCTGGTGGCCGAATATGAAGAGGGAAGTAGCTGAACACGTAGCACTATATGACGTATGTCAGCGAGTCAAAGCTATGCATTAGAGACCAGCAGGACTGCTGCAACCATTAAAGATACCAGAGTGGAAATGGGAGGAAATCGAATGGATTTTATCATTGGTTTGCCAAGGACGCAAGGAGGTTATGACTCCATATGGGTCATAGTAGATCGCTTGACAAAGGTCGCGCATTTCATACCAGTAAAGACGACCTATTCAGGAGATAAGTTAGCAGAGCTATACATGGCAAGGATCGTTTGCTTACATGGAGTACCAAAGAAGATAGTATCGGACAGAGGTACCCAATTTACCTCAAGATTTTGGGATAAGTTGCATACGGCAATGGGCACCCGTTTGAACTTCAGCACAGCTTATCACCCGCAGACAGACGGACAGACTGAGAGAGTCAATCAAATATTAGAAGATATGTTGAGGGCCTGTGCGTTAGCTTATACAACATCTTGGGATAAATGTTTACCATACGCTAAATTTAGTTACAACAATAGTTACCAGACAAGTTTACAGATGTCACCTTTTGAAGCATTGTACTGTTGGCCCTGTAGAACACCGTTGAATTGGAATGAGACCGGTGAGCGTCGTGTCTTCAGACCGGACATACTTCAAGAAGCCGAAGAGCAAATAGCACTGATCAGAGAAAGGTTGAAAATTGCGCAATCAAGGCAAAAGAGTTATGCGGACAATCGTCGCAGGGATTTGAGCTTTGAGCCTGAAGATTATGTGTATCTCAGAGTTACGCCTCTTAAGGGAGTCCAGAGGTTTCACAAAAAGGGGAAACTTGCACCAAGATATGTAGGACCATTTAAGATCATAAGTCGCATGGGAGAAGTCGCATATCAACTAGAGTTACCGCAGTCATTGGCAGGAGTACACAACGTCTTTCATGTATCGCAACTCAAGAAGTGTCTCCGAGTGCCTGACGAGCAAACACCCCTGGAAGCAATTGAATTACAGGAAGACTTGACCTACAAGGAGCAACTGATAAAAATTCTGGATACAGTGGATCGGAAAACAAGGAGCAAGACCACCCGTTTTTGCAGAGTTCAGTGGAGCAATCACACAGAAAGTGAAGCCACATGGGAACGAGAGGAAGATTTGAAAAACGAATTCCCGAACCTATTCTTTAGTTAAGCTTCGAATCTCGAGGTCGAGATTCTGTTAAGGGGGTAGGTTTGTAACATCCCAAAATTTGGCCTAATTTTAAATTTTTGGAGTTATTTGAATTTATCTAAATTTTTGGGATTTATTTGGATTTAATTGAGTTTAATTTAGATTTATCCTTCTCTTGAATAATTAAATATCAGAAAAGTAATTATCAAAAATAAATAAAAATATTTTATTTAAGCTCTAAATGCCCTAAAATATTTTCTAGAATTTTTCTAGAATTTTTTGGGTATTTTTAGTGCCCTAATTAATTAGATTGAATTTCTGTGATTAAATTAAATGCTAAAATCCGTAAAATGACTTGCTATAGTGTTGGGCCGAGCCCAACACTATGCGCGCGACGGCTAAAACCCTAGCGCAGCCCATTCCGAGCCATTCGATCTCGATCGGATGGCTGAGGTTGGGCCGCGTCGTCTGCTCGTGAGAACCGTTGGATCGCAGTAACTCGAGTCGACCGGATTGCGCCACATCGCGCCGGGCAACCGAACAGTCGCCCATCCGGTGCCGTTGGATTGCAATCGGACGGCTGTGTTGTGGCCGCGCTGTCGCTCGCTCGGTGTCGTCGGATCACAGCCGATCGGACGGTCCAGATCACGCCGCATCGGGAGGGGGCGAACTGTTACACCGCCGTCGCTGGTTGGCTGCCGAGATTTGGCGGTGGATTTTCGCGCTTGCCAAGGCCTGTACGAGCATGGGATATAGCCCTCTGCATGCAGCACTTCGTTCCGCTCATTTTGCACACTCTCCCGTACACTGTCGCACGCCGTAGCTTTTGCTCGAGCTCACCGGAGTAGAACCTCTCCTCTTCTCGGTTCTTCTTTGCTTTCCACCGTCGTCCCTCACTCTCCACCGCGCCCAAGACCCCAGCCGACTTCGCCGTGTTGAGCTGCATCGCCCAGGCCACTTCTTTCCACCGGAGAAGCTCGGAAACGCCAGCGCCTACTTCTTCTTCTCCAAGTCCAGTGACCAGACGCCGCCACGCCTTCGTCAACACCCGCGAGCAACCCCGACCGTCGGATCTTCATCCAACGTCCGAGGTAACGCCACGTTTCTTTTCCGTAGAGCTAGAGTTGAATAGCTTCGGTAGATCTCAGCCGTATATCCTTAATCCGACCGTCACCACAGCGCCACGAAGTCATAGGAGATTCGCTTGAAAATGGCCATTTGATCTTTATTATGCGGCTCGGATTTAACCACGTAGATTCGGTCTACTGTGCATCCCTCGGGTAACTGGCACCGTTGGATCTTCATCTAGCTGCGCTAGTGTGTCCACGTAGCCGTAGCTGGTGCGCTTGATAATGCCCGTTAGATCTTAGATCTGCGGTCAAGTGCTCGCCACGTAGCTATCCTTGATACGTTTGATAATGTCCGTTGAATCCTAGATCTGTGGTCGAGATTTCACCACGTAGCTCTCCGGTAACCTAGCCGTGTTGAACCGTAGCCTTCGATTCTTGGATGACCGGCTGTGATGCATGCACGTGTCACTCCCGGGTCCGTCCACGTCGCTATGTCTAAGCGGGTCGTTGGACCAGATCCACGCCGTAGATTTTTGAACGTGCGGGCGGGATGTTGCCGTACCGCCAGCCAATTGAAGAGCGCCACGTGGCCTGGGGTACCGAAGCGGTGCCGAGCCTGCGCCGTAAGATTTTGAATGAGCGGTGTGGATGTTGCCGCGTGGCGTAGGTTGACCGTGAGAAGACCGACCGTTGGATTTAGATCCAACGGGCGGGAACGCGTATGACCACGTGGATCGATGGATGTGCGCCGCGTGTCAGCTGCTGAGCAGATCAAGCACTGTTCATCGGGCCCACTTGTTAGTAAGATGGAAGCCGTATGGGCTGACGTCAGCATGACGTCACCTGAGGGGCCCATGGGTTAGTGACCGAGGCGATGTGGCTAGCTCCGGTGCTGACACGTGTCAAGCCGAGGGATTTAACCGGGATTTCCAGTAGAAAAACAAATCAATTAATTCGGGTAATTCTTTTATTGAATTTACAAAATTGTAATCGCTATAACTTTTGCGTTTTAACTCCGAATTGGGCGATTCCCATTCTTAAAAATTTGTAAAAATGTGAACTATTTATTAGTGAATTTTATTTTATTTTTAGAGTTGATCTTGTTATCTGTTTGAGTATTTATTGTATATTGCTTGATGCGAGTAGACTCCGAATTACCGGAAGCTGACGGGGAGGAGTTCGGGGATCCATTTCAAGCTTCGGAACAAGACCAACCACTTTTCGAAGGCAAGTCATGCTTTGACCATATTGTCCCTAGATTTTTGAAATGTATTTTAATTTAAACTATGCATGCTATATTAAATAGAAAAATGACATTAATTAATTTTGGGTAGAATAGATAACACCCTACCTTGATTATGCCACCTTGTATATTATTTGTATGCCCTGAAATCCTTGTCTCCCTAAGATATTAAATTGAGTTGGTTGCTATTATAAAGCCAACACGGGAGACTAGACCGTGAATAGTTGCTTAGTCAGCTTGTATGCGTTGAATGACTTTCAAATTGCAAAAGAATATTGACTAAACAATTATGGAACACATTTTGAAATAATGCGATGATGTCATGAGATGGATTTGGAGGGTAGCAACCTGTGTGGTTCTACTTATGCAATGAAGTGGGCATTGGCATGTGTTGCGTAAATGCAAACCGGGGTGGGAAATGATTTGGACCGGAGCAAGTGGCGAGAAGGCTTCGTGCCAGGTGGGCCTGTGTGGCAACGAGATGTATTAAAGATTGTAAAGGCTGTGTGCCGAGAAATATAAAATGGATGTCTTGCCCAGGACAGTTAAGGACTTCACCTTGCAAGCCTTTGAACTGAGTTACTCGTACAACCACTTGTCCAGAATGGGATGCACCTAGTTTAGTAGGGTTCTAATATCTTTCCTTTGACACTCGGGAGACAGATTACACACGAGTGTAATGTGAGGGGAGCGATACTGTACTACGGCTTGGTACCCATCCAACAAGATTCGCTTGTTCTAAACTTTGGCTCGATCGAGGAAGTGTTAGAAAGGCAATCATCGAGAGGTTCACAGTTAAGTGTGTAACGACCGATTTTAGCTAGTCCGTAAGTGAGGCTTGTCGCACTAACATCTTCCATAATGTCGTTACATCCTCATTTAATGATAATCATACAAGTGTTAGGACATTCATCTTGCATAAAGAGGGAGTAGCAAAACCCTAAACATCAATTTCCAAACTGCACACATGTTATTTTGCCGTAGTCATTGACATGTGGGCCATATGCATATGAGAGAGGAGTGAAGGCTGCACATACCTACCCTACTAGTTGCTACATTACTCACCCCTACCTATGTACATGACAAGTCAATGACACATGGGACCTACCTTTTCATAGAAAATTGTGGACTGCACATCTTTTCCATGCCTTTTCTCACTTCAACCACCCATACCCACTCCTTTACTTACCCTATGACATGTGGGACCTAGCCCCACATGTAAGGCATGAATGGCAGCCATATATAAGCCTCTCCACCTTGTTTTCTCCTCCCCCTACTGCTCATTTGCTGCTCCACATCCTGAAAAATAGCAAGCACCCTTCTCAAACCCCTTGCCATTTCTTCCTCTCAAATCTTCACAAGATTGAAGTTTGAGGCTGTGCATGTTACACCATCTTGTAGCCAAGGTCAAGAGCTTCAAATCCATCCAAATGGATTCTTGAGGAACCAAGTTTTGGGTAAGTGGCAATCGTTTTTCTTGCTACCCATGTTCTGAAATTTTGCCCCTTGTAACTCATTTCCTTCTTTTCTTTGGAATCCATCACCAAAACTTGAATCGGGTCGCGCATGCCGCAAAGAAGCTTGAGGAGGAGGGCTAGTTGTTGCTGTGAGCACGAGCAAGTGGCGGCATTGTCGTCTACGCGAGCAAGGAGGTGACGAACCGTGAGAACCGGCATTCGACACTTTTCGTCATTCCCTCACCAAAACCAATCTTCACCAAGTGCAAACGCAACCTTGTAGTGGTAAGGTTCTACCCTAGACCACCCTTTTTAAGTCCTAGTACATTGCTATAGAACATAGAAGCCAATACACGAATTGTCGTTTTTAAAATAGAGAAGCCTAGCTCGGATAATCCGAGATTTCACTCGGACATTCCGAACACTTTCGGATATTCCGAACAAAGTTCCGGATAGTCCGAATAGGAATTCGACTGAGGGCTGTTTTGGCTAACCAAGGGGGTCTGCTCGGATAGTCCGAAATTTCACCCGGATATTCCGAACACCTTCGGATACTCCGAGTGAATTTTCGGATAGTCCGAATAGGAATTAGCTTGGGAACTAAATTGGCTTACCGAGAGGGTCCACTCGGACAGTCCGAAGTGACACTCGGATAGTCCGAACATAATTTAACTTCATACCGAGAGGGTCCACTTGACAAATCAAGTGACATCCGGATACTCAACATAATTCGATAAAAGCCCTAAGACTTGAACTTTTGGCGCTAAAACTCAATTAGTACTTGCATATTATGATTAATATTACACATCATGAGCATGTCATGCATCTTTTACTCATGTGCACTATTTGAATCCTTGTTTGGTGTTTATTGAATTGGATTTTCCCGTTAGGTGTTGACGTTTCGGAGGGCACACCCGAGTACGACTACGCTTTTGAGACCAAGATCGAGCAACAAGGCACTACCTTATTCCTTGACCACGATTGCTCCTACTATTTTGACACTTACATTTTAAAATTATTTTATCGAATGCATGCTTACTTCAATTAATTATGCTTGGGTAGAATTCTTAGCTATCACCATGTTGTGTGTTATACCCTTAGCATGTTCACTCCATATTTCCCTTGTCGCCCTAGGTGGTTGGTTTATTATTGTATATGGGTTCATGCGAATTGCTTAGCCATGCTTAGATCATCATAGAAACCGCGATAGATGGATTTAGTCCATCGGTCGCAATGATCAAGATTTATTATTGTGATGCTGATGTTGATTTTAATTATTGAGTAATGAGTAGAGATATTGGCTAAGGACCCTAAGGATTAAATCCTGGTGACGTCTCTTTGAGTAACTATCGTGCGAACCACACGCCGTTTATGGGACCGGCGTAACCAAGTACTTATGTATGACTAGGTTATGTAAACCATGTGCACGCGGAATCCCTTGGGCTTAGTGGAGCGTCAAGGAATGACCGCCGGAATTCCATGGGCTTAGTGGAGTGCCAGGGAATGTCCTCGGAGTCCCTCGAACTTTGTTGAGTTGGGGATGTCCAACAACGGGTGTACTCCTTGATCCACACACACCGAGCACTGGGCACGCGGGATCGAGGGTCACAGTCATCCGGATGGTTTAGATACACTACCATGCATACTGGAAAATGGTTTGTCACGTTTCACCTCGGCCGACACATCTAAGGAAATGTGTTAATAGCTTGGCTTACGAGTGTGGCGTGTCGTGTGGGTAAAGTCATACCTCTGCAGAGTTTAAACTATTCGAATAGCCGCGTCCATGGTTAAGGACGATCTCTTGAATTGTCAGTCACTGGGCGAGTATTAAGGACTTGGTAAGAATGGGATGTGGGAGTGGGAAAATAGACACAAGTATTGGAGTACTTGTGTGTGTGTAATTGAACATGAGCGATGGAACTCATGGTTCGGAGAATGCTTGAAGGCATGATATGAATTAATTGAACATGAGCGATGGAACTCATGGTTCGGAGAATGCTTGAAGGCATGATATGAATGTGATTATGATGATGTTATATTATGTACTAGACTTTGCAAATGTTTACTAAATGCAAATCTTGCAATCTATACTTGCTTATGATTTATCTCCAATATTGCCTTATGCTGAAATTACCATTATGCCTTCCTTGATGTAGCAACCACATGTAGCTAGAGATCAGCATGAAATGTATATTATTGTGCGAGTACACTCTTTGTACTCAATCGGATTGTCCACTTGCTGCGGTGAGGATGAGGCATTACCCGAGATTTTACCGGCGATTTAGATGATGCTAACGTTTAGTCGCCGTTCTTGCCCGCTTGGTTGCCCGAGGGTTTGGGGCATGCCATGCTGGCCCTTTTGTTGTTTATCTTATGATTTCGCTGCTACTTGATGTAATAACTCTAAATATGTCGTTGAGGACAGCAGTCCTACTTTTGGAATGTAATGATGCTTATGCTTCCGTTAATTGTGTATGTGTTGTGATGTCAAGCTGTTGGATGAGAATACGGCGTGTTGGCGAACTTTCACAGGACCAACACGGTATAATCGCGGAACGCCGAGGTTCCCTTGATTCACTTGAGATGTACTGTGCATTTGGGTGAATCAGTGGAGTCCCGGGGACGGTTCCCCACAAAGTGTTAGTCTCTGAAAGACTTTGTTGCAATCAATCACCTGTGTGGTGAGCGACTGTATCCTGTGGGTAAAGTGTACAGCCTCTGCAGAGTGTGTGTTTAATCTATTCGAATAGCCGCGTCCGCGGTATTGGACAATGCTCGGGGATTACAGTCAAGGGGTAGATTTTCAAAATAAAAAGTGGAATGGGTGGCTGTGTGCCAAAGATTGATGAATCAAACTTAGTGCTGTGTGCCAAACTCTTGGAAAAAGAATTGAGGAATTAATTATTATAGTAATGGTTTTACACTTTTAATCTAATTAAGACTATCTGTTAAAAGAAATGCTGCTTCATGCAAAATAGCCAATTAAGCCTTTCCTTTGGAATAAGCCATGCATGTAGTAATAGAACTGCATTGTGCATGACTTGTTGAGTATGTTGTATACTCACCCTTACTTCAACAAAAACCTCAGAAGAAGAAGCAACACAAGCTTGGGAGGAGGAGTTTAACGAAGGTTCGGAGAATTAGGGTTGAGCCTCATCAGTTGCCTGTGGCAGAACGAGGGGTTCATCGACGTACTTTTGCTTCCGCTATTGAACTTGTGTTACTTTTGTTTTTTATCGTCCTGTGTGATGAATTATTGTAAGGTGACCATAAGGTCGTGTAACTCGTTATAATTATGTTTGAGGTACTTAAATTATTATTTCCGCTGTGTATGATTGTGGTATCTCAACCTATTTATCCTGTGTGTACTAGCGTGATCCTGGACTAGTACGGAATACATAGAGGGTCCAGAATTGCAGATTCGGGTCCCGACAACCTCCTTCCCCTTTGTTGGGGGAGGCACCCCTCCATATTTATACAACTCTCGGGCCACCTACCACCCTTAGATGCAGCTCTCAACCCTAGAGACTCATCTAAGGGCTAGGAAGAGCCCATTCACACAGCCTGCAAGGGAAAACCGTAATCCTGCTAACACAGGGTTTTTCTTGCACAGTTCTCAAAGCATACTACTAGACCCGCTATTCCTATCAACTAGACCGTACTCCAACAGTCCTCATTGATCCATGCAGCATCTAGCTAGTATATGCTCCTTTCCTTGCCTTCTGGGCTTGCCCGAACTCCATCTCCGGTCATCTTCCGGCGATCTCCCGACCGTTCTGGACCTCCGATGCACCTCGCCTAGTCCCGGTCATCTTGCGCCTCACCATGACCCAGCACCGTCGTCCTACAACCATCAAAGACTAGGAAACCTTTCACATAGCAATGCACACAAATATAGTCACTGATTATCTTAAAATAGTCAGACTTAACTTAGCCACAACCAGTTGGCAAATCCATATACTCTAACCCACTCGGTTAACCACTCGGCTATACCTGCTGAGTCCTTAACAACCCCTTGATCGCAGCAGAGTACTCAACTCAGAAGGAAATCAGTCAAAAGACTAAACACGTGCAGCAAAGACTGGATGCAGTCGGCACTAGGCTTTCACCAAAGAAAGATAACCAGTCAAAAAGCTAGGCACACTTAGCAAAGACTAGAACCACTCAGAATTCAGTACTCAGTAAAGAAACCAGTCGGGAAGCTAGAGGAACTCAGTAAAGATTGGCAAGACTCGGCATTTAGTAAAGAAAACCAGTCGAGAAGCTTGAAGCACTCAGCAAAGAAACATGACTTGGTTGAGAACTTATCAAAATGCTCTAAGGCAAATTTAACTTGGATCAACCTTTCAATCTAGTCAGCTACTCATCAGATCAACCTCTAATCTTGTCAATTACTCATCACACAAAGGTATAGACCTCCACATGGTCTTTTACTTTTTCTAGTAGCTCTTCAATTTACTTTTTCTAGTAGCTCTTCAATCTACTTCTTCATTTCTACTAACTCATCGATATGCATTCGATACGGTTTATTCACTATTAGGGCTGTAACATGTACTAACTTAATAAAAAACTCAATATCACGATCTAGCGACATTATAGGTAGATCCTTAGGAAAAACATCTGGGACTCTGACCACAGTTGCATCTTCCAAATTGAGAGCTTTCAAATTGTTAACTGATGTGGATTAAAGAGTTAGAATCTATTTTGTCCCATACCTTCATAAGAAGAAGCTCATAGAGAAAAACAAACCATACGGTTAGTTACCTGGTTATGGCTCCGACCAGTTTACTGATGTATACTCTATTGATTTACACTGATCTGTCTGGACCAGTGTTTCGACTGTCTTGACTAGATTAATTGGTTGGGATAGGCAGTTACTTACACAAAAATAATGTGCAAACAGTTTTCTTGACAGTTACAAATAACTAATGGGAAGATACCCAAAAAAGGCACTCCTCTGAAGTGGCACCATATGGCGAGAAGACACCTTTTACCAGGAGTCCCCTTTTGAAGAATAACACCCACCTCTTTGTTCCATATAAGTAGAGAGGCCTTTGTGCCATTTGGCGAGAATGAATATATTATGAGAGTTCACGATTCTAATCATCATTATTATGATCATTCATTATTCTGATCATCTCCATTATTGCTTACAAGCGTACAAGACTCTATAATACTTGTACTTTGTTGAGCCACTTGGCTATTAGAAGTAATCATTTGTCCCTCTTTTTGCACTCTTTTGGTCTTAGAGGCTTGCAATCATTTTTATTCATAAGCTCGATCTCAAGACCCTATGTCCTGAACATCGACATTAACCATCAATTGATCATCTCGAACTTAACTTACATGACTTTTCGACCACAATCCAAAATGGCTTTATGCTTGAACAACCAATCCATTCTAAGAATAACATCTAAGATTTATGTATCTAACATGATGAGATTTGCCAAAAACTCGATCTCACTAATAAGCAACTTAACTCCCAAACAACCTTGATTAGATCTGAGTTCTGATTTGAAGCATCAGACTAACAAAGTACACTTAAACGCATAACAAACAAATGATTCTTAACAATAAAAACTCAAGAAACAAACAAATGTGAAGTTCTAGAATCAAATAAAACTGTTATGGGTGTTAGATTAACCAAAATTTACTTAGAACAACATTTTACACATTATAAGCTCCATCACAGTATGCTACATAGCTCTAATTAAAATTCTACCGATCCCAAGAAGCCACACAAGTAAATGATCATGGATTAAGATTGTTACCACTAGATGTGTAGTGCAGCAGAAGAACATGCCGAAGTAGATTGATGTTGCACGTCTTAGTATGGTTGTCAAATAGTGCGTTCCTTTGGCTTCTAGATCGGTCCAATCAACCCCTTGATTATTCCAAATAGTTGTCATCGAGAACCACCGTAATAGAGTAGTGTCTCTATCCGTATCCATAAGTTCGGGGTTGGACACTAAGCGCTGGGGTGCTAGCACCGTATGCACGGTAGAGATGGTAGACGACGGATACGATTTCAGGTGTGGTGCAATTCTTGCATACAACTTCTGCTTGAAACCCTAAAGCTATATCCTCTTTTTATAGCCCTCGGTAGTACCCAACCCTTGGGCCCAATCTGAGTTCATATTCAATTTGGCCCATTAGAATGGATCCAATTCAAACTCTAATAACCGATTGTAACCGTTCCAAACCCCTTAAGTGTGTGACCCAATAGGTTCATGTATATTTTGACACGATTCAAAAACACCTTTTTGACCAATAATCGATAGTGGTCCCTAACAGTATGTATCGATTTCTAAGTATTCATAAAGCATAGGAGGAACCTACTATAGTGTGATAATATCATGTTCCCTTTGCCTCATAATATCATATCGAACTCAAGGCGAGAGTCGTGTCATCCAATGATAGCTCGATCCATTCACTCATATTATAGTGGATTAATTTATCTGTATTAACTCTCAATCATATTCAACATGGGCATGCACTTCCTTATTCCATCTACATCGAGGAACCCAGAGATATCTCTCTGTTATATAGGAGGGGCAAATTCCATCTTGATTATCCATGTACCTCAGCATGTTTCGTGGTAAACTCATAAACTACCTTGCATCAGCCCAAAACTTTTTAGGAGTATTGTACTCATCTAGCATCGTCCTAGCCATCTCAACCAGGGTCCTGTTCTTTCTTTCCACTACACCATTTTGCTGAGGGGTGTAGGGAGAAGAGAATTAATGCTCTAAACCAGACTCCATATAGAAACTCTCAAAATAGGAATTCTTGAACTCTGTGCCACTATCATTGCGTATAGCTCGTAATGCACCTGAGAGCTCAATAGATAACCTACTAACAAATCTCCTAGAGTGAGAAAAAGTCTCATCCTTCGAGGCCATGAAAAATACCCAAGAATACCTCGAAAAATCATCAACAAGATAAGGACATACCACTTCCCTCCTGCTGACTGCACTCTAGCTGGACCAATAGTGTCCATATGTAAAAAGCTAGTGCATTAGTCATCACTACGGTGACTAGAGGATGAGAAGTAGTAACCATCTTACCATGTCGGCAGAGAGAGCAAACTAAGTCTTTGACCATCTTGAGTTTGGGAAAACCGCGAATAAGATCATGGTTGCTAACTCTAGTCAAATGATCAAAGCCAATGTGACCAAGTCTCCTATGCCAGAAGGAGAGATCACGGGACTCAAAAGCAATCAAACACCGAAGAGAGTCTCCAGAAGAAATAGAAAAATCAGCACGAAAGACTCTCCCAAATCTAGAAATCCCGCAAACTAACTTTCCTGATAAATCAATGATTCTACAAGCATTACTCTTAAAGCTTACCTCGAAAGAGTAATCGATAAGCTAAGAAATATAAAGAAAATTATATTGCAGCTTACTCACTAAGGCAACGTCCTTAAGAATAAAATTTTCATTAATATAGACGGTACCTTTAGCAATGACTCTACCTGAAGAAGCATCCCCAAAAGTGATCAACTCATCACCGGGGGCTCGGACTAGGGAAGAAAATCAACAGGAGTCTCCGGTCATATGGCAAGAACAACTAGAGTCAACAATCCAAACATCTCCCTTCCCTATCTGGCGAACCTGATCAGGTCAAAAGAGAGAGAGAACTCAGTACTAGGATAAAGTGAAGACTTGGGAACTCAATACTGAATCACATGATGCCTCAAAGTACCAGCTACAGAAGAAGACTGGACTCTAGTGTCTCTATGACGTTCGACTCTCATAAGATCAGAAGAAGCAACTCTAGTAAAAGATCTGGGAGCTGTCACTGGTTTGGTCCACCGTGGTGTAAAGGCCGGACCATCCCAATGAGGCTGCCTAAATCTCCTACCTGAAAACACCTCACACCGCTGATATCTACCTCGATGGAAAAAACGAGGAATATTAAGAGGACAGCAGAAAGACTAACCACGAGCAACTCCAGGACTAAAACTCGACTGAACAGATGAAAACCGAGTCCTGGACGCTGCCCAAAAATAGGTGACTCTCTAATCTATCTAGAAGTAGTGTGCCTTAGGAGCACTCAAAGTCTAGGGATGACCCTAATACCCCTAAGAGCAGCAACACACTCACGCCTCGTGATCTTGGTATGCCTAAAATAGAAATCTACTATGTGTCCATCCTTCTTACAGAAGGTGCATGAATACTTCGCCTTGCTAGAGGCAGAAGTGACAGGAGAAGCACCCTTTTGCTCAGAAGTCCCATGGACAACACCAACAGACCTAAACATAGTGGTACTCACCCTGGGAGCTACCACAATCTCTCTACTCTTGAAGCCACGCACAATGGTAGGAGGATGAGTCCTAGCGTGCTCCAAATAGTCAAATCCTAGACCTTGATTAAATCCGCTGATCTTTGATTGGTCTAGAATGAGGTTTAGCTTTTTCTTATCTCCTACAAACTTCTCGAGAGTGCTCATGAGATACTTACACTCCTAGAAGAGAGAGGCACATAAAGAACAGGGGTGCGAGGAAGAAGAAGAATCAGAAAGAGAAGAAGAAACACCAGTACGTGCATTTTTCTCCTTCAGCACGGCTGCCTCAATCTTAAGGGCCTCACAAGAAACACAAGGAGCTTCTCTAATCCTATGGGCTTGGTCTTCTAACTTCTTCCTAAGTTCGACTTGGACTTTATCCAAGTCCCCCTCAATCATAGAACAATGCAAGCAACTCTTATGTGAATTATCTAGTAAGTCCTTGTCAAGTTTAGCACACTTGATATTTAAAGCTTCATTGTCAAGTTTAGTTGTTTACAGACCTCACATAAGCTAACAGGATCCTTAGAAGTTTGCATTTCAAGTTCATCATTTCTAGAAGAAAGCTTCCTAAGGTGAGCACTCGTGGCATCAATTTCAGCAAGTAACTTAGGGCAATTTGAGCAAGAAGGAGTAGAGTGAGTATGAAGAAAACTAGCATATAAAGAATAAACATCAACAGAACAAGTGCTAGCTTTTTTCGACCTAAGACTTTCAAGTTCAGTTTGCACACTATCATGCAAAGTCCTTAGCTTCTCTAGCTCCACAAGTAAAGCATCACACAACACACAATCATTAGTGACTCGGGAGGGAGAAGATCTAAGAGAAGCTAACTACCAGCTCAAGGTACCTACTTCCTTCTCAAGCTCCATACACCTAACTCTAGCTCTAGCATGAAATTTTTCTATCTTACAAAAAGCTTCATTGAGTTGGTCGTAGGTGAGTACCTTGTCCGAGTCGCTGTAGAGCTCGGAGTCGCTAAGGCTATTGGCGTCTGCCATGAAACACATGCCGGAGTAGTCGTCGCCGCCTTTCTTCTATTGTGGATCATCCTCGCCTTCGTCGTTCCATGTCTCCGTGTCGGAGAGGCTGATGTGATCGAGAGCGGCGAGGACGCGGTGGAAGAGCTTCTTGTTCTTGTAGAAGTTACGGTACTTCTTCTCGTGTGTCGGCTCATGAAGGTTTCTTGTTGCTGTTCTTGTCAGTGTAGTCGTTCTTGCCGGAACCACCGGAGTCATTCTTGCTCTTCTCTAGTTTAGGACAGCTCGCTCGAATGTGGTTGGGGCCACCACATTCGAAGCAGGTGATTATGCCACCTCTCTTCCTCTTTCTCACACTCTTGTATGCATGAGAGAATTTACGAGCTAAAAGAGCAAGTTGATTTTCTGAAAATTTTTCCAGTTGGTCATCGCTTAGCTTGCAAAGGGCGAAGAGAGAAAATCCAGTAGAAGAATCGAAAGAAGATCCAATGGGATCAGTGACCAAGGCCATCGACTATGATTTCGTCTTACGAGAGACGACGTCGATCTCATGAGTCTGGAGTCAAGAATAGAGTCTGTCAAGAGTCAAGGTCGACAAGTCAATAGTATCCCTGATGGTGGTCACTTTCGTCTCCCAAACACGAAGATCGAGTGAGGTCAGAAAATGTTGAAAATTGTTCGAGTCAGGGTATGTGCAACCGACAGCTCAGAGATCGCTCAAAATCTTTGTGAAATGACCGAAACACTCATCAAGGCTCTCACCAGTATGTTGTTCAAATTTGTTATATTCACGCTTGTACTGATCCCGCCTCACAGTCTTGATTTGGGTAGTGCCCTCATTGTAAGCATCGAGGGTCACCCAAATCTCATGAGCAGATCGCAGGTGAGCAACCCTATCATACTCACTGTGGTTGAGTCCCTGTATGAGAATGTTCCTTACCTTAGCATTTGCCTCAACATCAGCCATATTGCCGACCGTGACGTTCTCATCGGCAGGAACCTCATACAAGAGCTTCACCTTCTGCCATATCAAGAAGCCCTGGGCAGTGATGTATGACTCCATCCGGGACTTCCAAAATGGAAAATCGACACTGCAAAAGATGGGAGGCTTACTGGAATACTTGTCTGTCGCCATGACTCTCGAGACCGGTCAAGATCTATGAAAGAGCAAAACCAGCTCTGATACCAATTGAAGGATCGAGATGGTGAACAGAGGGGGATGAATGGTCGTAAACAAAATTTTCCCCACAAAATACTCCAACTAAGACCTCAAAAAGATCGCACAAAAGAAATCGTGAAAGACCCATACGACTTGACAACTATGTGTACCCCTAGCTTGCATGGATGAGAACCATGGAATATATGGGGATTTTTTAGTCACAATCCTGGCTGTCAAGTATCCAAAACAAAAGTAATCAATTCAACTCTTACTTTTAGAAAGGAGATTGAGCCAAATCACAAAAGTCACTTTCAGAAATGCAAAAGCAGGATTTCCAAAAACTATCCTCACTTGGAGCAGGTGGTTGGTGAACTTTTGGTGCTCTAGAAATTTTGGGAATTTTTCTTCCTATGAGAAAATGTATCCTAAAGCACTACACCAAAATCACCTAAAAAATCCTTGTATAAAAATAAAAAAATCAAATATCGCAGACTGTCAGGAACTTCGAGCAGAAAGTTTGGGGCTCGGTTTTCACCTCATGGCGTCCAAACGGTGCGACCAATGGACTCCAAAATTTTTCCACAGATGTATATGAGAGTCTTGCACATTTTTCTATAAGAATCACTAAAAATAATTTTCTATATTTTCTAAAAATAAAAAACTTACTGCTGTGTGAAGAACAAGTTCTAGACAGAGATGCAACTTGATAGAAAATTTGATCCCTAGTCTATCCTAGAGTGCAAAAGAGATGTAAAACCATATGAACACACTCAAGACATCTAAGATCAGCAGCATTTAGAAGGAGGGGAGGCAAATCCAAATTGCAAGAAAGTAAATTGCAGGAATTTAAATGCTGAATTTAAATGCTAAATTTAAGACATAAAGTAAATGCGTAATGTAAATTCAAGCATGAATGGAAAGATTTGCATTTCTAGAAGGAGAAGATTTACAAAGCCTCACAACAATGTGGGCAAAGCCCAAAGGAGCACAAAAACCTCTACAACCTTCAAGAGAAGGAGGCTACCCCTCCACCCCTATTTATACTACTCTTGGGCCACCTACCACCCTTGGATGAGTCCCTCAACCCTAGAACACTCCATCTTCGATCATCTTTCGGTGATCTCCCGACCATCTGGACCTCTAACGCTCCTCGCCTAGTCCTGGTCATCCTCCGCCTCACTATGATCTAGCAGCGTCGCCCTACAAACATCAAAGACAAGGAAAAACCTTTCACATAGCAATGCCCACAAAGATATTCAATGATTATCCCAAAATCGTTAATCAATCATAATTTCGCTCAAAGGTCTGGTGCTACCGCCTCCAGGTCGGTAGCATTGGGAAAAACCATCAACACTCAAATTGCTTCAAATCAAAAATCTAATTCAAATCAAACTCAATTTCAAATCAAACCAAACTCAAATCTTGTCAATTAATCATCACATACAAGGATAGACCTCCACATGGTCTTTCACAATGATGATCTTAGGTCTAAGGATCATATATACATTATGTATGAGACCTACTGATAACACATTAGAATATATAACAATTCTCGCATTGTCTTATATGGGTCTATCCAACGCATGTTCTCTAACAAGTGTCCATATTCATTAGATATCTCCATATCTCTAACCCATGAAATATGATCATCAATCAATACATGTACTGATTTATGAAACATAATTATCCTATACTATGATAATCGATCAGGAGTAACTTGAATAGCATCGATATATGAAAAGAGTTGCACAAACAAGTCACATACTTTTTCATCAATCCAATCGATATTTATTCAAAGGACAAACAATTATACTATTTTATAAACATAAGACGTGATACAATCATCTCCATGATTGCCTTAAGGGCATATCATCAAAACCTCTCACCGTTGCTTGGGGTGTAGCTCCAGCTTGATTGGTAGCTTGAAATGCTTCACGATTTGCTCCTAGTGCTGGCGCCTTTGCTGGTGTAGATCCGAGATTAAAACAAATTTGGGTAACACCTCCTCTCTAGGGAAAATTATTGGCAAAATATCCCGGCTCTCGGTAACTGAAACAACGCTTGACTGTGGACTGTTGATTTACTTCTAGCATAGTATTCACCTGAACAGGAATCTAAAAACACTAACCAGACTAATATGGTGTTGGGGACAATATCTTGGACGTTGCTTGAGGCTAAAACCTAACAAACTACTAAGGTGCAACTCTTAACATCTGTTGATTCAGATGACTTCCTTGTTGAGCCATTCTACACTTATGATTATTATCTAGTAATTCCTTGCGCTTATCCTTGAGGACAAGGGCTTTTATTGACCAATTCTTGAAAATCTGGAAAAGTATGGGTAATCAACCCAACTTGAAGTCTAGAGTTTAGTCTCTTCATGAAATGAGACTGTCTTGTTTTGTCAAAGGCAACATCTTCAAGTGCGTGAATTTATTCAAATATTTTGCCACAGATTAGCTTCCTTGCTTTACAGCTTTGAATTCTTCCTTCTTTAGATTCATGATTCCTTCCAGCACATGGTACTGACGAAAAGTAGCAATAAACTCGTTGTAGGAAATCATGGCTTCATGGGCAGCACAGTAATTTACTCACCATTCAACAGCAATTTCTTCCAATCGATGAAAAGTGTATAGAACCTTCTCATTGACTTCACATTGAATAGTAAGTAACTTCTTCTCTATGATCCTATGCCAATCATCAACTTCCAAAAGTGAAATATTCCTAGAGAAAGTCAGCGGACAAGTTCTCATAAATTCTGACAACCTTGAGTAAGAATGGGGGCCATTGATAGTAGCTGGGGATACACTGTTAACATTGGCCTGGTTTGTAACATTTTGCACTTGTTGCATCATTATCTACATTAACTAGGTCTAAGCAGCTAGGAATGCTCTAAAATTCTGCATATCCACTTAAGATGAGGTTGAGGAATTGATCCATTATTGGGATTCTCACTAAATCAAGTACCACTTTCACTATCTCCATTGTTAGCACAAGTATGAACCATCTGTTGATCACTCTATAGGATTAGGTAATAGGAAAAAGTATGGATTAGAAACACAAAGAATCAAATTTGGGGAGGCAAGTTTAACTCAATTCAGAACTTAAATTACCTTTATTAATAACATGGTATGGTTGCTTACAGGCGTGTAAGGGCCCCTTGCAACATATACTGCACACACAAAAAACCAAGACTAAACCTAAGCACAAAAGTATAACACCTAAGGACAACACTAGCTCTAATTTTAAATAGATGCGACTCCCACACATTAGTCTCAACTGGCTAAGCTAAGCTCCTTCAGTCACCAAGCCAATCAGGCTGGTGCACTCCTAGGGCATAAACTAGTGGACGGGCAGGCATCGGCATGAACTAGCCCCGACTTTCGGGAATAGCAAGAACAAACTACCTAGGTGCCTCCTAGAGATGAAGATTCTTGCTCCTCAAGTTCTTGCTCCAACTCTTTTGTATCTTCTTCTTTTAACTCTTCTTGAACTTCCACTCCTATGCCATATAAGGCTTCTTCAAGTTCTACAATCCTTTCTATAGCCTTCATCTGAGTTGCATAAATATCTCTACTGCCACATTCAAAGCTTCTCAAGCCTTCTTCAGCTCTTGAGTTATTTTTTTCATAACTTCTTCTTGGGCAGATACAAATCTTACAAGATGAACGACGGTAGCATCTTCTTCAGCTTCTGCACTTGGGCAATAAACAACACAACCTCAAGCATGAAGTCTAAACATTGTATGCCTCAATGGCAAAAGGTAAAGATTCTTAGATATTAGCTTCAAAAGTGAGCGTTCCGACAGTGAGATGGATGAGACGACTTGTCTTAGCATTCTTTTAGGTGTAGATAGTAATTTTACACATCACATCATGGCTTTTACCATTCACTGTCTAGTAGGTTCCCTTGTAAAGTAGCCTCTCATAACCACCAAGTGGTTACAAAACTTTTCATAGTTCAACAGCATAACTACTGGTATGCTCTCCATAAGTGTGAAGTATTGTCATCTATTAAAAGAACTTAAGGTAATATTCTAGCTTAAACCAGCAGGGGAAAAGAAAAGAAATTTCGATGAGGGGAAAGGTAAGGTAGATAAGATAAGTTAAAAACTTATTAATCTTAAAAGTTAATTTTTCTCTCTTAGAAAATAATTTTGAAGCTCCTAAGGAACAACCAGTCTAAATAGGGTCAAGACCTACAGTTAGCCTGACTTTGATACCACCTCTGTTGGGACCCGAATATGCAAATTCGTACCATTTAGGTATACTATATTAGGCCAGGATCACGCTAGTGTACACAATGACAACATAAATGTAATATCACAATCATACACATTAGAAACATAATAAATGACTATACTTATTGAATAAAAGATAGTTAGTTGATCTTAAAGTCTACTTTACATTATTACGCCTCACAAGGCTAAAACTCTAAGAAAACAAAGCAGCAGTGGAATGACAACATTGTAGATGAACCATCAATATGCCACATGCAATTGGCAAGGTTCAATTCCTATTAATTCACCTCCTCATGGAACTCTTCCACCATAGCAGGTGTGGACTCCTCTTCAATTGATGAATTTATTGTGGCAAGGGAGAGTATATGAAGCACTCAACAAATTGAGCATAGAATGAAAGTATATTATAACTGCATGCAAGGCTTATTTCAAAGGAATGGCTAATATGGCTATTTTGTAGTAAAATAATTTTTTCAATTGAATACAATAAATAGATCAAAATAATAGTAGAATAAATATCAATAATAATGAAGCTTTCATGTATTTCTCAAAATAAGCTGGCACATAACCTAAACCAAATTACATTATTTCTATTGGCACAAACCTCCCTTTTCAAGTTTAGTTTCATAAAATGTAACCCTTGTGTGAAATTATATAATTCTCAAGCATTCTCCATAACCAGGGATATGGCTATTCAAATAGATTGACACTCTTTGCAGAGGTTATACACTTTACCCATACGATATGATCGATCTTTTATTCCCATTCAATGACATGTTTTCTTATACGTGCGATAAGAAGATCATAATAAACCCTTTCAAAAACTCTATCTGCGCATAGATACTCTTGATTCCTCCCTCATACAGAGCAAAAGAATAAGAGAAACTCATCGTTGGACTAGGAACAATCACTGTTCAAGATGTAAAACCACTGCAACACACACCTTTCCTAACCACACACACAGTTTGGTTATCCTCCTGAGATATTATATGTCAAGATTCAGTAGCTTACTGACCTAAATCTAACCTATAATAGACATGTGCTTATATGATTAGTCTAATTCAATAGCTTACAATGTTAAATTCTTAATTGACTGAGCTAGTTGGTTCTCGACTCTTCTATCATCGTTGGTGCCCGCCATTACCTTGAGGATCTCTACTTTTGAAATTGCATGGATGAAGGTGGAAGCATCCTTGTGATGCCTGCATCTAGAGTTAGTGCCCATCGATATCTCGAACGTTTATGGCCAGTCTGCTCCCTGCTCATCAACCTAACTTGCCATGGACTTGCTCAAAACAAGCTTTGATCAGCAATGCAAGTAAATATTTCGGGCTTGACCATGAATATGTTGCCTCTATAGGTACTGCACGCTCCTGTTTATATAAAAAAGTTCATGGAGTTGTAAAAACTTTACAGATGCAATGCATGTAACATTACGTAATATTGTCTCTGATAATCACAACCACTTTCTAGCCATCTCGTCAACTCTGGGTTTCACATGATACCTTGACTTTTATCCTAGGTGGTCGGTTGGGTGGAACTTGGAAGTGGGAGGTATCTAGAGTGAATGGGGTTGTCAAATAGTGGGATATGGGTGTCTAAGGGATGTGCTGGGCCGTAATAGCGGAATCAGGACTAAATTTTCACTACTACAAAAGGGGTTATATTAAACATGTCATCATTGATTGTTTTTTATGAAAACCGTTTGGAAAGAGGCTTGGGCACATCGCAAACGGTTTGTGGCTAAAACCGTCTATGATGTCGCCATCATCACGGATGGTTTTAGCCACAAACCGTCTGTGATGTTATCGCGTCATCGCAGTCAGTTTGTGGCTAAAACCGTCTATGATGAGGATGACATTATAATAGATGGTTTTAGCAACAAACAGTCTGTGATGACTAGTAGAACTTCATAGATGGTTTGTGGCTAAAGCCATCTGTGATGGGTTGATAACACAGACGATTTTATCCACAAACCTTCTATGATGAAATCCTTCGAAACAGTTAAAGGAAACATGCAATATTTCATATAAGAATTAGCTTCTTGCATGCATCACAATGTACAAAAATTTCCCTACAAAAGTTCTTGATGGGAAAAGATTAGCTAGTCTGGTCATCTTCATCGCTGGAGTCATCAGAGTCATCATCATCATCAAACCTACTCTACTTGGGTCATCCTCCAACTCCCAGCCATCACGATAGCCCGCTGACGAGTCATAGCTATTGACGTCGTCCGAGATTGCTGTTGACGGACGCTTCTTTACGACAACGCTTAAGGCGGAGGGAGCGGTGCCCAAGGCGGGTGTACAGGCCGATGGAGACCATCGGTGTAGCGCATAAGCTGTGGCTGGCGGATTCATTGATATTGTGCCGTGGTGCCACAGGCATTGTCGCAGGGGCTTCGGACGCCGAGGAGGCAAAGACGGTAGCAGTGGTGGAGGGTAAGTCGGCGGTGGAGGCAAAGGCGGTGCGGAGCCGGCGTTAGAGGTGACGGTAGTGGAGTCATCCCACATGGGGCGGTGGAGTCAACAGAGGAGGGGATGTAGTTTGAGCTGCACATGACTCGAAGGCAGTGGAATGCGATCGATCGATCGGAGGTAGTGGAGTATTTTTGATCTAGCGCTACTCTTATATATATGTATCATTGTGGAAGTGCAATTATGACCTTTGTTGAGGAAATGAAATGTCTGGAAGACGAAAGGTCTTCACAGTGGAATTCATCGGAATCGCGCGCGCCTAGAAGATGAAAGGTCCTCACAGCAGAATGCCTCGAAACCGTGTGCCTGGAATATGAAAGGGGACATCATAGATGGTTTATGGCTAAAACCATCTATGATGAGGTCATCATAGATGATTTTAGCCTCAAACCGTCTGTGAAGACAGAACATCACAAATGGTTTGTAGATAAAACTGTCTATGATGAGGGGAATCACAGACAATTTTATCCACAAACCATCTGTGATGATCAATTCTGATAAATAAGAGTAGAGAGCCCCAACCTCCTCTGTATTTTTAGGGTTTCCTAGATATTTTTGAGGTGGCTGCTATTGAGAGACGATCTGGTGAAAAAATGTCGGGACCCGAATTTACAAATCCGGACCCTCTGTGTATACTACACTAGTCCAGGATCACGCTAGTGCATATAGACTCAACATCAGTAAATATCACAATCATATATAGTGGAACTAAGATAAAAGATATCATATATCGAATATTACTAATTGAAGATCTCCAAGGTACTTTTGCAGGGGGTTGGAACGGACTGCTCTGAAATTACGGTGGCTAGAACCAGCCACCGCTGATCTCGCTACCTGACGACTATCATGAGACGGTCCCGGCAGCTAGCTTCGGGTGCCTTGTTGGCTAGGATGTTTGAACCTTGGATTGGCGGCTCGAGCAGTCTGGGCCTGCGTTGCGTCGAGTAGCGTTCTCATCTGGTCGAACACCGGCGTCATAGGGTTGGTCAGATCTAAAGGTGGAAGAGACTTTAGTAGCATATAATCACACTGGACATTGGCCTTAGAAGTATTGAAGATGTCGCTGTGGTGGCTCTGATGAGATGTTGTTCCTAGGATGCAACCGGGCCCGCCATTGTGGTCGCGCTGCCAAAAAATCTGCTGCCCCTAAAAACCTGGCAACTGCGGATGAGGTATCGCTGGATTATCAAGGTTGAGATGCTTTAACAGTTCGATAGTAGTAGCATTGTTGGCCCTGGACATGAACACGTGTTGATCCGTTCGACTGTTGCGCTGACTGTTGAAGTCATCACTGTCGCTGTCACTTTTCGTGTCAACGCACTTGAGGACGCTGGGCTCCAAAGGGTCAAACTCTATGAAGTGCACCTCTCAGCTGGGGTCCTCGGAACGGGACTCGATGAAGCCAATGTGCTCGAGATCTCCACTCGATCCACATCAGTACAAGATGGTTCCAAAGGCAATCTCAAATCCTACTGGTGGAGCTTGGTGGACATCAAGAATTCCAACTTGAATGCATACCGAAGACATGTCTGATCTGCAAAAATAGCTGAAGGCCCCCACCTGGCGTGCCAGCTGTCGAAGGTTAGTGATCGACAACACACTTATATTCAGGTACCTTTGAGATGCGCAAAGTCAAACACAAAATCAGGGGAGCACGATATAGACAGGTTCAGACCTCTTGATTGAGTAACACTCTACTCCTGTGTGGATTATGTATGAGATCGACGAATAGCTTACAGATCTGGATGACTAGTCCTAGTTACAAGGAAAAAGTGGATATAGGGGGTGGCTAGGCTATGACTATTGGAAGAACGTAATCAAATAACTAAACAAGATACAAGAACTCACCGGTCAACCATTGCTCTGATACCAAATGATGGATGACACACGGGTGCCCGACCTTCCAGTGAGAGGATAACTTCGATTAGGTGGAGGATGACTTTGACGATCTAGCTACGAACCACACAAGTATAAGCGCCCGTAATCACTAAACCACACTCCTAATTGTTATCAACCGTGCCAAAAGCCCGGATGACCTGACCACGAAGGTCTATTCTTGCAAACAATCGAAGAACTAGTAAGAACAAGGATGAAGCACACACACAAACAAAGGTTCTGAACTTGTTTACTGCTATTCTAGCCGAGTCAGGAGAACAAGGTTAAAGTTCCACACATGGGGGCAACTAAACTTAACAAAACCTAGGAAAGTAGAGAGGGAGCTTGTCCAATATATAGCCAAGGAGATGGCTGCTAGGAGTTGGACTCACGCCACTTTGATTACATAGGAACTCAGCCTGAGATATTGGTGGCACATCACCCTAAAAGATTGAGACTATCACATATTTTTGACTTCTGTGGCCAGCTCGAGTGGGATTTGATGATGAGACTAGGTTCGTTGGAAAGAGCACAAAATTATCTTTCAATCAAGTACCCACACACCCCAAAGAGAGTCCGTTTGTGTTCTCTAGGTCCGTTTGAATTCAGATTGGTTATTGAAGGCTAAGTGGAGCTCATTCGCATTGCCACCTTACATGGTATTTTGTCCCTTTGCATTCCCACATCCATTTGTGTTCCCACCTTGCATGTTGGCTTGTCCTTTTGCATCCCCACGATGATCCTTGCCATGATTTCTGTGTATGAGAATATTATTAGGTAGCGGTCTATCATCAAAAGAAAAATTAGGCATCCTAAGAAGCGAATTAACCTAATAATTTATTTGTCGTGCATGGCTCAAGTAATTAGTCCATATATGTGGGTCGAATGTTGCTGATCACTAGGAGGAATTTGTTGATCATTGATGCCATGGATGTATCCGACGTAGCTATGTCCTGATCACCGACCATGATTCAGACCATCGGATGAAGATCCAACGGCCATCGGCTGAACTTCTAGAACATGGGCCAAAAGGCCGCACAGTAAACATGATCGACCCATTACTGTTAGTGATTTCCTAGGGTTTTCCTTTTTTAACTAATTCTAGTAATTCATTTAATTATTTTTAGGCATTGAAGATACTAGGAAAAATTCAAGAAAATTCTCATAAATATTTTGAAACATGTTGAACTCAAGTAAAATATTTTTAGCCAAACTTTATGTTAATTTTATCTACATATAGCTAGTTTTTCAAAAAGGCCAATATACTTAATTTGAAATAATTCCAAATAAGATCCAGAAAAATCTAATAAATATAAAAAAATAACAAAATACACAAATAACAATAAAACAATACTAAGGAAAAATTTTGGGATGTTACACACCTCCCCCTTAACAGAATATTTACCCCGAGATTCAGGGCTAACTAAGGAATAGGTTAGGAAATTTTGACTTCAAATCCTCTGCACGCTCCCAGGTAGCTTCACTCTCTGAACAACTGCTCCATTGAACTTTGCAAAAGCAAATTGACTTGCTTCTGGTCTTAGGTTCCACCACATCCAAAATCTTAATTGGCTACTCCTTGTAGGTCAGATCCTCCTGCAGTTCACTTGCTGCTAATGATGTTTGTTCTGTTGGTACTCCGTGGCATCTCTTAATCTGTGACACGTAAAACACATCATGCACTCCTGCCACGACTGCGGTAATTCCAACTGATAAGCAACCTCTCCTTAACGGCTCAAGATCTTGAACGAACCAACATATTTTGGCGCAAGCTTTCCCTTGGTGTGAAACCTTTTGACACCTTTAGGATGGGTAACTCCAAGATACACCAAATCATCTGGCTCAAAACTCAAATCATTGCGACAATTATCGGTGTACCTCTTTTGCCTTGACTGCGCTATTTGCAACCTCTCTCTGATCAGCAACTTGCTCTTTGACTTCCTTGAGAATATTAGGCGCAAACATGGAACACTCTCATTTCATTCCAATTCAATGGGGTACGACAAGCATGATTGTATAAAACCTCAATCGGTGATATTTACAAACTAGCCTGATAACTGTTGTTGTAACTAAATTTAGCATACAATAATCACTTATCCCACGAAGTAGCACAAGCTCTTAGCATAGCCTCCAGAATCTGATTTACTCCTTTAGTCTATCCATCTGTCTGCGGATGATACGTTGTACTGAAATTCAAATGAGTTCCCATTGCTTCATGCAGCTTATTTCAAAATTTTGAGGTAAGTTGGGTACCTCTATCTGACACAATCTTCTTAGGCACAATATGCTCATACTCTCTGACACACACCACATGAAGCACCACGTTCAATAGCTTCGAACTTCACTTTAGGCTACCAAAACCTTCTTTAAGATCTAGCTACATCTTAGCACTTCCAAGATGAATCGAATATTTGGAATCATGAGCTTCTTCAAGAATCAATTGCTTAAGCTCATTTTGATTCAGTACACAGATTCAACCTTAAAACCATATGGTACCTTGATCGTCCATAGTGAAATCCTCAGCTAAGCCTTCATCTTTTTTTGGACTTGATTTTGCTAATCTTCTCATCATTCCTTTGACCTTCTCTGATCTGATCTTCTAGGGTTGACTCAATTCACAAATTCTTGTGAAACATCTTCCAACTTCAGCTTCTGAAATTTCTTGCATAACTGTGGTTAATCCACCAATACCAATATATTTGCACTATTGTTCTTTCAACTCAAAGCGTCAGCTATCACATTAGCCTTACCAGGATGATAATGAATTTTGACATTATAATCTTGGATCAATTCCAACCATCCTCTTCGTTCCATATTAAGGTCTAACTGAGTGAATATGTACTTTAAACTCGTATGATCCATATATATCTCACGTCCATTTCTGATGAGATAGTGATGCCATATTTTCAAAGCATGCACTATGGCAGCTAACTCCAAATCATGCGTAGGGTAATTCTCCTCATGCTGTCTCAATTGCCTCAATGCATAGACAACCACCTTGCTATTTTGTATCAATACGCATTCAAAACCTTGCCTTAGAGCATTACAATATATGATGAAACTATTCTACACATTTGGCAATACTAACACTGGTGTTGTCGTTGGACGCTACTCCAGAAAACTCTTTTCACACTCTAGTGTCTATGCAAACTTCTTCTCCTTTTCAATAATTGTGTAAAAGGTCTAGCAATCATCGAAAATCCTTCTATGAATTGACGATAATATCCTGCCATTCCCAGAAAACTACGATTCTAAGTAACAAACTTTGGTTGCTCATAATATAACACAACTTCTACCTTACTTGGATCAACAACAACTCCTTTAGCAGTAATCACATGGCCAAGAAATTCAGCCTTTTCTTCCCAGAAATCAAATTTACTGAACTTAGGTATACTTGTTGCTCTTGCAGCTTTTCTAAAATAAAACTTATATGCTCTGCAAGCTCTGCTTCAGACTTGGAGCATACCACAACGTCATCAATGAACACCACGACAAACTTGTCCAAATATTCTATGAAAACCTTATTCATCATATTCATGAATTGTGACTTGTCGCCGCCAGTAGGTCTTCCCCCTCCCTTCCCTAGGATTCAAACCGCCGCTGCCAGGACTTCCCCCTCCCTTCCCTGCCTCGCCGCCGCCGGAGCGTCCCGCCGAGAGGCTCGCGCGGGCGCAAGGAAGGCGGCGGCGGGGAGTTGTTCTTCCTCCATCCTCTGCGGCCGTCGTCCCCTCCCTCTGCGGCCGTTGTTGCCGGCGGGCCTCCCGGCCTTGGGATGGTTGGATCCGCAGCTCGGTGGCTCGATCTCGCTCCCTCCACCGGATCTGTCTTTGTGGCGGGGTGGGCCATTGTCTTGGGTTTGGGAGGGCTCTGCCGGGCGGATGAAGGCCGCAAGGGTTCTTCTGCGGTGGCTGCAGCGCTTGACGCCAGCCTTGGCAGCTTGATTATATGGCGGAATCGGTTGGCTAGCGGTGATGCAATGGCGGCGGCTTGGCGCGATCTTATGTCGCTTGCTGCTGCGCACCCTAGATGTTTCTAGGGTTCCGCTCTTGGCGTCGGACGATGGGCGGCGTCGACGGCGGCGTCCTCTATCCATGGCTCTTCTTTGTTGGTGTAGCTACGATGGCTGCGCTTCACGGCGTGGTGCTCATGGGTGACTCCTTCTTTGGGCAATGGCGAGGTTGGTGGTGTTTGGGCTAACGCCTTGGCCAGCTTTCGCTAGAGCTGACGATGGTGACAGCCACGGGTGCCACTGTCTTCCTTGGAAGCGTCGTCGACAACACCTCCACCTCACCTTGACGGCGGCGTGAAGCGTCGTTTTTCCTCTGTGGGGGCGTCGTCTGGGTGCTTCCGCTTTGTCCTGGTGGTGTCCTGCCCTTGTGGGTCGTTTCGTCTCTCGTCGGCAAGTTTGGGTTGTCACCGGTGACTACTCTTCGCTTCAGCGTCTTCATCTCTTTCTAGCGTTGTTCATACATTTCTTTTGACCTATGTCATCTTAGCATCGGTTCGCGGATTCGCTTTTCTTAGGCGACACAAGGACTTGATGATCGTGTGCC
Organism: Guadua angustifolia; assembly: GCA_036346375.1. Taxonomy (NCBI): domain Eukaryota; kingdom Viridiplantae; phylum Streptophyta; class Magnoliopsida; order Poales; family Poaceae; genus Guadua; species Guadua angustifolia. Next base: position 23,275,857 of record CM070522.1, read on the forward strand.
TATTGGCTAGCTCGCGAATCTGTCATCGTAGAGTCGAACATCTAAAAATTGTTTGTCTAGCCTTGAGAAGATGGCCGTTGCTATTGGCTAAGATTAAGTGGTATGACGGCACTAGCTTGGAATGCGGTGGTTGCAACATCGATCTCCGGTGCCGACTTCAGGAGAAATCCTAGGTCGACCTTAGTTGGTTGTGCCCGCAATGGTCTTGTTGAAGGCATTGTTTTGTAGTCTCGAGGATTTACTCTCGAGGTGAAAACCTTTGGTCCGGCCTTCACCGGTTGGATCATGGCAATAGCGGTGCGTGTCGCGACGAGTCCTTCTTGGAGGCGTTGTCATTGGAGAGTTTTTATCGCGGTCCAAGTGTTGCTATGATGGTGGATAGCCTTGAAGACAATTTTGCGTAATGTAGTTTGCCGCGACGGTTCCTTTATCTTTTCTTGTGTGTGTGTGTGTGTTTGGCTGTGTACACCCTAGCTGTGTAGAGGCCGGGAGTCTTCTTAGTATAATTGTATCACCTTGATGTAATTTACTAAGATTAATAAAAGCTTCCTTTATCGAAAAATATGGGAGCATTGGTCAATCTAGCAGGTATGATTGTAAACTCATATTGTCCATATTGCATAGAAAACTCTGAGTTAAGAACATTTGCTGCACTAATCTTTAATTGATGATAACTCGATCAAAGACCTATCTTGGTGAAAACTCTGACTCCTCATCACAGATCTAACCAATCATCGATCTTGGGCAATGGATACATATTCTTGACCTTTTCTTCATTCAGAGCACGATTCCAGTAAACTCTTCCAATCTTCCATTTTCCTTTCTGATAAACAAAACAAGAGCTCCCATGGTGACGTACTAGGTCTTCTCAAAACACTTTCTAGTAACTTTTCGATATGCTTTTTCATTTTCCACTAGTTCATTAGTAGGCATTTGACATGATTTTTTCGCTATTGGTGTTGTACTAGGCACTAACTCGATCACGAACTTGATCTCTCGATCTGACAACATACCAGGCAAATCCTCAGAAAACACATCAAGGAATTCTATGACAACCGGCACATCTTCTAAACTGGCAACTTCCACACTATTAACCATCAGCTGACTGCAATCACCTGAAACATTTTTTTTCCATATTCAGGGTTTTAAACTGACATAACTTTTCACCAAAAATAGCCTTATATTTGAGCATCTAATTAATTCTAGGAGTAACGTCAAGGGTCTAAGTACCCAACACAATATAATTTGCTTGGAACTCTATTCACTCAATAAGCAACTAAAATTTTAACCATCCTGGGTTAAATCTAGCACAACTGGGTACCTTCCGACAATGAGAAATCTTCTGGCTGACAAGCTTCATGCTGAATACCACCGAACTAGCCACCATTGCACATGCAACATTTTCATATAAACCATCAACACGGGCAAATACTCAGGGAAACATCTGACCCATCATTTTACATTATTGATTTTATTCCAAACCTCCATATACCAGCATATCAATCATTTTTACTTTATTTCTTTCAATGAGGAAACCTTTACATGGAATTTATCACTAATCTCTTTACTTTACAAGTAGGGGTACAACATTGCACCAAGTAAAATCATTGCTCCTGACTTCCTTGATTTAGTGTCGATGCTGGGGTTTTGACAGGGGTGGAGTTGAAATTGAATTGAATTGGTCTGATTGTTTTCTTCTAAGGGCAATTATTGGCAAAATGCTCAGGCTTTTGATAGGTATAGCAAAGTTTAGGACAGACTCTCCTTCCTGAGCATTTGTCGACCGAGGTAGTGTCTTTACTCAGATGCCTTTTCCTCAACTGGTTCTCTGGACAAACTTTTCTTGCAACTTTACCACTCACTTTTGGTGTTATGAACTTAAATGAGGTAACTTCTAGAATAACCACAGCTGTAGAAAATGATTGTCTTCTCTATGGACATCGGTTAGCATAATGGCCTTTTTTATGATAGTTGTAGCACTCAATGCTGCTCTTCTTATAATTCATTACTTGTTGATTTGCAGCACATCCCCTAGCAAAACGATCTTCTTCACCATACAAGAGACATAACGTCGGTGATGTCCACTTACTGGTTTTCTGATGAAAGTTGACAAGATCAAAGAGCTGCGTCTTTAGCTCTTCAGGTGACATTACCTGTGCAGTTGGTGTCCCACACTATTCTACTAACTCTCAAGTAACAATAGCTCATAGATTCTCTTGCTGAAGCTGAGTCACAGTGGTCACTATCGGATCCAAGGAACATTGAGCTGGGCAGTGATCTTGACCTTCACAAAGGTAACATGTGATGTTGCTCATAGGACATTCTCCAGGAGAATGGCTTCCTTCACAACTAGAGCAATTGATCGCATGCTCGTTAGCGGTGTGTCCTATTTCTCCATAGCGAAGGCACGCACGATCTTCTAACTTGTTTGGTTGATAGAAATTCAAAGAACAATGTTTAGATTTCGAACAAAGTGCAGGGGTAGTGTTCTTATCTGAATCTACCTTGACCATACTATTCTCTGGTGAAGTAAAGAGATTACGAAAAGTAACAACAAATTCGTTCCAAGTGATATTCTGCGGGGTTTCATGATTAGCACAATATTCCTTCCACCATTTAGCACCAATTTTTGAGCCAATCTTCTGCTTCCAGACATGAAACATTTCCTAAAAACATTGGTGGACGACTACGTATAAATTCTGATAACCTTAAGTAAGCACAATAATCATTGATAACTGTCCAAGATGCTTTATTGACATTAGCTTGATTAGTCATATTCTACATTTGCTTCATCATTGCCTGCATCAACTGAGTCTGAGCAGCCAAAAACTCTCTAAAACTCTACATATCCATTTGTATTGATGGTTGAAAAACTGATCCATCCTTAAATTTTTCACTGAGTTGATTACCACTTCCATTGGCTCCATTGCTACCACTAATCCGAAACATCGGCTTGATTGCCTTGAAAGGTTAGGAGAGGGGAAAAATAGCATAGGTAAGAAGTAGAGATTCTAATACAGGGGAGATAGGTTTAAGCGAACAACTTAAGGAAGCAATATTAATAGCTTGGTATGGTTGCTTACATAAGCCTAAAAACTCTGCAGCACATGCTGTACACTTAGCAATCATGAACAACCAATTAAACTTAAACACACAAAACTACCGCCTACATAGGTGACACTCCTATCCTAAGAGACGCGACTCCCACACAATAGTCTCAATTGTCTACTCGAAGCATTGGGTCTTCTAACTCCTAAAACACTTCATCGATCCACTCTTCCTTGAGCTTGATGATTCCTTCCTTCACGATTATTAGGGTAGCAATGGGCACTCGATGCCATCTCCTAAAGTGTGGTATACTGTTTTCTACCCACGACAATTTAGATAAGATCTTTAACCCAATCCAACAAGGAAAAGAGAAAGAAATTCAGCAAGGGGAAGGAAATAATTTTTGGCAAGGACAGGAATAGAAGAATGAGATAAGTCAAGAACATATTATTCTTCCAGCTAAATCTTTCTTTTAGAAAATAATTTTGAAGTTCCTATAGAGACGACCAGACTATCTAGGGCCAAGACTTACAGTCAGTATGGCTCTGATACCACCTCTGTCGGGACTCGAATATGCAAATCCAGACCCTCTGTGTATACTATACTAGTCCAAGATCACGCTAGTGCACATAGGCTCAACATCAGTAAGTATCATAATCATACACAGTGGAAATAAGATAAAAAGATATCATATATCGAATATTACTAGTGGAATGACCTTATGGTTAACTTACATGACTATGCCTCACAAGGTTGAACAATAAATTAAACTATAATTAACGGAATGAAGACGTAGATAACCCCTCAGTATACCACAGGCAACTGACAAGGCACGCACCCTAAACATTTGTCTCTTCATGGTACTCCTCCTTCAGCACTGGGTAGGCTCCTCAACTGATGATGTTGTGGTTGAAAAGGGTGAGTACTTAAAGCACTCTACAAGTTGTGCGCATAATGCAATTCTAACATAACTATATGCAAGGCTTATTTCAAAGGAATAGCTAACATGGCTATTTTGCAATAAAGTAGCATTGACAAACAATTATAATAAATAGATTGAAAAGACAGTAAAACAAATAACAATAAGTAATAATTTCAACATTTCTCAAGTAAACCAAGTTTCTAATCCTAAGTCAAGATTCAACCTCTCAGGGCAACCTGCCATCCATCCCAAGTTTTATTTTACATAAAGTCTAACCCTTAACTGTAATTCCCGAGCATTGCTCAATACCGCGAGCACGGCTATTCGAAAAGATTTACACTCTACAAAGGTTATGCACTTTACCCACACGACATGATATTCTCCTTGTGCTTGGCCATTAGCACACTTTCTTTGATGTACCGACAGAGAAATCATGACAAAGCTTTTACAATGCTCTATCTTAACTCAATACTACCCACTAAGATTTCAATACTAAAGTGACTAGTTACCACAACAGGGTCCCCCTCTTGCGCAATCTGGGTTCATTAAAAGGATGAACCTCACCACCACTGGTAGTACCAAAGCTAAGACATTGCAAATTATTCAGCTAGGTCTATCCCATTCCGGACAGGTGGTTGCATGATTGACTTAGGTCAAAGGCTTGTAAGGTTAAGTTCTTAGGATGATTGAGGCAAGACTTCCACATACCCTCTGCCATACAGCCCACCTTGGCATACTGCCCCTTGCCACTTGCCCCAATTTAAATCATAACCACCCCAGTTGATTACCAAGCACCACATGCCATCATCAATTCAACATCGTTGCGTGACATCCATTGAAACAACAACTCAATCTCATCATATGACCACACATGACACACAAGTTCATAACATTGTTCCACATTCCATTAGTCAAGACTATTTATCGATGATTCAAGTACATGTGATGGCATGGCATGTCTAAGCAACTAATACGTTCTAACCATCCCATGTTGATTTTAGTATCAACCAACTACAGTGAACCAATCTAGGGTGACAATAGATCATGGCATACAAATGACAAGGTAGGGTATAGATCAATTTGGTATAGTAGCTAAGTCCCAATTTAATTAAAAACAATTGTACATGTGAAATAGTATGCAATATGGTAAAACAATATAGCGATTTTGTAAACATGGGTTCAACAAGATCAAAGCACAATTTGCCTTAGAAAAGCCCTTATTCTTTCTCTGGACCTTGGTCTTGAGTTGATGGATCTTCCTCAGTTGCATTGCACAATTTACTGTCTACGCGAATCGAAAGAGAAAAGCAAATAAATACTAAAATAGCGGGCAAACAAACTCTAAAAAACAATTAAAATTCACCATTAGATAGATCTCAATTTTACAAATTTCTAAAAATTTGAATCATCCCAATCAGAGCTCGTATGAGGGGAACAGGCTCTTGGAAGATTCAAAAATCTAAAAATCAGAAAATGAGAAAAACAATATTTAACCCAATTATTTTTCTATTAAAAATTCACTTTATTGCGTCAACACCCAAACTAAGCCAATCAGAAGCTGACATGTCACCATGGTCCATGGACCAAGTCCACGAACCCGAGTAGTTCACTATGGACTAAATCTATTATTCCGTAGACTAGGTGATGCAAAAGATGACGTCACAATTGTGACATCAGCGCCACGCACTACAACAGGAACACCCCTTTAACAACGCATATATGCATTGCTAACAGTCCGTATATGTGTTGCTAGGATCTATACCAATGCATAATTATGTGTTGCCTAAAGTGGCGTTGCTAGGGTCTACTGCAACACTTAATTATGCATTGGTAAATACTATTAATAACCATTGCTATACTGCAACGAATATTGATGGGCTATGGCAACGCTTATATATATTTGTACAACCCATGGACGAATAGCCTTCTATAGCTTGTTGCAACACATAGATTGTACTTGTGGCAACGCTTATATGCGTAGCAACGAATAAACCATCTAAGCAACAATATTTGTAATTATTTTTATTTGGAGCCAAATAAATATATTATGCATGTGCAATGTATTTGAAGAATTCAAGATAATTTCCCAGACACACATTGCAAATAAGCACAAATTAGTAATATATTAAAAAAATTGTTGCATTACAGAGTTTCATCCACCACTTAGTTATCAAATTGTCGCATTACAGAGATACTACATCTACCACTTAGTTTGGCACAACCATGTCATACTACATAGCTCATAGAGGTTCCTTATATGTATCTGAGCTCATTAGCCCAAGACACTGCGACTAGAATTGCACCCATGACTTCAGAATTCAGATCAACCTGCATTGTGGTGGTTGAACAATGATTAGTCGAGAAGGAGCATGTCACCAGAAATCATCAACTGGTGTAGAAATGTTGAATAGGACTATACAAAAACTAGGATTAATTAGCAAAAGTCAGAGCTAGTAGTCTAGATATGATCTGGTTGGGCCTTGCACAGTTGCACGGTTGGACAATTGAGGTGCTAGCTAATCGGAACGACCATTCAGCAGCCTGCACCAACCAGCTTCAGTTTGTTCAATGTGTGAGATTAGTACTACATCTTGAATTAATGTTGCACTTCAAAATTATTATAACAGCTTAAGAATGGCAAGAAATTCGCCATCTGAATGGCCCAGCTGAGCTCAACAATTAATTAATTGGGCCCAAATTGTCGGACAGAAAGCAAGTAAACTACTACTAGTATCAATTGACATGATGCAGTAGTTCATGATGACAACTACCCATCTGTCCTCGGTTTCTTTACACTTCATTCTAATCCATTTAGACCTAGCAATGACCAAGGAATGTGCCTCTGAATATCCTTTAAGAAAAATGAATTTGCTTAGAACTTAATATGTAGTAGGGCTGAAAGAAACCCATCATAGCAGTGACAAAATCCATCTTTCATTTCATTCCAAGTGTCAAAATTTTGCCAAAATAGCATTCAATAATTGAACTACAGCACAACATGTGATAATCTAATGGCACCAGTAGATAAAAGAACATAAACATTATCATAGAAGCAAAGTCTAAAAGATAAATGCTAAATTGAAAATCGATAGAAACATCACCTTGTGCTCAAATAAATTGAAATCCCCGCATTGATGGTCAACTGATGGAATCATGCATTTATCTTTTCAATCTACAAAAGGAATTGGAATACTTTAGTACAATGCAATAGTTAGGAGAAATAAAGTCCTTTTAAGTAACAGGAAGGAGCATACAAAAGTTGAAGGCCATGCTATAGGCTTTCGTCTACGCCCCCAATAACCTTGAAGTTTTTGCATGGTCGTATCAGTGGTTCATCATCTTTAATTGGAATACTGACACGCACCATCCAAAATTGTTTGCCTAATTGAACACCTTCAAGTTTCTGTGTTGGATCACAACTAAGTATAGTAGCAAGGGCAACACGCTTTTTTCTATTTTTCTAGCTCATTAAGAATACCGTAGTGCCAACCTAGTTCACAGACAGAAGAGTGTGAATAAATAAATATATATTAGAAACATAATGTTTGGAATGAAACAAGCACGCATACCAGTGAATTGTCAGCTGAACAATTTGTTCTTCCATGCTGATGTTTCTACAAAAGTATATTATTTTTGAGTAAATGCAAATCCAAAGCAGACCAGGAACTATTGCGAAAAGATGTATGTGGCATAAATTTTTTTGCTAATAAATGTTTACTTGGTACTTAGATGAATCATGATTTGAGGGATTGGTAGTTGTTTCCTGGTCCATGGCCTGTAATGTATACTATACAAGATTACTTACAACACTTAACAATTTGATGAAATTAGTGAATAAAAGAATCACACTATCACCTTGCCTACAGTTGTAATATTGCGAAAACCTCGCTCCACTTTTGGGCTTTCCACCGTGTGAGTTGCAGCCCGTTTCGCAGGCAATCTCAGGGATGGTTGGCCCATTTGGGAGGGTTAGGGTTAAAAGTTTGGGTGTGGGAGGGGTTCTTTTTGGAATTTCCCCTCAACACCCACTTTTTCACCTAATCTCTCTCTCTTTTGTGTGGCTGCCATTGCTTCACTTAGCTGATTTTTGTTCCCCAGCCGACTCCCCATTCTCCTGGCCACATGTTCCCAAGTGCTGGTTGCCCTGCTCCCTTCCCCATTTTTCCTCTAGCGCCATCCTCCTGCCGAGTCCCCTCCAGGCTGAGTGCCTCCTCCTCTGCGCCTCCCCTTCCTGGCTCGACGCAGCAGGAGCAGCAGCAGTCGGCAGCCCTTTCCTCCTGGTTCGGCGCAGCAGCAGCAGCAGGAAGCAGCGCCTCCCCTGCCTCCCTCGGCTGGCCGGCGCCCACCGCCCTTCCCAATCGAGCCCCTCCTCAAGCCTCCCTCTCCTCGGCTCGGCGTGAGAGAGCAGAAGAAGCAGCCTAGCTAACAAAGAAGAAAGCCTTAGCCAAGAAAGAAGAAGAAGAAGAAGCGGCAAGTGCAGTGCCTCCTCCCTCTAGCGACCGGCGTCGCCCCCCTCCAGTCGGCGCACCTTCGGGGGTGGTCTCGACCCTGAGTTGCCTCACGCGTCGGTAAAGGCAAGTACATCGAATAGGGTGCCTAATTGAATTGTTTGTTGTTATTTATCTATTCATGGCTAATTTTCTATTGATTATGGCAAGTATGAGTTATATTGGTGATCGTCCCTTCGAGGACATGATTAGCTATTGGATTCGAGTGGTCACTAGTAAGCCTTCATCTCGGTGAGTTTACTGTACCTTTGTTAATATTGCAGTGATTAATTAGGATGGGGTACATGGATACTCGCAGTTAATTTATAAGAGTTGTACTTAACTGTGCTCTGTCTGGGGAATGGAATTGAGTATGTGTGCGAATCGATTAGATGATTATGATTGTAGTTTGAAATTAATTGTGTTAATTGCATGACAGAAACGCGTATTGTGTTGTCATGTCTTGTTGTTGAATCTGATGAGACTAGTACCGCTGGCAACTTATGAATGTGAGAATTGGCTATGTGTATGTATGTGGTTGTGGTATGTTAGTGTTGGCATTGAATGAAAGGTTGCATTTCATTCATGAAAATTGCATTGTACATTCATTAAAAGAAGAGGCGACCCATTCTGATGCGGGCCTCTGTGTTCACACGTAGTGAATACGAAAGTCCTACCTCGTAGTCTCATTCATCAAGGTGAATGGGAGCGAGACAATAAGAGTAGGCACCTTCCACGGGATAGAAGGGACGTGAGGGTGCACACCAACGGGTGGGCACTCGGCAGTACCGGTACGTGCATCGAGAAGAGCATTCATGTGCATTGCATCTTTAATAATGAGTTTTGTGGTAATGGTATGTCACATGGGTTGCGATTATGGTAAAGGAAGGTTGAGTCGTGGACTCAACCAAAAAGGAGAGATTGAATTGAATTTGATGAATTAGCGCATTTCTTTGCCTTGCTAATTACGTTGTATGGATATCGTGGAGTGAAGTCGAGTTACGAATTTCAATAAGAATTGATGAAATTGGTTTGAGTTGCAAAGAAAAGGGGTGGTTGTGTCGAGACGCCAGATTTATGGTTTTATTATCAAGTTGATGTCTTGATTTCGAAAATGTTGGTATGGTCAAGTTATTGTTTTAAATGGGTATAAATTTGTATTGTCTGATGTTGTTTCATTTGTATTACTTGCTCTTATGGTTAAGCTCTTGTTTTACTTACGATAAATTGGAATTGTTACTCTTGTGTACTTTGCTGAGTCATCGACTCACACTTGTTGGTTGTGTTGTTGTAGGTACCTTGAAACCGGCATGCATGGAAGGGGGTAGTAGCACAATCACGTTTTGCATCATCACCTATCCATTATGTTGATTTATAGTTCTGTTATAAATAGCTCGAGTAAATTATTGTAAAGGGCTGTTCGCGGTTATGTTTAATGAGTTTTTGTCCTGTAATGATTTATGTGATGGAGTTTCCTAATTCCTTTTGGATGTGTGATTGGTTAACTAAGGACCTGCTAGAATAATATCATAGAACTGCAAATGTTTTCTGTCTGCTGAGTGGATGTCCTACTTTCTAGAGAGGTCATGCCGAAATTTTGTAAATTTTGGTGGCTTAGTTTTAATCCGGTTTTAAGAGTTTTAGAGGTTGTTTTCAGTCTTTTCGAAGAGGTGTCATTGATTATTTAGAGTTTTTGGTAGCATTCGTGGCGCGTTTGGCGTCGGGGTGTTACAGTTGGTATCAGAGCGGGCTTTAGGTCTGTGGTATGTGAACTTAGCAAATTACTCTAGAGTAAACTAAAATTTTGCTACGTGAAATTAGAAACATGGCATAGGTATCTACTTTTAAAATTTGGCCTCAGGGCAATACCTTAAAATCTGGAATAGCGTGGTTCATTAATTAAAACTTGACACACTCAGGTGCACAGTAGTTAGGGATGGGTATCATTGCATTACGCTTAAATGTTGCATTTAAGCTTTGATGATTGAATGTTAAATTATTGTGTATATTGCTTTGATTATAAAAAGGGATTGGTTGAATCATTATGCTTTCGCCTTTGTACTTTTGACCCTGTTAAGGGTCTTGGTTGTTGGTGTGGTTGTGGCTGGGTAGGGCCACCACTGGAAGTTTGGGAACCTCTCGAGGTGAGGGTCGTCGGTTGTGGTGGCATAATTTAGAGAGTGGGTGGAGAAGGTCGGATTTCTTTAACCGTTTTGGACTTCGGTTTCGTTGGTTTCTTTGGTTCTTGTTGGTTATTTAAAGACAACCAAATTTATTGTATGGTATACAATGATTAATTGGAATGGTAGTTGATCCTAAAGTGAAAAGTTGATTAGAGTTATTACAATAGTCGTGAGTTGTGAAATTGATTGGAAGTTCAAGATTTGTGTTCTGGTAAGTCTAGTATTGATCATGATTAAGAGGGTCTAGAATCTTCTATGGATGAATTTATTATAGCAAGGTGTTGATGTAAAGTACCGAAGTATATTGGCGTAAAGGCATGGGAGTTGTTGATTTATGTTGCTTATGAGTCAATTGAATGGTGGATCGACAAAATGATTTAATCTATGCGAAATTAAAGAATGAATATATATGGAATGGTTGTATGAATGATGGGTTTTTGTCTTTGACAAATTTCTATCTGGGAGATTATCTATGGAATATGGCTGGTGAGTATCACATTGAGTTGTTAAAAAGTATTTATTGGTTGAATGAACCGGGGGTATTAAACGATGGACTTTGGAGTTGCACGAAAGGTGTTTGTTGATTAAGCTAAAGTCAATGTTGGAGAGATGTGTCTCAAGCTGGGATTAGACAATTGTATAAATAACGGTTCATCCTGGTTAGGCTAATATGGATGTTGAATTCATGAGAATGGCTTGATTGTGGCCATAGTTTGCAAGTATGGTATTTATAAAAGTATAGAAGTTAATTGTGATCATAAAGATATAAATGTGGAGAATATGCATAAGAATGTTAGGAATGACATTTGCATAAGTGCATTCATGAAAAGTGCATCGAGCCAGGTCGGTGAGAAAGCCATATGGAATATATGACTAATCCGGAGTGCTAAGAGATCCTACCCCGTAGTCCCATCCACTGGCATGGATGGGAGCGGTGTTAAGCGTAGGGCCCGCTACTGGGTAGCGGGCAAGTCCTGTTTCGGTAGGCCCCTTCCACGGGATGGTTGGGTTTGAGGGCACCCACCGACGGGTGGTGCTCGGCAATACCGGTATGTGCTAAGTAAAGAGGCATGATGCATTGCATTGCATTGCATTGCATAAATGAGAGTGTGACTGTCATGGCCCCAAGTTCGAAATCGGCTCATGCAGCTAACATTAGCGCCAACCAAGTTTTTGGCCGCATTGAAATCAACTCCCGACTTCAGTGAATATCCTAAGCTGCCATTTAGAAGAATTTCCTAACTTAGCAAAAAAATTAAGAGCTAGAAATTTCAGCGTGCATGTTAGTGGGTTACAAACTAGGAAAATTTTTCTCGATTCAATGGTTGAGTTTTGAGCTCAATCCAATATCAAATGCTAAGTTAAAGCATAGCATCAAAATTGAATCCCTGTGCTGAAATTTTGGGACTTAGCCATTCTCTCTTGCTTCCAAGTGGGGTCAAGTGTGCAGCATCTAAATGAAATTGGGGGCAGCAAACAAACCAAATCAGCACAACACTGTTCCTGATTTTTTTCCCCAGCCCAAACCAAAACCAGCCTCCTTTTCTCCTGGTCTCTCCTCCCCCAAGCAAAACGAAGCAGCCTCCCCAAGCATCCTGCAGTTCCTCCCTGGCCACCACTCCCTCCAGCACTTCCCTGGCCAGGCGCACTCCCTGCAGCTCCTCCAAGCCGGCCTCCCTCTCCCCCACAAGCAGCAGCTCCCTCCTCCTCTTCCTCCTCCACTTCCATGAGGTAAGGCTCCCTAGGGTTTAGGGTTGGTATTTTCTGGTTTTGGGGGCTGCAATGGTAGATTTGTGAGCTTAGGTGAGTAGAGATTTAGGATTTGGATGGGGAATAACCAATCTAGGGTTTGGAGCAAAGTTCTGAATTTTCGAGCAGATTTCGTAGCTACTGTTTCGGGTTGATTTGAGCAAGTTTCGAGCATCTCCTGCTAGTCTGGCTGTAGAGAAAGTTGTGGGTAATGAAATTATCTTTCATTTCCAACTGGAATCACTCAATTTAGTTAACCCAGCTGAAAGTTATGATGATTTTAGTGCGTGCTGCTCTGAAAATGCTGAAAATGTGAAGCTGAAACTTGAGCTCCAAATTAAAATTAGTTAGAGGGCGAATTAGAAATTAATTTTGCCTGAGAAGTTGTAGGAAATTTTGTGTAGATTGTAAAAATGTCATCCTTTACTCAATTCCGTTAAGTATAGCAATTTATATGATGAAATTTGTGCATGTTGTTCTGAAACTCTGAAACTTCTGAACACTGAAACTGTTCTCTGTTCCTGGCCGAACTGGGAATTCTCTGTGTAGAATCTGGGTGATTGGCCAAAGCTAAGTGGTAGGTTTATGTCTTGTGGTCGTCTAGGATCTGAGTTTTCTCAATTTCATTAAGTGATCAAAAAGTTATGACCATTTGTATCAATGTCTGTCCTGAAACCGGGTTTTGCTGAAATTCAGACTTTGGGGCTGAAGTTCAGAGTTTAGTTGAAAACTTTTAATCTACGTTCTGAATGTTAGGATGCATGGTAAAGTTGGATCACCCTCTTGTGGTCCTTTCGAGTCCAAGAAGTCAATTTTTGGATTAGCCAAATAAAAGTTATGCTTGTTTAGAGGAATGTGCTTGTTATTTTCAGATTTTGCTATAGAATAGAAGTGGAGTTTAGCATTTGTGTTTTCAGTTTTAAATTGAGTTGAATATTTGCACTTTTGGAGCTGGCTTGGGTGATGCATTTGGTATTTTCATTTCATATGCATTGCATGCATCTCATTTCATGCATTGTGATCGTGTAGAGAACGAAAACACGGAGGTTGACGCGGCGGTGACCGAGGGGGTTACCGGAGAGGCGATTGTCGTTGAGAATCCGGCAGAAGCTCAAGGCAAGCACCTAAGCATTTTCAACCTTATATAATTGTATTTTGGTGAATAAATTGCTTATTGGATGATTATGTCTTGCATTAGGAATTGAAATGTGGGATTGGGTTAGAACCTACTTGTTGCACATACACTCATTGTTAATTGTTGAACATCTTCCTTGTAGCTAGTGTATGGGTAATTATAATGTGTCCATGCTTAGTTCGCTTAAATGTCGGGTATGGGCCAAGTGGTGGATGGCTCCATCACTTGAGATTAATTACTTCACTCTAATGGGTTGCAATTGGTTATAATTATGCTTTGAAATGGAAAACTTGAGACCGGGCGAGAGGGTTGGATCATTTGGGTGTGGAGACTCAAATGTTGTAGTCTCGCCTGTGTTGGTTAAGGACTGATCCGTTGTTTGCCATGTTGATCGAGCACCCTTGTTGATCGTGATGCCCGATATAATGGTACGGTAAGCCACCCTTTCATGGCATACTACTCGATGGGTCATGCCCTCATGCGATTGGACGTGGTTGAGGGCGAGGCCTAGGTCTCTCTCGAGGGCTAAGCGAGGCTTGAGCCGCTCGAGGGAGGTTGCTAGGTGCTCGGGCCGCATGAGGATGGTTCAATGAGTAGATATGGATGGGAGGAGGGTTGACATGAGGTTCCTTGTGGCACATGTTGTGCGATTGATGATCCCCTACAGGGTGAATAAGCGATTCGAATTGCCGCGCTCTCGGATATGAGCACGCTTGTATCATCCGACACTTCAACGTAGTAATAACTTAAATTGAAACTAGTTGGTATACTTGATGTTGACACTTGTTTATGCTATTACTTGCTCTCTTTAATTTTTAATTTCAGATTTCACTCTAGCAATAGGTGCTGTCCATAAATGCTATAAACTTGAAATTTGTATAGTTGAATACGATTATGCAACAAAGTAAGCTTTTCCGCACTTTTACCTTAAGCTTATACCTTGCTACATCCAAATGCATATTCTTTCGAGTCGGTCATATATGGACCACGGGTAAGTCTTGTGAGTACCTTCTGTACTCATGCTTCTGCTTTGTGGTTTTCAGGTGAGGACCCCGACGGGTGTGAGTTCTGTCCGTACTGCTTCTCGGTGGTCGGGCAGGGCACCGAGTAAAAGCTAGCTCAACGATGTAAACGCCCGGAAGTGTTCAAGGGCAGAACACTTTCGGAGATGTCTTACTTTTGGTTTAATTTGGTGGTTGTGCGTTCATTTTGTTGTATAGTTAGCTTTCAAACTTGTTATGGTTATGTTTAATCACTTGGCTATTTTCGTTGTTGAACTTTAATGTATCGCCATGTTTAACTCATGTCTGGGTTGTTGCTTATATGCATGTCTGTTTTTATTGTGGTTGTAGTTGTGATATATTTGTTTAGTTAATTGCTCTTATGTCTGCTGAGTGGATGTCCGTACTTCTAGGGGCGTCATGCCGAAATTTTGTAGATTTCCTGAGTCTAGGCTAGTTCTTGCCTCGTGTGGTTGGTTTGGTTTGTCTTTGTGCTTTGGTTTTTAGTCGTTGTTGTGCTTCCGCGTTGCGTGTCTGGTAGTAAAGTTTTGGGTTCGTTGCCCTCTTTATACGAATTGAATTGATATGGCAATGGAAACCGGTATGCGGGGCGATCCTGGGCGAGCTTCGAGTCGCGTACCGGGGGAATACCGGGATTGTTGTCGAGTTATTCGAATGGGATCGTTGTTGTCCTAATTGGGCTTGGGTGTTAGCACTGTGAACACCATCGGTGATCCGTTGCTAGCCTCCAAATCCGATGAGGGCGACCGGGCATTCGAATAACCCGAGGACGGTCTAGGCGGCTCCTCACAGTGACTGAGGAAGTATATGAGCATGTGAATGAGAAAGTCTTCATGGATTGTTTCCATGGTTGGTGATGTGTTGGCACGTATTTCAAAATGTGAATCTGGTGAATGTTTGCAAGTGATTCTGTGGGTGAAGTGGTTTTGTTGCGAACGAGTTTCCTTTTCTCTTGAGGAAGAATGTGTTGGTTATGGGTGCAGATGCTTAATTTGAGAATCGGTTTCCTCTGCCAAACGTTGGTTTTGGTTTAATGTGAGAGATTTTGCTTTGGTTAAAATAAGCGGAGTTGTTTCTTGGTTTTATGAGAGCTTTTGTCAGCGATTTGTGTGGGGTCTCTCTTTTAACTGGAGTTCTTCCCGAGGTGAATTTTATCGCATTAATTGAGAGTGTTAAAGGCGATTTATATGATATTAGAGAATCGAGTCTTCTCTTGCAAATTTGGCTTTGGAAAAAGAAAATGAGTGATGATTGGGCTTTATCAAGATCCTCTCTCAGGTAGATTTTAATGCTTTGGGTTCATGGTAATGTATGTGGTTCATTTGGTCAATGCAGGAATTGTATTTCCTTTGTGCTCTAGCTGGAGTTAAAGGCTAGGGAAGCTTATGGTATAATGTTGAATATAATAAAGAGAGTTGAGTTTTCTTTGGTCATTGGGATTGTAGCTGTAAAAGTTCCATGCAGTGTTTCTCTTGAAAGTTGAGTCTTCCTTGGTGTGTAATTTATCGCATTATTTGAAAAGGATGAAAGTGGTTAGTTTTGCTAAAGAGAATCGAGGGATTTTGTGTGGATAATAATTGAGGATTATACTTTTGATGTGGTTCCTTGGTGGTGGTTGTTTAACCCTTATTAGTGAACTACTTGGAAGTTGATGGTATTTATGTCCCCATTTCTAATGTGTGACTGACCTTTTGGGTTCAGATGGTTGTAGTGAAGGATTTCATAATTTGATGTGTAGTGTTCTGTAATGAACATTTATCCTGGGCAGTGGTCCTTTGGGGTGAGGTAAGCTTAGTAGAAGGAATATCAAAAAAAAATTATATTGTGGAGATATGGTTGGAAGGGAAATTGTGTTTTAGTGAATTAATTGTTTCGATGGTACTTGTCAGTAATGGACCTTTTGATAAAGAGGTCAATCAACTGAAAGAGTAGATAAGAGTATAGCAATCGAAATTGAGTATGGATTTGGAGTAGAGCATAGAGGTTGGTACCCTATTCATCCAAGGAGGATCATTGGTTGTTCGGATGTCGTACGCTATAGTGTCGGAAAATTTTTTTTGTCTAAGTTTGTCAGATTGTTTGCGAGAGTGGTATGATTTGGGATTTTGGCCTACTGATTGACTTTGACTGAGTTCTTGCATGAG
The DNA here is from genome assembly GCA_036346375.1 of Guadua angustifolia. Lineage (NCBI taxonomy): Eukaryota > Viridiplantae > Streptophyta > Magnoliopsida > Poales > Poaceae > Guadua > Guadua angustifolia. The sequence continues at coordinate 23,292,547 of CM070522.1, forward strand.
AAGTTACACTTATTTGAGATAAGTCAAATCGTTTTGTTAATCATTGGATTTGAGGTTTTGGTTTACCGTTTGTAGCTGTTGGAGTTTTTGCGTGGGTGTTTTGAGATGGTAAAGAGTTTAAGGCATCTGTGTCTTTGATTTTCATAGTTGGCATTCTTCGAATTCGGGGTCGAATTCCTTTAAGGGGGGAGAGTGTAATATTGCGAAAACCTCGCTCCACTTTTGGGCTTTCCGCCGTGTGGGCTGGGGCCCGTCTGGCAGGCAATCTCAGGGACGGTTGGCCCATTTGGGAGGGTTAGGGTTAAAAGTTTGGGTGTGGGCGGGGTTCTTTTTGGAATTTCCCCTCAACACCCATTTTTTCACCTAATCTCTCTCTCTCTTTTGTGTGGCTGCCATTGCTTCACTTGGCTGATTTTTGTTCCCCAACCGACTCCCCATTCTCCTGGCCACATGCCAAGTGCTGGTTGCCCTGCTCCCTTCCCCATTTTTCCTCCAAATACCATCCTCCCCGCCGAGTCCCTCCAGTCGAAGGCCTCCTCTCTGCGCCTCCCTTCTGGCTCGGCCGGCAGAGAGTAGCAGATCAGTAGCCCTCTCCTCCTGGTTCGGCGCAGCAGCAGCAGGAAGCGCCTCCCCGCCTCCTGGCTGCCGGCGCCCCACCGCCCTTCCCGGTCGAGCCCCTCCCTGCGCTCCTCTCCCTAGCTCGGTAGCAGCCAGCAGAGCAGCAGCAATAAGCCTTCATTGAATTGTTTGTTGTTATTTATCTATTCATCGAGTAGGGTGCCTAATTGAATTGTTTGTTGTTATTTATCTATTCATGGCTAATTTTCTATTGATTATGGCAAGTATGAGTTATATTGATGGTCGTCCCTTCGAGGACATGATTAGCTATTGGATTCGAGTGGTCACTAGTAAGCCTTCATCTCGGTGAGTTTACTGTACCTTTGTTAATATTGCAGTGATTAATTAGGATGGGGTACATAGATACTCGTGGTTAATTTATAAGAGTTGTACTTAATTGTGCCCCGTCTGGGGAATGGAATTGAGTATGTGTGCGAATCGATTAGATGATTATGATTGTAGTTTGAAATTAATTATGTTAATTGCATGACAGAAACGCTGTAATGTGTTGTCATGTCTTGTTGTTAAATCTGATGAGACTAGTACCGCTGGCAACTTATGAATGTGAGAATTGGCTATGTGTATGTATGTGGTTATGGTATGTTAGTGTTGGCATTGAATGAAAGGTTGCATTTCATTCATGAAAATTGCATTGTGCATTCATTAAAAGAAGAGGTGACCCATTCTGATGCGGGCCTCTGTGTTCACACGTAGTGAATACGAAAGTCCTACCTCGCAGTCTCATTCATCAAGGTGAATGGGAGCGAGACAGTAAGAGTAGGCACCTTCCACGGGATGGAAGGGACGTGAGGGTGCACACTGACGGGTGGGCACTCCGCAATACTGGTACATGCATCGAGAAGAGCATTCTTGTGCATTGCATCTTTAATAATGAGTTTTGTGGTAATGGTATGTCATGTGGGTTGCGATTATGGTAAAGGAAGGTTGAGTCATGGACTCAACCAAAAAGGGGAGATTGAATTGAATTTGATGAATTAGTGCATTTCTTTGCCTACTCCAGGACTACTCCAACCCTCGTTCCTTCGAGCCTAAAGGAACCATCGAAAAACAAGGTCCAGGGGGAAGGCGCGGGTGCTTCTTTAGCTTCGGGAGCGGCAGGAGTCCATTCGGCAATGAACTCCACCAACTTCTGGCTCTTGATGGCGGTGCGGGGTACAAATTTAAGACAAAATTCCCCCAGCTCCACCGACCACTTGGCGATACGATCCTCTGCTTCTCGGTTGTGAAGAATCTCTCGCAGAGAGTAGGCAGTGACCACTGTAATTTCTCGCCCTTGAAAGTAGTGCCGCAGCTTCCTGGACGCCACCAGGACGGCGTACAACATCTTTTACGCTATGGATATCCGTCTCGCCTCGTAGCACCTTGTCGATGTAGTAGACAAGCTTGGATACCTCCTCTTGCCACTAGTACCACGCTCACCACTGCCGGGGTGGCAGTGATGTACAAGAGCAATGGTTCGTCAGGCTGAGGGGCGACCAGCACTGGCGGGGAGGAGAGGTACTGCTTCTGGTCTTCAAATGCTTGTTGAGCCTCCTTAGTCCACTCGAAATGGTTCGTTTTCTTCAGCAGCTTGAAAAGAGGCAGGCTTCTCTCTCCCAGTCTGGCAATGAATCACCCGAGGGAGGCCAGACGACCAGCCAGGCATTGCACTTGCTTGAGTCGAACGGGTGGCTTCATGTGTTTGATGGCCGCTATCTTGTCAGGATTGACCTCAATGCCCCGTCTGGACACGAGGAACCCTAACAGCTTTCTGGAGGGTACGCCGAACACGCACTTCTCGGGGTTGAGCTTCAAACAATTCTTCCGGAGGTTGGCAAAGGTTTCCTCTAGGTCTTCAATCAGGTCTTCGCTCTTTTTGACTTTCCCGACCAGGTCATCGACGTACACCTTAAGGTTACGCCCTATCTGTGGACGGAAAGTGATATGCAGGTGCGTTGGTAAGTAGAACCAACATTCTTTAACCCAAAAGCCATTCTGACATAACAATAAATGCCCATGGGTGTCACGAAGGCAGTTTTATCTTCATCTTCTACCGCCCATGCTAATCTGATGGTACCCAGAGTACGCATCCAGAAATTTGTCAAAACTTGATAACATTGCTCGATGCCTGACACTGATCAAATCTTGAAAGTCCTGATTGGATAGACTGGTACTCAGTATCTATTTGGGGTTCATCTCACTTGATTCACTTTTAGCTTCTAGTACCTTGAGACTTTTGTTCTGCTGAAAAACATGAACAAAGTTCACCACACACATTTGGAGGCTGTTGCTTTCATACTGGATTAACTGATTCCTTTTAATTTAGTATTTTGAATTCAAAATATATCCTCATGGTACAAACGAGAATTATGGCTCTACAACCATCCTTTATTTAACTCATGACTGGTGTCCAACTAATATATACTTTAAAGACTAACATCCAGAAATTACTTCCACAATTATACTCCTTTCAAACTTTTACAGATAACAATCTCGACCAACGCATCTTCTGTAATGTAACCTTACAGAAACTCTTTTATTGATTCTTTAAAAGGGGTATAGTACTACTGGATGTACTATCTATTGGCAATGACTTTCTCTGATAACATCATATTCCTGGTGTCTCTTCTTCATTTTCATGGGGCATAGGTAGACCTAATACCCTATATCGCCATATTTGTGATAGAAATTTCCGATTACGTTTACCACTTGCTTCGGGAGTTATGGTCTTGATAAGAACAGCATCTGGAATGTTGACGGTTGAAGTAGATGTTCGGCGTCTTTTCGAGCAACGATTAGCATAATGCCCCTTAACATGACAGTTGAAACATTGAATGTTTGCCTTTGAAATCTTGTTACGTTGAGATTGACCAATCTTGTTGTGAAATCCCTGCATCACTAGTTGTACTGCTACTCCTGGGGTCTTATCAAGGTTGCTTCCTGCGGTCCGTTGAGTTGAGACTGGTTCACACAAAGTCTAGAGCTACTGGAAACATATTGTTCTTGACATACTACCTTCCTTTTTCGGGAATCTGGATAACAACAGTTGTCTTCCAAGGAGAGTATTTTGCCTTTGACAGATTGAGAAATATTTGCTACCTGGTGCAACTTATGAGGTACTTCCACTTTAACTTCTGTTGCTGGAACTACTTGTGGTGCCAAGAAATTTTGTTTCTCCAAGAAACATTGTTTCACAAAATACCCTTCCTTGCCACAAAGGCGTAACATCCCAAAATTTGACCTAATTTAAATTTTTGGACTTATTTAAATTTTTATGAATTTTTGGGATTTAATTGGAATTATTTGAGTTTGATTTAAATTTATCCTTCTCTTGATTAATTAAATTCACATAAATGTAATTATCAAAAATAAATAGAAATATTTTATTTAAGCTCTAAATGCCATGAAATATTTTCTAGAATTTTTCTAGAATTTTTTGGGTATTTTTAGTGCCCTAAATAATTACTTTGATTTACTAGATTCATTTTTATTGATAAAACTGGAAAAATGCGGTGCTACAGTGTCGGGCCGAGCCCAACACTGTGTGCACGCCGGCCGAACCCTAGCGCCGCTTGTCCTGGACCGTTCGATCTACATCGGATGGATGCAGTTTGGCCGCGTCGCATGTACTCGATTAGGGTCAGGCAAAAACCTAAACCAAAACCGAATCCAAATAATCAAACCAAACCGAAACAACCAAACCGAAGAATTCGGTTGTCGATTCGGTTGCATGTCTTAAATAACCGATTTTGTTTCGGTTTAATCGGTTTTAAGGCACGGTTAGCCGAAATAACCGAAATATCTGTTAATTCCCTCAGCGCCTCTCACGAGTCACGGCTCACGCGGTCACAGGCAGCGTCACACCTCACGACTCACACCCTAACGCCTAACCCTAGCCCGCTCCAGCCTCGAGCGGCGCCCGAATCCCGATCGGGTGATCCGCTTCCTCGGCGGCAGCGTCTCAAGGCCAAGCGCCCCCCTCCCGTCTCCAGGCCCGCCACGGCAGAAAAGCCGCCTCCCCCCGGCCCTCCAGTCTCCGGCTCCGCCTCTAGTAGCCGCCCCACCGCCGCCGCCCCTCCCCTCCGACGCCCTCCCCTCGGCCTCCTTCCGGGTTTCAGCGGCGCCCTCCCTCCACTCGGTGGTCCAGCCGTCGCGGCGTCGCCCTCCCGGCTCCCCTGCTCCCCTGCTGCAGACTGCCGGCCGTCGGCCACCACCGCCCCTCCCCTCCCCTCCACTCGGTGACTCCAGTACTGAGTACTCCTCTTCGACCTGGCGACTGGCGAGGGTGATGGCATCCACCGATTCTCCGACTCCGACCATGGTGGCTGCAACGCAACAATCGATTTGCAACAACAGCGTATGTGATCTTCAGTCTTCGTTCTTCCTCTTCATGTGTTGTGTGAATGTGTGCATCTTTTGACCAATTTTGCCTCACTTGTCACTACTCAACGCACAAAGGTGTCTATTCATGCACCTTTGCAAAAAAAGGTTTTGTGTTCCACTTTCGGTGAACAAAGAATTACAGCTTCTCGCGAACTTGGAAACATTTTATCGCTTTGCAAGCGTAAAAAGGAGTGTGGATGTTGCCTTAGTCGATGCAAAATCTGTGAGAATGATTTAGTTTTGATGCAGCAGATGATGAGGGAGCAGGCGATCTTCCGAGCTTGACAGTCGGATTTTGCAAGGAAGAGGCTCCAAGAGAATTATCGAAGCACAAAATGGTAAGTTACTAAAATATTATTTACCCGCATTATAAGAACTTAGTGGTAAATGTACAAACAGCTTGGCTCCCCATCCAAGTCTTTAGATTGTTTTTTCTGCATTACAATTGACATCGCTAGTTTCCTTTTAAAAAAAGAATTATCAACACTTTGCCGAGTAGGAAGCAAAATGACAAAGTGGTCATATTTGATGTGCAATATGTCAAGAACGACCCAATGTAAATAGATGAAAAATGAAGCTAGAAATAGATGAAAAATGATCTTCAACAGATGTGATCTAATTCGGTTTGCTAGTGCTAGCTATATGTACTACTTTTATCTCTCGTTATTTGTATTGTTCACCAAATATGTGGATTATGGTCATGTGGTGAATGGTGATTCCTTTCGTTAATTCGGTTTAAAACCGAAACCAATTATCGGTTAACCAATTGTTGGTTTCGAAATTTAAACATATTTCGTTTCCTTTTTGGAATAACCGAAATTTCCAAAAACCGAAAACCAAACCAAATATTTGGTTAAACCGAACGCCAGCCTATACTGGCGTCCGTTGGATCACATGAATCGACCGCCAGATTTCGCCACGTGGACGCCAGACGCCGAACCGTTAGTCGCCCTGACCGTTGGATTTCAATCGGACGGCGAGGGTTGATCGCGCCGCATCGGGAGGGAGCACTGCCACACCGCCGTCGCCCGTTGGCCGCCGAAGATATGTCAGAGATTTGCGCGCATATCGAGGCTTGTCCGAGCGGGAGATATAGCCCTCCGTGCACAGCACCTCGTTCCGCTCATTTTGCACCCTCTTCCACGCGCTGTTGCACACCGTAGCTTGCACTCGAGCTCACCGGAGTGGAATCCTTCCTCTTCTCGGTTCTTCTTCGTTTTCCGCCGACGTCCCTTACTCCCCGCCGCAGCTAGGCCCTTCGCCAAGTTCGCCGTGCCACACCGCGTCGTTGGAGCCACTTCTCCCGACCAGAGACACCTGGAAACGTCGTAGACCACTTCATCTTCTCCAAGTCCGGCGACAAGCATCGCCGCCCCTTCTTCGGAGCATCGCAACTCACCTCAGCCGTCGGATCTTCATCCCACGACCAAGGTAACGCCACGTATTTCTTTCTGTAGCGCTAGACCTGGATGACTTCGCTTGAAAATGGCCGTCCGATCTGTGATGACCGGCTTGTATTTGGCCGCGTAGGCTTGTGAGCAGTGTACCGCTTGGTATAACTTCCGCCGTTGGATCTTCATCCAACCGCGCCAATGCGTCCACGTAGCTCTCTGGTATTTTAGTCGCGTTGAACTATAACCGTCGATTCTTGGATGACCGGCCGTGATGCATGCACGCGTCACTCGTCGGGCTGTCCACGTCGCTAGGTCGAGGCTGGTCGTTGGGCCTGATCCAAGCCGTAGGATTTGAAATGAGCGGCGTGGATGTTGCCGCGTGGGTGGGTCGACCGTGCGATGACCGACCGTTGGATTTAGATCCAACGGGCGGAAAATCTTGGAGCCGCGTGGACCATCGGGCGAGCGCCGCTTGTCAGCTGATGAGTGGACCGAGTACTGTTCATCGGGCCCACTTGTTAGTGTAATGACCGCCATGGGTGCTGACGTCACCATGATGTCATCCGGGGCCCACAAGTCAGCGATTGTGGTGACGTGGCTGTCTCTGGTGCTGACACGTGTCAAGCCGAGGAATTAACCGGAATTTTCCAATAGAAAAATAAATCAATTAACTCGTGTATTTCTTTATTAGAATTTCCAAAACTTGTAGACGCTATAACTTTTGCAATGTAACTCGGAATTGGGTGATTCCAGTTCCTAAAAATTTGTAAAAATGTGAACTATTTATTGGTGATTTTTATTTTATTTTTAGTGATGATCTTACTATCTGTTAAAGTATATTTATTGTATGTATGATTACACCGCGTAGACTCCGAGTTGCCGGGAGCTGTCGAGGAAGAATTCGAAGACTCATCGCAAGTTTCAGACCAGAACCAACTACTTTTCGAAGGCAAGTCATGCTTTGATCATTTTGTTCCGAGGTTTCAAAATATACTTTGATTTAAATATTGCATGCTATGTTATTTAAAAATACCATTGATTAAATTGGGTATGGTAGCTAATATGCCAATCTTGTTTATGCCACCTTGATTATGTTGTTATTATGCCCTAAAAACCTTGTCACCCTAAGATGTTAATTTACGTTGGTTGCTATAATAATGCCAACACGGGAGGCTAGACCGTGACTAGTTGCTTAGTATGCTGTATGCGCTGAATGACTTTCAAATTGCAAAAGAATATTGACTAAACAATTATGGAACGCATTTTGGAATATTGCGATGATGTCATGAGATGGAATTGGGGGTAGCGACCTATGTGGTCCTACTCACACAATGAAGTGGGCATTGGCATGTGTTGCATAAATGCAAACCGGGGTGGGAAATGATTTGGACCGGGGCAAGTGGCAAGGAGGCTTTGTGCCAGGTGGGCCTGTGTGGCAACGGGATGTACTAAAGATTGTAAAGGTTGTGTGTCGAGAAATATAAAATGGATGTCTCGCCCGGGACAGTTAAGGACTTCACCTTGCGAGCCTTTGAACTGAGTTACTCGTACAACCACTTGTCTGGAATGGGACAGACCTAGTTTAGTAGGGTTCTAATATCTTTCCTTTGACACCTCGGGGCGGCAGTTATACAAGGGTGTAACTGTGTGGGGAAGCGTACCTATGCTACGGCTTGGTACCCATTCAACAGTATTCGCTTGATTCTAAACTTTGACTCTGAGTGAGGGAAGTGTTAGAAAGGCAATACTGGCGAGGTTCACAGGTTAAGTGTTAGTCTCTGAAAGACTTTGTTGCAATCAATCGCCTATGTGGTGAGCGACTGTATCCTGTGGGTGAAGTGTACAGCCTCTGCAGAGTGTGTGTTAAATCTATTCGAATAGCCACATCCGCGGTATTGGACAATGCTCGGGGATTACAGTCAAGGGTTAGATTTTCAAAATAAAATGTGGAATGGGTGGCTGTGTGCCAAGGACTGATGAATCAAACTTAGGGCTGTGTGCCAAACTGTTGGAAAAAGAATTGAGAAATGAATTATTATAGTAATGGTTTTACCGCTTTTATCCTAATAGGATTATCCGTTAAAAGAAATGCTGCTTTATGCAAAATAACCATCTAAGCCTTTCCCTTGGAATAAGCCATGCATGTAGCAATAGAACTGCATTTGTGCATGACTTGTTGAGTATGTTGTATACTCACCCTTGCTTCAACAACAACCTCAGAAGAAGAAGCGACAACAGCTTGGGAGGAGGAGTTTAAAGAAGGTCCAAAGAACTAGGGTTGATCCTAGTCAGTTGCCTGTGGCAGAATGATGACGTACTTTTGCTTCCGCTATTGAACTTGTGCTACTTTGTTATTTATCGCCCTGCGTGGCGAATTATTGTAAGGTGACCATAAGGTCGTGTAACTCGTTATAACTATGTTTGAGGTACTTAATTATTATTTCCGTTGTGTATGATTGTGGTATCTCAACCTATTTATCCTGTGTGTACTAGCGTGATCCTGGACTAGTACAAAATACACAGAGAGTCCGGATTTGCAGATTCGGGTCCCGACAGAGTTGGTATCAGAGCCATACTGACTGTAGGACTTAACCCTAGTTAGACTGGCCGTCTAGAAAGGATAAAAATTAATTTCTAAAGGATTAAAATTCTACAAGAATAATCAATGAAATCTTGACTTATCCTTTCTTCCTTACTTCATACCTATGCTGCATTTTGCTATTACTTTTGTATTCTTTTAAAAATTTTAGTACTGACGAGTTGATTTGGCAGATGCGGATGGTTCACTCCTTCGGCGAGCGTCACGGAGGCTACGCAGCAGAGCTTTGGAGGATGCTCCAGGTGCTTGGAGGTTTTGACCGCCCTCTCTACCGGTCCCGCACCTGGATGGTCAACGGGATCAACCGCGGCTGGGAGACGACCCTCACCTTGTACGCGCGGGAGCACGCGCGTGCTAGCCGTCCGCTCCACCTCTCGGTGAGGCGGGCATACAGGAGTGTGTCCGGGTAGCGCTACGTTGGGTTAGCAGGGACTACGGCTTCGAGCTGTGGGACACTGCTTTCCGTGTGCACCCGCACGCGGGTGGACCTCTTCAGGCGCGCTTGGAGCTGGAGGACGACGCTGCTGTCGTGCACTTGGGCCGGTTCACCGCGGCTCAGGAGGAGGTCATGGACGCTACTACTGCGGAGCTGCAGGCGGTATACCGTGCCTTGGAGGATACTGAGGTGGCTCTGCGAGAGACCAGGGTGCACGCTATGCAGAGGATCGCAGAGCTAGAGGAGGCTCTCTACGGTCACGGGGAGCCTGAGGCCGTCATGGAGCTTGACGACGAGGATGAGGAGGAGCCAGAGGAGCAGGAGCCATAGCCCGTGCCAGAGGATCAGCAGCCAGTGGAGCCCCCAGCAGCACCAGTGGGAGGGCAAGGGGATCAATTTGCCCCAATGCCAGCTCACCCGCCGGTGTATGTGATAGGCGAGCCGCAGCCAGGATGGTTGGATGACTGAGTTCGTTGGGTCGGGTAGTTGTTGGAATTTTTGCGTTGAGACTCAATTGTTATGAGTCGCGTCTTTAAAATTTAAATTTAGTTGCGCCATGCTATTGTAATGAACTATTTGGTTTGATGCTGTGATTGCTGGTAGGGTTGCAAGGCCCTTAGGCCCTTGTAAGCGACCATACCTATTTATTATCTTTGAATGGATATTAAGGATTTAAGTTACACCTGTTTCCCCATATAAGTTCTTCTACTTGCCTATTCCTTCCCTCTCATCTCTAAACCGTCGAAGCAATCAGCAGATGGTGAATACTCGCAACACCGGAGCCGAAGGCAGTGGTTCACGTCCAGGAGGCAGTCAGAGCAATACACCACCACCACAGGCAGCACCGCCGGTTGACATGCAGAATCTGGGAGCTTTTCTCGTAGCACAAACTCAATTGATGCAGACAATGATGGCCACTGTGCAGCAAATCAACAACCAAGCTATTAACAATGGGCCACGTCCCTACTCGAGATTGTCCGAGTTTATGAGGACACGTCCGCCTACTTTCTCAGGCAATGCTAGCCCGTTAGAGGCAGATGACTGGTTAAGAACCATCGAGAGGAAACTACATATAACACAGTGTGATGGAAATGAGAGGGTGCTTTATGCCTCTCATCAGTTAGAAGGAACAGCAACTGAGTGGTGGGAAAACTACTGCGCATCACAGGGAAACCCACAGGAAGTCACCTGGGAAGAATTCACCATAGCCTTTCGTCAATACCACGTACCAGAAGGTATTATGGAACTAAAAAAGGAAGAGTTTAGAGCGCTGAAACAAGGAGGCCAGACAGTGGCCGATTATTTGAATAAATTCACGCAATTGGCACGCTACGCTCCAGAAGACGTAGCAACCGACAAGGCCAGACAATCCCGTTTCATGAAGGGATTTAACACTAGATTACAGGTGGGATTGATTACCCACACCTTTTCGGATTTTCAAGAATTGGTAAACAAGGCACTTATACTGGAAGACAAGCGCAAGGAGCTAGACGATAATCGCAAACGCCGCATGGCTCAGCAAGGAGGACGCCATGGCCAGCAGAAACCAAGGATGATACCCCTGCAGTTCTCCAGATTTCAGCAGGGAAACAGTGTCAGGACACCGCCGCCGATGCCGAGACCAACAGGACAAACCCCCCAGACTCCAGTCATGACTGTTAATTAGAATGGAGGGAACCAGTAGATGTCAGGAAGACGCTGCTACAATTGCAATGAGACTGGGCATTTCGCCAATGTGTGCCCAAAGAAGGGAGGAGTGACACCAGTGCGTTTCAACTTAGGAAACACGCCAGCTAAAACTCCTGTCCAAGGAGGAAGCCGAGGACCTGCCCAAGCTGGAGCCACACCGCAAGCATTCACGCGAGGCAGAATAAACCATATCTCCGCAGACGAAGTCCAGAATGCTACGGACGTCGTGCTCGGTAAGTTCCTTGTCAACTCAGTGCCAGCTACAGTGTTATTCGATTCCGGAGCTTCACATTCGTTCGTCTCTCGAGATTTTGCTGTGACAAATGATCTGGATATTGTTAACCTTAAAAGTACACTTATAGTCCAATCCCCAGGATCCGAACTTCGATCTAAGATTGGTTGTTCTAGAGTTAAGCTATTAATAAAAGGAGTAGAGTTCCTAGCGAACCTTATTATATTAGATACCCAAACCCTAGATGTTATCTTGGGAATGGATTGGTTGACTAAGCATAAGGTCAGATAGATCGTGGACGAAGAGTCGGTTCTGCAAAGTCTTGATAATTGAAAAGTGGAATTTCAAGCAACGGCAGTTCGGGAAGGGCGGTTATTGGTAAACAGTCTAGAAACCATCAGTATAAGAGATGTACCAGTAGCCAGTAAGTACCCAGATGTTTTTCCCGAGGAACTACCAGGAATGCCACCAGACAGAGACATAGAGTTTGTAATCGATTTAGTGCCTGGAACGGCACCAATAGCAAAAAGACCATACCGGATGTCCACCGAAGAGCTGGTTGAGATGAAGAAACAGATTGAAGAGTTATTGGAAAAAGGATTCATCAGGCCAAGCTCGTCACCATGGGGAGCACCGGTTCTGTTCGTTAAGAAGAAGGATGGGAGCTTTTGGATGTGTGTAGATTATCGTGCGCTTAACGAAGTGACGATAAAGAATAAATACCCGTTACCCCGGATAGATAATCTTTTTGATCAATTAAGAGGAGCAGGAGTATTCTCCAAGATCGGCCTTAGGTCAGGATACCACCAGTTGAAAATCAAGATAGAGGACATACCCAAGACTGCATTTTATTCAAGATATGGACACTATGAGTTCACTGTTATGTCGTTTGGATTGACAAATGCGGCAGCATACTTTATGAACTTGATGAATAAAGTATTCATGGAATATTTAGATAAATTTGTGATCGTGTTCATAGATGATATTCTGGTTTACTCAAGGACAAATGATGAGCACGCCCAACATTTGAGATTAGTGCTGGAGAAGCTAAGAGAGCAACAGTTGTATGCAAAGTTCAGTAAATGTGATTTCTGGAAGAGTAAGGTAGAATTCCTAGGGCACGTAATGATCGCCAAGGAATTGCAAGGACCCAAGCAAGGTTGAGACAAGATTGCATTGGGAACCGCCAAGACGATTCTGTGATTCAAGTTTTCTTGGGATGGCTGGTTACTGTCGCCGATTTATAGAAGGATTCTCGACAATTGCCAGGGCAATTACGCAATTGCTAAAAAAAGAGAAGAAATTTGTGTGGACACCAGACTGTGAGAAGAGTTTTTAGGAATTAAAGAAAAGACTGACATCAGCACCAGTGTTAGTTCAACCAGATGTGCACCAAAGTTTTGATATTTACTGCGATGCATCACGCCAAGGGCTTGGATGCGTATTGATGCAAAACGGAAAGGTAGTAGCCTATGCCTCAAGGCAATTAAGGCCACATGAAGGGAATTACCCGATGCATGATCTAGAACTAACAGCCGTAGTGCATGCCCTGAAGATATGGCGTCACTATCTTATTGGTAACAGGTGTGAGGTGTATACAGACCATAAAAGCCTTAAACACATTTTCACCCAATCTAACCTGAACATGAGGCAAAGGAGGTGGTTAGAACTGATCAAGGATTACAACATGGGTATCCATTATCATCCCAGCAAGGCCAATGTAGTGGCCGATGCCTTGAGTCGGAAAAGTCATAGTCTAAATATGATAGTGGGAGAAAGCCAGGGAGAATTGTGCAAGGACCTTCAGAGGTTGAAATTGGAGGTTGTTCCGGAAGGATTCGTAGCTGCTTTAGAAGTAAAGCCTATCTTAGAAGACCAGATTAGGGAAGGTCAGAAGAATAATGAGAAGATCAAGCGAATCAAATCCAAAATGGAGGAAGGCCAAGCAAAGGAATTTAAGCTGGACGATCAGGGCACATTGTGGATGAAGGAGCGCATTTGTGTACCTAACAAAAAGGAGTTAAAGCAGTTAATACTGGAGGAAGCTCACGACTCCAAGTATTCGATTCACCCAGGAAGTGCAAAGATGTATCAAGACTTGAAAGAAAGGTTCTGGTGGCCGAATATGAAGAGGGAAGTAGCTGAGCACGTAGCATTATATGATGTATGCCAGCGAGTCAAGGCTATGCATCAGCAGCCAGCAGGGCTGCTGCAACCATTAAAAATACCAGAGTGGAAATGGGAGGAAATCGAAACGGATTTTATCACCGGATTGCCAAGGACGCAAGGAGGTTATGACTCCATATGGGTCATCGTGGATCGATTGACAAAGGTCGCAAGACTTCATACCCAGTAAAGACAACCTACTCAGAGATAAGTTGGCGAGCTATACATGGCAAGGATCGTTTGCTTACATGGAGTGCCAAAGAAGATAGTATCGGACAGATGTACCCAATTTACCTCAAGATTTTGGGATAGACTGCATACCGCAATGGGCACCGCTTGAACCTCAAGATGACTTATCATCCGCAAAACGATGGGCGGGATGTAAAGGGTCAATCAGATATTGGAAGACATGTTGAGGGCTTGTGCGTTGGTTTATACAATATCTTGGGATAAATGTTTACCATATGCTGAATTTAGTTACAACAATAGCTACCAGGCTAGTCTTCAGATGTCGCCTTTCGAAGCATTATATGGTCGACCTTGTAGAACACCATTGAATTGGAATGAGACCGGCGAGCGTCGTGTCTTCGGACCAGACATACTCCAAGAAGCCGAAGAGCAAATAGCACTGATAAGGGAAAGGATGAAAATCACGCAGTCAAGGCAGAAGAGTTATGCGAACAATCGCCGCAGGGATTTGAGCTTCGAGCCTGAAGATTATGTGTATCTCAGAGTTACGCCTCTTAAGGGGGTACAGAGGTTTCATAAAAAGGGGAAACTTGCACCACGATATGTGGGACCGTTCAAGATCTTGAGCCGCAGGGGAGAAGTCACATATCAACTGGAGTTACCGCAGTCATTAGCAGGAGTACACAATGTTTTTCATGTATCACAACTCAAAAAGTGTCTCCGAGTGCCTGACGAGCAAACACCCCTAGAAGCAATTGAATTACAGGAAGACTTGACCTACAAAGAGCAACTGATAAAAATTCTGGATACAGTGGATCGGAAAACAAGGAGCAAGACTACCCATTTTTGCAGAGTTCAGTGGAGCAATCACATAGAAAGTGAAGCCACATGGGAACGAGAGGAAGATTTGAAAAAGGAATTCCCGAACCTATTCTCTAGTTAGGCTTCGAATCTCGGGGGCGAGATTCTGTTAAGGGGGGTAGGTTTGTAACATCCCGAAATTTGACCTAATTTAAATTTTTGGACTTATTTGAATTTTTGTGAATTTTTGGGATTTAATTGGAATTATTTGAGTTTGATTTAAATTTATCCTTCTCTTGATTAATTAAATTCACATAAATGTAATTATCAAAAATAAATAGAAATATTTTATTTAAGCTCTAAATGCCATGAAATATTTTCTAGAATTTTTCTACAATTTTTCGGGTATTTTTAGTGCCCTAAATAATTACTTTGATTTACTAGATTTATTTTTATTGATAAAAGCGGAAAAATCTTGGTGCTACATGATGTCGCCGAGCCCAACATCGGCGCACGCCGAACCCTAGCGCCGCTTGTCTGGACCGCTCGATCTACATCGGATGGATGCAGTTTGGCCGCGTCGCATGTACTCGATGTCCGCGGATCGCAGATGTCGACCGCCAGGATTTCGCCACGTGGCGCCGTATCGCCGAACCGTTACTCGCCCTGACCATTAGATTTCAATCGGACGGCGAGGGTTGATCGCGCCGCATCGAGGAGAGCAATGCCGACCGCTGCCGCCTGCTGGCGGCG
This sequence comes from Guadua angustifolia, assembly GCA_036346375.1. Lineage (NCBI taxonomy): Eukaryota > Viridiplantae > Streptophyta > Magnoliopsida > Poales > Poaceae > Guadua > Guadua angustifolia. Next base: position 23,307,807 of record CM070522.1, read on the forward strand.
AAGATATGTCAGAGATTTGCGCGCGTATCGAGGCTTGTCCGAGCGGGAGATATAGCCCTCCGTGCACAGCACCTCGTTCCGCTCATTTTGCACCCTCTTCCACGCGTTGTCGCACACCGTAGCACTCGAGCTCGAGGGAGTGGAATCCATCCTCTTCTCGGTTCTTCTTCGTTTTTCGCCGACGTCCCTTACTCCCCGCCGCAGCTAGGCCCTTCGCCCAGTTCGCCGTGCCACACCGCGTCGTTGCAGCCACTTCTTCCGACCGGAGACACCCGAAAACGTCGTAGACCACTTCATCTTCTCCAAGTCCGGCGACAAGCATCACCGCCCCTTCTTCGGAGCATCGCAACTCACCTCAGCCGTCGAATCTTCATCCCACGACCAAGGTAACGCCACGTATTTCTTTCTGTAGCGCTAGACCTGGATGACTTCGCTTGAAAATGGCCATCCGATCTGTGATGACCGGCTTGGATTTGGCCGCGTAGGCTTGTGAGCAGTGTTCCGCTCGGTATAACTTCCACCGTTGGATCTTCATCCAACCACGCCAATGCGTCCACGTAGCTCTCCGGTATTTTAGTCGCGTTGAACCGTAACCGTCGAGCCTTGGATGACCGGCCGTGATGCATGCACGCGTCACTCGCCGAGCTGTCCACGTCGCTAGGTCGAGGCTGGTCGTTGGGCCTGATCCAAGCCGTAGGATTTGAAATGAGCGGCGTGGATGTTGCCGCGCGTGGGTCGATCAGCCGATGACCCATCGTTGGATTTAGATCCAACGGGCGGAAAATCTTGGAGCCACGTGGACCGTCGGGCGAGCGCCGCGTGTCAGCTGATGAGTGGACCGAGTACTGTTCATCGGGCCCACTTGTTAGTGTAATGACCGCCGTGGGTGCTGATGTCAGCATGACGTCATCCGGGGCCCACATGTCAGCGACCGTGGTGACGTGGCTGTCTCTGGTGCTGACACGTGTCAAGCCGAGGAATTAACCAGAATTTTCCAGTAGAAAAATAAATCAATTAACTCTGGTATTTCTTTATTAGAATTTCCAAAACTTGTAGACGCTATAACTTTTGCGTTGTAACTCAGAATTGGGTGATTCCAGTTCCTAAAAATTTGTAAAAATGTGAACTATTTATTGGTGATTTTTATTTTATTTTTAGTGATGATCTTGCTGTCTGTTAAAGTATATTTATTGTATGTATGATTACACCGCGTAGACTCCGAGTTGCCGGAGTCATGAGAAGAATTCAAGACCCATCGCAAGTTTCAGACCGTAACCAACTACTTTTCAAGGCAAGTCATGCTTTGATCATTTTGTTCCGAGGTTTCAAAATATACTTTGATTTAAATATTGCATGCTATGTTATTTAAAAATACCATTGATTAAATTGGGTATGGTAGCTAATATGCCAATCTTGTTTATGCCACCTTGATTATGTTGTTATTATGCCCTAAAAACCTTGTCACCCTAAGATGTTAATTTACGTTGGTTGCTATAATAATGCCAACACGGAGGCTAGACCGTGACTAGTTGCTTAGTATGTCAGATCTGTTGAATGACTTTCAAATTGCAAAAGAATATTGACTAAACAATTATGGAACGATTTTGGAATAATGCGATGATGTCATGAGATGGAATTGGGGTAGCGACCTATGTGGTCCTACTCACGCAATGAAGTGGGCATTGGCATGTGTTGCATAAATACAAACCGGTGGGAAATGATTTGGACCGGGCAAGTGGCAAGGAGGCTTTGTGCTGTGGGCTGTGTGTGGCAACAGGATGTACTAAAGATTGTAAAGGTTGTGTGTCGAGAAATATAAAATGGATGTCTCTTGGGACAGCTTAAGGACTTCACCTTGCGAGCCTTTGAACTGAGTTACTCGTACAACCACTTGTCTGGAATGGGACAGACCTAGTTTAGTAGGGTTCTAATATCTTTCCTTTGACACCTCGGGGCGGTAGTTATACAAGGGTGTAACTGTGTGGGGAAGCGTACCTGTGCTATGGCTTGGTACCCATTCAACAGTATTCGCTTGATTCTAAACTTTGGCTCTGAGTGAGGGAAGTGTTAGAAAGGCAATATTGGTGAGGTTCACAGGTTAAGTGTTAGTCTCTGAAAGACTTTGTTGCAATCAATCGCCTATGTGGTGAGCGACTGTATCCTGTGGGTAAAGTGTACAGCCTCTGCAGAGTGTGTGTTAAATCTATTGAATAGCGCATCCGCTGATATTGGACAATGCTCGGGGATTACAGTCAAGGGTTAGATTTTCAAAATAAAATGTGGAATGGGTGGCTGTGTGCCAAGGACTGATGAATCAAACTTAGGGTTGTGTGCCAAACTGTTGGAAAAAGAATTGAGAAATGAATTATTATAGTAATGGTTTTACCGCTTTTATCCTAATAGGATTATCCGTTAAAAGAAATGCTGCTTTATGCAAAATAACCATCTAAGCCTTTCCCTTGGAATAAGCCATGCATGTAGCAATAGAACTGCATTTGTGCATGACTTGTTGAGTATGTTGTATACTCACCCTTGCTTCAACAACAACCTCAGAAGAAGAAGCGACAACAGCTTGGGAGGAGGAGTTTAACGAAGGTCCGAAGATTTAGGGTTGAGCCTAGTCAGTTGCCTGTGGCAGAATGAGGGGTTCATTAACGTACTTTTGCATCCGCTATTGAACTTGTGCTACTTTGTTATTTATCGCCCTGCGTGGCGAATTATTGTAAGGTGACCATAAGGTCGTGTAACTCGTTATAACTATGTTTGAGGTACTTAATTATTATTTCCGCTATGTATGATTGTGGTATCTCAACCTGTTTATCCTGTGTGTACTAGCGTGATCCTGGACTAGTACAGAATACACAGAGGGTCCGGATTTGCAGATTCGGGTCCCGACAAAAGGTTGCAAACTTTGTACTGGATCTCCTTCTTTCGGGGGCACTTGCCGAATCGGTGTCCAGTTCTATCACAGTTATGACAATGGTTATCTTGTTTTGCTTTACCCTTTTGAGGACAACTGTAAGTAAAATGTCCTTTTTCACCACATTTGTAGCAGATGACACATTTCCACGAGTGATGGTTTATGGGAGGGGTATTGCTAATGCCATCATCACCACATAATACTACGAGGCTTGGTCTTAGTAACTCATCGAAGAGAACACCTGCCGAGGAGTTGTAGATGCTTGATTGTTCATTTGTTGTATCATCAGTTGCATGAGCTGAGTCTGAGTCACAAGAAACTGATTCATACTCTGAACAAATGTTGTTGACACATCGTAGGATTGCTGATTGAGCTCGGCAGTAGCACTGACATTGACATTCGGAACTTCACTAGTGTTGGCATTGATGTTGACCATAGCATTGGGATTTGATGCCTTAACTTCTTTGTTGAGGTTAGCACTGCGATTCTTCACCATCTGCTGATAGAACAGGCTTCAAGGCGAGGGGGAAAAGCATAGACGAAAAAAACAGGGGATGTTCTAACAACACCCAAAAACCAATTGCCCAGACAAAAGGCAGCACAAAAACGAAAGACGGTTTTGAAAACAACACAAAGCAACTCGTCTACTCGATTAAACTACTCACTCTAACTGGATAAGGCGGCTCAAATCCAGAATGAACCTTGACCAACTTATCCTATAGAGTTAGTCTGAGACCAAACTTGTTTCTTTGGTCTTCATCGAACAAAGGTCGGATCCTCACCATGAAGACGAACAACTTCACTAGCAACTTTGCTAAATCACTCCTCATTTTGAGACAACAGGTCTTGACGTGGAGAAGGGAACTCGATATACCTAATATAGAAGTTATAGGGCAAAGGGAGATCCAATTTACATTCCAAAAAGATGAAAGAACAGTAGATACGATGAAGATGGAGTAGATAAGAAACAACTTCAATGATAAAGATGAGAATAGATAGGAGAGAAGGCAAGATAAGCACATTATTTTTATTTTTATTTTTATTTTGTAACATAAGTTTTGAAGCTTCCAAAAAAATGACCATTCTAACTAGGGACACGCCCTCATGCATTTATATGGCTCGATACCACCTCTGTGAGACCCCAGATCGACGATCCTAATCTCCTGTATTCTTGTACTAGTCCCAGATCAAAGCTAGTACACACAGTCGAAATAGTGGTAAATCAATGACCATATCAGGATTATATATTGAAGTAATAAATAACATCAGATAAGAACAATAACCTTATGGTCGAGGTTTACCAAAACTGCCTTAACAGGCTGAACAACTTGAATAACTGCAGCGGAAGACGAAAACTCCAAGTGATGACCCAACCATATGCCCACAGGCAATCGAGTGGGGAGCGCGTCCTAGTCCAGGTGATCTCCTTCGACAGCTTCAACCTTCTGAGAGATGATTTGAGTGTAGCATGTGAGTACAAAAAGTACTCCGCAAGTCTTGGTAAGAATGCATGATGAAGGCTATAACAAAGAAGGCTTAATATGGTTCTTGTGCATAAAACCACATTTTCAACAAACTTTACTTGTAATAAATTTTTGTAAAGCAGATTTATCAAATATTTGTATCTATTGAAATAATTATATCACTAGTGAAGGTTCTAGCCACCAATCACTAGTATACAGGCTCTATCCGTCACATTTAAAAGATTAAGGTAAACCAACTCATGACTCTATCTGTCATGATCAAAACAGGTTCCATCTACCTGATTGGCTCAATCTGCCAATAAAACATCCGAGAGTTCTAACCACTCCCGAATCCCAAAGTTCATTTTTGAAAACAAAACCAAAAGTCTACCAATATGCAAAGCATTATTTGCCCACCCTTGACCGTAGGCATGGCTATTCGAATAGTTTTAACTCTGTAGAGGTTGTACACTTTACTCACAAGACATGATATTCTCTTGATGCCAAGCTATTAACACACTTCCATAGGTGTGCCGGCAGAGATATCATGATAAGGCCTTTACAATGTATACGCCTAACCCGACTCACCCGCTGAGGTTTCACCGCTATTAGGGTTCCATCTGCCCAGTATAGAAGCCCCCTCTTGCGCTGTGTGGGAAAATACGACTTGCCTCCATCTGGCACCCACATTCCATTTAATCCACGGAAAATACTTCACAATATCATTCACTAAATCCATCAAGTATGATTCACAACATCATCTATATTAATTCACCGAGAATACTTCACATAATCATCTACTAAACCACCAAGAATGCTTGTTAAATTCACTGAGTATGATTCTCAACATTATCTATTTAATCCATAAGTATGATTCTCACTATTATCTATTAAGTGCACCGAGAATGCTTCATAATATTATTTACTAAACCACCCAAATATTACTCTCAAAATCATCTACTTTAATCCATTGACAATGGTAGTTCCTATGATCATAACCAATTAATCTTAACCAATCACGCATATTCCATATTAATCATCCAATTCACATATGATTATTACCACCCATATTTCAACCAGTAATTATTTTCTTAATCAGCTCCTCAATAATAACTTTCCACAAATATTAACAATCCAACTTCACAATATTTCAATCATCAACATTCCTAGATCACTATAATAATTATTAATCCCCATCAACACTATTATTCATGTAATCTCCAATAAAAACTGGATTCTAGCTCCAATTTTCATTCTAATCAAGGATTATTTAATCAAGAATAATTACTATGGTGGATTACTTGTTCTAAGGCGACAAAGGTTCATGGATACAATATCAAGGAGGTATAAACAACAGGTATAGCTAACAGTCTAACGTTAACATCATTCTTTTATGTAAATAGCAATGCATGTTTAAAGAAGCAGTTATAAAAACATTTACAAAACTGGGTACAAAATATGTCAAGGAAGACTTGCCTTCATCGACGAGATGTGATGCGATGCACTGAAGCTCTTCTCCTTCGCTTGCGACTCGGCAAACTCTTGACTCTGCCAAAAAGCGATGCACGAAAAAGAATAAAATAAATTAAATAGAAACTAAAAATTATAATAAAAATACTGTCAGATAGAGGATGAATTTAGATGAATTTAGCAATTAGAATCACTCGATTCGAGTTACGACGGAGGAGAAACAATTGTTTGAATTCTCAAAATCTGAAAATTGAAAACCGAGGAATATTCCTTTGGAATATTTCTTTTCCAACATTTCTGATTTTTCTGTGTCTCTTGCAAGCGGGTCCCCTTGTCATTGACTAGGCTTCTTCTTCTCAAAGTGTTATGTACAGAGAACACCAGAAAACGCCATGGCCATGGAGCAACAAAGAATGGAGGAAAGGCCAAGGAAAAGAGGGGGCTCACGGGAGGAAAGCTTCATGATGGGGAGCTTCGCCGGCGTCGGCTTTGAGGCGGCAATGACAGGCGCAAGACGGCGCGGGCGGCAGAAGGCCTTCGCGCCAGTGGTGGCGACCGCGAGGTGGGGCGAAAGTGGCTCGGACGCCAAGCTCATGAGCATGGTGGCCGTGGCGAAGACCCGAGGCAATGGCAACGGCGACGAGCCACGATGGCGAAAAACGGCCGGCGGCACGATGGCCAAATCCGCACAAAACTCGAAATTTCGCAAAGCGAAGAGAGCATCGCGTGAGAATGACAAGGTGATTCTCGACTAAAAGGAATTGCGCTAGAAGTTACGGATTGGAAGGAATCGACGACGAACGGCGACGCGGCGGCGGCGGCGAACAAACTCGAAACCCGGGTCAAACCGCAACGAAAATCAAATCCGATTGAATGGTTGTGTTCACGGAAGCAAGGGCACAAAATGACGTGGTTGGTTTGTCTAGAAACTCACCGGAGCAAGAGATGGCTCGCCGGTGTCTTTGGAGGACGCCGGGCGACGCCGAGATGAAGAGTTGAGAGGTGGAAGCTCGTCGTTTCGTTGAGAAACGGCCGAGTTATGGAGGTTTGAATGCATTTCGGTTTCTACTCAATTAATCTAATTCCGGCGAGATTAAGGACCAACGAAGATGAAAAATGGATTCTCCTCATCAATACCTTTCCAACGGATTTGGCCTTGTTCAATTTGGTGGAGAAAATGAGAAATTATGGTGGAGTGAAGAGGAGACTTCATGTACAGACTTGAAACGTTCTCTCTCAAATTTGCACGATCAGAGGTTGAAGATGAACAGTGCTCGCTAGGTGGCAGCTCCTCATTGGTCGGAAGAAAATGAGGATAAATCGCGCACAGAATAAAATAGCAAACGTGATCTAAAAATTCTGGAAAAATTTCTAAAAATACTAGAGATTATTTGGAACCTAATAAAATTAGTTTTGCTGAATTTTGATGAATTTTGGAATTTAGATTATTCCGGAACGAATATAATGATTTTGATGAAAAGCCGCGGGAGATAAAATAGCAAAGAGATTCCAAAAATCTTGAGAAAATTCCTAAAAATGTTTTGGAATATTTGGAACCTAATGCAATAGGTTTCGGGATTTTTAGAGCATCTTGGAACACAGGTGAAATTTCGAGTAAGGACCGAAATCCCGAATTCCAATTTTTGCAGACGGAGATGAAATGAAGTCCGAACATTGGAGGGATATGGATGCCAGGTTAAATATAACACCGAGAAAAATCCAAATTTGAATTTAATTTTTTAAAATTAGTTTTTAGCAGAAACCCGAAATTGGGGATGTTACAAAAATAGACTAATAAGAGTTAAGCTCAGCAAAAGAATTAATCTCATAAAAAGATTTGTCATTAATTAACAATCGGGACTAATCAATATTATGATTATCAAAAGGGTTAGTCTCAATATTAGATTTGTCATTAACACCAAAACCAAATTAATGGAGCTTGAACTTTCACAAACACTGTACAACAGTGCGGCCGCGGGTTCCGGTATGGGACAGGCCTGGCCGAGTAGCTAATGAAAACTTAATTAAGGCATGCCAGACGGTGGAGTAGGCGTGGTTGGAGCCACAAGAGTCCTACAGGCGCAAGAGGGGGCTTCCAATATGGTTGTAGCCATTTGACGGTGAAACCTCAGTGGGCGTGACTTAGTGAAGATGTAGCTAGAGAAATGGCCTTGTGATTTTCACTTGGGGTTGTATGCCAAAGGAAGTGTATGATCAAAAAGAGTGAAATATCCCTCGCGAGTAAAGCGTGTAAACTCTGTAGAGCAAACAAACTATTCGAATAGCCGTACCCACAGTTAAGGGTGAACAAAAGGCGCTGTCACATGGTAGATTTCTCCTATTTGGTTTCAACATCAAATTTTTATAAAATGAAGCACGGATGGAGCCGTGAATGTTTTGATTTGATAAAAGTCCTTGGTTGGAGCCACGAGGAAAAGATTTCAAAAGAAAACCACGGTTGATGCTGTGGAAAAGTATTCTTAAAATAAAATCATGGTTGATGCCGTGAGTTGGTCTATGTTTTGTTATTCCACGGATGAAACCGTGTTTTGAAAAGTTTGAAACTCTCATTTCTTAAAAGGAAATACCTGTGAAAACTACTCTTCAAAATTCTAGAATAAAATCTTAAAAATTGGCTTTTTGCGAATTAACCAATGCTCTCCCTTGAATTAAACTACATACTGCAATCCTTTCCGGACTTGTTGAGCATGTTACATACTCACCCTCGCTTTTCATTGTGGGGCTGCTTATTCCATAAAGCAGATCAGGAGATCAGAGATAGCTATCCAAGAGCCTGCATCCCACCGTTCGACATCTACGATGAAGGCTTTGAAGAGGAGGATTATCCGGACGTTTAGGATTGTGTTTTCTCTGGTTTTTGCCTGTGGTGTTTTGGACTTCGCTTCGTCAAGTTTATTTGCCAGTTTAATGTTTCCATTGCTGTATGACCTACGGGTCCAACTTTTGTAATAACGGGCCCTGTCGACCAGTACTCTGAATTAAATTTTTATTTATCGCATGGTTATGGTCCATACTATTATGATCTGTATGTACTAGCTATTGATCCAGGGACTAGTACAGGTAAACACAACTAGGGCCCGTATCCTTTTTGCGGGTTCTGACAACTCTGACACGTACTGGAGTAGGAAGAGAAGTAAAGTCGAGCACGAGGAACGACTAGTAGCCTTGATTGAGGAAAGGGCCAAGCACGAGGAACAACTAGTAGCCTTGATTGAGGAAAGGGTTGAGGAAAGGCTCAGAGTGTAGTTCCATAGTCAGCTACGAAGCTTTGAGGAAAGGATGGAGTAAAGGGTAACTGAGGAGAGGTAGGCATGCAACATGCAAGCCCAAGAACCACAGGTGTAGTTCAGTCCAGCCAACCGTCGGAGCAGCAGCGCGTCCGCCCCTGAGACGGATGTGGACGAAGCCAGATTTCCTCCGAACGAAACCGGGGTAATATACAATGTCTACAATGCTCCTTAGATAGACTTATTTGACGTATTATCTAATTAATTGTATACCCTTATGTAGATAGCCACGTCGTGCAATCTCTAAGTGAGGCTTACCAACAGCTCTGTTCCCCTTCAGGCTGTTGGAGGTGCGCATATCCATCCGATGCAGGGGCATTAGTGCATGGTCATACTTTACAACCGAGCTACGCGAAGGTCGAGGTCAACGGCGTACATGAAATTTGCAAGGCCATCACGTTGGAGATACCCCCAAATGACATGATCGTCACACTAGGGGATGCCATCAGTACATTCATCTAGTGGCCCCAAGAAGGAAATCTCCTTCGACGACTGCCCAGGAGCACCGAAGCTACAAGCACTACCGGAGCAACATGATGCGTCGGAGCTACCAGCACTACCGGAGCCATGTGCTGCAGCGAAGGAACCTGCCAAATTAGCTATCATGTCACATCAAGCACAGGCCGATACTGCAGTTCGGGCCAAGTCATCTCCCGTGAATACGATATTTGGTAGAAGACGAGGCGGTGACAAGGGCAAATCGAAAGGGACAACCATGTTAGTCCATGACTTTTCATTTGCCTTGTTGGCACGTTAATTCAAGTTGGGACAACCGTTCGTATCGAAAGAGCGCTAGGAGATGCTCACATTAGCCTACGTTAGATTGCAAGATTGGTGCATGGAACAAGCTAACAAGCCGGTGGCACAACATGCATCGAGTATCTCGGTCAACTTCAAGGAGGTGCATTTGTTACACTGGTTTTTGGATGACTATTTCGTGGTCGATTTCAATGACCTATTCGACCTGTACAACCTCAACGCCCTCGACGCATCATTCATGAGATGTTGGATATTATAAGTGTCTGTAATCACAGTTTACATTCGTATCGTACCGATAAAAGTCCGATATATATGATCCTTGATTTTGTATATGTAGATACATGATCATGGAAGCAGAAGTAAGGAAACAACCGGTACGTTTCCTCGACCCACATATGGTGTCCAAGCAAACCATGGATGAAAATTTAGAGGTCGTCCACAAGTACGTAGAGAAAGTATTGCTGTCTCAATGGAACAAAAAATTCATACTTTTACCCCACAACCAAGGTTAAGTGCTTCATCCAATTACTATACATGTTACTTTGTACTATATAACTCAGCTTGAAGTTAGGTTCAATGACAGTGGCGACATGGCTGTATAGGTTTCATTGGGTTCTACTCATAATTATGCCAAAATAGAACCAGGTAATTTACCTTGATTTTAAAAAGAGCAACACCCATGACTTGAAGCCTATCAGAGATTTAGTCGATACGTCGTTTGGTGTCTACAAATTTTGTGGAGGCCCACACAGGAAGAACCCAGCAACACTGAAGCATATTTACAACTTTTCGGTATCTACTTAATACGCAATAGTCCTTCACACTCCAAAATAATACCTTCGGAACTAATTAGCCTATTATATTTTGGCAGTGCCACCAACAACTAAAGGGCACTAACTAATGTGGATTCTATGTTTGCCACAACATGGAACTCCTCATTGGTTCAAAGACGACCAATGTTATAGAGGTTTGTCAATCTTGCAACAATTGTTTCCACTTATTAATTTATATACACGTAAGACTTTACTCTTCCCATCACAGACTTGGCAATATGTTGAATCTGCGTTGGAACAGGCTGAACTACTAGGTATTCGAGGACAACTCTATGCCTTCTTGATGCATGAGGTCATTAATCCAAAAGGCGAATACCACTCAAGCCTCGCCTAAAGAGTTGTGAATTTGTTAGATACCGTTTCCATTAATTTGTGAACATTGTGCTGTGAATTTGTGAGTTGTAGTTGTTAATTCAATTGGTTTTTATATATGTGAATTGATTTTTTAAATTGATGCGCTCTATATTGTAATGTGCGATTAGAGTTGGTTTGTAAAATTGATGCATTGTATGTTGATATGTGATCGGAGCTCATTTTTAAAATGTATGTTATAATAATGCTGGTAATGCTCTGTATTTTATCTTTTGTTTCAGAGAGTATGGCTAACATTTTCTGAGGCTAGCTAATAAATTAAAATTTAGAAAAAAATAAAAAAAATCAATATCACATACGGTTCCAAATTAGAACCGTATGTGATGAGGCACTCATCCCAGACGGTTACAAACTAGAACTATCTGGGATGAGTGACTCATCACTGATGGTTCCAATTTGGAACAATTGTCTTGATGAGTACCATATCACAAACGGTTCCAAATTAGAACCGTCTGTGATGACTATGATGACCGATTGTCATTACTGACACTTCGGTACAGACGATTCACAAAATCGTATGTGATGTATTTTGTGAACCGTCTATGATGCGGATATGTGCAGTAGTGTTTAGAAAATATTAATGAATCAATGGCAATATAAGGTAAGTAAACAAAATATAAATCAAATCGTATGGAGATAGGGCGCTACAGCTACGGTTCAGTCTGAGGTAGGGTTGCGTCAGCCCTGATTGACCTGCTATTGGGGCTGCCACCCGGTGATCGTGGAAGAAGGCACCGCACATGCTCTCCATGGCAAGGAATAAAATTTCGCCCACAGCCAAAATCCAAAATTTCAGCAAAATTTTGGCATTTCGGATGAAATCCGTTCAAAATTCGAAAAGAAAAATTCAAATCCGGTTTTTTTGCTACCAAAATTTTCAAAATTTAATTTTGGCCAAAATTCTTGAAATTTCAGTGAAATTACACTGATCAAAAAATAGTTCAAATGATGTCGAAACATTTTGAATTTTTTTTAAGATTCCTGACACATTAGAGATATTCTCATAAAATTTTCAGGTGATTATCAGGCCTGTGCAATTTTCAAAAATTCAAACATTAGTACTATCCAGATGAAACGTTAACCAGCAAGTTTGAACCGAATGAAAAATGGTACAAACGACATTAGAAAAATTTAAAATTTTTTGTGCATGATGCTGATGAATCACTAATGTTTTCATAATTTTTTCGAATGGTGATCAAGATTCAAGAATTTTTAAAAATTTGGACAGTGCTACTATCCTGATAAAAGCCTTACCGGTAAATTTGAACAGAATAAAAAATAGTTCAAACCATGTTGGAACATTTTGGAAATTTTTGTGGAAGGTCCTGATGTATCACTAATATTTTTATAAATATTTCATATGATTAGTTTTTCAACAAATTTTCATGTAAGATGACTTTCTTAAGAGTTATTGGACTAATTCTGGTCAAATCCGGCCCTAAAACATCAAAATCCGGTTTCGAAACCGAAATTTCCGAAATTACTGTAGCAAATTCAATTTTTTTTCAGAATTTCAAATTCGGTCGGTATTCCAGAATTCGCCCAGTCCCGAAATCCGAAATTTCGCCGAAATTTTAATCCCTGCTCCATGGTACAACTTTTAGCAATAAGAGAGTAGCTAGTGTACCTTTTCTACATCCTACTCTAAAAGTTTTAGAAAATTTCTTAAAATTGTTCATGTAGGGGATAGCATGTTGCTTAGCCATGCAAAATTTCAGAATAAAATTTCATTGTATTTAGAAGATATGAAATTAACAAATAATCGGCATAAATATCCTCTAGGTCTATAAACTGTTTAAGAAATTTTCAAAACTTCTAGATTTAGGCCCTGTTTGGGAGAGCTCCAGCTCCCAGCTCCAGCTCAGATCTAACACTTATAGGCTAAAATAAAGTAAATTAAGTTTATATTTTTAATCTAAAATGTAAACAAAATGATCTACCTAAACAATGTTAATGTACTCACAGCTCCAGCTCCATAAATTTCTGGAGCTAGAAATACCCTGCTCCACCAACTCTACAGATTTTGGTGGAGTTGGAGCTGTCTCAAACACCCCCTTAGCATGCACAAGAATGTTCTCTCGTAGCGACTATGAACAAGTCTGGCTTTCATCCCGGGGAGGTTTGCCCAAACCTTGCTAAAGCTTGCTGACTCGACCAATTAGTTATCCGATTAATCAGTGATACTTACTAAATCGTTACAAATAATTTAATCGAAGTGCAATTGATACAATCAAATAATTAATTAACCATATAATCCGATTAATCAGCTTTTTTCTAATTAATCATCCTTCTTTCCGTTTAATCACAAAAATAGCTTATTTTTATTCACTAAGTACGATAAATTAGTTTATAATACTGTATCATAGTGTTTATAGTATATACTTTTTGGGTGAAGCATAAACATTGAAATGTAAAACATTTTCATAGAGTGCTAATTTACAATAATTGTAATACCGCAAAAAAAATGTGTGGCTGAAATCTCTCTCTCCCTTTCCTTATGAGTGGCTGTCATTTGCTTGGAGGCTGCCGATTTCTTTATCCCCTCTCCTCTGCTCGTTTCCTCCCGAGGGCCAGCGCCTCCTCTCCTCTCCTCCTGCGCCTGGATATCCTCCTCACCAAGTGGCGGGAGAAGAAGCAGCAGACTTGAGAGCCCTCCTTCCTCTTCTTGGTGTGCTATCCCATGGCTCGGCGCCCCTTCCTCTTCCTCTGTTGGGCGAGTAGCAGACACCAAGAGCAGCTCCAGTGATGAGCAGCCACCAGCGACCCCCTTCTCCGGCCAAGAGCTCGGTGAGCTCCCTCCAATGGCTCCTCCTCCTCCCCGGTGGCGTCCTTCCTCCCTTATTCTTCCATGAGAGACTTGAGGTAAAACCCTAGGTCTTGGGGGATTTTAATGCTTGCATGTAAGGTGTTTGATCAAATGCCCAGCTAGGATCCTTGTCTTTGTGATGCATTTAGTTGAGAGATTTGGAGAGACTAGAGTGATTTGAAATTTCTGGTTCGAGCAGATTTTTGCCCCCTGTTAGAGCTACTGTTTAAAAATTTTACAAGAGTTTCCTGGGGGTTTGGCTATAACGAATGTTGTAGCTAATTTAATTACCTTTCAATAGAGACCAAAATCGCTAAATTTTGTTCAGCCGTTTGAAAGTTATGGCTATTTTAGCGAGTGATGTCCAGTTTGTGTCGCGATTTGGTTCAGTCTGTGTTCATCTTCGATCTGGGATCTGTGGGTGCATTGGCTAAGTGATTGGTTGTGATATATGTGTAGTTTGTCTCCTCACGGTCGTTATGAGCTCAAGAACTCGAAAATCCAATAAGCCAATCAAAAGTTACGCTATTTAGAAGTCTAGGTGCTGAAATTGGAAAACTGCAGCATGCTCTATTTTCGGTCGGAGTTTAGTGTTCGATTTGGAGGCCCTCGAGGTATCTCCTGCATGTTTGGCTTTGAGATAGCTGGAGGTCATCCTCTTATGGTTAATTAGGAGATGAGTTCACTCCATTTGGTTAAGTGAATCAAAAGTTTGGCTCGTTGGGAGGCGGCTATCCCTTTGGTCGATTTTTACATTTTACGGGATTTGAAGTGGGTTGTAGAATCGATCTCGCGCTAAGTCTTGTGGTTACAGTTTGGTTGGCATGTGTTTGAGTGGATTGCCTCTGCTTGCAGGTGGTGGAACCCCAAGCGTGGCATCAACTTCTCGCCACCCCGTTTCAAGAGGTTTAAGGCAAGTGCGTTGTAGTGGTTGTGGCTTAGGTGTCCATTATGTTTTTACAATATTACCGTTACCCTTGTGATGCATTAATATTGTCAGGTTTGATTTTGCAGGCGATATGATGAATGTGAATGGTTCAATGGTTATGCTATTATTTAAAACAAGTTTATATGCAAGTGCAACCCGTATAACTCTTATAGGGTATTTGGTTAACTGCTTGTGTTATGTATACGCTTACGCTATAGTTGTATTCGTGTTTATAAGCACGTCTTGAAGGGTAATTGTCTTTTGATAAAGAGGGTAAGTATTCTGATGCAAGTGCATCGATGTCTGAACGTGTTATGACTCGTTTGATGAACTTGTGTGCCTTGCCATCATGACATTATGCTGCATCTCTGGATTGAATGTTATGTGCGTTGTTTGATGAATTCTGTCTAGATGCCATGATGATATCTTGCTAAATATTATATCCATATTCATGCTCGCTAGTTTGATAGGGCTAGTGGGAATACTGAAGGTATGGAATTGGATTTCGAAAATGGTTTATTTATGATCAAGATAGATGGAATTAGTAATTACTCGAGTATTGGTGATGTGAGTATGAATATGAATGTTGAGAATGTGATTATGAGTGTTGAGAATGTGATTATGAGTGTTGAGAATATGAATATGGAAGTTGATAATTTGGATATGATGTTGAGAATGGTAATTTATGGATGTGAACAATGAATGTAGTATGCAAATTTGTTTACGTCGATTGCATTTGTGCATTCATGATGGAAGAGGCGACCCATTCTAATGCGGACCTCTGTGCTCACATGTAGTGAGCACGAAAGTCCTACCTCGTAGTCCCATATACGTGGTTGTATGGGAGCGAGTCAGTAAGAGTAGGCACCCTCCACCACGGGGTGGAAGGGGAATGAGAGGGTGCACACCGATAGGTGTGCACTCGGCCATACTGGTATGTGCTAAAAGAGAAGATGAGCATGCATGATGCATCATATGCATAGAAATTGTGCAATCTGCATTGCATTGTCAATGATAGATCATGTTTTACGAGTTGATTATGATGTATGGATATGAGATTCTTCTTTTGTATGGCATATTTGCATCTACATTGTATTGACAATGATGGATCATGTTTTATGCATTGGGATTGTTAATTGTTGATTGATGTGAATGAAAGCATGGTTGCGTCGCATCATTTAGCATTTCATTGCCCTGCATTGAAGTTGTTAATTGTTGATTCATGTGAATGAAAGCATGATTGCATTGCATAGTGAATGGTAATTGTAGTTCTGAGTTGATGGTAAGTGCAGGTTGGGGATTGAGTCGTGGATTCATCCAAAGTCATCAATGGAGGTATGCAAGATAGTTAAACTGTTTCTGAAGTTTGGAATTTAGTTAATCGAGTTATGAGATAGTGTGTGAGTTGTCGCTGATTTACATTTATTTTTATTTAATGATTTCAATTTATTAATGGTTGTGTTTAATAGTGAAGTAATTTTGTTCTGCGTTGTGGATTTATTTAAGTTCGAAGTTGCTTCTTTTTATTACGGATGTCAATTAAAAGAACTGTTGCTTTAAGTCTTGAAGTAGTTGTACTGAGTCGAACTCTTTACTTTTCTACTTGTTGCACTTTCTTTGAGTCTTGGACTCACGCTTGTTGTTTCTTGTTTTAGGTACCTTGAAGTCGTCTCACCGGATGGAAATAGTGGCACACACGACTTGATCAATAATTCATTTATTGTTTCATAAAGTTTGGTTGTATCTAAATGGTTGTAATATATTAGCCGTAGTTGCGTAGTTTGCTAATTGCGATTTGGTGATGTGATTGATTATCTAAGGACACGCTAGAATGTGTCATCTGGAAAGGGGTGTTTGATATATATTATATCTGCAATGTTTTCTGTCTGCTGAGTGGATGTCCTATTTTCTAGAGAGGTCATGCCGAAATTTTGTAAATTTCGGTGACTTAGTTTTAAAACAGTTTTAGAAGTTAGTGCTTAGTTGCAGTTAAATTAGTGATAGTATTAGGTTGTTATGTCTTCTTCGGAAATTCTTAGTCCAAATTGATTTTTTTTGAAAGGAAGTCCAAATTGATTTTTTGTTGTGGCGAATTAGCGTGTGTTGGTAACCCCCTTTGGACATGTGTGGGTCCGAGGGGTGTCGCTAGTGAAGCAGGATTTTGGTAGCATCCAGGGCACGTTGGCGTTGGGGTGTTACAATAATTTTGGTAACTAAAATATTTATAACTAATTTCCAAATGCAAATAAATATATTACTATGAGTGCATAATTGTTTGTTAAATTTTGATTAATCGATCATAATATGATTAATCATGTAGTGATACCACGTTCGTATATCAAGCGCACACCGTTGTTCTGAGCACTGGGGCAAATCGAATGCTAGATGCTGTTTATTTATTTGACGGACGAGATGAGACGAGAATGAGATAGCAGTATAGCCTCGCTAAAAGGTTTTGCAGGCGATGCTTCACGGCAGCGCCGCAGCCGTTTCCCCAATGACATTGGCAGCCCACCAGCTCCACGGCCTCCGCCGTCCTCCGCCTACCCGCCCCCTCCTCCCCATCTCCGCGCAACCGCCTTCCTGCCGCGCGCGCCCTCCCCTCGCCTCCCTCCGCACTCCAGCAGCAGCACCACCTCATCTCCCCAAGAATCGCGTCTCCGGCGCCACCGAAGCCAACCGCGAGGCGGCGGCGGCGGTGTTGGAGGAGGAGGAGGAGGCCCAGGAGGAGCAAGACGAGGAGGCATGCGTGCTGAGCGTTGGCGCCAGGGATCCCGGCGGCCTCCCGGCCCATCTCGGGCCGGCCCGCGCGGGGCTGGGCGACCCGGTGTTCTTCCTCCTGACCTTCGTCGCCGTCACAGTGAGGCATTTATACATTTGTCATCAAGTGTGGGCTTCCATTCGAGTTCTGGAAAGATTAATCCTCTTTGTTGCCTTGTGTTCTTGTGTCGCGCAGACGTCCGTGGCGTTCACTAGCATGGTGGCCGTGGCGATTCCAACGATGCTCGTGAGTCTTACTCCACAATGCAGTTTTAGTCTTGCTTCTTAGGAGCTTCTTTATCATGTTATTACATAGGGCAACGACTGCTGTGCAATCAGGGCTCCCGTGCAATCACCGTGCAATCCAACTAAGAAAAGTTTCAAAAAATTCTGAAAAAAATCATGGATGTACATCTCATCTTACCCCATCTACATATAAAATTTCATAATCAAATTCGTCCTATGCTAGAAGTTACAAAAAAAAACAAATTTCTGACAAACTTGAATAGTTCAAATGCACCTCAAATTTGTCTTTTTTGTAACTTCTAGCATAGGACGAATTTGATCATGAAATTTTATATGTAGATGGGGTAAGATGAGATGTACATCCATGATTTTTTTCAGAATTTTTTGAAACTTTTCTTAGTTGGATTGCACGGTGATTGCACGGAGCCCCAGACAGACAAAAGCAACTATTAAAGCAACTATGCCCCCACGAGTCCATGGTTACTAAAGTCATAAAGTGATAAGGCAAGGTGAGGTCACACGCACCACCGTTTTACTGCCAAAGTGCTTAATGCGCGTGGCGAGGCGACGCCAAATTCTATTAGGCAGTGTAGAAACACATGCTATCGCATACACAGAGTATAACCACAAAAAATCCTTTCTTAGAAGAAATTAACAAAAGAGAGAGAGATGCTTCTATATTTTTTTTTTGACAATTGCATAAATATTAAAGCATGAATAAAAGGTAGATAGTGATTACTTACCTCTAAGGGCCTGTTTGGTAGAGCTCAGTTCGTTCTCTGAAATCTGAAACTTGTAGGTTAAAATAAAGTGAATTAAATTTATATTTTGATCTAAAATGTAAACAAGATGATCCATCTAAACACTCTTAATGTACCTCTGACTCGACTTCATGAATCTGGTGAAACTAAAATTTTCACTTCACCAGATTCTCAGAATCTGAAGAAGCTAAATCCCTGCCAAACAGGCCCTAAGTTTGCTTTAAGATTTGTATAACTTATATTAGGAGAGAAAGCAGGCTGGTCATGCCTGGCCTGACTAATGTGCCGCTGCCTCTCATCTCAACTCCTATCCACTGTGCTGCCGCCTCGCTGCTCCTCCTCACCCACCGGCTGGGCTACCTTGCCCCTGCTGCTCCTCTCCTACTGGCCGGGGCCGCCTCGCCTCTGCTGCTCCTCTTCCACCGCATCGCTGCCTCACTGCTCCTCCTGTCCCACTGGTCGGGCCACCTCGCCCCTACTGTTCCTCTCCCATTGTGCTCCGCCTCACCCCTGCTGCTCCTCTCCCATTGTGCTGCCTCACCCCTGCTGCTCCTCAATAACGGTTATGATGGGACAGCGATGATGAACACGACGGCAAACATTCTAGCGGCGACGATGATAGCATGGTCAAGCCACGATGGATCCAGTGGCTCAGGCAAGGCCGTCTGAATCCAGCCGCATGTAGATCCCATGGCGGTGTGGGCAGCGGAAGCCAGCCGGCAGTGGCTTGGGTAGTGTCAGATGGATCCAGAGTTGATGCGGGTGGGGGCAACTGGATTTGTTGGTGATGGGATAATGGTAGCCAGTGGTGAGTTTTCTCTCTCCCTTGATGTCCGCCTTAGCTGTTCCCAATGCCATACTCTGCCTAAGTGACGACATGACGACGCCTTGGCCGTAAGGTGGACTCCATAGACATGTTCGCAAGCGATGCTTTAATAACTATGCTCAAGTCTTGCTTTCATTCTGAAGCCCTACCAAATTGGGTTATTGGGTAATGGATTCATGTGTCTATTTTACTATAGTAGATTCATCTATTGTTTGTTTAGTAACTGGCGGCAGTACATATTGAGATTGACATGTCAACATGGGAGTGACTGAGCCTTAAGCTTTAGAATAGTAACTTCGAAAAACTGGCAAAGCACTAGGCCCTGAACCAAACTTCGTCAGGAACCGGGCTCTGGTTAAAGCCTAGATAAACAACATGTCAAATGTGTTGACTTAAATTCCCAATTTTGTTGGTAGAGTTTTGATGATATAAAGTAGTGCATTATGCTGATCGGGCCCTTGAAGAGTTAGGCTTGTTAAGCCAGTCTTGCCATTTTATCTTCCTTTTGGAGCTGCTAACAATGTGGCATCTGATTACAAAGATCAATGTTTATAATCTGTATGGCTTCTTTTATCAGCTTAGACAAATGTCTATACTTTGTGGCAAGCTATGTTTGTATACATACACTACATGGCAAGTAATGATGAAGGTTGTAGGAAAGAAATGGAAAATGTTATGAAAATTGAGTTGATTTCTGAAGATTGCAGTAAGAGGAAATGGTATGAGAATGAGAAATTGAGATAAGTAGGGGGAAGCATAGAGAAAAACCCCTCAACTGCTGCAGTTGGTTTTGCCCTTTTTCTCATACTTAATTTTATAGGTCCAAGACCGATATCTCATAGTCATGTAGTATAATTTTTATGATGGAATTTTCAGACTCAATTTTTTCAACAGGCTATGAGGAGAGCCGCAAATTCATTCACTATGCTGGCTGATGCAGCTCTTGAAGAGTTTCCGAGTACAATGGCAGCTGTGAGACTCTCCGGCATGGAAATCAGTGATCTCACTCTTGAACTTAGTGATTTGAGGTAAGCGCATAAACAAAATTGGATTAACTACATAAAATAGCTGGATGCCCGGATGTCTTAGTTCCATATGGCAGCTCATCTATTTACTTTGTTAAGAGGGGAAAAAAGATTTACCCATCACATGGCATTACACAATCATTGTAATTGTTGTAGGTTTATAATTTCAGACATTCATAAATGCCAATGGACTTGCACTCCATTTCAAGTCTTCATACTGAATATGACATTGATGTGCTGTTGCCCACTTTTATTTTGGTATTAAGTCAAAATATGAAGAGACATGATTCTGCACATTCCCACAAGCATGTGAACAAATGCGGATAATTGTTTAACTCATTAGCTTGTCATCATGTAACTTGGTGCTGAAAAATCCATTTGCAGCCAAGAGATAGCAGATGGTGTGAACAAGTCAGCCAAAATTGTTCAAGCAGTAGAAGATGGCTTCGGACAAATGAGGAATATAGCTCGACATCAGACAACATGTAGGTTATCAAAATGTGCCCTATCTACACACCGGTATTTATCCTTGTCACATTTGTTGATGTGCGATACATATGCGCAGCAATGATAGAAGAGCGAGCAAACTTGCGTATTATCCCCACTGCAGGGCCAGGTAAGAAGTCATATGAATCTTCAAGCCGACAACGGCGACGAGAGAAAGGACCAATCATCTGATAGAGAACAATTTTAATATTTAAGAAGATGGGCTGGTTCTATTTTATTTTTATTTTTTTTTTGTCTCCCTCTTAAGTATTTATTTTAAGCACATTTTAATACTTGAAGATGGGCTGGTTCTATTTTATTTTTTGGGCACCCTCTTAAGTATTTATTTTAAGCACCGTTTGGTAGCCATAATGTTAATACTTGTAAATGAAATGAATGTGCAATGCAAGGCATCTCTTTTCAGATATTCCTGCCCATCTCGTCAAGCTAATCGTCCTTTCATTCATTACTGGATGAGCTTGTGCTCTGCCTCACTTTGCCCATGAACTTCACTGTAATCTGACTTCAGCTCATGCAATATGGACTTGCTATGCTATGTTCATCTTTCCATGAAATGACTTAGATTTGAGTGTTCCCTGGTTGCTACATCCTATGTTCATCTTGTGAATTGGGAGCCTTGTTAGTGAAGTTGTATTATCATGACTGAAATGACCATACTGAAGTTTTCTTATATAGGCCTCTGGTTAGGAATTAGGGAACTAGGAAGCTTGTCATCATACGCTTTTCCTACCATTAGATCTAACTTGCATAGATTTTGGCCGTTCGATGTGGCATAATGGAGAAGCTCATCCCTGCTCAACATTTGGCCGCCGCTGCCACGTTGGAGCTCCGGTTTTGCTGGAGATCACTGCGGATGGCCTCCCTCGAGCACAAATGGCGATGACCTTAGACCAATAGCTGCCGTTGGAGCTCGAAATATTGGTGCCAAGGCTTATAATGCTGCGGGTCACAGTGGTCACCACCGGCTCATCGGAGCTCTAGCTTACTGGAGTATACGGCTGTAAAAAAAGCTCGAGGCTCTCAAGCTACTCGAGCTCGGCTCGCGAGAGGCTCAATTCAAGCTCAGCTTGAGCTCCGAACGAGCCAAATTTGAGCTCGAGCTCGCGAGCTTAACCGAGTCGAGATCGAATAGTTCGCGAGTCTACTCGAGCTTGAACCGAGCTCCCTCAAGTCGAGCTTTCTCGAGTTTGTTACCGAGCTTCCTCTGTTGAATAATTAGACAGTTTCAGGATTAAGTTCCGAATATAGATCATGAACAGTATTACAGAAACTAGCATGCATCTTTCTAACATAATAGACAACACGAACATCATGATCATCTTGATAGACATAATTAACCACGAAATTAGAAACGGATCGAGCGTCTTGAAAGCGAAGAAGATCACGAGCAGCGTAGTCGGTGCGATTCGCGGTGTTAGCGTGGGCGGCGTTGATGATGGCATCGTCGCGAGAGCAGCGGTGGCGGCGTCCGCCAGCGAGAATAGGAAGACGAGCCGTCGCGTCGGAGCTTCCTCAAAACCTTATTCGTCCTCTCCGGTGCGGATCTCAAGACGAAGGGTTCGAGAGACACGCTCTCCCGATCGCGGATGCGTCGGCGCTTCGGGATGGAGAAAACTCTGACGGCGGCGGCGGCGAGAGATGGCAAAACCCTAACTCAAGGTGTTACGTATATTCTTCTACGGGTGGCGGGCCGCAGATATATATAGGGATAGTCGTGATGAACATGACTCGAAGGCGTGCCACGATCGGAGTGCATTCTTGAGTCCTTATCTCATCTTGCAACCGCGACAATCTGAGTAGCAAAAGAATAAACTACAAAAGGAGGCTGCGTCTGCGCAAGACCTCTGACGATTCGGCGGACCATTCACGCGCCCTCGCCCGCCTGCCCGTGCGAGCCCGGCCCGACCTGCGAGGCGAGCGCCGCGTGTATTTTTCCTCCCTCTCTCCCACATGGTTCTACTATAGTGGATCACACTCCACTATATAAACTAGTGTTCACCACTTTAGGCTAGCAATGTGGTACTATTGTTAGTGCACATGCCTCCTCATGAGGTGGGCTTTTGAGATTTTCTAGAAATTATTTGTCTCAATTAAATAGGTTTGGCCCAAATAATCCAACAATCTCCCACTAGATCTCAAAGTCCATTTAGAGATTTGCCAATACTCACTACTGTTTAATATACTAGCGTTTCAGCAGAGACTGTTAAGTTGAACTTCTGCCTAGAGCTCCAAGCTACACCCATCCACAACTTGAACAATGGATTACGCCTTGAATTGCAAGTTTTGTGTGAACAAGTTTCACTCAAAGTCATAACTGATACTTGGCTGCCAGTAGCCTTCTCCGCGGGTGGAGCATATGAGTCGTACTCCATGGTCTCTTCATGAGCTTACTAGAGATCACCCGAGTCTCATAGACTGCGACTTTAGATAGTCGGGCTTATATAGGTGTGTTCTTTCAAGAATGCTCTATAGGACAGCATCTTCGCTAATTAAAGCCAATAGAAACACATTAAGACATATCGCCATCCTGCCTTACAGCCTTTTGAGAGTATTGCACATTCACTTAAAGAGGGTAACAGATTACTCTCCTCAGTTCGCCAATAACTTGTTTTACCCAGGACCTAATTCACGGGATCTCCAATCACAAAGGCTGGGTTACCACTATGGCAACTTATATGGGTCTCATACCCATCTCCCTCGATGCACCTTCTATCACATTCCGTGATAGTCCCTTCGTAAAGGGATCTACCAGGTTTTTGTCTATTTGAATATAAGTCACACTTATTACTCCGGAGTTTCTGAATTTCCTGACAGACTTCAGTCGTCTTTTAACTTGTCTTGATGACTTCGCATTATCCTTAGTACTATTCACTTTAGCAATCACAGTTGATTATCACAGCTCATAAGGATAACCGTTATTGGTTTTTCAACCACCAAAGAAGTCCATCAAGAGCTCACGCACCAATCTGTCTCTATAGTGGTCAGTATCTAAAGCATGAGCTCCGCCTCCATGGTTGACCTTGTCAAAATGGTGCATTACTGACCTCCATGACCTTTGCACCACCACCAATGGTAAACACATATCCACCGGTAGCATAGAGCTCATCAACATCGAAATCCAGATTGAGTCACTATATCCCTCAAGCCTTTGCGGTGCCCTGAATAGTGAATCGCATAACTCATAGTACCTTTCAAATAGCGCATTACCCTTTCAAGTGCATGCCAATGATCGAAACTTCGAGTTTGACATGAACCTACTCAATTTGCTCACAAACAAATGATATATCGAGTCTCGTTGCACCGAAGAAGATACATGAGCGAACCGATAATCTGAGAATATCTCAATTGGTTTAAGTCAATTTTCTTATTCTTTCTCAGTGTCACACTGGGATCATAAGGAGTGGGAGAGGGCTTGTTGTCCATGAAGCCAAACCGGCTCAAGACCTTCTCCACATAGTGGGATTGTGAAAGAGTAACCCCACTCTCATCCTTAATAAGCTTGATGTTCAGAATTACATCAGCTTCTCCCAGATCTTTCATATCAAATTTCTTTGATAGGAAAGACTTGACCTCATTGATCACATCAATATTTGTGCCAAAGATCAGTATATCGTCCACATAAAGGCACAATATAACTCCTTCACCCCCACCATAGCGATAGTATACACATCTATCAGCCTTATTAATGGCAAAGCCTGCAGAAGTCAAAGTGGTGTCGAACTTCTCATGCTATTGCTTAGGTGCTTTCTGGCCATACAAAGATTTCAATAATTTACACACCTTGCTCTCTTGACCCTTTATTACAAACCCATCAGGCTGTTCCATGTAAATTTCCTTATCTAACTCTCCATTAAGGAAAGCTATCTTCACGCCCATCTGATGAACGAGAAGACCATATAAGGCAGCTAGGGAAAATAATACTCGAATGGTGGTCATTCTAGCAACAGGTGAATAAGTATCAAAGAAATCTTCACCTTCTTTTTGGGTGTAACCCTTAGCCACAAGCCGAGCCTTGTACTTCTCAATAATACCATCAGGCCTAAGCTTCTTCTTGAACACCCACTTAACAACCCACAGGTTTACAACCATAGGGCCGTCCAGTTACCTCCCAAGTCCCATTAGCGAGAATCAAGTCCATCTCATTACGGGCTGACTTCTTTCCAATCGTCATGCATCACGGAGATGCATATGCCTCTGCAATGGATGTGGGAGTATCATCCACGAGGTACACAATGAAATCATCGCCAAAGGATTTTTCAATCCTGTCTCTTGCTCTTTCTAGGAGCTTCATTGTCATCCTCCTCTAGGACTCTCAGGTGGTTGCTCAGAAGACTCAATAGGTGTAATTGTTTCAGGAATTATCTCAGAAGAAAATCTAGAAGTGCTATGCATATCTTTGATTGGAAACATATTCTCAAAAAATGTAGCATCGCAAGACTCCATAATAGTATCAACATACATATCAGGCACATCAGATTTAACTACTAAAAATCTATAGCGATGCTCATTGAGCATATCCCGAAAAGACACAATCCACTGTCTTAGGCCCGAGCTTACGCTTTTTGTTAATCGGTACATTGACTTTCGCCAAGCATCCCCACGTGCGCAAGTAAGAAAGTGATGGTTTTCTCCCAACCCACTTCTCGTAAGAGGTCTTCTCCATATTTTTGTTAGGAACTCTATTCAGGACATGACATGAAGTCAACACAGCCTCCCCCCACCATGCCTTAGATAAACCAGCCGTATCTAACATGGCGTTGATCGATCGGCAACGATTTTTCCTCTCGGCAATCCCATTTGATTCGGGCGAGTAGGGAGGTGTCCTCTCATGAATAATACCATGTTCTGCACAGAAATCATCAAAGATTTTGGAAAAATATTCGCCACCACGATCTGACCTAAGACGTTTGATCTTTCTCTCTAGTTGATTTTCAACTTCAGCTTTATAGATTTTAAAGTAGTCTAGCGTCTCGTCCTTAGTTTTCAACAAGTAAACATAGCAAAATCTAGTCGCATCATCAATCAATGTCATGAAATATTTCTTTCCACATTTTATCAACACACCATTCATCTCACACAGATCAAAATGTATGAGTTCTAGAGGTGCCAAGTTCCTCTCCTCAGCCGCCTTGTGAGGCTTTTGAGGTTGCTTCGATTGTACACAACTATGGCACTTAGAACCTTTGGCAATAGTGAAATTCGGAATTAAACTCATGCTGGAAAGCCGATTCATAAGACCAAAGTTAATGTGGCATAAACGAGAGTGCCAAATACTCGCATCA
This sequence comes from Guadua angustifolia, assembly GCA_036346375.1. Taxonomy (NCBI): domain Eukaryota; kingdom Viridiplantae; phylum Streptophyta; class Magnoliopsida; order Poales; family Poaceae; genus Guadua; species Guadua angustifolia. The sequence continues at coordinate 23,334,073 of CM070522.1, forward strand.
TCATTGACACTACCACAAATATGGTTCACAGACTTATTACTGAAATCTAAAAGGGAAAAGCGAAACAAGCCTCCGCACTTATAACCTTTACCAATAAATAGTCCATGCTTCGACACAACTACTTTATTGGACTCTAACACTACCTTAAACCCATCTCTGCATAGAAGGGAGCTACTAACGAGATTCTTGTTGATAGAAGGGACATGGTGCACGTTCTTGTTGCGCACGATCTTTTCCGTGAACTTGGATCCATCGCGGTGCCATGAGCGAAGCATGTGACTCATTCCCCATTAGGACGGAGGAATCCCGAGTGACCTGATAAGAAGAGAACATATTAATGTCAGAACACACATGAACATTAGCACCCGTATCAATCCACCAACTGGATGGTGAAATCACGAGAACACGAAGGTAAATTACTATACCTGCGTCTCGAGCGTTGCTAGCGTTCACCGTGTTGTGACCTTAGACGCTTGTCCATTGTTGGCCTTTTTCCCTCGATGGTCTGCACGATCTGGGCATTCCTCGGAAAAGTGCCCGACCTCACCACATGTGAAGCAGGGCAGCTCAGCCTTGTTCATCTTCTTCTTCTTGAAGTTGGTAGTCTTGTTAGGCTTGTTCTTCCCTTTGTTCTTACCGTAGTTCTTCTGAACCATGTTGGCGCTGGACTGGCCCTCGGCTCCCTTACCATTGAAGTCCTTAGCCCGAGCCTTTTCTTCAACATCAAGGGACGCTATCAGACTTTCGACTGATATCTTTGTCCTCTTATGTTTTAGAGTAGTACCGAAACTCCTCTATGAGGGAAGCAGTTTTGCAATGATGCAACCGGCCACAAAAGGATCAGGTAAGATACATTCCAGGAGTTCGAGTTCCTTGACAATGCACTGTATCTCATGGGCTTGCTCTACAACAGAGCGATTATCAGCCATCTTATAATCATGAAAGTTTTCCATGACATACGGTTCACTGCCCGCATCCGATGCACCGAACTTGGCGTTCAGTGTATCCCACAACACCTTCGCATCTGTTATGTGCATGTACACATCACACAGACGGTTGGCAAGAACGCTAAGAATGCATCCCACGAAGAGAGTATTGGCATCCGTGAAACTCTTCGCTACTCGTGAGAGAGATCACCTTCAGCTTGCCTTTACTAACCCGAATCTGATCATAGCCGTAAGCCAGAGCGTGACCTTGACTTGCCACCTCTTAAAGTGCACACCAGAGAATTTAATCTCCGGCCTCAGTGCGTCGGCAAAACCAGCCATTGTTAATCCAGGAAATTATCTACAATAAGGTTTTTGGATTGTTGAATAATTAGACAGTTTTAGGATTAAGTTCTGAATATAGATCATGAACAGTATTACAGAAATTAGCATGCATCTCTCTAACACACTAGACAGCACGAACATCACGACCATCTTGATAGACATAATTAACCACGAAATTAGAACAGATCGAACGTACTAATCAGAAGAAGATCACGCATAACGAGTGGTAGTGCGATTGCGGTGTTGGCGTGGGCGGCGTTGATGATGGCGCGTCGCGAGAGCGGCGGCGGCAGCGTCCAGCGGCGAGAACAGAAGACGAGCCGTGGTGAACATCTTGAGCAATCGCGGGCGCTTCCCAAAAACCTTATTCGTCCTCTCCGGTGCGAGATCTCAAGACGAAAGGTTAGGAGACCCGCTCTCCGATCGCGGATGCACGTCGGCGCTTCGGGATGGAGAAAACTTCTGACGGCGACGCAACAAAGATGAGATGGCAAAACCCTAACTCAAGGTGTCTTTGTATATTTTTCTACGGGTGGCGGTAGCGGTATATATAGGGATAGTCGTGATAGAACGTGACTCGAAGACGTGCGGGATCGAAGTCTCATTCGAGTCCTTATCTCATCTTTACAACCGCGACAATCTGAGTAGCAAAAGAATAAACTGCAAAAGGAGGTTGCGTCTGTGCAAGGCTCGGACCGGTTTCGGCGGACAATTCACGCAGTGCCAAGACGCCTGCGCCCTCTGCCGGGCCGGCCCGCCCGGCCCGAGGCGTGGCGGCGCAGCGTGTATTTTTCCTCCCTCTCTCCCACATGGTTCTACCATGGTGGATCACACTCCACTATATAAACTAGTGTTCACCACTTTAGGCTAGCAATGTGGTACTATTGTTAGTGCACATGCCTCCTCATGAGGTGGGCTTTTGAGATTTTCTAGGAATTATTCGTCTCAACTAAATGGGCTTGGCCCAAATAATCCAACATCCTCGAGTCGAGCTTACTCGAGCTTGTTACCGAGCCTACCGATCTTATAGAATAACCGAGCTTACTCAAGCTTTCAGAGCTTACTCGAGCTTATCAAGCTTATCGAGCTTAGTCAAGCCGAACTCGAGCCTACCCGAGTTTGAACCGAGCCGAGCTCGAGCTTGGGTCGAGGCTCGAACCCCAACTCGAGGTTGCTCAAGCCTGGAGTGCCAGGCTCGCTCGAGCTCGGCTCATTTACAGCCCTACTGGAGTAGGAGGGATGGAAGAACCAAGTTGATTACAACAAATTTACAAAAGAGATGTAACACTGATACAATAAATATGTAACAAAAGTCTCTACGGTTGCAACAACCAATCACAAACAAAAATGGCAGAATGAACTAACAATTGCACAAAAAATTCTTGTGCGACAAATACATAACTAATTGCAATGGAGGAAAATTCTTATGCAACAAATCTATAACCCAATTGCAACAAAAAGAATACTTTTTGCAACAATTAAAAAATGCAACGGCAACGTAAACATCTTTCGGTAGATTTTTAGATATATGCAACAATATCAACACTTCGTGCAACAATTGATAAAAAGTGATAGAACAATGCAACAGGCCTAGTGGGAGAAGGATGGCATGCGTAGCCTTTTGGGAGAAGGATGGCTTGTGGATGACGGTGAAGGTCCAGGGTTGAGAAGGGAGCAAAGGTAGCTGGTCTAGTGCTATGTTTCTGCCCTACAATACAGCCTTGTTGCTGGTCCTGCTCATCATCCACCTCCCTACCTCTCCTAGCCTCGGCCCCACTAGATCTGTGATGAGCTCCTTGCATGAGAAGATCTTCACATGAGCTCTGGCTACAGTAGATGGTAGATGGTCTAATCAAGTGTGAGTGGCTATAAGCTCTGACCGGTAGTCTACAATAAAGCAGCTTGTTGACGGTGGAAGTGGATGCCGTTGAGTTTAGGGATTGAGAGAGGAGCAACTTTATGCTAATGGATGGTTGATAACAATAGGAACAAATGAATAGTTAGTAGTATTGGGAATAAGATCATCTGAATTTTTTTCTCCATCCTGCACACAATCTGGATGAATTTTTTTATTTAATATTTATTTTAAATCTTTATTTCGAAAATAATCAACGGAGGAAAAAAATTACGAAAATAGGCTCTGCTTGGGATATGGGCTAACGCCCATATTCGGCAATAAACTCCACTAACGGCTAGAAGTAATGATTTAAAATCAAGGCAGTAACGTGTACCGATCACCCGAGGTTGGGGCGATAAGTGCCCTTTATAAGCGCAGGCGCCGGCCTCTCGCCTCATTTCGCCCAGGCGCAAGAAGGACCGAAGCCAGCGAGAGCCGGAGGAGGAGAAGAGAGGAAAGAAAAGAAAGAGAGGAGAGGCAAAAAAAGAGAAAAAAATCGAAGAAAGTAGATTCGTCGTTTTTGCGGAGGTAAGTCCGAAAGTTTTATATGCAAATAATGTATTAGGCAATATTTAGAAATGTAATATAGAAATTTAATATAGCAGGATTGTGTAGTATTTAGTATTTAGAAATATAGAAATTTAATGTAGTGGAAATATTAGGCAATATTTAGAAATTTAATGTAGTATTTAGTATTTAGAAATATTAGGAATATGTAGAATTTAGTATTTAGAAATGTAGAAATTTAATGTAGTGGAAATAGTAGGCAATATTTAGAAATATAATGTAGTATTTAGTATTTAGAAATATTAGGATTGTATAGTATTTAGTATTTAGAAATGTAGAAATTTAATGTAGTAGAAACATTAGGCAATATTTAGAAATTTAATGTGGTAGAAGTTTAATATTATGATGAAACATGGTAGGCTAGCCATATGTTGCGCGGATAAAGTTTCAAAAATTGTGACGTAGAAATTAAAAAAAGTATGATATATTATCATGTACATATGCAGCTTTTAAGATTTGGAAAAATTAATAATATGTAGTAGTAATTCCGTAATGAAAAAAATGAGTAGTCAAATTACTTATTTATAGTCAAATTTATTAGTATAATCACCATATGTTTTATATATTGTATTTTAGAGTAATTTTTAAAAAACGTGGTAGGCTAGAAGCATATCGTACGTTGTCAAGCACCATGCTACGTTAGAAATTTGTAGAGTAAAAAAATTAGAAATGTCAGGCACCGTTAGAAATTAGTAGAAAAAAATTTGACAGTATAATATAACATTTTATATGGTAATGCATGATGCGGTTAGATGGACAATTGATGAATTTTTTGGTCCGACGTTGTAGGCAGCATGTCAGACAAATTATATTTTCAAATATTTTATGGAGATGGGAAGATAGCACAGGGGGCGGATGGAGTGGATTTGTCAACATTTTCAAGAGTCGTACGGGGTATATCTAGACTGAGCGATAGGACATACAGGGCTTTGTTGGAGTGGATGTTTCGGATATTCAATTTGGATGCCCAGACTGTTCGGCTGCGGGTTAGAGCAGTAGTAAGCCGTGCGCAACACTATGTTTATGGAGAGTTGATTCCTATTAACGCGACATCATCATGGAGGAGCTATGTTGGGTTTGCCGTAGAGTGGAGCTAGCCACTCATGTTGCTGGTACAGTGGTACCAGGTACCTCTATCGGTGTCGGAGGTCCGTAATGTCAGGGTAGATATTATGGAGGAGGGGAGGACAAATATGCAAGAATACGATAATGAAGGTGACGAGGAGCCCAGAGACGAAGGACACGAGATTGCTGGTGGCGAGGGGATCAGGGGCGGGGGGCGAGGGGACAGTCGTGGAGGCGCGAGGGGTAGCCGACGAGGGGGAGGAGGTGGAGGACATAGTTGACTTGATGGAGGAGGAGGAGGACCGTGCGAATGAGGAAGTTTCTAATGGCGAACACTCAGATGAGGAGAACAATACTCCTGAGGTGCCTATCCCTAGTGCGTGGACTAATTATAATTTCGAATACCTAATAATGAATGAAGGAAACAGTGATGCATGGGAGTATAATGAGAACGAGGTCACGCAGAGGGCCATATATAAAGACAAGGAGGCTGTGATGAATGCGGTGAAGTACTGGTCAATGTCTCTTCGATGGCAATTCAGGGTAGTGAAGTCTAGCAAAAAAGAGTACGACGCGAAGTGCGTAGTTGATTCGTGCCCATGGCGGGTGCATGCATACAAGGGGAAGTGGAAGAACTATTGGAAATGTTCCATAGTGATGGAGCATAACTGCGAACTGGAGGAAGCGAGCAGGAACATCGCAATCTGTCATCCACTTGGGTGGCAAATGTGTTTTATGGTCAGATCGTGGACAATCCGCACCTGCAGCCTCGATCTATTATCAGAGCCGTGGAGGAGAGGTTTCAATACAAGATTAGCTACGGAAAGGCATAGAGAACAAAAAGGACAGCTTTACAAATACAGTTTGGGACGTACGAGACTTCCTACGAGAATATTCCACACTTACTCAGGGCAATATCACGTAGGAATCCCGGTACATTCTTCAACCTTGTGGAGTTTCCCGCGGATGGTGTGTCCACGGGTAAGTGAGTCTTGCAGCGGGCCTTCTTCGCCCTCGGCGCATGCATAAATGTGTTCCGACACTATCGCCCGATCATTTGCATGAACGGCATATTCCTCATAGGGAAATACAAGGGCCAGATTCTAACTACATTCGCGGTGGACGCGAACAACCAGGTTCTACCGGTCGCATTGGCCTTCGTGGAGGGGGAAAACACGGAGAGCTGGTACTGGTTTCTTGAAAGAGTCAAGCTGGCAGTTGTTTAGGATCACCCTGATGTATGTGTCATCCATGACCGACATGCAGGGTTGCTAAGGGCGATCGTGGATATGCAATAAGGGTCTGACGTCATGGGAGCAGCAAAGTGGCTAGACCTGAAGAGCAGGTGGTGCATGAGGCACATGGGTGCCAATTTTTTTCGTTAGTTCAAGAACAAGGAGCTTTGAACATGTTCAAGCGGCTATGCAAACAGAATCAGCGGAGGAAGTTTGATGCACTGTGGAGGACATTGGATGAACTAACCAAGAAGCAATCACTGAATCCAAGGGATGGCGCTAGTTCATCAAGGAACCCTATAGTTTACCATGAGCAAGGAGATGACTCCACAGCCTTGTGTGCGCTCAACGACCGACGCACCAAATATTCGGCGTAGGTCGGGGACAAGCATAAAGAGTTTCACGGACTGGATACGACATGAGCCGTTAGAAAAATGGTCCCTTCTGCATGACAACGGTGGTTTCCGTTATGGAATAATGACAACGAACCTGGCGGAGATTTACAATTGGGTAATGAAAGGTACGAGATGCTTTCTATTGGTGGGCATTGTTGAAGGTGTGTTACTAGGCACCCAAAGATATTTCATTGAGAGATATACGAACTCCGCTGCATGTATGCCGGACAATTGACTATTCTACTCAACGGTTGTATCTACGTACATAGCCAACAAAACACGAAAGGCACAGACACATCGCTTAACACCGGAGAGTGATGTGGAACGGAGGTACCACGTGCACTGCGGTGACCAAGGTCACAGAGGTGCCCACCGAGAGAGGACTTCCTATCTGTGCATACTCCGAGCAGCTGACTGCGAGTGCTCCTGCCAGAAGCCACACCTGCTGCACTTGCCATGCTCGCACGTGATTACCACAGCCACCGAGGTACACCAATCATGTTGTCCGTACATCTCCCACTACTACTACAAGCAAAATGTTCTCAACACATAGCATAACGAGGTGTACGGGTACCGAGTGGATGGATCGTTCACAGCAGCCCCCCTCCAGAGCATTGATGGGTACCGAACATCCGAATGTTGAAGCAGAAGGTCGGGCGTCGAAGGACACGGTGTATTAGGAACGATATGGACGAGTCCGAAGCGCGTCGTAATTGTGGATAATGTAATTTTATTTCATGTATTTCTAAATGTATTTCTTTACTTCACGTACTTCAATATGTACCAGTTAATTATTGTTCCCATCATGTAATTTTTGATTCTATGTGCGTGATAGAACATATATTTAAATATGCAACATTTCATTACTTTTCATTTAATTTTTGGTAGTTCTAATGTGTAACATTTACTTATTGTCCAGTTTGTTTTATGTGCCTTCTACATTTACTTATTATCTAGTTTGTTTCATTTGCATTGTATATTTACTTATTGTCCAGTTTATTTTTTTTTGCTTTCTAACCATGCAGGCACAGGCGCTGATAGCGGGAGTTGGGAGTGCTGCTGATGCTTGCCCTAAGCTGCTAGACCAGACCTTGGATTTGACCCACTAGTCTAGGTTCTCCGCAGTTCAAGGCCGACAGCTGGGGACACTGCGGCCTCGAGTGCCGAACGATTTGCTTCGCATTGACCCACGCTGGTTCCACAGTAAGCTGTGAACTTTTCATACTCTTTTATGTATTGTACTTACTTGTGAATGGAATTTTAACGACGCTACACATTACGTGCTCGACGCTACACACATGACCACCGCTGAGCCCGACGCAGCTTTTACACGGATTCGTGACAGGGCGAGGCGGATATGTTGCCTGGGCACCTGCCAGGGGGGCGGAGATGTCGTCAGACACAGCGCACCGCGTCCCCGTGGGCCAGCACCTCACCCTCCTCGTGGAGCAGTGCCTGCACCTCCCCATGGCAATCGTCCCCCACGGCCAGATGTCGGCTACTGCGAGCCCTCGTGGCCTCTCGCATAGCAGCAGTGGGGACAGTGGGGTCACGAGGGGCGGTCTTCGTCTCACGCCCCACTAGGACCCTAGGGTGGTTTCGGCGACGCAAACTACAATGACCAGGAGGAGGCACCATTCAACGTGGACCGGTACCTGTCTACTGAGTACTTCGGCCCCTCTCAGCTCCTAAGAGCACCGCACCAGGATCACCCGAGTCGCCGACAGACTACACTACCCCTACGCCATAGGGCTGGCCTAGGAGGGTCGTCCGTCCTCCGTCGCCATTAAAGTACCCCACAGACCAAATCAGGAGGCGTGGTCGTGACTGACTTGTTGTACAGCTGTTCTTTTGTAATGTCTTTACACCATGTTGTATAATTGTCTGAACTCAGTGCTTGCATTTTTTTAGCTTATCCTTCTCAATTAGTAACGCGTGTGTCTTTTTCGATTTTCGTAACTTCGTGCTAGGGCAACGTCTGGCCAGCTCGCCCATAGATAAGTGGTAGCCCGCGTTGCGTAGATCGCTCGTGATTTTTCCCGTATTTTCTGGGCCGTATCCGATGGGCCCCGGGAGGCTACGAAAACCCCTAAGTGGCCACGATTTTTGGGGTTTCGTTGTCGCGTGTGCCTTTTCTGATTTTCGCAACTTCATGCCGTGGCAACGTTCGGCCAGCTCGTTCATAGATAAGTGGTAGTTCACGTTGCGTAGGTCGCTCGTGATTTTTCTCGTATTTTCTAGGCTGTATCCGGTGGGACTCGCGAGGCTACGAAAATCCCTAAGTGGCCACAATTTTCGGGGTTTCGTGGCCGCATGTGCCTTTTTCGATTTTCGCAACTTTGTGAGCTCGCCCATAGATGAGTGGTAGCCCGCGTTGCGTTGGTCGCTCATGATTTTTTTCGTATTTTCTGGGTCGTATCCGGTGGGCCCCGCGAGGCTACGAAACCCCTAAGTGGCAACGATTTTCGTGGTTTCGTGGCCGCGTGTGCCTTTTTCGATTTTCGCAACTTCGTGTCGGGGCAACGTCTAGCCAGTTCGCCCATAGATGAGTGGTAGCCCGCATTGCGTAGGTTGCTCATGATTTTTTCCGTATTTTCTGAGTCGTATCTGGTGGGCATCGTGAGGCTACGAAAACCCCTAAGTAGCTACAATTTCTCAAATCACAAGTTACTGCGAAAAATAAGGTAGACCACACTCTTTATTACGACATAAAACTGGGATGCGCATCACGAACAAGGAAAATAATGGTTACAACTTCACGTCTACTGAGTGGATCGAGGCCACTTCCCTTTCGCCCATACCTCCGGTGGGGCTTCTCTGCCACGACGTATCCTCTCTCGTTTCCTCTCTCTCGGCTTCCTTCTCCTCCGCTTCCTTTCGACGTGCCTCCTCGCGTGCGGCGTCACGCTGCTCTTGAAGTTGCCGCCTGAACTTCTCGTCTCGGTTGGCTTGATCAAGTAGCCTTTGGTCTTCGGGATTGATCTCCATATCAAACCACTGCTCAAATTCACACAATGGCGGAGGCGACTGTATAAAACATAAATTAGTAAAGTTTTATATACATATATTACGAAACACATATGATTGTTACCATCTGGCGATTCTTCAGGTTCTTCTCCGACGGGTCGAAGGCGTAGTTGCGACACTTCAAATACCCCCTCTTCCAAGTTAGAATTTCCCAAGAGCGGACAAGCCTGCAAAGATTTCCGCACATACACATCGGTTGGAGTTGGATAGCCCCGTGAGGTAGGAAGAGATCTTGGTACACAACGTTGCACGGCCAGTCCGAGGCGCTTCCCTCTTCCTTTGCTTTCTCCTTTCCCTTTCCACTTGCATGCCTCAGCATTTTGAATTGATTCTCTACTTTTTTTTCTCCCTCTCCTTTCCTTCTCTTTTCTTTTCTTTCTTCCTCTTTTGCTACTAGCTTTGCGAAACCGCGAGCGAGAACGAAGGTTATAAAGGATAGATATCGCCTGGATATGGGGCGATCGCCCCATATTAGGGTAATATTTACCTCAGGCAGTGTGCCTCCTGATATTTTTACAGCAGGTTATTTTCGTTATTTTTTTCTCGTTGATTATATCAAAACAAGATTTAAAACAAATATTAATTAAAAAATTGTTGATCCCTCCTATCGCCCTAGTAAAAGGCGATCGCCCTTACCTCGAGCGACTAGTGATGCATTTCAAATTTTCCGTTAGAACCATCAGTTCGCCGTTAGTGCTAGCCTCCTATCGCCCATACTGGGGCGATGGGAGGCCACTTTCTATTTTTTTTCATTGATTATTTAAAAAAAAGATTTAAAGAAATATTAAATAAAAAAATTCCAATCTGGATAGTGTGTGGGCCCTGTGCCACCAGAGCGAACACGCGGGCCATGGAATGGATGAAGCGTCCGATCGAACATATGCTTGTAGTGATTCCCTAGTAATTATGCAGCAAATCATTAGTACTAGTAATCTTGAGTAGTTGACTATTTTCTTTAAAGTTGTTCTGAATTTCTACACTCCAGAGTCCCATAATTAGTGTACCAACAAGTCTTAACTCTATCCGCTAATCCTGCCCCATTTGACTACTCAATTTTGTTAGGTTTCTTGCCATGTAAGAATACCATACAGTTTTTGAACTTTCATAATTTCAAGCTTGTTCATAAATACCAACCGAAATTGTACTAATGTGCCAAACAAGGTTGATGATCATGCCCCTTTCCCTTATGAATATTGAAAACTTATATGCATTAAATATAAGCTTATGACTCGCATTTCTAGCAATACAATATTATTGCTCAACTTCTCTCTAAGCTTCCTTTTCAACACAATACAGCCGCTGTTCACAACGAGAAAATAAATAGAGTAAGAATCTTCCTTACAGACGAAGACTTCCCTCACCCGACTCATCTCTGTACACACAAAAACGCTGCTGTAAAAGACTGCAGAATCCTGGCAAATACGCAATTCTCCAGGTGCCAATCAGGTTGCGCTTTAGAAAGTCACTGGTTCATTCTTTTTGCTATATCCTCATGCAGAAATCAATTTCTTCTGGGTTCCTTCTAACCAAAATATTACAACAATGAGGAAGGTAACCTCAGGTCAACTTGCTTTGGATTTGCCTGTGAACATGTACGAGAAACTCTACGTAGGAAAGGCCACCGGGTGCCTTGTCCTCGACCAATAGTGAACGGAAGAAATCTCCTGCGTGTGCAGAAAATCAGCGTTCAAAGTAATAATAAGATATTAGGTAACAGAAGTCAAGGAAAAATAAATCAGAAGACTAACCAGATGGGTCACCCTTTTTGCATAGTCTCAATCTGCAAAACAATTTCAAAATGTGAAGTGATGAAGTCAAGTAGTGAATGCTATCAGCAACAGTTGAGAAACCGCAGATTACTACCTCAAGTAAGAGCATCTCTGCCGCCTTATTTCATTCACCACTTCATTTACTTTCCTAGAGAGTTCATTATCGAATTGCTCCAATACCAACTGAAAGAAGTTATTATTTGTCAGCTTCATTTGCAAACAATAAAAGGAAAGTTTTTAACTTGAACTGCATATATTAAATTCCAAAGTGTTCTGAATAATCCTTTGGGTTATGGTCTGCATGTTGTGTAAGTTTAAAAATAAAAATATATCAGGTGAACAGAATAGATTAGGGGTACAAGACAAACCTGATTTGGTACTCCAGCCAAAGATGAGACACCAAATATTTGCTCAAGGGTGGCAGGGTTTACTGCATTTCCAACATAAATAAAAGCATACTCACCATTTTCCAATAAATAAATTCCATCTTCATGTATATTCTCACTATTGAGAGTAAGGGGATTCCGTATAAGGGAATCATCATCATCCTGCACCGAAATTGTAAATAACTCAAAAATTAGTAGCAATTCCTAACACTTAACGTGAAACAGCAGAAATAATAGAATGCTTATACCCTTGATGTAAGGTCATGGAGAGCAATCATCCTAGGAAACACCAATGGAACAGCTAATAACACAGAAATTGAAGAGACAATTGAGGCCCAATAGGACCGATCATCCAATCTCCCATCATTCCGCAGTCCTACACTTTTAATTAATGCTGTGAAATCAAATAAAATCAATTAGTGAGGTTCCAGGTGCATTCATCAGTGCATTACAGAACCTAAAGAGTAGCATACTGGATAGAAGAAATCATACCTAGAGTATACAAAGGCAAGAGTTTCAAAGCCTCTGGAAGAATCAACTGCCCAGAAGAAGTTACAGATGCACAATACTTTCGGTAGGACTGGAGGATATTGATACATGTACTTGTTACTTGGTCCCTAACTTGAGATAGAGGAGTTGATGGAATGCTGTTTGCAGCTATTTATTGTGAGAAAAAAAGAAGTCAGTCGACCAAAACATTTCGTATGATACTGACAATTTAAAACTACTTAAGATATGATTCTAAGATATTTTTGCTCAATAGATCAGTTTATTGAGCTGAATAATTGCATTAATAAAAAAAGTAGATATAAATAAATGAAAGTGAACAGCTTGTTTACCTTGCTTCACAACGTATGTAAATTGTGTTTCCAGATCAGCATATCGGAAAAGGTTGCTTAGCATATTTGTGCATGGAAGCGAGAGGTTTATAACCCGTATCCTTCTTTGCCCATATACCGTGGTGTAAAGAAGTGCACACTGAAGACACCATACAAAATCGCGTGTCAACAATGTTTGCAGTAACTTAGTATTATCAAAGACCGATTGATCAATAATGCAAGTCGAAAGTTTTCAATACAATGAGCTCGTTACGAAAAAATTACTATTTCTTGAGAAGACTGAGGGAGAAGTAATTGTTTTTTTTTTTTGACAGAAAAGAAGTACTCAGTTTTGACTTTGTGGACATCTTATCAATGAGTAAATACTCTATAATATAAAGAAAGCATGCATGCCAGTCATAAAGAATCCGAGGGACAACTCCAAGAAATTGAGCAAATACAGTTTGGAAATCGCTAGCTGCAGCAGGCAACCATATATATACTGCAATTCAACCAAAACACTTTTAGGACTAATATCGCACATACTACTGCACCAATTTTAGAGATAAAATGTTAGGGTGTGTTTGGTTGGGTGTACGAGGATGAATGGGATAGGATAGTACAAGATGGATAGGATAATACTGGATAAGATGGTCCAGGGAAGGTGTTTTGTTGCCTGAATAAAATGATACAAGATTTTGTTTGGTTGCTTAGATGAAATGATACAGGATGGTACGAGATGATGTTTGGTTGAAAGGATGAAATGATACAGGATGGTACGAGATGATGTTTGGTTGAAAGGATGAGATTGAATTGAAAGATGGGATTGGTTTGAGGGATGGTGCAAGTGAACAATCCTGTCCTGGACCGATTGGTTCGGCCAAATTTCCGTACAGGATGGTGCAACATCTTTTTGGAACATTCCAAGAATCTGTACCATCTCATCCTGTACTAAATAGTTCCGTCCAGCTAACCAAACGCAAAGATAGAATTAAATCCTGTACGGGACGGTTCGGTTCACCCTCGTACACCCAACCAAACGCACCCTTAATGAACCTCAAACTTGGTGAGTCTACTTAGTTTAGGCAGAAACCATGTCCTAGCTAAATTGCTGATGTTACTGTTAGGTCTCTCTTCAGTATGAACCACACAGTGCAGGGAGCAGTTGAAGCAGTGATCAGCCATAACTGGTATTACTCAACAGGTTGTACGAGGCATGAGATTGGCTTTCTGAACCCCGGCAACATTAGAGGTTTGTTTTGGATGATACATGTAGAGGTTTCAACATGTATATCTTGCTGCAGTTCTTCTAAATAAAACCAGACAACAGAGTAGGTTTAGATCCACATTTTCGTTGAAACTGTTCTAGCATACTTAGGGCATTTTTGTTTTTGCTTTGGATTCTCTAAAAGTTGATTATGGATTGTAGTTGTAGAGAAGCTGATTCTCCAAAAACTGAAATCTAAAAACACATATGAAGTAGATTGTGGATTCTAGTATATATGAGTGGGCTGAATTATGATAATCGAATTCTAGAATCGGGCTATTTGTTTTTTATTCTGCTTTTGAGGCCAAAATCCAAAATCAAAAGCAAAAACAAACAGGCCCTTAATGCTGTAGCCTTAGGATGATACCAAGAGGATAATGATAAACGATTTTCACAAACTATACTACATTACCTGGAAAGCACATTCCGAATTCTCATGCAATTTGTCATCATGCTTAAAGGAAACCATTATTGTTTTGTCTGAGTCAATCTGCAGCACACAAATAACAAATTTAACAGAGCTTAGATTCTGCCACATCTGACACAAACAGTAAGAAATAAAACAGCTAAAGAATGCAGTAACAAACATGAAAACTACTATTCCCAGGCATGAGTGTTCATTTCTTTATAATTTTTTTTCAAGTTTTATTGTTTCCCTTCTAGGCTTATACATCTTCTATCCTTCAGAATTTGCAACAATTCTCCATTATTGTATACCGGTGAGGTCCAGGATATCTAGTAACCGGTTAGTAACCTACCGCCTGGAAATGGAACCCTTCTGTCCACAAGCATTGGATATACGTAACCCAATGATAGCATTTTCCCAAAGAAAAAAAAACCAAGGATTGGATTATGCAAGGATTTAAATCGTGGTTCGTGGTCCATCGCGGTGAGGCATATGAAAAAGCTGTCACGGCTAAGCGGGATATCGCAGAAACTATGCTACACCACACGGTTTACTATAATAATATACATATGTTTCTCTTTCAAGCATGCGGTATCGGTAATTTATATATAATGAACTACATTTCAATTTGGAGTACATGTCATAATTGTTATATATCAGTCGTACAATATGTAACAGAAAATAATGTATATAATTATGTAAATTTAGGACATGGATTTGAATTTTATCTAATATTTATTATTTCTAGGAGCCAAATTAATGAAATTTAAGTATAACAAATATGATAAAAGAAGAAGATCATGAACAAAACACAATCAATGTTTAGAAATATAGAGAGAATCAACACATGTAGCATAGCGGAGCTATTGCGTCTACAAAAATAGCGGACATGGCAGTCATTATAGTGGCTATAGCAGTTGTAGCTGTGTTCGCGGAATTTTATTCAATCACGTAGCGTTTTGTGTTTGAGAAAGCTATAGCAGATTCCTGTAAGGTTTAACCAATTCTAAACATGATTCCTGTAAACACAAACATTGATATCTTGGATGTGCCAAGATGGTACCATGATATGCGCAGATTCAGCATTACTCTATGATATCACAAGCCAATTGTTTGTGGCCAAGGTGCATTTTCTACCACTAACAGAGAGCAATATTGAACGTAGCATATTATTCTTCATGTACACAAGCATCACATGCGTTCACAATTATAAATATGCAAGCAACCAAGAAGTCCAAAACCAAATTAGATTGGGCAGTAATCTTAGTTACTGACCGCAGGAAGGTCAATATCAGTAGGGACACGCTTGCAGAAGTTGCCAGAATAGTCTTGAACTTGAAGCCCCTAACACACATTGAAAAAAGAATAAAAATTTAAGTTACTATTGGACTATGGTAGGACAGGGGGAAAGGATTCGACATATGCTCACCTGACTGCACCTGACACGCATGACAGCCTCAAATCCCTGGGGTCTACTGATATTCCATCTGAGATCGTTGAAGAGTTTGGCTGGATCAGAAAGAGCAGAAAATGGGTAATAGTAGTAAACCTGCAAAATTAAGGCAATATGCTCAGATCAAACTGCATTTCAATAAAGCAGCACAAGAGAAGGCATAAATGTTGTTTCTGAAAGTAGGGTATAGAGATAAGCTACAGAGGCAAGTAAAGAAAAAAGATTTTGGTGTTTTCACAAATACAATAAATAATACACAAGCTATCTCAAAGTTTAGAATCCTATGTGTTCAGTGTGTAATACAATAAACCAAACTAATAAATGGCATATTGTATTATTGTGTATGTCATGTGGTAGCTGAAATTGTTGCAGACCAATGCTATATATTAGCTTCCATTCTATCAGTGTATTACAGTTGATACTTGGAAAGAAAATATCGCAAGCATAGGGAGTGAAACTGATACTGCAACATGAAACAGTTACACATCTTTTGCAAATTTGCACCATGGTCACATGCATAAATGCAAGGCCCTAAGGCCGATAATAGATGGAGATCAGTTCTGACCAATGCCTTCACAAGACATAACAAAAAAACTGATCAACGATATTCCAATGAACATTTTGTCTAGAATTAATCAAACCTGAAACAATTTTTAGCTCCTAGCATGTTAAAATCCTACAGAGTTACAAGATCAAACGTTCAATATTCTTTCAGCCATCTAACCACACTATGGAAGAGATGCATACCCGGCCACCAGTGGTACTGGGAACAACTGATATTGAAGCAATATCTACATATGACTGTGTGGTAAGGAACACATCTACACAAACCTGACAAAATCAACAGAAAAACAGAATGTTATTCATTTCATTTAAATACTAAAAATAGTGAAACAGGCAGAAACTAATGTTTCTCACTTGGTACTCAGCAAATTCCAGTGCCATTGTCTTGAGAGTATTATCAACAGGCTGCAGGAGCTTATGTGCTTCCTGGAAATCACACAAAAATATTGCAATGCATCAATTGAAAATTATATAATAAAATAACAAGGTGCAATACTGATAAAGAAATAGAAATGACCGAGGAATTATAATTATAAATTTAGATTACAGTATATATGCAAAATAAGGAAATAAATCATACCTTATCTCCAGTGGAAATATTTGATCTACCATCAGCTTCCCTTGCAGATAATGAGCCAACCCCAACAGATGGTAGCACTGTGAGTGCCAAGAATGCAATGTTAATGACCCATTTTTCTTTTCTGCTCAAACACTAACTCTTAATGATCTACAGTGATAAAAGAAGTTTACTCTATTTTATTGTGGCATGCTTACAGTTTCATTTCTATGATGGGCTACAAGTAGTCTTCCAGATTAAGGAAAGCTACTTCCAGCAGCCATACAACAGAGAATGAAAACCACAAGTTATATATGCAACAGCAATAATATAGTAGAGAAGGGATTAATAGACTGCCATTCCACTCATCAACAAACAAGTTTATTTTGTCGACATACCTGACTGAAACACAAGTAACTTTCCACCAGTGGACTTCATAGATAGGAAACCTGCCTGCATACAACATAATAATCAGAATCAACTTGTCCTATGAAGCATGTAAAGAAAAGGATGGAATTATGTAAATATTTGTGCCATGGTTCAATCCCAATAAAAAATATACTCATTCTGTTCTTTTTTACTTTTCATGGTCTCAGAGATACGACTTTGACGGCTACTTTTTCTAACTTTACATTAAGATGTACTAATAAAATTATAATATTATGAAAGTATCTTTAACAATAAATCTAATGATATAATTTTTATATAACCAAATAATTTTAAACCAATTGCTGGTCAAGATTAAAGTTTGATGGTATGGATTCAAGTAAAATGAACGCGCGTGCTGTGGGGGGGGGATTTGCACTGCACTGTTGAAATTGATATAATACAGCCATTAGAGTAGCAACTAATTCATATACTGTAACAAAAGAAAATAATACAAAAGGGAAAAAAAATAGTATGAAAACTAATACCTTTATAGCTGCTCCAAATGCCGAATCAGCAACCCTATTGTTCTCGAACATGTTTGGGATGCTCTCCAGTAGTTGTTCCAAATTCTCACGGCACTAAAGCCTCGAAAAAAGAAAGCATTAAGGGATTTGTCATGTATAGAGAGATTATTGAAATTTGACTAACTGGTAAGCTAATAACCAGAATCAATCTGCCATTTGTGTTAATACAAACCTCTGAAATTGGGAGAATTAGGTCTGTCTGAAGTGGAGTGTAAACATCTTGGACGTCAGGAACAATAAGCATCAAAGGCTGCGAAGGACAAAAATGTCAATGTACAGTTTGAAAACTAGCAATCCAAGCACCAGCAAGCTGTCCACAATAGTTCAAAAATAAGTTTCTTTGGTAAGATCACGTTGCATTTGAAAAAAATCATCGATGGGTTCAACTAAACAAAAACAAAGAAAATGAAAAGAAATTTACAAAATATTACATTATTTCAATAAACATCCAGATTGTATTGAAGCGACAAATAGTTGATTGAATGGAAAAAAATGTGATGTTTACTGTGTGAATTTAAGAGAAAATTCCTTGTATACCACTGAGAGTTTGCCACTTCCTTGATATGCCACTGAAAAAACTAGCTTCCTTCTATGCCACTGAATTGAATTTTTGTGTCCTTTGGTGCCACTCACCACCCAGCTCTCCCGCTGCGTGCCACTTGCCATCCCCTGCATCGCCTCCCCATGGACACCATCTCCAAAGCTGCCATGGCCTCCCTCAGCGGTGTTACTGTCATCCACAGAAACACCAACCGGGAGTTCTAGGCCTCCATCGTGTGCGCCGCCTCTGCTTCGTCTCCAGCATCCCGTTCCTTTTCCCCTCCACCATCCCACCGCCTCCAACTTCACCGGCTGCACATATGTCCTCATCACTATGTGTGGGTACTCCCTCTCTAGGCTCGTCGGTGTCACTGCTGCTGACCACAAGCACGGGGTCCCGACCTTGTCCGAGTCTATGACCTCTTCCCCGCGCAGAGTTCTACCTCCTTTGATTTCAAGAAGGCCGCCTGTTACGTGCACGATCCGCACACGCAACGGGGATGAGATAGGGCCCTTAACGTGGGCGAAACGAGCTGTTGTCGAAGCTAGCGCCTTGGCTATACGGAGCCACCGCCGATTATCGATGGCGCTACTTTGATCGCTAGAGACTTGGTTTACTCATTGCTTGGATGCATAAAGTGATACATGATATCCCTTTTATAGGGATGGCTAGACTTGACCCCTAAGAAACCTATTCTTGTATTAAGGAAACTAATCCCTATTACATGGAAATAATTTAAAAGGAAACAAACCCAAATAATAAGGAAACTAATTATTCTAATCCTAATTAATGACATGCTGCCATGCACCACGTCCTGGCTGTTATGGCTCGCTCGACCCATAACATTATCCCCCCTGCGAATCAACCTTGTCCTCAAGGTTGAAGTTTGGAAGATTCGCACGAGATGAAGCGTTGGGCCTTCGGTCGGCGAGGCGCGGAGGTTGGAGATGCGATCTTCGATGGTCACCGTGGTAGGAGGATCGTCGGCTCTGATACCAAATTGTTACGTGCACGATCCGCACACGCAACGGGGATGAGATAGGGCCCTTAACGTGGGCGAAACGAGCTGTTGTCGAAGCTAGCGCCTTGGTGCATGCAGAGCCACCGGCCAGTTATCGATGGCAGCGCCTGATCTGCTAGAGACTTGGTTTACTCATTGTTTGGATGCATAAAGTGATACATGATATCCCTTTTATAGGGATGGCTAGACTTGACCCCTAAGAAACCTATTCTTGTATTAAGGAAACTAATCCCTATTACATGAAAATAATTTAAAAGGAAACAAACCCAAATAATAAGGAAACTAATTATTCTAATCCTAATTAATGACATGCTGCCATGCACCACGTCCTGGCTGTTATGGCTCGCTCGACCCATAACACCGCCACATTTCTCGCTGATGTGGGCCTGGAGTTCAAGCCTCTAGTATTCAACAATCACGGTGCAATCGTCAACCTCATCACCACCCAGGACACACATGAGAGACTAGCAATGGAGGAGGAGAGGGGCAAGAGAGTGTTTCTTAGTTTTGAGGTGCAACAGCTGATTGCCTACAAGAGCTAACAAAAGTGGCATGGATGGGTAGTAAAAAGTTTTCTGGTGGCCCTGAAGGAAACACAACTTTCTCACTGGCATATCACAGAAGTGGCAAACTTTCACTGTCATACAATGAATTTTCTGTTAACATTAAGCAACAAAATTTAAAACCCCTACTGTAATATCAATGCTTTCCTAAAATAGCATGTGAAGTGAAGAAATGCATGCATCTTATTTTTACTACTTCGATTCAGGCACCACATCAACACAAAAATTTCAAAAAACATTTAAGATAGTCAGTGGTGTGTCTTAGGGTATCAACCTTTACGCTTTCAAGTTGAGACTTGATTGGTATTAAGAGAAGGAGAAACAGAGGTTTTTTGTGAATACTAAATGGTAAATTTTCCTTCTCAGCTTATCTATTTCTTTTTATTTTATGGTTCATTAAATATTTATATTTTTATGGTTTCTCCTGTCACTGATTGAAGTTGAGCTTGAAATTTTATATAGTGATGAAGTAAATTGAGACTACCATGAAAAATTTCTTTTGGAAATTTTCACATTGATTCGACACCCAAACTTAATTAATTGCATGATTAAACCTAGCTACTGGCATGCAGTAGATGTATCTCCCATGATTAGGTCTGATTTGAAGAGGTTCAATACATTAAGGATAGAAAAACATAATTAGGCAATATATAGAAGGTATAATATTCCAAACATGTTTACATCAAATGCAGATTATAAAGTTGGTTTCTTCCTTTCCCAGGTCAAGAAATCAGCTGCTACAACAACCAAACAGTATTTTGACTAACTATTGACCTACCAATGGGGGTGATGTATGAAATGCTTAACATTGCTAACGAATATGTTCAGGACATACCTGTTGCTGAGCAAGTTTAAGACTGTAGAAGTGAATAGCAGAGTCAAATGTGGCAATCCCAACCATAGTTCGAGGACCTTCCTACAAAAGACACAAAACAAATGTCAGGGTGATTCCCACAGTGGTCCAAGATGTTTCAGTGTGTCTATATAGTTCAGTGAAGTAAAGAAAAGTAAGCAAGAGCAACACACCCAAGTCTATCAACACAGTTATTTAGTTAACATTAACTATGTTGACAGGTAGCATGTACTCAACACAACTTTTGGTTACCAAATCTTTGTGTAGATATATAGATTGCTTTTACACAATTTATTACAACATGGCTAAACATGAGCACCAAACTTTTCCTTTTTAGGCAGAAATGATGTCTAGAACAGGGTTCATAAAACCAGTGGGAACCAGACGGTTCCTGCCAGTTTCTGGTCAAACTAGCCAGAGGCGATAAATCAAATTCCAGCCGGTTGGATTTATTCTGATTTACACCGATTTTGACTGATTGAGAAAGACTCTGGATGATTTTACCGATTCAAGCTGATTGACTGTATTATAAGTAAGTTCTGAAAATTGCACAGGAACCAGCCAGTTTTTGGCAGACCAACGAGGACCAGGAAAAGGCTAATTTCTGGTTTCATAAACCCTGCTCTAGTATATAAATAATGAGGCTGGTAGGATGTCTAGTCATCCACAGAAGTCCTCAAACAAAAGAATGTTATCATGATCCTAGTGAGATTTATAACAAATGAATAAATGTAATCATGGGATTTGGAACACCCTATCAGACTAGATATATATCCCATTTCTCGATAATGATGACACATGAGGAACAAACAAGAAGCTGATTTGCTGACAAAGTTGTTCATTTATTAAATCCAAAAATTTGCCACTGTATTTGAGTTTGGGAAAAATTGAGGGTGTGCCACTGCAAAGAGGTGCACTTGAGGATTTGTCACTACATTCTCACCGACATGTGGAACTAGGACCCACATGTCAGTGAGAGATGGCAAATCGTCGATTCCATCTTGAGTTTTCCGCTGATATAAGTTACCATAAATTCATAACATCAATAAAGGCATGTGGTTCACAAGATTAACCACCAAACCTGCTTTACAGGGAGGAATGTCATAAATCAAAACTGTAACAATGCCCAGTTCAGTTTGGCAAGAATGACAAGTACCAGAGTTTACTTAAGCTCATGGAAAAAAATAAGTAGACGCAAGCAAGATGGTTGTGTTAAATGATAAAGCAGCATGAACCTTATATCATGGAATCTAAGCAGAATTCAGTGAAAACCAAGCTAATATTGGGTGTATGTGGTCATCGCATAGAAAATAGCTTGTACACTTACAGGAAGGTCTGAAAGAGCCTGGGCAATTGCACTGCAGGCCGCCGCCGTTGCACCAGTATGTATAGCATTCATGGAGACATCAATAAGGAAGAAAAATACAGCAGGCATAGGGTCCCGAACCTGAAATTGACAAAGATGTCCTTATCATTATTAATTTATTATAATATTATCAAAAGGTGAAAGTAGAAAATGAATCACTGCAAACTAGAATGTGAAATTTCTGCGGATATGGTGCAAAATATATAAAAATTAACCTGCTTACATGCTGATATATCAAGTAAAACAAAATCATTAATATAAACCATAAAGACACAAGTTTTACATTACTACACTTGATTAATCTTGCTCAAAAAATTAAAAACTCAAAACCAGGCAAGGACAGACCAGAAATTCCTTGGTGGCAATGAATTCAACTGTTCCTCTACATAACTCCGGCCTGTCATCAGCATCACGTCGCCTACCATCGGGCCCTAAGTTGCACAAGTACTCCCTTGGAGTATCATTGCTAAATCCTGCCGAATCATATGATTTTGTTAAATGGAGAATAGCTTTAATTGAATAGGGTATGTTAAAAAATTCACCAATATTTTCTAGTCTGAAGAAGAATTAGAATAGCTATGGAGGAAAAACCCTGACCCGAAGAAGTACAATAGGGTCAAGACTTGAGACCAGCATTACAAGATGCTTGACTTCAAAAGGGTACCATCTTCTCAACGGAAAGAGAAAGATAGCAACCGACTTTTGGATGAACCAAAATTTACATATGAACACGGTTACGTAGCAAAAAATGAAAAATATTTCCAGAGGAAGCTAGAAATAATAGAGAAGCTCAACCGCACAGAAAACTAGCATTGTAAAGCAGGCTAATAAATAAGATCCTGCATCTTTGTCCCTTACCACATAAGTTACAGATGAAGTGTTTCCCTTGATCAACAAATCTCATGAAAGGATTTATGTACGCTTTGCAGCGAGAACACCTAATAGGGCCCATCTCTCCAAAGTCCACAAGCTAAAAATATGAAAGAAGTGTCAACTTCAAAGCAATAAAGGAAAAAATATGTCACAACAGAGCGCTGCAGTGAAAGTTTTAACTACATTAGCAAATAATGATGTTTGTATTAGAATCAGAACATCGCAAGAATTGGCTGATGACACAGATGAGGACATGAATTTATTGAACCTTATCAAGCATCATTAAGTATGTTTACAGCATTTTCTATAGTGTTTTCTAATGATCAAAGTGATATGAAGTTCCCAGACTGTAACTATAATAGTAGAATCCTATAGTCAAGCATGTGGGGAGAGCACACAATCAAGCACATAGGGAGAGCACATGAAATCCATCGTTAATTGTACTAAGCAGGTCACTTTTTGGTGAATGTGCCAACATGTAGTATAACTGACTAACCAAACAATCAGAAAATGAGCAAGTGACCTTTAGGACTAAGGAAGAAAGCCATATAACACCCCGAACTTTGGTCAAAAGTTCATCTAGCACCCAAACTATGAAACCAGACATTTGAGCCTCTGAACTTTGCAATCTGGTTCAAATAACACATTAACCCAATTTCCCATAATGGTATTGCCTGTGTGGAGCAATGAGTGGACAGTTTTACCATGTAAGATGACACATTGGCCAAGTTAGATCAATAAGAGGAGGAGCCCACATAGGATTCTCCCCCGTCGAGCTCCCAATCATGCTTCCATAGCGGCCAACCCCTATAGCTCCCTCCCTCTTTATTTCGATTTGGAAAATAAGCCCCTATCAGCCCCACCATCATTCATCTAAACTTGCCCAGCGTCTCTTGTTACGTGGCAAAACCACCCACTCATCACGCCATGTGGGCAATACCACTATGCAAAACTGGGTCAAGGTGTTATTTGAACCAAAATGCAAAGTTCAAGGGGTCAAAAGTCTAGTTTCATAGTTCAAAGTGCCAGATAGACTTTCAAGCGAAGTTTGGGGTATAATATAGACTTTTTCCTAGGACTAATGATTTCCAATGCCGTCAACAGTTTACTACTACACCCCAATTAGATTGATGTGAGTTAAAACAAATAGTTACATATGATGACATCATAGAAGTTTTCGCACAAATGACATTTCATAATTCTATGCTCAGGAATATTCTTAATATAGTATAATGGCATAGGTCAGTATAACCATCCCCTATGCAGATTGATTTCTCATTTGGTTGGCATGTCATATCAGTTAATTTAAAAAGTGTTTGCTTTATGTGCCAAAAGAAGAGAGAGAGATGAAGTACCTGGACAGGCTCTTCAGAAGGATGAGGAAGAGCAAAAGGTTGCACCATCAAGGCCAATGGCATTCCTGATGTTGTCAATAGATCCCCTGTACATGGTATCTGATAGCATATGTAACAAGCAGTTTAGAAAAGAAAATACACTAACAAAAGAAGAACATAGTGCATTGAACAAATCAAACCTGATTCATGGTGCACCTCATAAAACGAGGATTGCAGTTGCCTGTGTCCTTCACAATAAATTCGCTCAATGCAGCCTACAATCAACAACAATATTCTTAGATGAAATAGATCCAGTAGTCTAGCTAATGACAACCATCTGGAACAAGCATTTTCAAAGTAGAGATAGATATAACTAGTTACAGATCTAAACACATACCGGTGGAACAGCTGCTTGGCCACCTTGCCGGGTCTCAAAAATGACAACTGATGACTCAGGAATTGGACGTGGAATTTGATTAGGATCAATTTTGGATGGGGTAGAGACCTGGGCACCAGCATGGGGAGAGTAAGGCATGGTAGGCGTGGATGGCATCCCTTGGCCTAGTGCATTGGGTGGCATGCCACCGGGCACACCAGGCATTCTCATGGATGGCTGCATACCACCAGGCACAGCTCCCTAAAAGTTTAACATCACCTTAAAAGCGTAAATTACAATGCTCAAAGCATCATAAGAATTGGATATTTTAAGGTGTCTCATCCAGAAAACAAATATAATGGAAAGATGGTTTTATTTGTTTTCATCAAAATAGTACTGATCAATCTTGAAAAAAAATCACCCAAAGGGCATAAATCACAAGGCTCTACACATCAAAGAACCGAACTACATATCTCATAAAAAAGGAAATCTAATAGAAAAAATATTTTATTTTAATGAAAATGGTGAAGATCATTGGTCAATCTCCCAGGTGAATTAATCACTAGGTACCTAATGAAATATCCAAAAGCCAGAACACTTCCTTTCCACGAGAAATAATACATAAAATTCAAACAACATCAATGTTTCAACTGTTCCCAAACAAGGTCGAAATACAACTTGATATAAAGCCCAGAAGACAACTCTTTCCCAAACAAGCTACTTATTTCCTTAAAACATGTCAGTATGTCACCTTGGTCAGACAATCACTCCAGTTTTGGTATGGCACTTTCCTGATCCTAATGGATTTCACAACTCCTCGAAGAAGGAAAAAAGATTATATTTCACTTAGGCATGCCAAATTACACACACTGCAAGAACAGCAAGCTTCTAAACCAGCCTCAAGAACCCAAAATTCTGCATCAGATTGATCTTAAGAGGAAAAGAAGTGCCTTCATTATCCTATGGAAACCCAGGTCTAAATTTTTCTCATTAATTCATTTGAAACACGTCAAACGCAACTAACAGTTAAGGTATTACTGGTTCCCATAGCTTTGCTTCCAACATGTCCACTAAAATATCTTCCTTTTGCGAACACTTCATGAAACTTAATAGGAAGAAACACTCACTGGTCGTGCTTGTCCCTGCCACCCTGGAGGCCCAAACGCTGCTACATTACTCCCTGGCGTCCCCATGAACGTCGGTGGCTGCGACACAGGTGGAGCCTGAGCCCCAAATGGTGGAGGCTGTGCTCCCGGTCTTGCCCCCCCAAACTGGGGCGGCCCACCAAACGGCACTTGCTGCGACGGTGCTGGTGGCCCCCCAAACGGCGGCCTCAGCCCACCAGAAGACGGCGGTTGAGGCATCGCCCCAGGCGGCCCTCCGAATGGTGGCGGCTGAGCTGCTGAAAACGGGGGTCCACTGAACGGTGCCGATTGAACTGCTGCTACAGGTGGAGGACCGCCAAACGGGGGAGGCTGCGACATCGCCGCTGGCGGTCCGCCAAACGGGGGAGGCTGAGATGCCGCTGTGGGCGGCCCACCGAAGGGCCGTGGCGGCTGCAACACCGCCGAGGGCGGCCCTCCAAAGGGGGCCCGCTGCACCTGCGCCGGCGGACCGGACGGCGGGCCACTGAACAAAGGCCGCTGCTGCTGCTGTGATGAAAGAGCGGCGTGCAGGCCGCCTAAGGGAGGAGACTGCTGAATCGGCGCCGCGGGCCGCGCGAAGGGCAGCGGTGGCTGAGACGGGAGCGGCGGGCTGCCAGGGAACGGGCGCGCCCCGGGAGGCGGCGCCTGCGGGGCGCGGATCGACGAGGGCACGGGGCCGTTACCGGGAGGCGGTCCGCCGGGGGCGAAGGGCGGGGGCGCTCGGGGGATCTGGAGGTTGGAGAAGGAGGCCGGCAGGGAGGCGTCGTCCCCCGGGTTGGCGCGCGGGATAGGGTTTTGCGGCGTGAAGGGCGGCGGCGGCCTCGACGTGGGAGGCGACGGCGACGACGACGACGCCATGGATGGATCGAGAGGGAGATCGGGATCTGAGGAGGGCGGTCTGGAGGTAGGGTGGAGAGAGAGAAGGGAGGAGGAGGCTTTTATGTCGAGGGATCAAGGCGATGGAAGGAGCGTTTCGGGTCAGGACCGGACCGTCGGGAGCGTGCGCGTGTTGCGGCTCGACCGGACTCCCTCTCTAGAGACGTAACGGGATCCGCTGCATTTAGTCCGATCTCCGGGGTCCAGCGGTCGGTAGGAGACAGTCGTACATAGGGGCGTATTTGTTTCTATAATTTTTCTTAGACCCGGATACAAATAAGGATAACATGGATATAATTATAAATATAAATAATATCAAATATAAATACAGAGCGAATACTAATCAAAATGAATACCAAGATTCGCTTTATCTATTGAATTATGTTTAAGATAATAAATTATGCATTTTTTACTTTTTGCATTTTTGCTTCTTATTTCATATATTTTCCTATTAAAGACAGTATATTTGAATTTTCAAGAAAATTTAAAAGCTAGAAAAATCTTGACAATATTTTTTAATGCTAGATTGTGTTAGAAACGTCTCCAAAAAGATTTCATAGTTTTTAAAGCTGCTTTTCCTATTTTTAAAATTGAAATTTTATTTCCGAATTAATTAAATTAGAAAATAATTTTGAAATTAGAAATCTTTTTGACTGAAACAATAGCCTTGCCCTAGCCCATGTGCTTGAACATCTAGATAATCCAGCTCCTAAATATCTAGATAATCTAGATTTGTATTTGTATTCGACAGAAAAAAAATTTGCATTCATTTCTCATCC
Organism: Guadua angustifolia; assembly: GCA_036346375.1. NCBI lineage: Eukaryota > Viridiplantae > Streptophyta > Magnoliopsida > Poales > Poaceae > Guadua > Guadua angustifolia. The sequence continues at coordinate 23,361,429 of CM070522.1, forward strand.
AATATCATCTAACAAATATTTGAACCGACAAAATCCGTATTAAAAAATTATCCAAATAGAACGGAAACTATCCCATCTATTTTCACCCCAGTCCTACTCTGCGGTGGTGTGTCATTATGCCAGTGATGTGAGCCTTGCATTGTACGGCTTTCTTTTGTTTACGTGTAAGAAATTTTCTACGTAGCCTTGCTTTTCAATGTCTTCAGTCTTATTGCATAATTGAAGGTAAAAAAGTTTCAATGCATAGCAATGTCGTAACATAACAATTAAGGCTTTATTTGGAAGGCCAAAACATCGATCCGATTAATTTAGACCTCTGTTTACGCCTAACTCCTAAGTGAATAAGTAAAGCAAGAATTCGAGAGAAATCAGGGAGATTAGCAAAAGGGCAACAGGAGAGTTTTTGTGAATTGGATTTTTTCCCCCTATGAATGATCTCCTGTCCTTGTAGCCGTGATAATTAAGAGGGTGTTTGGTACAGCTTAAACTCCATCAAAATTCGTGGAGTTGGTGGAGTAAGGTATTTCTTTCAGAAATTTATGGAGCTAGAACTATAGGTACATTAAGAATGTTTAGGTGGGTCATCTTGTTTACATTTTAGGCTAAAAATATAAACTTTATTCACTTTATTTTAGCCTATAAACTTCAGATCTGAGGTGGAGCTGAAATCTAGAGCTCTGTCAAATAGGGCCTAAGAGGGACCTGAAGCATCACTTCCCATCGTCTCCTGTCCATCCATAGATAGCTTGCTATATATGGAGAATTTCTTACCTTTGTTGTTGTAGTGAAAATGATTCGCTAAAAAGTCATACATGGAGCATTTCTAAGGTTGACTTAAAACCTATCAAACAAGTTAGGCATCTAACCAAAAACAAGGGTGTAACATCCCAATTTTCACATATTTTGAAAGTTTTCAAAACAAAAGAAGCCATTTGGATTTTTCTCGAATTAATTAAAACTTAATTAGAATTTTTTAAATAAAATAATTTAATTTGACTAATCTAAACATCAATTTAGTTGGGTTCCTTGTGTTGCAAGAAATTTTTTTGTATTTTCTTGGAATATTTGGAGCTCGTTTCCTATTTCTTTTGATTTATTTGAATTTCTAGCATTTCTTTAATTCGAACATCCTTTCTTTTTATCAAAATTCCCTTGAGCCAAATCTTGACTGGCCTGATTTCCTTTTTCGAGTGTGTCAGCCTACCTGCTCCCTCCTGTAACCTAGCTCCCCTCTCCTCCCCTCAGCATACCTCATCAACCCCTTGCCCTAGCCTCCTCAACCCAATCGCACGCGCTGCCCAAGCCCAGCGGAAACCCTAATCGTTGGGCATGCCGCCCCCGCAATAGTCACATATACACCACCACTACACTAAGCCTGTGACACGCACGCCAATGCGCCTCCTCCAAGCATAAATAGCCGAGCCACCTGTGTCACAAGGATCGTTGTCTCCTCTCCCAAAACCCTAAGGAGTTCCTCTAGTTTGCACCATCATCAAATCGAATTGAATTAGTGAAGCCGTATGCCGCCGCAATCTTCTCCGTTGAAATTCATCGTCGCTGGTGAGTCTTAGCCCACGTCATCACCACCATCGGTTTCGCGGCTTAGCATTCTATGAGGTGCTTCCCTCTTCTTCCCCGGAGACCTGCTAGATGTTCTTGCTGCTGTGAACCCCGCTGTGTTGCTGTTTTTTGTTCCCAACATCGGCCACCATGGTTGTCGCTAGCAAAATTTTTATTTTCTCGATTTTCTCTCCCATTCGAACTTTCAAAAGCCTGTACTCCTTCATACGAGCTCTGATTGAAGACATTCAAATTTCTAAATTTATGTAAAATCGAGTTCTTCATTACAGTGCTATTTTAATTTCATTTAAAGTTTATTTGAACCTCTGCTTGTTATTTATTTGTGTTTCTTGCATTCTTTTCCAATAGATATTTATCCTAAAGGAGCAAACAGAGGAGTCGAAGAGCAAAATTCAGCACCAATAGTGTAAGAGCAAGGTAAGTTGTAACCTTAATCATGTTGAACATATATTTGTAAAAGTATTTTTGTTTTGTACAAATTGCATGCTACTTCTATATCAGTGTTATTTATCTGGAGTAGCTAATTACCTATTTGTTATTATGACACCTTGCCTATTTAATGTTATGTATCCATTGTCATCCTAGATTAGGTCATTATTAGTTGGACATACTTGTGTTACCAATGTTTGATTGACATACCTACGTCTATACATGCTTAGTTGTATGATAGTCTCATACACATGGTGAATATTGATAGACTTGACTTAATGAGATATGAAATTGTAGCGAGTAGCCACTGTTGTAAAATTTGTTGTGCCATAGTTTGTTTTGCCATAGGTCTTGGTTACATAAAATGGTTTTAAATCAGGCAAGTAATCATGCAGTAAAGGGATGCGATTAGCACATTTGGGTTGTGGATGTTTTGTCTGAGGTTATTTAAGACATTAAGCATAACATGAAGAAAGGTAAAACCCTAAGTTTCGCTGAGGACAAACAAGGTATTGTTTGGTATGAAAAATGTTTTGAGTACAAGACTAGAAAAAGTTCAAGGAGTTATTACTCAAAGAAGCGCATGAGGCCTTATATTCTATTGATCCTGAAAGCACTAAGATGTATTAAAACCTTAAGGAAAAGTATTGGTGGCCTAGCATGAAGCATGAGACCGTAGAATATGTTACTTTATGTGATATTTGTCAAAAGATCAAAGCAGAACATCAGAGACCAGTAGGTTTATTACACCATTGCAGATTCCAGAGTGCATGTGGGAAGAAATTGGTATGGATTTTATTACTAAACTTCCCAAGACCTAAGGAAATTATGATTCGATCTAGATAGTAGTGGATCAATTGACTAAGGTAGCTCACTTTATTCCAGTCAAGACTACATACATAGGGGATAAATCTGTAGAGTTGTACATGTTAAGGATTGTCAGTCTTCACGGAATGCCTAAGAAGATAGTGTCAGACAGAGGAAGCCAGTTTACCTCTTGTTTTTGGCAGAGTTTGCATGAAGTCATATGCACTCATCTCAAATTTAATACTGCTTATCACCCTCAAATCGATGGACAGACTGAACGTGTGAATCAAATCCTCGATGACATGCTAAGAGCATATGCTTTAACTCATGGCGCCAAGTGGGACAAGTGTTTGCCCTATACCAAATTCTTTTACAATAACAGTTATCAAACTAGTTTGCAAATGTCTCCATTTAAGTCTTATATGAAAGAAAGTGCAAAACCCCTCTTAACTGGAAGGAGACCGATGAAAGACAATTGTTTGGCTTTTCCATACTTCAGGAAGCTGAAGAGCAAGTTCAATTAATTTGAGACTGATTGAAGATCGCTCAAACCTGACAAAAGAGCTGTGCAGATGATCGTTGCTTAGATTTGATTTCGAGCCCAGTGATTATGTGTACCTTAGAGTCACCCCTCTCAAAAGGCGTAAGAAGATTCTAAGTAAAATGGAAGCTTACCCCTAGATATGTGTAACCATTGAAAATCTTGGAATGTAGAGAGGTTGCTTATCAGCTTGAGTTGCCTCAGTCTGTTGCCAAAATCCATAATGTGTTCCACATGTCGTAATTGAAGAAGTATCTGTGAGTGCTAAAGGAGCAAATGCAGTTGGAAGCCATTGATTTACAACAGGATCTCACTTACAAGGAGCAGCATATCAAAGTTTTGAAAATAATAAAACATATCATGAGGAACAAGACTATCCACTTACTTTTGCAAGGTCAAGCGGAGCCACTACTCAGAAGACGAAGCCATTTGGGAGCGTAAAGAGGATCTAAAGGCTGAGTTTCCCCACCTATTTCCTAACTAGCCCTAATCTCGGGGCCAAGGTTCCTTTTGAGGGGAGTAGGTTTGTAACACCCTAATAATTTCATACTATGGTTTAAATATTTATTTCTAAATTTATGAGATTTTTCATGAATTTTATAAATGTCTTTTTCCTATTTTCAAATTTATGAAATAATTTATTTAATCAAAATTGAAATCAAAATATTTTTGAAAATAATTTTATTAAGTAAAATGTCTCAAGGTACATTTGAGAATTTTTTCAGAATTTTTGAATCTTACTTGTTATTTTCTAAAAGCTTTTTAATTTTAGTAATTAAATTAATTTGAAAAATCAAAAAAAAATTCCCTCCTGGCATGTGGGCCCTGACCCCACTTGTCGGGTCCTTAAGGCAAGAAAGGTAGCACCAAGCTATTTCCTCTCTCATATCTCCATGGATGAGTTTTGAAGCTAAAAAATATCTCGTTTTCTCCTCTGAATTTGTTTCCAATTCATGGGCAATCCTATTCTCATGCAATCCCTCTAATTTCCCGGCCTAATACCTTTTTTCACAGGGAATTTGACTTTTTTTGGTCCGAACTCTTCTTTAACCAAGTTGGTTTCTATCTCCTCGAACCATCCCCAGTCTATTTGTCGTGCCCCGAATTTACGGATTCGGACACTCTGTGTATTCGGCACTAGTCCAGGATCACGCTAGTGCACACAGTATAAACAGGTTGAAGTACCACAATCATACACAGCGGAATTTAATAATAAAGTACTTCAAACATAATATAATCGAGTTACATGACCTTATGGTCACCTTACAATAATTCGCCACGCAGGGCGATAAATAACCACAGTATCAGTTCATTTAGCGGAAGCAAAAGTAAGACGAGGAACCCTTCATAACCACAAGCAACTGAGTGCGGCTCAACCCTTAATCCTCCTGGCCTTCATAACCACTTCTATCTGCTCTTTTTCAACACACTCCCTTATGAAGTGAAATCGCATGTCAATATGCTTGCTGCGATCATGGAGTACACCGTTTTTGCAGAGGTTAATTGCAGACTTATTGTCGACTTTTCAGATCATAACTTGGCTCTTTTTTTTGCGACTCATCGATCAACCGTGATGACCAAATACCCCGACAAGTTGTAGTAGTAGCAATTTATGAATTACTTCACACGAAGAAAGCGCTACCACCCTTTGCTTCGTGACTACCGGCTAACCAAATTTCTTCCCAAAGATGAACAATACTCGGTTGTGCTTTTCACGCTCACGATATCCCCACCATATCACTATCATCAGTAGCCTATCGATGTAGGCTCTTGATCACCTTTGCGACAAAACCGCAACCCAAATCCTTAGTTCCATGACATACCTCGGATGTGCTTCACTGCGACCAGTGTTCGATGGTTGGTCTCTCCATGAATCTACTAACATATCCCATGAATATGCTAGATCAGTCTTGTGTTCACGGTATCTCAAACCGCCCACAATGCTTCAGACATTGTCGCATCAAACAATTCTCCATTGCCTTCCTTACTCGGCTTCAACTTGGGCTCCATCGGACCGAGATGAATTACATTCACCATCCTGCCTTTTCAAGAATTTTCCTGCACGCAGACGTATTCTGAGATGAACTCTCCAGATTGAACTACTTCCATTCCGAGGTAATAAGACAATAGGCCCAAATCACTCATCTTGAACAAAGCCTTCATCTGCTTTTTGAACTTGGTGATTCCTGTTGTTTGAGCACCTGTGATTATGAAATCATCCACATAGACTCCCACAATTATCCTGTCAAGACCAGAACCACGAGTGTAGACTGCATTCTCTGTTGCCGATCTTACAAAGCCAAGGTTATTGAGACTTGAATCCAATTTTGAATACCAAGCCCTCGGTGCTTGTCGTAGGCCATACAGTGCCTTCTTTAACCTCAACACCTTTTGCTCTTGTGCTTCATCGACAAAACCAGGTGGCTGTACCACATATACTTCTTCCTCCAATTCCCCATTGAGGAAAGCTGATTTTACATCCATGTGGTGTATCTCTCACCTGTTTTGCGCAGCCAAGACAATGAGCAGTCTCACTGTCTCAATCCTAGCCACAGGCGTGAAAACTTCTTCCAAGTCAACACCATGTTGCTGCACATAGCCCTTTGCCACTAATCTGGCTTTGTGCTTAATCACCTCTCCCTTTGCATCCTTTTTAACCTTGAAAATCCATTTGAGACCAATAGCACGATGACCTTGAGGAAGATCAGTAAGAAACCAAGTGGAATTACCTTCAATTGATTGCATCTCCTCAATCATGGCCTTTCTCCAGCAGCTCATTTTCTCAGCTTCAGTAAAACTAGTTGGTTCTGCATCCACCAACAAGCATTCTTCACTATAATCGAAATCGAGAATTGGCTCTGTGGTCTCCAGGATATTCTGAATCGTGCGGTATCTTCTGGGTGCCTCATCTGTACCTTCACTTGCGTCAGTTGGTGGGGAGCAGAATTCCACCCCCGTTGGGTTTAGGGGGTAGCAGTACCCACTGAAGATGGTGATGCAGGGGCTGTTGTTGCTTCCGAATTCGCTGGTAAGACTTCCTCCAACGTTGCACCTGCATTACCAACAGGAGCCACAAAAAATTCAACCTTGAGGTCTTCTCCCGCCTGGACTCCACTGTAACTGCTCCAGTCCCAGCTTGCTTCTTCGTTGAATATCACATCCCGCGACACGCATATACGACGTGCCACAGGATCAAATAGCCGGTATGCCTTGGAACCTTCTTCATAGCCGAGGAACACCATCTTTGTGCTTCGATCATCCAGCTTCTTCGCATTTGGCTTCATCACTTTCACATGCGCGACACAGCCAAATGTGCGCAGGTGTCCAACTGAGGGCCGTCGCCCGTGCCATGCTTCATACGGTGTCTCCCCATCAAGGCTCTTTGTAGGCGATCTATTCAAAATGTAGACTGCTATTGTGACTGCCTCCCCCCAGAAGTACGAAGGCATATTCATTGCCTTCAACATACTTCGAGCAGTGGCCACAATCGTTTGATTTCGCCGTTCAACAACGCCATTCTGTTGTGGCGAGAACGAGCAGTGAGGTATCGCTTGACTCCATGATCTGCGCAGTACTCTGTGAATTCCACCGAGGTGAATTCGCCTCCACGATCAGTGCGGAGGGCCTTTAGCTTCCTTCCCGTTTCCACCTCAACGCCAGTCTAGAACCGCCTGATTTCTTATGCAGCTTGATCTTTTGAAGATAACAGCCGGATCCACATGTACCGGCTCTTGTCATCAACGAGTAGCAGAAAATACTTCTTGCCTCTTGGGGTGGATGGAGCAATCGGACCACACAGGTCTCCATGAACCAAATCGAGTATTTCACACGCTCGGAAAGATGCTTCTTCAGGGAATGTGCTTCTCTTTTGCTTTCCCGCCAAGCAACCATCACAGAGTTGGTTGACTTGATCGATCTTGGGAAGTCCCTTGACTAAGTCTTCTTGCCACAGTCTGCGTAAGGCTTGGAAATTGAGATGCTCAAAACGGGCATGCCATCTCCAGGCCTTCTCACTCACAGATGCAGACAGACAGACTGGTTGTGCAATTCTTAACTTTAAAATATACAAACGATTAGCACCACGAGATACCTTGGCAAGTAGGGCTTGATCTTGATCACGAATCGACAAAACTCCATCTTCAACATGGATCTTATGGTGTTGCTAGTCCAATTGCCTGAGACTGATGATATTATTTCGCAGCTTGGGGATGAGGTACACTCCTTCGAGTGCACGGTGTTCTCCATTCTTGCAGGCATACAACACGACTCCACGCCCGAGTATCTCCACCACTGAGCCATCACCAAACCTCACAGTGCCTGTGATGTTGGTGTCAAGCTCGGCAAAAATGGATCTAGTACCCGTCATGTGGTTCGTAGCACCAGTATACAAATACCATTCATCAGAAGCCTGGTCAGAACCCCCGTCATGGAGATTCACTTCTTGTGCACAGGTCTCATTGAGATGAACCTGTTCGGCCTTAGGGGTGTTGGTCAATGAAACAACACCTACTGATGAAAATGCACAAGACTCTGACATGAGTAGAGTTTGTTCTTCCTCCACTTGTACCAGGTTGGCTTCCTTCTTCCGTTCACGTCGTGGTTTTCGGCACTGTTTTGCGTAGTGCCCGTAGTTGTTACAATTGTAACACTTGATCTTGGAGAAGTCTCGTGTGACGCCACCCCCCACTGTCTCCTTCCCGTTTGGTGAAGCAGCAGGTTTGGGGCGCCAGCGAGATGTCTTGCTACCGGAGCTGCTTCCTTCATGCTTGCTGCCTGTGGACTTGTTTCGATCACTTTGCTTCATGCGGGCTTGCCATTCTTCCTCTGTTAGGAGCAGTTGGCCGTTGGCGTGACCATTGCCTGCCTCTTCATCATCTCCATAGCGCTCATCCACCGAGGACAGGCGCCCAATAAGCTCCTCCATCGGCATGGTCTTCAGATCAAGCAATTGCTCTATGGCAATTGCAACTTGCCGATACTTCCTCGGCACCACCCGTAGGAGCTTCTTGACAACGTGCTCATCGTCATGCTCACCTCCCATGTCGCGAATGTCGCTGACAAGGCTGGTGAGTCAAAGACCAAAATCTTCAATGGTCTCCCCTTCTTTGAATCGGATTGATTCATACTCTTGACGCAGCGATTGCTCCTTGGCTTCCTGGACACGATCAACACCAACTCGCATCACTTTCACAGCTTCCCATGCCTCCTTGGCGAATCCTTTTTGCAAGGGTTGGAGCATCTCTATGAAGACGGCTTGAAGAATGGCGAAAGTGCCATCCTGTCTTCTTTGTAGTCTCCACCACCGGGTTGGATTGCGCCCCGCACTCCCTAAGCCTCTGGGGTAACCCTCATCAACAAATAATCTGCATAATTGGTTCTTGTTAGCATTGGATACCGGAATGACATCCCGGAATCCCTTGGCGCCTGCTGCGACGCCGTCGCCGGCAACACTGCTCCATTGTTGTCAGCTTGATTGGAGAAACTCCTTGTGCTGATTGCGTCGTGCCGGCGTCGTGTAACGTCCTCCGCGACTCGTAGACATGGTGGAGGGATCGATCACTTGGGCTCTGATACCAAATGTCAGAAACCAAATGACAGGAATAACTTTCTGCTAACTATCGCTCTCTGTTTCAACTGAGAAAACTTGGTCTTTTCTGTATTGTCGATCAAGACTTGGGTGAACTGACGAAAATACGACAATACGCAACAGGAAAAACAGAGAGAAGAGTGGAAGCGATTTGGTGCTGCGAAAGTTGCAGCGTTTTTGTTGTTATCTTCTTCTATTTATACTCAGAGATTACATGCAAAGTAAATGACTGATTTTTCGGATCTACACACGAACGTGCTTATTTGCGACCTATTCCAGCGCTAACAACTAACTAACTGAAACAAACGTGCTGCCGAGCTAAACTAACTGAAGACCGCTTCTGTTTGGCCAAGTCAATCAGCTCCTAAAATGCAGGTTATGCGTCAATTACAGATACTCTGCATGCTCAAGATTACATCAAAAAAAAGGCTAACATAGAATTGTATTTTGACTACTTGAATAGTTGGGATAATTTAATGATCACTAGGAGTGCTTGATGTTAAAATTGTTAAAATTGCAACTCATGCTTAGTGATCTTGTAAATTGAAATTAAGATAGAAAAATTTTAGAAACCTCCTATTCACCCTCTCTAGTCGGGTATCTTTGATCCTACAGTGAAGCCTCACCAATTTGTTCATGTTGTCTACCATTTATTTACCAATTATTAATTATCTTTTTCTAAGATGTTTTGAATCTATTTACTATATTTAAATTCATGTTATTCCTTCTGCAAAAGAACCTTATGACTATTCCTTTATCAAGCCTTGCATGAATATATTTGCTGTAACATTTCAATTTTTGCATTTCTTGAATTTAATTTGCATTTTACGTTTTGAATGAATTTTTTGGAATTAATTTAATTTATTTTGCATTGATGGATTTAAGTCTCTTGTCATCTTTTATCTATTTATTGAAAAGTTCTAATAATCTTTCATTAGAAATATTTTATTTAAGTTCCAAATGCCTTAAAATATTTTTTAAAATTTTTCTAGAATTTTTCTTATATTTTTGCTATTTATTTGGGCTTTATTTATTTTGTTGATTTATTTTTATTTGGAAATATTTTAAAAATCGGTCGCATAGTGTTTGGGTCGAAACCCATCAGTCCGGCATGTTTCCCTCATACCGCCAACCCATCCGGCTAGCCAATCTCCCATGCGATAGCCTGATTGGCCCGCTTCGTCGAAACCCTAACCGCAGCGATCGTTGGATTTTGATCCAATGGCTGGGATCTCCTCGTGCCATTGCTCGCTAGCAACCACCCGATCAAATCTACATGGACGCCCACGATCGTGCCATGTCAGCTTCATTGGATCTCTCCAAATTCGCCGCGCCTTTGTAATCCTGTAGAACTCAGGATTGGTTTCCCCTTGTACACGCTCGTTGAGGTCGCTATTTAATGCGCCGCCCTACGTATCGTGTAGCCCACCAGAGTCGCATCTGTTGCCCTAGCGCACACCCACCAAGATGACATCTTGCGCTCGCACGAGCTCGCCAAAGTTTAGAAGTAGCGCCGCTGTGTGTCTTCGTCCTTTCCGTCACCATCCGCTGTCTTCCACAGTGCTCGTTCCTGGATTTGAGTTCACCGCACTAGGACACGTCGATTCCATCAGCTCACGTGGCTAGAGGTGCCCCAGAATGTCGTCAGCCATGTCATCATCCTTAAGTCCAGTGACCAATCTCCACCACACCATTGCCGACGTTGAGAGATTTGTTAGTTGTCAGATTTGGTAAGCACCGTTAGATGCTCTCCACGCGTCGCACACCGGGGTAGCCACATCGCTGCTTGCGTCGCTTAGATTTGAGCTATTCGATCTTCTGTGAAGGGTCACGATCTAGCCGCGTGGCCATGTTCGTGGTACACCACGTGTCCCACCCAAACCTCACCACCACCCTCAACCACCTGATCTAGAATGAATGGATGAGATTGCGTCGGCACCGCGCCAGTCGCGTCATGCCGCATGTCTTTCGGGTTCCAAACTACCACGCCATCTGGGCTGTCGGATCTAAAGCTGATGGCCTAGATCTTGCGACATGTCACTAGCATAGTAAGCCGTCGATTCGAGTCTCATGTAGATCTTGGCCGTCCGTTTTGAACTGGATGGGCGGGATTTGCATCGTGTCTTGTGCCAGCCGCGTCTCGACGCGTGTCGCACTCGCGCTTCGCCGTGTGTCCACTAACACTAGTGCTTGCATCAGCTGGTGCATGAGCACAGTGCGCCGAGTCCACCGTGAACCTGAGTTGTGACCCAGTCCATGCGGTTGCACGCGTGTCGCTCTTTGGTTGCGCCACGTGTCCCGTGATGTTAGCATGACATCATTCATTCGGTTTAAAGGGCTTTCGGTTTTTTCTTCGAAAAATGAAACAAGACGTTTTTTAAAATCTTCGTAGGATCTTTCTAGTTTTTTTTGGGAAAATGGACCGGAACGGAGAAATAGACAAAGGCGTAGCTTCTAAATCTTCGGAGTTTTTTTTGCGTTGGCACTCGGACACTCTCTAAGGTCCTGCAGCCTCTAAACTTTAATAGATAGTATATATTTTCTCGGGAAAGATGGAGAAAGGATCTTTTTTTCCGAATTTAACACTCTATACATTTACCTGTCAATAATACACGGTTCGAAAAATACTATAGATTGAATTGCAAAAAAAAACTATAAAGTTACAATTGCATACATATTTCTCACTACGGGAAACATCAGAAACCGAGTTACTGGGAAAAAAAAGATAGATAGAGTTGTAGAAATATCTATTTCGACGAATTATTTAGAAAATATTAGAGACCGAGCTGGAGAACCGCGGTGGGGAAAAAGTCTAGAGGAAAAAGGGTGAAAAACTATTAGAGATGACAACCTCTTTTCGAAGTCTAACACTCTCTGGCGTTCATAGAGTAATAATACATATTTTAAAAAATATTAGAGATCGAGATGGGAAATCAAGGTGCGAAAAAAGTCTAGAGATAGAGCTGCACACATATTCCTAGTGACGAAAACATTTTTTCCCGGGAAAAACGGAGAAAGGACCTAGACGTAAGGAGCAAGGACTTGAATGTTACGTTTTTGGACCCGTTCGCTATCCTGAAAAATTAGAAAAGAGCTTGTTCGCGATTTGAATTTAACGGGAGGTTCTTTCCGTAAAACGGCGCACGAGGGACCCTATTTCTCACTCCGGGAAACATCAGAAACCGAGTTACCGAGAAAAAAAAGATAGATAGAGTTGTAGAAATATCTATTTCGACGAATTATTTGGAAAATATTGGAGACCGAGTTGGAGAACCACGGTGGGGAAAAAGTCTAGAGGAAAAAGGGTGAAAAACTATTAGAGATGACAACCCTCTTTTGCCGAGTCTAACACTCTACGCGTTCGCCGAGTAATAATACATGTTTTAAAAAATATTAGAGTTCGAGATGGGAAATCAAGGTGCGAAAAAAGTCTAGAGATAGAGCTGCACACATATTCCTAGTGACGAAAACATTTTTTCCCGGGAAAAACGGAGAAAGGACCTAGACGTAAGGAGCAAGGACCTGAATGTTACGTTTTTGGACCCGTTCGCTATCCTGAAAAATTAGAAAAGGGCTTATTCGCGATTTGAATTTAACGGGAGGTTCTTTCCGTAAAACGGCGCACAAGGGACCCGAACGTGATTTTTGGAAAAAATATCTTCCTCTCACAAAAAATCGTAAAGGACCTATTCGTAATTTATAAAAAGACTAAAACGTAAATTTTTTTTTGAGCCGAGGCTCGGCTCAAACGCACCACAAGCGCTGAATCTTGCAAACTTTAGATAGGTGATAATGCGGTAATGACCACCGGAGAAGACATCAACAAGAATGTCGGTCTCGTCATTGTTCGATATTCTTTGAGATCTGTGAAATCACTATTGGACAGGGATAGAGGTAGTCCCCACATGGGGATTGACCTCACAATAGCTTTCTCGTTGGTCACTGGCTTCCTACAAAATTCCCTTCTTAGCCATGCCAAGGAAAGCATAGGATCTGACTTCCATCCTTAGCTTTAGGGGTGAAAACGGTCGGAAACGATCGGAAAACACTAAAACCATTTTTGTTTTCATATTTTTTTCTCGGAAACGATATCGGAATCGATAACTACGGAAACGAAAACGGCATCGGTAATTCGAAAATATCGGAAACGAAAATTCGATACAAAATATACATCGTAAACGATCGAATCGAAAAAGAGACCGTAACGTCGTAAGGACATGTACCACCAATTGACTTCAAAAATTCACACAAATAGTACATCCACATAGAAATTAGTAATTAATAAATATTCACAAATTTACGATGAACACACATCAAATTTTAGACTTGAATGACTACATTAGAGTTTTGTTTTTATGATATTTAAAAATATCTATGATTGGTTAAATCATGAAAATGGGTGAAGATTGTAGCCCTCGTGATAAGCTTCGCATAGAGTCCAAAATCACCTAAATCGGAGTTCGAGCAAAAAGTTATGGGCGTTTTAGTGACCGAAGGAGTGTGATTTGTGGGCTGGAATAATTCCGGTAATTACCGACGGAATTTACCGATTTTTTCCGGATATGAAGAAACGGTCGAACCGATCAAAACCGCTATCGTTATCGCTTCCGACAAAATTACCGATTCCGATTCGATTCGAAATTACCGATACCGACACGTTCGGTTGGAAAATTTCGAAAACGGTTTTCGGAATTTCGGGAATTACCGATACCGTTTTCACCCCTACTTAGCTTGTTCTGGTTCATTGCGTGTTAAGGCATCGTGCTATTGGGTATTTGTGTATATTAAAATGAATTATGGATCAATAAGTTAAAATAAAGCTAGAGAATATTAAGAACAATTAAAAGTTTTTTATAATACTTAGGTGTAGTCAATCATAATTTTTTTGCCGAGTCAAACTTATTATTAGGCATAATTGAATAAATTGATGGCCATATATGTAAGGAAAACTTTTATGGAACATTATAATTTTATGTATTTGCTGTAGGACACCGTAACAACGTGGATTTGTTCTAGGACACTACACATTTTTGTGCAGTTGCAGAGGATACTGCGTCCATCAAAATAAAATTTTTAGTTGATTCGGAGAGAGAAACAAAAAAATGACGAGGTTGCCCCGGGCACCTCTTTATCCAATGTGCTAACCCTGGCCTGTTGTTCCTTTCGCTGCCCCCATAGAAACAAGACCCGCTCCAGGCGTGGGGTATAGCACACCAAATGGCGTCAACGGTGGCGAGAGCGCTCCAAGTGCACCCGACCACATACCTGACGGAGAACTTAACGCTGGCAGAGGCAGTGCACACAAACAACATTGCCTTAGCACTGGACACTCGAGGGTTCGCCCACTGCTGGCAGAGATAACTAGCAGGGTCGCATGCTACGTTGTGCTGTATAAAATTTTATTATGTGATGTTGCGCCATATGAAATTTAGGAAATTTGGTTGCGTAACGCTGTGCTGCGCGAAATTTAATCCGACGGATATTTCTGAAAAAATTGCATAATTTCGGTTTTTTTTTTTTTTAAAAAAAAAATAGGCTGCTAGAAGCCATCAGCGAATTTATAGATTGCTAGAAGCCGTCGACGAATCTGTGGTTTTTAGAGATAAAACCATGGAGGGACCTAAACGTAATTTTGTTTTTTTTTGCGTAATTTCGATTTCCTTTTTCTTTTTTTAAAAAAATGGGTTGCTAGGACATGTTGGCTAATTTGTGGACTGCTATAAACCGTCGGTGAATCTACGGATTTTTTTGGAGAAAACCGCAGAGGGACCTAAATGTAATTTAGTTTTCTTTGGGTCCAGTTTGCTAAAAACCGATTTCTTGGGACTTGTTGGCGTGTTTGTGCCGGACAGTATTGGTTCGAGTGTATAACTGAGTTTCGGTAGGGGAGTCTTCGCAGCTGCGCTACTCTCTGCTCTCTTTACTACTCTCTTCGCGTGGTGAGCAGGACAGGAAGCTCAAGAACACAAGGGAGCACGCAAGGAACACACAGGATTTACCTAGATTTGGGCCCCCAATGTGGGTAACAGCCCTACGTCCTGCCTAAGCTCGTATTGCTCTAGTATTCTGCTTGCTCTTCGCTGTGAGCTGATCGATTGAGCGACCTCAGTGATACAATCTCTTGAGCTTCGACCCACCTCCCCTCGCCTCATGCACACTAGCTCCCTTATATACTCTCGGGACTAGCTAGGGCAGCAGCAGAGTAGTTTTACATTAATTACATTGGCTGTGTTTAGTCCTGTCGCTACTGTCCCTCGGAGCCTCTTTATCTACGTCGTATCATGACGCCGCTTGTCTTCGGACCGCCCGAGAGGAGGGGTTCGGACACTATGTGACGAACGCCTGGTACACGCGTCACCCCGTCCTGCTTGGGGCGGTGTAAATGGAACGGAAGTTGGTGAAGCTGGCTCAGTCGGAGGGACAGATCATCATAGCGTCAGGAAGCCACGCCCATTTAATGGCATTCAGGAGCACCGCAACGGCTCCCCGCACATTGAATGGCTCTCATGCGCATTTAATGGCTCCCATGCGCATTTAATGGCTATGATACGTTGTGATCCTGGCGATTGCTTGAGCGAAAGCCTCACTCCGTCTGCGTGGTCATTACCGGTAATGGGATGGTCGCTCGTTAGCGCGACCACGTGGCTTCGTCGCCGACCGCTTTCGTCGGCGCCCACGTGTCTTGGTCTTCGGCGGTCGTGATCTGTCGCTGGGCACGACCCGGTCGCCCTGATCCGCCGAAGCGCCACGTGTCCGGTCGCCGGCTAGGACCAGGTTGGCCGTCAAGCCTTTCTTCAGTATGTTGAGTCCTTTGCACAGGGCTTTCTTCTCTTTGTATCTTGTATGCGCGATCTCATC
This sequence comes from Guadua angustifolia, assembly GCA_036346375.1. NCBI lineage: Eukaryota > Viridiplantae > Streptophyta > Magnoliopsida > Poales > Poaceae > Guadua > Guadua angustifolia. The sequence continues at coordinate 23,377,232 of CM070522.1, forward strand.
TAGCAGCGGTGGAGAGAGTACCCCGGTGTAGAATACACCGACAGTAGCCCCTAGATCTACCTCGGAGCGCGCCCTGGGAGATTTCGGAGATATTCTTTGACCAGGGCGCGGTCCTGGACGGGTCCTATTCCTGTACATGCAACCATACAGATTCTCTTTGCAACCGTCACAACTCTTCGGGTCTTGTCGCCCCATGCCATTATGATCTTTTCGTGAACCGTCAATTCGTGAGGGCACGACTCCTCGTATCCTGAAGCCGTGCACGGCTTATAAATAGGCATGTTCACCCCACCACGATCCGCACTCCTGTTGCTTTCGTCTTCTTTGCTTCCTTTGTCTTCTTCACAGTCACGGCACCAAAATAGTACTCTAACCGCATGGCTCCGCCGCTTCCCCCCTTGTTTATGGATGAGTCAAAGCTGGAGAATGTTCTTCGCCTGGCCCCTGAAGGGGTCCTTCGCCTTAGGGCGGGCACCATCGCGCCAAAATGCAACCCAAGGGAGATGATCACCTTCGTCTGGGTGCTAGCGACAGGCCTGATGCCGCCCTACTTCGAGTTCTTCCTTACCGTTCTTCACTTCTATGAGATCCACCATCTTCATCTCACCCCAACTCCATCCTCGCCCTTTCCATTTTTGCACACCTCTGCGAAATGTTTGTGGGGACGATGCCAAACCTTCCCCTCTTTCAGTACTTCTATACTCTCCACGGCTTCACCGACGGTGGGGTTGTGGGGAGTTGCCATTTTTGCCTCTATGATGGCTCGGCCTCCCGCTACATCCCCCTCCAGATAAGGAGCACCTGGAAGATGTGGCGGAACGAGTGGTCAGACATCATCGACGACAATGACGCTCGACGCCTGGAGTGCCGTTCATACGGCAACCGCCATCGACAATCGGGGTTCTCTGCCGAGAGAGACGGTGGAACTCGTCCATGGTGGCCCGTGATCGACCCGATTCATGGCCTCCAACCGATCAGGGCGCTGGTCGCCGAGGACTTCGTGGACTCAAATAGATCAGCCTCGTGGCGACAGCGTCAGCCGGCACGTAGTAGTATCTGCATTTGTCCAGATTCCGCTTGACAGTCAGGATCTCTGAGACCGGTGTTTTGGTTCGATAGGAGGGCTTTTGCCATACTGCTAACCCTAGCGAGGAAACCTAGAGACTCCTGCAACAGATTTTGGCGTCTATGAACTATGGAACATACAGAGATTTTTCCCAAGTTCAGGCCTCCTTTTCCTTGGGTAATAGCCTTACTTCCTGCTAGATTATTTAGAGAGTGTGCAAAGCTAGTACAAAGCTCTCAGGTTACAAGTTCTCTCTTAGACTATGCTGCGGAGCCTTTGCTTGCTCGAATGCAACACTACTCAAAATGCTCGACCCCCTTCCCCATGCACCCGGAGGCCCTTATATAGGCCAGGCTAACGGGAGTAGGTAAAAGGAGGGTCATCATGCTGATCCTTATACATTTAATACGCCTTCCCGTGCTGTCCCGTTGTTGCAGCCTCATTAAATGCCGATGCATGGCCGCTGGTCCGCCTTGGCTCACCGGATGGGACCCTCTTTGACAGTAGGTGAGAAGCGCCGAGGAATGGGCTCGCAGCTAAAACCCTCGCAGTGACAGATCTGACATCGCAGCTCGCCGCCTGCACGCAGTACAATAGGGAAGGAGACTTGAGGTGAAGCCATCGAACTCCACCTTTTGCTCGGCGGCGGCGAAAGCAGGTGTGCTCGCCACCCAATCGCTAGGCCGCCATGTGGACTAGGAAGCCGGGCGGCAGGCGTTCTCGCCGCCACTGCCGCCGGCGCCGCGTAAACCGACGCTGCCGGCGGCTGCAGCCGCCGCCGCGACGCCAAAGTTACCACGTGGATCGACGCCGCGAAAGCGTGCCGCCACCGCCGGGCGTTCTCGCCACTGCCGCCGGGCGCCACGTGATTGACGCCGGGCGGCAGGCGTTCTCGCCCACTGCCGCCGGGCGCCACGTGGATCGAAGCGCCGGCGAGGCGTTCGCGCCACTGCTGCCGGGCGCCACGGGCCGACGCCAGCCGGTGGGTTGCAGCCGCCGCTCGCACGCCAAAGCCGCCACGTGATCGACGCCGGGCGAAGCAGTATGCTTCGCCACTGCTGCCGGGCGCCACGTGGATCGGCGCCGACAAGCGATGCGTTCGCCACTGCCGCTCGCGACGCCACGCGGACTAACACATGGTGGGCAAGGCGTGCTTTCACCTACCCGCTAAGCCGCCACGTACAAGACCTTTGTGCGGCGAGAGGGTACCAAGCAGTACGCCGACAAGAGCCGGGCCCGCCCTAGAACGCGTGCCAAATCCTTTTTTGCGGCCTTCATTAAATGTCTGAGCGTTCTTGGGTGGGGCCACCACTCATGAGGATACGGCCGCCTCGATTCTGCCCCGTATCCACTGGTTGCTTTGGGACCCGAAACGGCACACGATCTTGCCTCTTCGCGAACCGTCGATGCAAGTGCTGCATATATATAGATACATCTGTACCAAGCGGTTTACGCTTTCTGCTTTCTTGCGCCCCTCAACTTTTACTCCTTCATCTTCTTTGCTCAAAGCTCTTTGACTCCTTTGCCCCCATGGCGCACCCCATCCCTGCCTCCACCGCGGACGGCGCCGCGGTAAAGAGGATGGGCATCATCGCGTCGGAGGGCACATTTCGCTTCCGGGCGGGGACCGCCACGCCACGGTGCCTTTCTGACGAGATCGTCATCCATACCTGGGCACTGATGGCGGGCCTGGCCCTGCCCTTCTCTGACTTCTTCCTCACGGTTCTCCATTTCTATGGGATCCACCATCTTCACCTTACCCCCAACTCCATCGTTTTTCTCTCCGCTTCGCATACCGTGAGATGTTCATGGGGTAATGCCAAATCTTCCCTCTTTCGCTATTTCTTCCTCTGCGCGCCCAACGACAACGAGGTAGTGGGAGTTGCTATTTCCGCCGGGGCGGATGGCCTCCCACTACATTGCCTTCCACCTCGATCCAACCGAGGGCATGGCGCAGCCGATCGGTCAGACATTAACGATGACACGTAGTCGATGCCTGGAGGTGCTCGCTGGCGGCGGAGCCCTCCGAGAACTGGAATTCACGGCCGAGGAGACGGCGAATCTCCTTGCCATGGCAACTGATCAACAGATCGCGGGTCACCGGATTGATCGGGCGATAGGTGGCGGACTTCACGCCCGGAGGATCACCGCTGCCGACGCCATTCGCCAAAGATGGCAATACACGGCGACGACGACGAACGCCGCGACGCGGGCCGGGACGTAAGTCTTCGTTTTCCCTTAGCTTTTTCCTGCGCACATGTTTTTCCTGTGGCTTCCTACCAACCGACAGCCACTCTTTGTGTCTTTTGCCAGACGCGGGAAATTTGGAGGAGCCAGTGCTCGCCAGGGAGCTTTCCGTCTGCCGCAACCGACTCGAGCAGTTTCTTCTTTTTCGTGGTGGCTCGGCCACTCGCCGACATGGAGCACGCGGAACGCCTGGAAATCGTCAGGCGGTTCCCGCCGATGGACTCCACAGGGCCTGCCGCAGTGCCACCATGCTCCCACTGGTGATCGTGGACACGCCCATCGCCACGATCGGGCCACGGCAAGCGCTAATTGGCCCCAAAGACCGCAAGCTCGGATTCAAGAAGGTCCGTGGCTGACCAGATTGCCGCTTAGCCTCGGCGCGCAAGACACTCGCAAGGGACGGCGATCGAGGCCGCCTCGCATTTGATTTCATCTCGGCTGCTGTTTCTCCGCACCGCCAGTGTTAACGATTCCTCCTCTCGCGCCGGCCTAACGACCACGACGCTTAACGCTTTCTGCCACGGACCCCAAGCCACCACCCTCCATGGTGGTTTGACGCTTCCGATGGCCGGGCTCAGCTTGAGGGTGCCGTCAAGGGCGACCCCTCAAGACGCACCAAGGGCACAGACGCCCCTGGCGCCCACCGAGACGGCGGATGATTCCGCCAGTGCCTTCGGCATGATCGCAGAGAGGGTCGAGGAAGGCGTCTCAAAGACCAGGGGCCCCGGAGGCTCCTTGCTCTCGCGCCCGATATCGCTTCGCCACGCCTTGCCGAGCTCTTCACCGAAGTTCGTGAGGTTCATGTTACTCGGCTCCCTCATCGCCGCCGCCGCCGCCACGGCCCAGACGCCCGGATCGCGCTTGCACCGCGAGATGACACGGAGCGTGAGGGCGATGTGGCAAAGGCGGCCTCGGCGCGAGAGAGACAGCGGCGCCTTTACGCAGAGGGCGGAGAGCGCCGAGGAGCGGGCAGAAAGGACCGAGGCGGCGCTCAAGCGCGCGGAGCACGAGTCCTTCCGCCTGCGGAACAACCTGGCCATCATGCTGAAGAAGGCCTTTCAACGCACAAGGAGGTGCCTGGAGCCTCTGGGTGGCGCCAACACGCCATCGAGGAGTCACCTAGCCGCCCACGCGACCAACCAGGCCATGGACGCACTTCGGGGACTGCCCACCGCTCTTGCCGCCTGCTCCGCCAGAGAGGGGCGAGAGGTCGCGATCATGGCCGCGACCTACACCCTCGCCTGCTGGGCCAGCCGCGACGCCACCCTTGACCCAATGGCGGTGGTGACGGCTGGAGTTGAGGGAGACGCCGCCAGAGGAGGCACGGTGCGCGGCCACCAACACGTGGCCGGATGTCGCAGTGGAGCCGCCATGGACGTCTCTACGCCGCAGCGGAGGCAAAGCGGTTACGGCGACGAGCTCGACTTTGGCGACGACGAGTGAAGAGCCGCGCGCCGCTTTTGTTCTTTTGTTTTCATTTCCTTTTGCTAGTTCATCTGCATGTATAAACACTTGGGCAGATTTTCTGTGAAATAGATATTTTTCGGTTGATGTCACCTGCATGCTTATCTGTTTTGTATGATCGAATTTGCTGGGCTAAACTGTTGGGCGGTCGGGTTTCCAACTTTAGATGGAACGCCTGTGGTCCTCCTGAGGAATGCCCAAGCTAGGGCAGCGTTCCTGGGTCCTGCCAGCAATCATATGCACTTGCTGCGAACACAAGTATGGATCATGCGAGTCGCATAGGACTTAGACAGAAATGATCTTGAATCTAACGGGAGATGCAAGACATAGCTTAGTTTTAGCATCAGGTTCTTGCGCAAGATCACCGGCAATTCAAATTTTTCCCGGCGCTTAGACCCTGATGATTGCCTGAAAACGTGCTGCAGCGTAACGTGACGAGGCGACAAGTTTCCGAAAGTGTTTTTAGGCCACCAAGACTTACGGTGATTTACCACTGGTGCTTCAGGAGCTAACCCGAGGCGCATGAAATGTGTGTTGAGTATCGTGGTTCAACGCTAGACCCCAGCTTGCTTGGCCACGCCAGACGCTAACACTTAGCACATTTTCGCCACCATAGGGGGCCGCCGATTTTGACACTTGCGGTAATCATGCGGCTTGGCCCATCTTAGCGTAGTACGTAGCGCGAAGTGGCTAAAATACGGCACGGCACTTATCTTGTTCGTAAGCCACCGGCGCATCAGGGATGCTTGGGCGATCAAATTTCAAGCACGTATGCACCACCTTCGAATGCGGGTGACTCAAATTTCAAGCCGCTCAAGGCTCAAATGAGGCATCAAGGCCAAATTTCAGCACTCAGACACGACCGCCACGTGCAAAAATAACTACTAGAAAGATGAGTAGACGCTTTGAAGGGCATACACGAAGTAGGCCCAATCATTCTAAGTCCCAGCATGGGATACCCTGGTCCGTCCCGCTTGGTTTCCAAATCCTTGTGACCTCCAGGGACCTAATCGCGGCGCAAGGCCAAAGCAATGGGTTTTAGGAGTGGTATTAGGTCGACGGTGTCATGGTGACGCATCAGCCGGTGCTTCGAGAGCTAACCCGAGGCGCGGCGGGCCGCTGTTTGAGCATCGCACCCAACTCGCCTCTAGTTGCCCGCTGCTAAGTCGGATACAGCGCCGAAAGTGTCGCCATGGATCACCAAAGAATTTAGCAAACGACGGACCAGCGATATTCATGCGAAAAATTGCCACCGAGGCATAAAAGGGACAATAATGATAAAGCAAAGAGCCTTTAGGCAACCATTTTACTAACTGTCCGCTAGCCGCCGATCACCGGGGAGAAGCTTACTCAAGGTCGACCGATGCAAGCCGCTTGGTACTTATAACCTTTCAAGGATAGAACTTCCGAACAATTCTATGTTGTAGGAGTTCGCCGTTTCTTCGCCGTCCTCGCTGGCCAACCGACCGCCTGTGTTGAGATACTGAGACCACCTTGAAGGGGCCCTCCCATTGGGGAGACAACTTATGCAACCCAAGATGCTCGAATCCCGCGAAGACCAGTCGCCCAATCGCTAGTGTTTTCTCAGAGACCCGGTGGCGTGGTAATCACCGAGGTTTTTTTGCACGGGCGCGCCAAGGGCAGCCTGATCACGCACCTCCTCTTGAGACCTGACATCCTCTCGCCGAGGTCTTCTTGGTCTTTCGCTGAACACCGAGACGCTGGGGAGCCGAGGGACGTTTCGAGGGGAGAACAGCTCCGCCCCATACACCAAGAAGAAAGGCGTTCACGGTGGGTCTGCTAGGTGTGGTACGGTTTACCACAAAGATACCGGAGTTCTCAACCCATCGCTACGCCCGCCAGGAGTTGATCGAACGCTTTGTCTTGAGGTTTCAAGACCAGCTGCGTGGCACGCTCGCTTGCCCATTGCTTCTAGGATGAGCCACCAAAGCAAAACATACCTGGTGCCCATTTCATCGCAGAACCCGTAAAAGCCGCTACCGTAAACAGAGTCCCGTTGTCGATGATGCGGCTACACTCCAAAGCGGTGAAGATCCCGCCAAAAACTTGATAGCAACCGCACCGCAATAGCGCCGCACTTCTTCTAGCTTCAACCCATTTGGTGAATTTGTCGATGGCGCACGAAGAGATGGGTGAAGTCCCCTGCGGCCCGCGTGAACGGCTCAGATATCCACTTCCAACCGCGAACGGCCATGAGAGCGGATGGTTTGCGTGAGCTTGGGCCTATTGCAGGATCCGCTCGCGAAGAACTCGACAAGCCAGATTTCTCACCACCGCAAAGCATCCTCGGAGGCCGCAGAGGCCAATAAAATCTTGGTGAAACGCTTCAACTAGCGTTTCCGACATATGGCTCCTCGACACGCCCATGGATATCGAGAGCGGTGCCGCCCTCTTCCCGAGTGATGCACTTCAAAGAGAACTCCGCTTTACTCCAATGCAGATAGGTCCCCACCTACCGTGAGAGTATAGCACTTGGCCTTATGCGCTATCTTCTCACCGAGGCATCATCGCTTAGATCACTTGGTCACGCAGAAGGCTAGGATAGGATCCATCCATCGACCTCCCGTGCGCAGCGCCGCGCAGCACTCGTGCTCGCCGGTACTGGCCGGCCGAAGGCTCGGTGCCACCTCGTGGCACCGCTTTTCCTCCTGCACTGGGGCCGAGCGACGGCCGCTTCCCTCCTCGAATCGAGGTCGTGGCAACGCCTCCCCTCTCGAGCCGGAGGTCAGGCGGCTATACCGCCGCCCCACTCGACCGGCAACGACATAGACACCATCATCCCCGAACCGGGGTCGTGATGGACGGCCGCGATAGTCTTTTTATTCAAGACTCCAACCGAACAGGTTTTGAGGACGCGAGCCGCGAGAGCCCGTCCGCCAGATGATTGTCACCGCAGGATATGAGTATACCCTCAGCCTTCAAAATGGCGCCCATTTTCCGGACCGCCAAGCACGCCATGGTGGGTCGAACATTGAACTCCTTCCGCGCTGATTGATAAATCCAGCAGGAGTCACCTTGACTTGAGACGCCGGATGCCGGTAGCCGAAGTGAATGCGCAATTGCTAGAAGTGCCTTCATACTCGGCTATGTTGTTCGTGGCCTTGAAGTCGAGGGCGACCACAAATCAAGGGTGTCACCGGTCGGGAGACCAAGACAACCCCAAGCCTCGCGCCTCCAAACGAAAGAACCATCGAAAAACAAAGTTCAGGAGAGGGCGCGGGCGCCTACCGTGAGCCGGTGAGTCCACTGGCGCATTTAACTCCGCCATTCCGACTTTTGATGGCGGTAAGGGTACAAACTTGATGTTGAACTCCCCACTCCATCGACCATTTGGCACTTGCTTCTTCATTTTACAGCCAGAAGAATTTCGCAATGGGTAAGCCGTGACTACTGTGATTTTCCGCCTTGAAAATAGTGCCGTAGCTTCCGGACGCCACTCAGACCGCATACAAGATCTTCTCGAGCTGTGGGTACCGAAGTTTCGCTTCATGCAACACCTGCCGATGTAGTACACCTACCTCTAGACGCCTTCCTCTCCGCATTAGCATCAAGGCCACCACCTTAGGGGTGGCAATGTACAGAGTTAGGGCTCACCCCAAGGAGAAACAGGCCACGGGGAGAGGAGAGGTACCGCTCAAATCTTCAAACGCCTTCGAAGCTTCTTCACCACTCAAGTGGTTCGCCTTCAACAAATTTTGAACAGAGGCAAGCTTTTTTTCTTCCCAAATGGGCAATGAATCGCTTCTAGGAGGCCAAAGCGACCGCCGCATTGAACTTGCTTGAGCTGCGTCGGGCGGCTTCATGTGTTCGCTAATCGATATCTTGTCGATTGGCTTCAATGCCCCGACCGACACCAGAAGCCCAACACTTTTGTCGGAGGGGCACACCGAACACGATTTTTCCTGTTGAGCTTCGCATAGCTTCTTCCGAGGTTAGCAAAGGTTTCTCCGTGTCTTGATCAGCCATCATCTCTTCTTAATCTTCACAACTGTCATCAACATAGACCTCAAGATTTCGCCTATTTGAGGATCGAAAGTAATATGCATGGCACATTGGTAAGTAGAACCGCATTCTTAAACCAAAAGCCATTCTTACATAACAAAGAAACACCAGAGAGGTTACAAAGCAGCTTTCTTCATCTTCAAGCACCATGCCGATCCGGTGGTATCCGGAGTACGATCTAAGAAGCACAAGAGCTTGATCCCGCCGTGGAGTCAACAATGAGGTCGACATCACAGCAGGATATGGATCCTTCTGCAGCCTTGTTGAGGCTCTGAAGTCGCACACACATGCGCCATTTCCGTTGATCTTCTTGACAAGCATTGTGGTTGTGCAAGCTACCTTCAAAGAGAGACTTCCTTAACAATCCTCAAGGCCAACAAATTTTTTCTACCTCCTCCCGAATCGGCGCTCAAGGCCGGGCGCCTCCCGGACCTTGACCGGACGAGCTCGGGAGCGTTGTTAATCTGCTCGATCACCTCCTTGGGACCCCTTGGCTATGCTCGGACGGCTTGCTAGGCAAACACGCCTAATTAGACCTGAGGAAGGTGACGAGCGTTTTCCTATTTGGCGCCGAGGTTGGCGCCAATATTGATGATCTTCGAGGTTCGCCTCACTGCATGGCGACCGCCTTTAACCTCACCCCAGAGAGCCAGTGAGGCACGGTCCGGCCCGAGGCTCCCGAGGAGTGGCGTCTCACGCGACGACAGTGGCACCGGATAGCTCGAGCAAGATGCTTGACAAGCAAGGCTTCGGCTTTATCTACCCGGATCACACCTGGGCCACCTGCCCCTGATCTTCACCACCAAGTAAGCATAGTGGGTGGTCGCCATGAACTTGGCCAACGCCACGGCCAAGCAAGGCATTATAGGAGGTCAAGTCATGACCTCAAAATTCACCATTTCGGCAGGGAAGTTGTCTTTGTCCCCAAGGTGACAGAGACACACCGCCGAGGGGCATCAGTCGACTCGGGTCTACCTCAAGAGGGGCAGACGGGCGCAGATCCCGCCACGGATCTCGAGCGCCAGAACGCCGAGGAGGACAAGAGGTTGATGAACTCCTCCGGCTCACACAAAGACGCTGCCTAGCCAAGACGCTCCGGATGGTGGGCGACTCCACGATCGGAGATGCCCCAGTCGGTGGTGCCTTCGTGGTGGTCTCGCCTGACCAAGGTGAGCGATTGCTCGACCACTTCAAAGATCCGACCTGCGCCCCGAGCTCGATGTGGAGCAAGACACTCTCCTTAGCCGCTTATAGGCGGCAAGTGGAGGAGAAGGTGGACGAGCCGCCATGGATGTAGGCCAAAGATGATCGGCCGGCCGAAAGCCATGCTGGCCGATCTTCGCTCTTGATCATCATCGGCGTGTTCCTTGAGCCGCCGCTTCCAATTATTTGTTTACGCACCCACAAATGTACCGCAGTCGTGGGTGTTGGTGCGGTGGATAGGCAATAGGGCTCGCCTCCTTTTGCTCAATGGCGGTCGTTTTGGGACTGGCGGCCATCGACCGGCCGCGGCGGCCATTACGCCGATCACGGCGATCGTCTCACCGGCCACGACGGCCAGCTGGGGCGCGGGTCATCACTTCCGTCATGGCCGGGCGGCCAAGACCTGCCTCGGTCTCTCCGCGCCTTACGCTGCTTTCTTGCTTGAGCTGCTGTAACCCTTCGAGGTCCCTACTCATCCTTGCCATGGCTACCCTTGGGGCCAAAGGCTGCCCCTTTGTTCCGCGCCACGCGCATACCCTATGTACGAGGGAGAAGAGCTCGGAGGTGGTGTTGATGGTATGGGTGGCCATCTTTTCCTTCATCTTATGGTCACAGATGCCTCTCCCATATGCGGCGACGACCGATCGCCCGAGATATGGGGAATCGACAGGCAGGGCAAAACCGCTGAATGGAAGTCGCGCAATGACTCTTCTCTCGCTCCAGAGTGTGGAGGTCGTCCTCCACGCCGGGCTGCACAAAGGAGCCCTGAAAGTTGGTGACGAAGATGTCGCACAACTCCCCACGAAAGTGCACCGACCTCGAGAGATTCAAGACCAAGAGCGGGCGGATCCCGCAAGGCCGCTGGAAGGTAGTTGGCCATGACCTTTTGGACCCACTCTACCGCCGACCCCGCGGTGTAGATTTGCAAGAACTCCTCCCGTTGGTGGTGCCGCCATATTTTTCGATGGACGGGCTAAACCCAGACGGCCAGTCACGCAAGGCACCACGAGAGAAGGCCTCGCACCGACGCCGAGGGAGCCCCACCACCATCGGGGGCTTGATCCGGAGATCGCCTCGGAATGCAGGTCTGACTCCTTACAGAGTCCTGAGGAGGAACCTCTCCTGGTCCCGAGAGTGGGAGCCACGAGAAGGGCTCTCACCGCCGAGCTACCTGCTTCACCCACCGGCCTGGCCTGGCTCGGTGGCGTGGCAGCGGCCAGCGAGATCATCATCCACGGCCATGCGGCTTTCATCCAAATGTGTCCGGAGGTCCCCACGGTTCCTTATGAACCGGACCATACGGCGCTGCACCCTCCGCGCTGCCCGCCCGTCAGGCCGAGCTTTTTTCGGGTGGCTAGACGCTTGAGTGCGCTCGATCGCGCCTCAGCGGCGGCAGACTCGACGGTATTCTACCGGACGGGGCCCAACCTAAGTGCAAGGCCCACGAGGTTGGCGGCGTCCCGCAGCCATGGAGTGGCCGGGTGTCTCTCGCGAAGTTCCACCAGAGGGTGGTCCAAGAGGAGACGAACCGCATGCAGATTTTGGGCGTGTGGTCGCCACTATGGTCACCGGCTCCGACAAAGCCGCTTCCGCCGCTTCCACAGAACGACGCCGCCACCGCCGGGCGGGTGAGACGATCCTCGACCGGCGAGACCGCCGACTGCCGGGCAACGCCGACACCGCCAAGCGCTTCTGGCCGAGAATCCGCCATCTTCGGATGCGCTCGCCATCAACAAAGGACACCAAAGTTCGCCGGAGTTGGCCGAAAAAACCAACCACTAGCCCCCTACTCCGCGCCGCTTCGCTTGGTGTATTCCGCCGACAGTTCCCGGATCTACAGCATCGGTTTTGTTCGATAGGAGGGCGTTTTCGCACTGGGCTAACCCTAGCGAGGGGAAACCCTAGAGACTCTCAAGGCGATTTTTGGCGCCTATGAACTATGGAACATACAGAGATTTTCCTGTGTTCAGCCCCTTTTCTTGGGTAATAGCCTTACTCGCTAGATTATTTAGAGAGTGTGCAAAGCTAGTACAAAGCTCTCAAAGTTACAAGTTCTCTCTAGACTATGTCATGAGCCTTTGCTTGCTCTAATGCAACACTACTCAAAATGCTCGACCCCTTCCCCATGCACCCAGAGGCCCTTATATAGGCCAAAGCTACGGGAGTAGGTAAAAGGAGGGTCATCATGCCGATCCTTATACATTTAATACGCCTTCCGGTCAGTCCCGCTCATGCAGCCTCATTAAATGCCGACGCATGGCTTCTCCACCGTCCGCCTCGTCCGTCCCGATGGACCCTCTTGATAGGTAGGTGAGAAGGCCGAGAATAGGGTCGCAAAGAAAACCCTCGCAGCGACAGATTCGACATCGCAGAGCTCGCTACTGCACGCAGACGATAGGGAATGAGACTTCGAGGCGAAGCTTATCGGAACTCACTTTTTGCTCGGCGCGGGCGGCGGTGGTGTGCTCGCGCCACCCAATCGCTAGGCCGCTTATGGATCGACGCCGGCGAGCAAGGCGTTTCGCCATTCGCCGCCGGCGCCACGGCCGACGCCGTGGCTGGCGGGCGTTGCCGCCGCCCGCATGCCATGCTGCCGCCACGTGATCGACGCTGGGCGAAGCGTTATGCCGCCATCGCCGCCGGGCGCCACGTGGATCGGGCGCCGGCGAGTGGCGTATGCTCGCCACTGCTGCCGCGCCACGTGATCGACGCCAAGTAGCAGTATGCTTCGCCACCGCCGCCGGGTGCCACGTGGATCGTGTAACATCCCAAAATTTGGGTTTTCAAAAATATTTTGTGAAGTTTAGCTCCCCAAAATTTCAGCGATAATTTTCTCGCTTAATTAAAGCTTAACTGAATTTTCTAAAGTCAAAGTAATTTAGATTGACTAATATAAACCTCAATTAAATTAAATTCAGTTTTATTTGGGTTCCTTGTGCTTCTAGGATTTTCTTTGTATTTTTTTAGAATTGTTGGAATTTATTTGGAATTATTCTAGATTAATTTAAACTAAGCCTTTTACTTAAAGAATTAAATATTTCAAAAAAAGAAAATAAATTTATTCTGAAAATATTTTATTTGAGTTCCAAAATGTCCCAAAATATTTTCTAGAATTTTTCTGGTATTTTTATTGCCTCAAAAGAATTAATTTGAATTAAGTCCTTTATGGAATTAATTAAAATTAGGAAAAACTTATATAAATTTTTATTGAAAATATTTTATTTGAGTTTAAAATGTCTCAAAATATTTTATATAATTTTTCTGGAATTTTCCTGATAATGTTTCTATTTTTCTTGAATTAAATGAATTTCTAGAACTAATTTAATTCGATTCTGTTTTCCACGTGTCTCCTTCTCGCGCTGCCACGTGTCGACTCGCGCTCGACCACATCGCCGAGCCGCCACAGCCCTCCGATTTCGATCCGACGCACCAGAATGCGCCACGTCACTCCTGAATTGCGCAGCGACGCCAATCGCCGTATAAATGCCTCGGAGGCCGGTTTTTATTTTTTTTGATTCTTCTTGACCTATCCGCCACCCCAAATCCTAGTAGACCTCCCATGACCTCTCCCACACGCCCTCACCTCAGATCAACTCACCCAAACCCTAGAAATCCATCCTCATCCTATTTAAACGCCAAGACGCTTCTACCGAACTTTGAGGCGTCCCCTCAGAACTCGTCGACTTTTTCAAGATCCGTCTTCGCCACGGCATGCTCTATGGTACCTCTCCTCGTTCTCCTCGTTTTTGTCGAGCCTGCTTCTCCCTCGCTTTTATGTAGTTTGACCGTGAAAATTTTATGGTAGACTCTCTTGATGTCCCCTACACTACTCACCCTAACTCATGGTTTTGTCAAGAGGATTTGCGCAGAAAATCAATCTTCCCGATCGATCGCTATGGACGGCTGAAACTTCGCTGCGGTTCCCCGCTGATCCGTAAGGTAAAACTCAGATCCGCTCATGTCATATTGTGCCAAATGATCCCAGATAGCTCTCTATAAAATTTGGTTAGGTTTCATGCAAGACTTTAATAGTTATGACCGCTTGATCTATTAGCTCCGAGAGCCGCTCATCGGCAGCTTGTGATCAATCCTGGGTCGCCGCCAACCGCCTATATTGTTGAGTTCGCTCGTCGTGATTCTACGTGATGGACACTTCCCTTTGCTATTGCATCCTCCTAAATTTTTTATTCGCTCGTTTCGCCGCCGTCCGCCATGCCGCTGCCTTTTTGCCGCCAACCATCTTGGATTGTCGTGACCATGTCACCCCGTCCGTAGGTCCATACCCTACTGTTTTGGCTATCCTTGAGTTCATTTGATCTCCTGCCGCCAAAGCCATAATCTAGTATCTACCCGCCGCCTTCGGTTTAGTCCTTTGCATCGGTTCGCGTTTGGTTCGCCATCCTTGATAAACTTTAATTGCAGAGCCAACCCTACCCATCCTACCCTCCGCCAAGTGTATCCATCCTGAATCGCTTCGCTCAAACCCGGACTTAACCTTTGGTCCAATATTGTCTTTAAGCGCCACGACATGTGTACCCCACGATCGCAAATCAAACATGAGCCATGTCATGACCTCGCCGCCTCTACCATTGTACCGATGGTCGCCACCTTGTAATCTCATAAGTGTTCGTTAACGCTTCATATTCATCGTTAACGCTCCACCGTTAACGCCCGCTAACGTTCCACCGCTAACGCTTTGTTTCATCGATCATTGCCATCGCATGGGTGCATGCAAGTGAAAGCCCTAATGTGATGTCCTTACCTTTTCTATCGCCTTATTGTGATCTAGCCCATCACGCTGAGTTCAGCCTCGATTCGCTTATAACCGCCTCATCGTTGTCGAAGTTCCGCCCCGATGTAAGACTAACCTCCTGATCGAACCATAGTGGATGTCGAATTCCCATCCGTCCTTGTCTTATCCTTGAAATCTAATCGCCATTAACCTAGAATTCATTCGTGGTCCCGTCAATAGACCATTAGCCACATGTCATATTCTTGTGCTAGACCTAGTCTATCGGCCTATCTTCCTTTTTGGTTGATCGCGCTGCTCGATCAACGAAAGTCAACCTCAAGCATCTGCTTAGTTCATGGCGAACTAACGTAACTTCGTGGACCCGCCTATAGATCGAGAGTCCATATGACATCGGCTATCCAATCAAGATAATAACTTCTAAGAAATATTCTTCGAGATATTATTCCTTCTTTCCCGCTATTAATCTTTTCTTCTAAGTATTTTCCGAAAGCCGCTTCTTTGTCTAATCATCGATCTAATCCATTCAAGTTCCTAATTTCATCTAAGCCGCAGTGCCCAATGCTACTCATTCTTAACTTGGAGTTTACTTGATTTGCCTTTTGAGTTTTGTTGTATTTGTGTTTGTTTATCGTTAGACGCGTGCTTTAAGTCGCCAAGGAGCCGAGAATCAAGCAAGCGGAGATTGAAGATCGAGGATCAAGGATCAAGATAAAGAGTAAAGAATAATAAAATTGCAAGGGCCAGCAAGTTGTGCTTTGACCATATTGATCCCATTTTAAAAATTATTTCGCTTGAAATTATTGCATGCTAGTTTGAAATAAACCGATTTCAATTAACTGGATTAGATAATCAACCTACTTGTTATTGCTACCTTGTCGCTATTATTTGTATGCCATGATTCATTTGTCACCCTAAATTGTGGGTTAATAGTTGACATTAATAATTTGCCAACATGGGTTAATTAGACCGTATGTAGTGTGCTTAGCCTTGCCACGTAGATTTGTCATGATTTTGGAAAATTAAAGTTAATATTGACTTAATGAGATATGGAACGTGTTTTTGAGAATGTGACATGTGTTATTGAGTTGATGATGGCACGTGGTGCATGGTAAAGAAATGGGGTGGGAAAGTGATTTAGACTGGGGCAAGTGGCAAGATTGTTTCCGTGGGCCAAGAGTGGCAATTGGCGTCGATTTGGTATTATGACATGTTGATGTGATGAACTTTTGGTTAGTCTTGCCTCGGTCAACTAAGGACTTAACCTTGCAAGCCTTTGAACTGAAGTCTTTCATACAACCACAAGTTCCTAATGGGACGGACCTAGCCGAGTAAACTGTGAAATCTATTCTTTGGTATCGTTGTGGTGTGGGGTCCAAGGAGCGGGTGAGAACTCACATGGCGCAAGAGGGGGGCCTGGTGTGGTAACCATCCCTCCAGTGTTGAAACCTTAGCGGCAAGATCGGGTTTAGATTTGATCTTTGGAAAGGCTTTGTTATGATCGCTCATTCGATACTCTTGTATGGCGCTTTCACGGCGACGTGGTGAGTTGATTATATCTTGTGGGTAAAGTGTATAACCTCTCGCAGAGTGTAAAACTATTCGAATAGCCGTGTTCACCAGATTGAGCATTGCTCGGGATTACAAATCAAGGGTTAGATTTTGATAAAAATGAGGTTGGGAATGTGGATAATGTGATGTGGAACTTGGTTAAGGATGGGAAATGCTTCACTTGAGAATATTTGCGAAAGTTATTATTGGTATTACTTGTTTTATCGCTTATCTACTACTACGATTATTTGTGAAAGTCGCTTATTGCAAAAGAACCATTCACCATTCCTTTGGAATAAGCCATGCATGTAGTAATAGAACCGTGATTCTCAGGCATGACTTGTTGAGTACGGTTGTGTACTCACCCTTGCTTTAACAAAACATCACCGCTTGAGGAGAAGTCTTTGTCTTCGAAAAAGGAGAAGTTCTGCAAGAAGGCGATTATCTAGGAGTCGAACCTCGCCGATGCCCTCGTGGTATATTGAAGGGTTCACCGACGCTCTTCGCTCCGTGTGCATACTTATTTGAAGTTGAAGCCGCCAAGGCCTCACATGTGTAAGGTTGACCTTAAGGTCGCTCAATAGTTTATATTTTATAATTGTGTTACTTTTATTATTCCGTTGTGTATGATTGTGATATTCATCTATGTTGAGACTGTGTGCACTAGCGTGATCCTCGACTAGTGCGTATTACACGAGGGTCCGGATTTGCACATTCGTCCCGACTAACTCGGGCGCCGGGCGAAGGGCGCTTCGCCCACCTGCTCGCGGGCGCCACGTAAGCCGACGCTCGGCCGGCAAGCGGTTTCGCCGCCCAAGACGCCAAAGCCGCCACGTGATCGGATGCCGGGCGAAAGCAGGCGTTCTGCCACCTGTTACGCGCCGCGCCACGGATCGGGCGCGGACGAAGGCATGCGTTCGCCATCGCTTCGCCCGCGACGCCACGTGGACCAACACATGGTGGGCGTAGATGCGTTTCGCCCACCGCTCCGCTAAGCTGCCACGTGGCCACGACGCTTTGTGCGGCGGAGAGGTACCTCGCGCAGCACGCCGACATCGGGCGATGATGACGTGACCCACACGTACCCTGGCCGTAAGTCTTCGTCAATTTTTTGCTTGCCTCGTCTTTGTGGTCACCAACAGCTGATTGATGTCTTGTGCTTTTTGCCAGGCGCTGGGAACTTGAGTGCCGCTGCGGTCGAGACCTGGATGACTAGGTTGCTCCCACAGATGCCTAGCAGCCTGGTCTGCCCGACTGATGCCTAGCCGCTTTGCCAACTACCGTCGGCGGAGCGGCTTGCAATCATCACAAGCTTCCCTTCGATGGATTTCACTAGGAGGGCTGTGATACCACCCCGGGGCCCCTTGACGATCAGGGGGAGTCCGGTTTGTGCTAATGATTGGGGCGTAGGAAAACAAGCGGCCACCGCCGACGCCGCCCGACCCGAGAGACCTCAGGCAGGGCATCTTCGCTTCCCAAATTTCTTCCGTCATCGAGCAAAGGCAGGCTGGTCTTCGCTGGCGCCCGCCTCCGACACCAACACCAACAAGGCGGCCGGTGCAGATACCGACGGTGCAAGGCGCTAGGCTCAGGAGTGGGCTAGCGCTTTGCACTTCTTCCGTCCGCTTCGGGGGCACTTCTGCCACGTAAGTTTCTTTTGTTCTTTTTTTGGAGTATTTTTTCATTTGCTGGAGCTAACTTTTCTTCTCGGTGTCTTTAGAATGGACCCTCAAGGTGGTGCAGGTGGTCGGACGACCACGCCGTTTGCCGCTACCGGGGTCGCCGTCCCATAGCTGCCGTCTGCCTTCACCATTGGGCCGATCAAAGCTTGCCACACCGGTGGTCGTCTCCTACTTCCGGCCACTTCGCTCGCTTCCTCCATGCTCGCCACTGCTCGCCGCTTGGCCATACCGAAGTTAGTTGTGGCGGCCTCCCTTCACGACAAGCAGATGATGTCGTTGCGGAAGGAGTTGGCATCGGGGAAGGCGGAGAAGATGCTGCTAGTGGCTCAAGCCGAAGCCACCGAGGCGCGGGCGAAGGGCGCCGAGGAGAAATGTGACATGTTGTGCGCGGAAACGGGCCGCAATCTGCGCAACCTTGTCACCATGCTCCGCCTGCAGATTTAGCACATGGTCAACTTTGCAATACTGGGGTGACAGGAACGTCCCATTGGAGGAGTCAAGCATGGCCACGCCACAAAGATCACCCTTGTTGAAGCCCTTGCCGGCCCCCCGCTTTATGACCGCCAGCCAGAGGGGCGGAAGTCCTGCCGCCACAATGCGCTTTTGTCTTGATAAAGCTATGCCCACTGTGATTTACTCCTTCACCCTCAAAGCCATTACCTGGTGGAGGTGACTCGCCAGCGCGCCACAAGGGTGCGCGAGGCGATGGAGCACGTAGCCGGGCTGATGGAGATGGTGCCTCCACCTGTCGCCAAAGCAGAGGAAGGACGCCGACAATATTGAGGTCGCCGATGATTAGTTCGGGCGACTGCCTTTGCCGTCTTCCTTCTTTTCTTTCTTTTGTGTATGCATGTACATAGGCTTTTCGGCCATTATGAATGAAAATACTTTGCTTTTATCTGTTGCCGGTTTTTACCTGTTATCTTGCGTGTGCTTGCTCGTAATTGGTTTGATCCAGTGCCGGGCGACCAGCCCCCGAGAATTTTGCACGGACCCTTTGGGTGACCAGGTGGATCGACATTCAGGAGTCTTTTCTGCAATCACACAGAACTGCTCCAAATACGAGCCAAGGTTAAATGTAACATCCCAAAATTTGGAGTTTTGGAATGTTTAAAATAAAAAATGAACCATTTGCATTTTCTTGGAATTAATCGAAGCTTAAATTGAATTTTCTAAAAATGAAAAGATTTAATTTGATTAATCTGTGCATCAAATCAAAGGTTTCCAGTTTTTATTGGGTTCCTTGTGCTCCAAGGGATTTTTCTATATTTTTGGAGAATTTTTCGAGTTTATTTGCTCTCTATTTGAATTTATTTGGATTTGTTTGAATTTTTGGAATTTATTAAATTGGAAAGTGCTTTATTTTCTCAAAATTCCCGTGGGCTGATTTCCTCTTCTACCGGTTCCTATTCCCCGCCAGCCTTCATCCCCTCGCTTGGCCTGCTTTTCCCTTGCAAGACGCCCAAATTTCACATCGCCGCCAAATTTCAAGAGTCGAACCAAACTCCCATCATCGCGGCGATTCAAATCCGATGCACCTCATAGAGCCACGCAACCGTCGTTGGCACCACCCAATCTGCAGTACGTGCGTGGCTCAGATCGAGCCACGTCGCGCTTGCGTCGCCGCCGCAAGAACCCTAACCCTAGCCGCGCCGTCTTCAGTGTCCGCGCTCGGCACGCCTCCCTAGGCCTATTTAAGCCTCCGCCGCCCCCAGTCCGAGGTTCGCCGCCTCCTCCCGCACCCACCATCCTATTCCTCGTCGCCCGAGACCCTATCGTCGCGGAGAACGAGCTCGCCAGAGTTCTTCCGTCGCCCGAGCACTTTTTCCGCCTCTCGGCCGCCCGGCCATCCTCCCTGCCGCCGCTTGCACAGACGACCACTCCGCGTCCGTCTCTACCAGATCCACCTTGCCCCGCGCCCGATCCATCACTCATTCACCGTTGGCCTCGTCATCTTCTTCGGCTCCGGTGAGTAGCGCCCGCCGCCATCGTCTCTCGTCCACACCCGGCCGTCTGACTGCGCTAAGGCTTTGATCATGCATACGTTGCCGCCAAGGCCTCACCACCTCAAATGCCATCCGATTCAGACCGCATGGCCGATAAAGTGGCGGCGTCCCCGCCATGTCACGCTTTACGTGACTGCCTCACGTCATCGCCGTGATAAGTGCCGTCACCGCCACCTCAACACCATGTCAGCCATGCCCGCCACGCCAGCTAAGCGTTGTTCCGTGAGCCCTGGCCCACTGCCGGGATCAAGGTCAGGATTCTGGCCCATGGACCGGTGGCCCACATGTCAGCCTAATAAGAATTTTTAGATTTATTTTTATTTCGGGAAAATTGGTTGCTGACGTCATTGCGTTATTAATCGATTTTTCAATAGAATAATAAATCGGGAAATTCGGATTTTCTCTTTTTCTCTGAATTAAATCTTCCGGAGGCTCGTTCTCGCTCATACGAACTCCGATTGAGCCGATTCAAATTTCTAAATTTTTGTAAAATCAAGCTCTGCCTTCCAGAGCCATTTATTTTCAATTTTGAGTTTGTTTGTATCTCTATTTTGTATTTATTTGGTTTCGTTGCTTTCTTTTCCGGTAGACGCGAATCCTGAAGGAGCAAACGGAGACTTCAAAGATCAGGACTCAGCACTGGATCAGCAAGACAAGTCATAACCTTTGATTATGTTGAACCTATGTTTGCGAACTTATTTTGTTTTGTACAATTGCATGCTATTTGTGTATCAATGCTAGTTTATAGGAGTAGCTATTCACCTGATTGCCATTATGTCACCTTGATTATTGGAATGCCATGTATCCATTGTTAACCTTAGGTTGGGACATTACTAGTTGGACATAATCATAATACCAACATTGGGTTAACGTAGCTATGCTTAGACCTGCTTAGTCATACGATGGGGTTCATATCACATATGAATTAATGTTAAACTTGACTTAATGAGATGTTGAATTGTGGCTGTTAGCTACTGTTGTAAAACTTGTTGTACCATGGCAGGGGATGCCATTGGTCTTGGTTGAACAAAATGTTTTACCTCCTGCAAGTGATCGTGCAAGAAGGGGTGCCGCTTCTAGCACATTGGGATGTGACTGTCTTGCCTGAGACAACTTAAGGACTTAATCTTGTGCGCCATTGAACTGGGCCTAACCGTGCAACCACAAGTCTGATATGAGATAGACCTAGCTGATTAATTTGCATTGTTTACTCTTGAGTACTGCTAACTGGATGTGTGGGTTCCGGGATGGACGGGTAGATTCACATGGCTCAAGAGGGGGCCCCGAGGGGCGAAACCTTAGAGGGCAGTATCGAGTTTAGACATGCATTGTAAAGGCTTTGTCATGATATCTCTTCGACACACCAAAGGAAGTGTGTTATTACCGGTTGCACCAAGAGATGTTCATGTCTTGTGGGTAAAACTGTACAACCTTTGCAGAGTGTAAAACTATTCGAATAGCCGTGTCCGCGGTCATGGACAAGCCCAGGGATTTCACACGGGGTATAGAGTGTTTCATGAAATGTGGATTGTTGGGATGTGAACGGGAAGTTCACTGTTGTTTTTGTTGTCTAAAGCTATACTGTTGAATTTAGTAGTTGATACTTATTTCAAATGATGTAGGGTGATGCCTCACCATTCTGTTCATGTTGTCTACCATTGATTTACCAGTTACTTATTATTGTTTTCATCAATCTGCCTTCAATCTATTTATTGTATTTAAATTCAAGTTATTACTTTCTGCAAATGAACCATATGACTATCCTTTGTCAAGATGTGCATGAATATATTGCATCATTTCCCTACGGCTTGCTGAGTACATTTTGTACTCACGGCTTTACGCCCTTGTTGTTTAGTTGCTGAGAAAGGACCAGGTAATGAATATCAAGAGGAGGAGTACTATGAAGACTATGTCGACTAGGATAGCTGCTTCCCATTTATTGCCTCGTGGGCATGTCGAATGGCCCAAGTTATCTTATTTCCGCTGCTACAGTTTTATTTGTTTCTTAAGCCAAGAGGCATTGGTGTATGAACCTTGACCATAAGGTCGCTTGCTTTATTCAATAATAATTTGCTTCTTCTTAGTTATTTCGATGTATGGAATGATATGTCATCTATGTTTCCACTGTGTGCACTAGCGTGATCTTGGACTAGCGCAGAATACACAGAGGGTTTCGGATTTGCATATCTGGGTCATGACATTAAACCACGCTTATTTGGAAATAAACAGGCAAACAGGCACACAAAGCCTAAGACCTTGCCATTGAGTGGGCAGGAAATGCATACTAGGTTGTCATTTTCCTATCACCATTTAAAGCTTAATCCCTTGTACTTTACTGGGACTAGACTAGGGAACTGTGAGGCTAGGGAGCAGGTCACGAGAGGCGGGGCAAATGGTGAGCTGAACTCGCCGCTGGCTTACCACTTGGCATGGAACATGGTCAGCACAAGACTCGCCACATCGCACTGCTATGCGCTCATCCTGCTCAACACAGAGCCGAGTCCACGATATTGCTAAGGACCTTTACCATCCTTTTGGACCGCACCAGAGAATCATGGAGCTAGGGAGCGTGTCGTAGAGGCGGGCGTAATGGTGAGCTGGAGCTCGGTCATGCAGCACCACTTGGCATGAATATGGTCAAAAGACACCTCGACCACACGTACATTCGCTAGGCGCTCGTCCTGCCTCTAGACGTAAACCGGGGTTTAAAGGGCTGCCAAGGGCTATCGTGTTACCGGGTACTTATGACAACCAAGTATAGCACAAACCCTATAGGTCTAAGCAAGTTGAATGGATCAAAATGATAATCAACTACATAATCGAAAGCATGTGGGATGTGGATCACCCGAGGGAAGAGTGCAACGACTGCTAGTCGTAATCCGAGGCAAGGCCACGGAAGACTTATAGCATGTTGGAGATCGCTTGCCGGGTTGTCATCTCCCATTGCCATCTAGGATTTATGCCCTTGCCATCTTTATGAGACCAAGCCAGAGAGCTGCGGGGCAAGGGAGCAGGTCGCTAGAGGCGAGACAAATGGTGAGCGGAACTTGGCCGCGAAGCACCATGGTGGGCGGAGCATAGCCGCAACGCACCAGGCCACAGACACTTGCTAGGCGCCTGTCTGGGCCAGGCGCAGGAGCTGGGGGTCCATGTTATGGTCAAGGAGCTGCCGGGATATAGGCACGCATGACATTCGTGTAAGGCGAGTTCAGGGGTAGAACTTCCGCAGTAGTTCTATATTCTGGGAGTTCGCTAGCTCCCGACCGTCTTCTGCGGCTAATCGAACCGCCCCGGGCCGTGAGATAGAGACCACCTTGAAGGGGCCTTCCCAGCAGGGAGACAGTTTGTCGCAGCCTGCCTGCAGTGGAATTAGGTGTAAGACGAGGTCACCTACTACCAATGTTCTCTCATGAACCCGGGTGGCATGGTAGCTACCGAGACTTTGTTGGTACCGGCAAGACGGCGCCACTCAATCTCGTGATTTCCTCTAGGAAGTTGACGCCGCCTTGACGCCGGTCCTCCCGGTCTTCTTCAAGAAGGCGCCACGCTACGGCGAGCTCAAGGAGAGCTCTGAGGGCGATCGCCTTTCAGCGCCAGAGATTAGGAAGAACGGGTCTCCCTGTCAGCATCTACCGGGTGTGGTTCGAGAGACCACAACCCCGCTGGAAGTCTTTCGCCCAGCCAGGTTCGCGATTCAGGAGCTCGTTGAATGCCCTGGTCTTGAGACCCCTCAGGACTAGCACGTTGGCGCGCTTAGCTTGTTTGTTGCTTCATGGATGGGCCACGGAGGCAAAACACACCTTGGTGCCCATCTCTTCGCAGAAGTCCAGGAACGCTTCACTGGTGAATTGGGTGCCATTGTCGGTGATGATGCGGTTGGCAACTCCAAAGCAAGTGAAGATTCCATGCATGAACCCGATAGCAGCGAAGGCCGTAATGGCGCGACACTGCTTCGGCTTCGACCCATTTGGTGAACATGTCGATAGCGCATTTAACAAGTGGGTGAAGCCCCTCAGGGTTCCGCAGAATGGACCTGTGATATCCAATTTCCAGATCGCGAACGGCCATGAAAGTGGGATGGTTTGTAGAGCTTGGGCCGGAAGGTGGGTCTTCTTGGCGTGGAATTGGCATGCTTCGCAACTCCTTACCAACTCGTAAGTATCTTGGAGGGCAGTAGGCCAATAGAATCCCTAGCGGTAAGCTTTACCGACCAGTGTCCGACTGGACATATGGCTCCCGCACATGCCCCCATGGATATTAGAGAGTAGCTTGCTGCCTGCTTCCCGAGTGATGCACTTCAGGAGAATTTGTTTCTACTCTGGCGATATAGGTCCCCACCTATCGAGTATAGCACTTAGCCTTGCGGCAATTCTCACCAAGCATCATCATCGTGGATCACTTGATCACACAGAAGGCTAGGATGGGATCCATCCAACCACCCTCAAGTGTGGCGATCACGCGCGTGATCGCCTGCACTACCGCCTGGCAAGCTTTCCACCAATACCGCTGCGGTGGTGGTGTTTTGCTGCCTCCTAACCGGGGATATAGCGATGGCTGTCGAATCTGGCCAAAGTTGGGGGCCGAGATAGGTGAGTTGACTCCCCGTGAAGGACCGGGGGATATGGCAGCCGCATCGTCGGCCCCGCCGGAGTTGGGGGCTGAGACAGATGCGTCACCTCCCCTCACGGGATCGAGGGATGTGGTAGCCACGTCGTCGGCCCCGCCTAAGCTGGGAACCGAGACATGTGCGGTGCCTCCCTACCCGGAATTGGAGGACGGAACAGCTGCACCAGTGGCCCTGCCGGAGATGGGGGTTGCAATGGACGGTCGTGCAAACCTTCTTTTGAAGACTAGGACCGGAACCGACTCGTCATTGGCCCCACCAAGACCGGGGGTGACAATAGATCGCTTGGCACTATCGCCCCCGCCAAGACCGGAAGCGATAGACGGTCTCGCGAGACTCCTTTCGGAGGGGCGGACTGGAATAATAGTGCCATCAGCCCCGCCAGGGTTGGGGGCAGCGATGGACGGTTGGGCAAGCCTTTCTTCGAAGACTCCAACTAGAACAGAAGCCCTTGACGAGGCAAGCTACGAAAGCTCGTCCGCCAATTGATTATTGTGTCGGGGGATATGGATGTACCCCAGCCCATCGAAGTGGTGCTCCATCCTTCTGACTTCCGCCAAATAGGCGGCCATCATGGGATCAGAGCACTGGAACTCCTTCCGTGCTTGGTTGACAACGAGTAGAGTGTCACTCTTGATGTGCAGGAGCCGGATGCCGAGCACGGCGGCAGCGCTTAGCCCTACCGGCAGCCCTTCATATTCGGCGATGTTGTTGGTCGTCTTGAAGTCCAAAACGATCAGGTACCAAAGGATGTCCCCGGTCGGGGAGACCAGGATAAACCCAGCCCCTCACGCCGACCGTAATGAGCCGTCAAGAACAGGTCCACTGGGAGCGCGAGTGCTTCTTCACCAGAGGAGGAGTCCACTTGGCGGCGAACCTCGGCCAACCTCGACTTTTGATGGCAAGGCGGAGCGAACTTGAGGCAAAACTTCGCCTAGTTCCACCGACCATTGGCATACCTAATCTTCGCTTCTGCCAGGGAGTATTTCTTGAAGTGGTAGGCTATGACCACTGCGGATCTCTCGCCCCGAAGTAGTGTTGAAGCTTCCAGACGCCACTAGAACAAAGATAGAGCATCTTCGGCTTGCGGATATCTCGTCTCCATGCTCTGATAGCACTTTTTGTCGATGTAGTAGATCGGTCTCGGACACCTTCCCTCTCCGCCACTAGCACCGCTGCCACTACCAACGGGTAGCCGCAAATATATAGGAGCAAATGCTCACCGAGCAGGAGCAACCAAGACCGGGTGAGGAGAGGTATTTCTTCAGATCCTCGAACGCTTGTTGGGCTTCGGGCGTCCATTCGAAGTGGTTGGTGTTCTTCAATAACTTGAACAAGGGGAGACTTTTTTCTCCCAAGTGGGCGATGAATCGCTCGAGGGACGTCAAGAAGCCAGTCAGACACTGGACATGCTTGAGTCTGGTCGGCAGCTTCATGTATTCGATGGCCACGATCTTGTCGGAATTGGCCTCAATGCCCCGACTGGACAGGAGGAATCCCAGCAGCTTTCCAGAGGGTACGCCAAAGACGCACTTCTCAGGATTGAGCTTAGGTGATTCTTCCTGAGATTGGCGAAGGTTTCACCCAGATCCTCAATAAGCCCTTCACTCTTCTCAGATTTCACCACTGTGTCGCTTTGCCAGATACCTGTGTTCTGCTTTGACCTGGTGGTTTAAAGGTGGCATGCATGGCACGCTAATAAGTAGAATCGATATTTTTTAACCCAAATGGCATTCGAATGTAGCAATAAACGCCCATAGGAGTTACAAATGCGGCTTCTCTTCATCTTCTTGTTATGTTGATCCGTGGTACCCGTGAGCACGATCCGTAGCAAAGAAATCACCACCCGCGCACCCGCCTTAGAATCCATGATCAAGTTGATGCGTGCCAAGGGGTACGAATCCTTCGGGCAGGCCTTGTTGAGGTCGGTGAAGTCGACACACATTCGCCACTTCCCGTTGGATTTCTTGACGTGCACGGGGTTGGCAAGCCATTCGGGGTGAATGACCTCTCTGATGATACCCGCGTGCTACAGCTTCTCCACTTCGTCGCGGATAGCATCCTGATGCTCGGGGGCCTGGCGCTAGACCTTTTGCTGGACCGGCGCGCCTCCGGGAGCGTCGCCAGTTTGTGCTCGATCACTTCCCTGGGGACCCCGGTCATGTCGAACGGTTGCCAGGCAAACACATCTGCGTTAGACCGAAGGAAGGTGACGAGCGCGTCTTCCTATTTGGCGCATTGGTTGGCGCCTAGCTTGACGGTCCTTTCGGGCTTGGCCACACTCAGGGAGACCACTTTAACCTCGCCGGACGGGCCGGGCGAGGCGCGGGTTCTCACCGGAGGGGCTCCTGAGTAGACAGCACAACTCCCGCCAAGATAGTGGCGCTGCCAGCCCAAGGCTTATCGCGATCGCAACAGGCCTCTGGCTTGTCTACCTGGACGCTTATGGGACCTCCAGGTCCCGGCATCTTCACTACCATGTAGGCATAGTGGGTGGCCGTCATGAACCTGACCAACGCGGGTCGGCCAAGCAAGGCATTGTAGGGAAGGTCGAAGTCGACGACGTCGAAGTCCACCAACTCCATGCGGTAGTTGTCCACGTTTCCGAAAGTAACGGGAAGGCGGACCTGGCCCAGGGGCATTGAGCCAGCCCCCGGGGTGACTTCGTAGAAGGGGAGCACTGGGCAGAGCTCTCTCTCTGGGATCTGGAGAGCCCGGAACGCCCTGGGGGATAGGAGGTTGATGGAGCTCCCCCCGTCGATCAGCACGCGCCCAAGCTGCACGTTCCGAACCGTGGGCGAGACCACGATCGAAAGGTGCCCTAGGCTGGCGGTGCTCGCAGGGTGGGCGTGGCTGAAGGTGATCGGCTCCTCCGACCACTTCAGCGGCCTAGCCGCCCCCGCGCTTGGTACGGCGGCGCAGACTTCCCTCATCATGAGCTTGTACTTCATGTTGGAGGCGTGGGTGGCCGATCCACCGTGGATGTAGGCCACCCTATGCTTTGCCTGCTGGAAAGGCAGTTGGGTGGAGTCATCGCCCTTGTCGTCGTCGTGAGGAGGGCGGCGTTCCCTAAGCCACTGCTCCACCTTCTCACGCACGACCTGGCAATGATCCAAATCGTGTGCATTAGTATTGTGGATAGGACAGAAG
Source organism: Guadua angustifolia (assembly GCA_036346375.1). Taxonomy (NCBI): domain Eukaryota; kingdom Viridiplantae; phylum Streptophyta; class Magnoliopsida; order Poales; family Poaceae; genus Guadua; species Guadua angustifolia. Next base: position 23,404,998 of record CM070522.1, read on the forward strand.
ACCTTACCCCTGTTTTCCTGTCGATGGTAGTCCTGTCGATCACGGCGATCATCCCGTCGATCATGGCGATCGTCTCGCCGCGGCTTGACGACCCTGTTTCTTCGCTCGGCGGCCAAGACCCGACTGGACTCGGCCGGGCGCTTCTTCTTGTTCGTAGAACTAGGACCTTTCGAGGTCTCGGCCTCGCCTCCGCCGCGAAAGCACCGCTTCGCCTGGGCAGGCTCGCCAAGGCCTCGCGCCTGAGCGCACTTGTGCGCTAAGGTGAATAGCCCTGACATGGTGGCGATGTCACTGTGGCCATCTTTTTCCCTCAAGATCTTGCGGTCTCGCACTCTTCTGGAAGGCGATGATGATGACCGCCAGAGATCTTGGGGATTGTGTTGCGGCAGTGGCTGAATCGCCGGATGAATGCGCGCAACGACTCCCGCCTCTTATGCTCGAGGGCATGGAGGTCATCCTCCACGCTCGGCTGGGCATAGGATCCCTGGAAGTTGGTGATGAACTGGCCACACAACTCCACCCATGAGTGCACCAACCCCCTTGGGAGGTTCATCAGCCAAGAATGAGCAGAGCCCACCAAGGCTGTCAAGAAATAGTTCGCCATAACTTTCTCAGAGCCGCCGGTAGCCCGCACCACCGTGGTGTAGATCTGCAGAAACTCCTCTAGGTTGGTGGTGCCGTTGTACTTCTCGATGGTTGTCGGGCGAAACCTTTCCGGCCACGCGACACGGTGCAGCTGGTTGGAGAACGCCTGGCACCCCACCAGGAGAACCACGCACCTCGAAACCTCGGCCGAGGGTCAAGGCCTGGGAGCGCGGGACTTGGCTCCCGCAAGACTCGGAGGAGAAGGTCTCCTCCTCTGCAGAGAAATCGGGTCACGGGGAGGAGCTCATTATGAACGCGAGTATGCTATGCTAGCACAAATTAAAATTTCATCAGACATACCGTAAAGCTACTCACAAGAAGGATCATAGATTGGATTACCACTAGACGCGATGCAGCCATGCAAATCCTTCAGCTGGTGTAGTGGATCGCCTCGCCAGGATCGCCTCACACGGATCGTCTCGCCGCGGATCGCCCTCACGCGATTGTCCTCGCCAGGATCGCCCTTGCTTCAATCGCCCTCGCCGCGGTGTCGTCCTTACCACGCCAAGCAGCAATACACACGCCAGCCCACACGCCCCGGATGGAACGCCGCGGCGCTTGGCAGTAAGCACCGTGGTCGCTCGGTGGGGGTAATGACAGTGGAGGCTAGGGTTCGACGTGAACTACTTCACCACGCCCCACCCTTCTCCTCTCCTTATATAGCCACGTGATTTAAACCCTAAGCCAAGGCCCATCAAGCATTAAGTCCACGAGGTCCATTAATTACGATCCAACCGAATTAATGTGTCTCACTGCTAAGTGTGTGACCAGAGGTTCATGTACATTTGGACATAGATTCTAAAACCCTTTTCCAATCCAATAGTCAGAAGCGTTCTTGCAGAGCATGCCAACTCCCAAACGCATATGATCAAATCGGATAGAACCTTTCAAAAGTACTCATGTAATAATCCCTTTACTAAACTATATGAAGATCGAACTCAAGGCGAGAAGTATGTCATCCTTGATAGTTCAATCCATCTCGTATCCGTGATATATTAATAAGTTGTGATTGACTTTCAATCATGGCATGGCCATGCACTTCCTTAATCATATCACACGAGTGGCCTAGACATATATCTCCGCTTAATCGAGTGGCAAATTCCATCTTGATCGCTCACTTCCCTCGCATGTTTCATAGCAAACATGAAAGCTACTTTATAACTATCCTGTTAGGGAATAGCGCTTGGTGGCCCTAAGGTAAACTATTACACATGTAGGAATGTGACAATCTCAGTCTAAGGATCATAAATCCACTATGTATGAGATACACCGATGACACATAAGAATGTAACATTCTCGCAGTTGTCCCATTATGGGTTTATTTAACTCATGTTCTTCATCATGAGTTCACAATGTATTGATGATATCTCCATATCCCATGATCTACTAAACATGATCATCGATCAATACATGTGTCGATCTATTCATCGTTGTCCTATAATGATGATACCTCGATCGAGATACTTACGTAATTATATCAATAAGTAGAGAGTTTCATAAGCAAGTCACATACTTGCCGATCAATATAATGATATACATTCATTGGACCAATAATCATATTATTATTCATAAACATAGTCATGTTACAATCATCTATATGATCGCCTCAAGGGCATAACACTAACAGAGCCGCTTCTTCAGAGCCATCCGCTTGTCGCGTCTCCTCTTCCTCAAGCTATGATGGTGCAACTTGCCGCCAAGTCACCACCGCGCGCTTGTCGTCGTTCCTCCAAATGAACCCTAAGGTCTTCACGGGCACTCCCCTTATGCCCGGGGGATGCGCGAGACGGCTCTGGAGCCGTCGCACCACCCCCGGCGAGAGCGAGGCCTATGCCTTGAATGCCCTTCCCCTTGCTCCGCCCACCCTGACGTGAGCATTGCTCGCTCGGGTGGCGCGAAGCTTGGGTGCGCTCTGCGAGCAACTTCGACCGTGGGATACCAAAGGTACCCGGCCATTCTGATGCCTCCATGTGGAGCTGGGCTGCGTCCACGAGGCGAGTGATGTCCCGCAGCCATGGTGCTACCAGGGTGTCACCCCCCAGCTCCACCAGCGGGTGCTCCAGGTGGAGGCGGGCCGCATGCAGGTTTTGGGCCGGCATGGCCTCCTCTCCATCGCTAGTCATTTGCCGACCGGGCCAGGTTCAGAATGTTCTCGATTTTCGCTAGTCCGGTAATAATGTCATTGCATCCTCACTTAGTTATAAACATACAAGTGTTAGTGCATTATTTTGCATGATTAGGGAGTAACAAAAACCTAGCAATCATTTTTCCAAATTGCACACATGCTATCTTACCTTAGTCAATGACATGTGAGCCATATTCATAAGAGAGAGGAGAGTAGGCTGCACACCTACCATACCAATTCCTACTCTATTCACCCCTACCCCTAGTCAATGACACATGGGACCTACCATTGCATAGGAAATTGTGGCTGCACATCCTTTCCATGTCTTTTCTCACTCAAACCACTCATACCCACTCTTCCACCTACTCTATGACATGTGGGACCTAGCCCCACATGTAAGGCATGAGTGGGCAGCCTATATAAGGTCTCAACCTTGGTTTCTTCTCCCCTTTCCTGCTCATTTGCTTAGCTCAAGAACAGAAAAACAGCAAGGTGTTCTTCTTCAACCTCTTGCCATTTCTCCCCCTCAAATCCCCTCCAAACTTGGGTTTTGGTTTGTGCATGTTACACCATCTTGTGGCCAAGGTCAAGAGCTTCACATCCATCCAAACGGATTCTTGAGGAACCAAGTTTTGGGTAAGTGGCAATCGTTTTCCTTACTACCCTTGTTCTGAAATTCTGCTCCTTGTAACTCATTGCTATTTTCCCCATGGAATCCATCCTCAATCCTTGATTCGGGTCGTGCATGTCACTTGGAAGTTTGAGGAAGAAGGCTGGACGTCGTTGCAAGCACGAGCAAAGGAAGGCATTGCCGCTCACGTGAGCTAGGAGGAGGTGAACCGCAAGACCGGCGTTAGACATTCTTCGCTCGCTCCTCGCCAAACCAACATCCACCTTGTGCAAAGGCAACTTTGTAGTGGTAAGTTTCTACCTTAGTCCATTCCATTAGAGCCCTAGTCCATCCCTATGAAGTGTAGAAGCCACTGTACACGTAGTCGTTTTTGAAACAGAAGAGTCAGCTCGGATAGTCCGAGGTTTCACTCGGACAGTCCGAACCGCTCGGATACTCCGAATAGAATTTCGGATAGTCCAATAGGAATTAGCTTGAAGGCTGCATTGGCCAACCGAGAGGGTCTGCCGGACATTCCGAGGTACCACTCGATACTCGAACATATCTTCGGATACTCCAACCAAATTATGGATAGTCCAATGGAATTTCACTTCATACCGAGAGGGTCCACTCGACAAATCAAGTGAATCTCGGATAGTCCGAACCTAATTCCACTTCTTACCGAGAGGGTCAGTTCGGACAGTCCGAAGTGACACCCGGATACTCCGAACATAATTCGAGAAAAGCCCTAAGACTTGAACTTTTGACGCAAAAACTCAATTAGTACTTGCACATTATGATTAGTATTACACATCATGAGCATGTCATGCATCTCTTACTCATGTGCACTATTTGAATCCTTGTTTGGTGTTTATTGAATTGGATTTTCTCGTTAGGTGTTGACGTTTCGGAGGGCACTCCCGAGTACGACTACGCTTTCGAAGTCAAGAACGAGCAGCAAGGCACTATCTTACTCCTTGATCATGATTGCCCCTACTATTTGCAACTTACATCTTGGAACTATTTTATCAAATGCATGCTTACTTTCAATTACAATTATGATTGGGTAGAATTCTTAGCTATTACCATGTTGTGTGTTAAACCCTTAGCATGTTCTCTCCATGTTCCATTGTCGCCCTAGGTGGTTGGTTTATTATTATGTATGGGTTCGTTCGAATTGCTTAGCCATGCTTAGATTACCCTTAGAAACCGCGATAGATGGATTTAGTCCATCGGTCGCAATGATCAAGATTTATTATTACGATGATGATGTTTTTAATTGATGTTTAATGAGTAGAGATATTGGTTAAGGACCCTAAGGATTAAATCTCGTGACGCCTCTTTGAGTAACTATCGTGCGAACCACACGCCGCTTATGGACCGGCGAATCAAGTACTTATGTATGACTAGGTTATGTAAACCATGTGCACGCCGAATTCCTTGGGCTTAGTGGAGTCAAGGAATGATCACGGAATTCCTCGGCTTAGTGGAGTGTTGTGGAATGTCCTGAGTCCCTCGAACTTTGTTGAGTTGGGGATGTCCAACAACGGTGTACTCCTTGATCCACACACACCGAGCATCGGGCACGCTGGATCGAGGGTCACAATATCCGGATGGTTTAGATACACTACCATGCATACCGAAAATGGTTTGTCACGCTTTCACCTCTACCGACACATCTAAGGAAATGTGTTAATAGCTTGGCTTACGAGTGTGGCGGTCGTGTGGGTAAAGTCGCACCTCTGCAGAGTTTAAACTATTCAATAGCCGCGTCCATGGTTAAGGACGATCTCTCGATTTGTCACCACCGGGCAGTATTAAGGTCTTGGTAAGAATGGGATGGGAGTGGAAAGTAGACACAAGTATTGGAGTACTTGTGTGTGTAATTGAACATGAGCGATGGAACTCATGGTTCTGGAGAATGCTTGAAGGCATGATATGAATTAATTGAACATGAGCGATGGAACTCATGGTTCGGAGAATGCTTGAAGGCATGATATGAATGTGATTATGATGATGTTATATTATGTACTAGACTTTGCAAATGTTTACTAAATGCAAATCTTTCAATCTATACTTACTTATGATTTATCTCAAATATTGTTTATGCTGAAATTGCCATTATGCCTTCCTTTGATGTAGCAACCACATGTAGTTAGAAACCAACATGCAATGTATATTATTGTGCGAGTACACTCTTTGTACTCAATCGGATTGTCCACTTGCTGCAGGTGAGGATGAGGCACTACCCGGGACTTTACCGTAGATTTCGACAATGCTAACGCTTAGTCGCCGTTTTGCCCCAGCTTGGTTGCCCGAGGGTTTGGGGCATGCCATGCTGGCCCTTTTGTTGTTTATCTTGTGATTTCCACTGCTACTTGATGTAATAACTTTAAATATGTCGTTATGAACAGCAGTCCTCCTTTTGGTATGTAATAACGCTTATGCTTCCGCTAATTATGTATGTGTTGTGATGTCAACTGTTGGATGAGAATGCTCGTGTTGGCTTAACTATCCCGACCAACACGTATAATCACGGACGCCCGAGGTTCCCTTGATTCACTTGAGATATGCCACGCTGGGTGAATCAAGGAGTCCCGGATTGTTTCACATGCTCCTACCACGGTAGGCGCTGCCGCTTTTTGTGGAAGGCGCCGAACGGTCCCCGCCCGATCGAGCATGAAGCTCCATCTTCACAAATGCTTGATGATTTGTCAAGAAAGCAACGGGTGAAATAGCCTACTACCACCCCTACTCCGGCGTGTCTCAGCCGGGCGTGTTTGTGCTGAACAGTATTGGTTCGAGTGTATAACCGAGTTTCGGTAGGGGGGGTCTTTGCAGCTGCACCACTCTCTGCTCTCTTCACTACTCTCTTCGTGTGGTGAGCAGGACAGGAAGGTCAAGAAGACAAGGGAGTACACAAGGAACATATAGGATTTACCCAGGTTCGGGTCCCCAATGCGGGTAACAGCCCTACATCCTGCCTAAGCTCGTGTTGCTCTAGTATTCTGCTTGCTTTTCGCTGTGAGCTGATCGACTGAGCGACCTCAGTGATACAATCTCTTGAGTTTCGACCCACCTCCCCTCGCCTCATGCACACTAGCGCCCTTATATACTCCTGGGACTAGCTAGGGCAGGCAGAGGGAGTAGTTTTATATTAATTACATTGGTCAGGTCTAGTCCCGCTACCATCGCCCCTTGGAGCTTTTTGTTCACGCCAGATCATGACGCCGCTTTGACCGCCCAAGAGGAGGGGTTCGATGTCGCGTGATTTAACGCCTGGTACACACGTCACCCCGTCATACCTGGGGCGGTGTAGATAGAACGGGAGTTGGTGAAGCTGGCTCAGTCGGAGGGACAAGTCATCATAGCGTCAGGGAGCCATGCCCATTTAATTTCCTTCAGGAGCACCGCAATGGCTCCCCGCTCATTGAATGGCTCCCATGCACATTTAATGGCTATGATACGTTGTGATCCTGGCTATTGCATCGGGCGGAAGCCTCTCACGCCTCGCGTGGTCGATCGGTAATAGGCGGGTCGCTGTCGAGCGCCCACGCTGCTCGGTCGCCTCGACCGCTCGTCTGCAGCCACGTGTCCTGGTCTTCAGTGGTCGTGATCTAGTTGCTTGGGCCTGGGACCTGGTCGGCCAGCAGTCTGCCGAGCGGCCACGTGTCCTGGTCGGCCGCTAAGCCTTTCTTCAGTATGTTGAGTCCTTTGCATAGGCCTTCTTCTCTTTGTATCTTGTATGCGCAGTCCCACCTGGCAGTGGTGGAGAGAGTTCCCTGGTGTAGAATACACCGACAGGAGCTAAACGCAATTTTGTTTTTCTTCAGATCCATTTTATTAAAAACCACTCGGAGGATCGAATGTAAACCATAGAGGGACCTAAATGTAATTTTGGTTTTTAGGGTCTTTTTTGCTAAAAATCGACCAGAAGACCTAAATGTAATTTCAAACTTTCTAGAGGACCTTTTTGCAAAAGTGGTGACATGGCATGGCTAGTTGAGCGCCAATTCTCTCCGCTTTATATAAAGATACTAGGTAGGATCGCGCGCGATGCCGCGCTGCGAGAGAAAAATCCGGTATGAGTTTTTTGTAAATCAAATTTGCGAAACCGCATGTCCTCTTTTTCAAAATAACCGGCAGAACGACCTATTTACGATTTCAAAATATTTTAAATCTTTTTGCAAAACCACCGATCGAAGGGACCGGATGTATTTTTTTATTTTCGCAAAACAACCCACCGGTCAAAAATAGTCTAGAGGAAAAAGAGCGAAAAATTATTAGAGATGACAACCTTCTTTTGTTGAGCATAATACTCTACGCGTTCACCGAGTAATAATACATGTTCACATAACCACCCACCGGTGAAAAATAGGCTAGAGGAAAAAGGGCGAAAAATTATTAGAGACGATAACCTTCTTTTGACGAGTCTAACACTCTATGAGTTCACCGAGTAATAACACACGTTTAAAAAAATATCAGAGATCGAAATGGAAAATCGAGTTGGGGAAAAAGTCTAGAGATAGAGCTGCACACATATCTCTAGTGATGAAAAAAAAATTTCCAGGAAAAACGGAGAACCCAACCGTGAATACAAAAACTACGGATTTTTTTGGGAAACGAAAAATAAAGGTGAATGACCCATATGCGAATATACGAAACGATAGGGTCCTTTTTACAAAACCACCTATCGAAGGGACGAGATGCATTTTTTTATTTTCGCAAAACCACCCACCGGTAAAAAATAGTCTAGAGGAAAAAAGGCGAAAAATTATTAGAGACGACAACCTTCTTTTGTCGAGCCTAACACTATACGCATTCACCGAGTAATAATACACGTTTAAAAAAATATCAGAGATCGAGATGGAAAATCGAGTTGGGGAAAAAGTCTAGACATAGAGCTGCACACATTTCTCTGGTCGCTTGGGAAAAATTTCGAGAGAAATGATTTTTTATGTATTTTTTTTAAAGGTCGCTTTGACCATGCATGCTAATCCATGAACCGCTATAAACCTTCGACAAAAACCCGCGGTTACGACCCATCGGCAAATCCATAAGTTGCTATAAACCTTCGATGAATCTTTGTTTTTTTTGGCGGCGAAAACATTTTTTTCGTTTTTGGGTGGCGAAAACTTTTTTTCCAGTTTTTTTCGGCGACGAAAACATTTTTTCCGGGTTGGAAAATCGAGTTGGGGAAAAACAGAGAAAGGACCTGAACGTAAGAAGCAAGGACCTGTTTGTTATTTTTTTGGACCTGTTCGCTATCTTGAAAAATTAGAAAAGGGCTTGTTCGCGATTTGAACTTAACGGGAAGCTTTTCTGTAAATTACCGTGCCAAGGACCCAAGCGCGAAGAAAAAAACAACTTTGTCTCACAAAAAATCGCGAAGGACCTATCCGTAATTTTGAAGAAACGGAGGGGTTTTTTCGCAAAATCCATGCATGACAGTGGATTGCCTCCGCCTCCAATCCCAAGCGCTATAAGGAGTTTTATAATACATTGGAGGCCCTCAAAGTGATGTGTGTATGGCGACTGACCAGCCTTATCGCTCTTCTAATACATGATTTCTACAATCATATATAAAATCATTCGTATCATTAATAAATAGTATTAGATATTACATCTTCAGCTTTTTGCTTCTTAGCACAAATACATAGAGAACATCAAATAAATATCATCCAAGACATAAAATGTAAGTGGATACAATCCTACTCTTCACAATGCTTGTTTTTGTTGTATCTTGCCTTAGTTTGTGTGCCCAAACTATTTCTCATATAAGAAATGGCTTCTCTCTCTTTTCTTTAGTCTTCTCTCTATATAAAAATTAATTCTATATGACATATTGAAGAAACCGATGACTTGAGCATTGAGAGTGCCCTCACATAGCAACATGAAGATGTCGGATTGGTCATGGGGGGGGCCAGGGTTCCACTTTCCACGCCATCATGCTGAAAATCATGAAACCGCCTGCCTTGGCGCGGCTCAGAGAGGAACCCAAGCAGAACCGCCGAGTTTAAATTTGATTTCAAAAATTTTGAAAAAATTAGGAAAATTTATCCAAAAAATTTCTAAAAATAGTGCTAATTCCTCTGTGACCTATGGTGTAGAAATTTTGTAAAAATATGAAATTTGAAGACATTTGTAAGCCATTCAACATGTACAAAATTGAAAAAATAATAATAAAAAAGAAATCCGGCCTGTGGGCTCCCACAGGCCTGGAGGCCCAGGTGGGGCAGCAGGCTGGCTGGCCCAAGCCGCGGCCCACCCTGGCCGAATGGCCCATTTTACTTGCCATATACTCATGAATTTTTCTGTAGGTCTTGTTGAGCTCCATTATTGCTTCTTCACTTTCCCCACTCCAGCTCGTGCCGAAGCAGCAACCGCTAGTGAGATCCGGCCATCGTGCACAAGAAAACCACCGGCGAACGTTAATTTTTCGAGCGGTTTTGGTCAAAAACACTGCGGTTTATCGCGGTAAGCTCAGTTTCTGCGATTTTCGTTCGGTTTTAGACAAATTTCGTTCGGTTTCTTCGAGTTTCGTTCGATTTTCTGGGAGCAAACCGCGCAGCATTTGAAATGACACTAGAGTATGAGTTTCTTTTGTGCGAATGACTTAGCATGTGTTCATGTTGAATGAAAGTAGAAAAGGAAAGTAGAAAATGTGTTCATGTAGTTGTATATTTGAATAAAAGTAGAAAATGACAGTAAGTAAGAGCATATCCGTTGATGTAGTTGTATATTTGTATGTGTTCATGTTGAATGAGTAGTTCATATAATTGAAGCTAGGTATAAAAGTAGAAAATGATAGTAAGAGCATATCATTGATGTAGTTGTATATTTGTATGTGTTTATCGTATATTTGTATGTGTTCATATTGAATGATTAGTTGATGCGCTACTTGTTGGCATGCTGTTCGTGGATTCACTGGAATACTAAATTGTATTGTTTTGCCATGAAGTTAAATGAACATATATGTGTTGAACTGTTGATTAAAGTTCGTACTTATCGTTGGATGATAGATGACGGTGAATGTGACAAATAAATTGATACGCGTGGTGATTGTGAATTTGAGATGCTTTAATTATTATCGTTGTGGCTGTGAATTGTGTGATCATTCTTTGAATCACATGTAATGAATTTTACTTATTGGTTGCACATATAATGAAATTGGTTTACAGATGGCAGATGCTGACGTGGTGTGGGAGCACGGTGAGAAGGTGGGTGCTGGATTTTGATGCAAGTATTGTCTCAAAGAGAAGAAAGGAGGCGGTGTGACCCGATTCAAACAACACTTGGCATGACGTGGTTCGGGTGTCGTCCATTGTAATAAAGTTCTAGCGGACATTCGCGAGTACTTTCAGCGTGAGCTGGACAGGACGAAGGATAAGAGGAAGGAAAGGAGAGATGAGATGATGAGAAAAGAGGCAACATCAGCTAGAGATTCCCCACCGAGGCGAAGTGCATTCTCAGAGTACACGGGTATGCTAATAAGGAGGACCAGCTCTAGCATGCCATGGCTGCCTCCAGGGCGGAGGCAGAATTTAGAAGCCGGGCAGGTGGGAGGTACGAGCACGGTGGTGGTATTGGCTCCTCCAGGGGAGGCGGAGATGATCGCGGTTTGATATCTAGGTTGTTTCGCAGTTCGTCGCGTCGAGAAAGATAGCCGACGATGGGAGATTACAACATTAGTTCAGCACGTGCCCCGGTACAACTAAGGATTGACACCCATCTCGTGGACACAGAAGGGGAAGAGTGGGAAGGATGTAGTCCAGTGCGAGTGGGATAGATGGTTTCTGTCTGCTGGTATCCCAGGACGGAAAGCAGATAGTCCTTATTTTGTTAGCGCCATACGTGAAACACAAAAATACGGTTAGTGAGATTTCAAATACTCGCCCAATTGTACTGCGATTCATAGCTAACATTTATGTTTCATTTGCAGGCGAGGGTATCCCGTCCCTGAGTGGACAAGATATAGATGGAAAATATTTAGATGCAAATGAAGCAGAAATTAAGAAAAGCTTCGCAAAGTTCATGAAGGAATGGCCTACTTACGGAGTAACAATCATGTGTGATTCTTGGACAGGGCCGACATGCATGAGTATAATAAACTTCATGATTTACTGTAATGGTGCAATGTTCTTCCACAAATCCGTCGATGCCACCGGTGTCTCACAGGATGCCTTGTACTTGAGAAAGGTAACTGGTTTTGTTTGTACCCTTCTGAAGTTGAATTAATGTACTCACAATGTAACTATCGTACTTTGTTTTGTTTGGTCATGCAGGAAATAGATTCCGTAGTCTACGAGGTGGGTCAGAGAAATGTGGTGTAGATTGTGACGGATAATGGTGCGAACTATAAGAAGGCATGCAAACCCGTCGCACGGCAGCACCACAACATAGTGTGGCAGCCTTGTGTGGCCCACACCATTAATTTGATGCTGAAGGAGATTGGAGAGTTCCCAAATCACACCGCGGCCGTCGAGAGTTCAAGAAAAATCTCTCGATGGATACACAACCATTCCAAGATACATGCTATGATGAAAAAGTATATTGGAGGCGAGTTGGTCAAGTGGAATGCAACTCGGTTCGGCACTAACTATATGTTCTTGGATAGTTTCCTTCGTCGCAAGGACAAGTTCATGCAATGGATGGTTGCCGACGAATTTCTACACTCTCGCTTTCTTGATACCACCGAGGGGAGGTATGTGTATGGTTGCCTCTCAAGCTTGGAATGGTGGGATAATCTTCAATCTGTTGTGAAGGCGGTGGAACCATTGTACGCATTCTTGTGATTCACCGATCAGGATAGAGTGCCTACATTGAGTGAAACGATCCTACGGTACAACATAGTGCGGCAGGAGTATGACAGTTTGTTCTATACGTCTCCATCAATAAGAGCCATGCACATGGATGTGGTGGACCGACGAATGGACGATTTAACATGCGAAACTTATATGAATGCCGGTAATATATTCTTTCCTGCAACATATTACATTGCAGTTGTACATATATATTGTACTTGCACTGACATACTTCGTTTCACATCATACAGCTGTTGCCTTAAACCCGCGGACTATCTACGCTTACAGAACAACCAACACCTTCTTGCCAAATCTCCAGGATGCCTTCGAAGCGCTTGCTGATAATACTGAAAATGCCACGCAAGCTCTTCATGACGTTGATATGTTCAAAAGGAAGCTTAAATCGTTCTTAACACCTCTAGCTGCGAGGATGGCACTAGATGGCAAAACATCCCCTGGTACACCTTCTTGCACCGTCTCAAATGTAATGGTAATCTTGTCAGCACTAACTATTTTGTTCGTTAATTTGCAGCACATTGGTGGGATGTGTTCGGATCGAACACACCCACCCTTCAGCGGTTTGCCATACGCCTCGTGTCGCAATGCGAGTCTTCTAGTGGTTGTGAGCGCAACTGGAGTACATTTGCCTTCATCCACAGAAAAGTCCGCAATCGCCTGTCATACAAGAAGCTACATAAGCTGGTGTCGACGATCGGGATCGCCTGACCGCAAATGTGAAATGGGGTTAGTGTGAATGAGGGACCCAAACCAAGCTCTGCTCAATGGAGGAACAGGTTTGCTGCGATGTTGGTCAGGGGAAAACGATAAAGAGCGAGACACAACAGATTATACTGGTTTGAGCCCCCCAGAGGGTAATAGCTCTACTCTAGTCTTACCCTGAGGCGAGGAACTTCACTATTCTTGAGTACAAAGGTGGTCGATAGCTCGAGCTTGAGCGTATTGGTTATGGCTACTGTCCTATTGCTTGTGTGTTGATGTCGTGTCTCCCTCAAGTACGCTTGCCTCGAGGAGTTTTATACCCCTCCCGGCCGTTACCAGAAACGACCGGGAGAGATTCCCGGAGGAGTGGCTTCATGCGCATTGAAAGCGGGCTATAACCATTCTTGATCTGCTACCCACGACTACCTCACTCCTGCATTCAAGGTCTTGGTAACCGTCGTCTAGGCGCACATCCTGGCCCTCGAGCTAGACCTCCCTGCCGGGAGCCGAATCCTTGTCCGCCAGCTCGAGGTCGAGAGGGGCCGTGCAGCTTAGGTCGTGATCGGCGGATCCGCGTCCCGAGCTAAGAGCCTTGTTGACCATGCGTTGACCTGTCAGAGGTTTCTCAGTCCTCGTCAGCTAGCCCCTGAGGCTCAAGGTCATGTCAAGCACTTGAGACGACCTCAAGCCTCACGGAATGGTCGGAAGGAACGGACTTTTGGCTGCCTGGACCCAAGGTCGAGGTCGGGCGGAGGTCAATGGGAAGGCTCCAGCACGGCTACACCTGGCGACCCTTGGGCTTCCAAAAACTCGGTACGGACATGATCTTGCAGCGGAAACGCCGGTTAACGCCTTGAACCCATCGCTGGGTCATTAATCACGCCTGTCAAATCGCAACCGGGGTGTCTTTTGAGGGATCCCAACCCGATGATGAGCAAGAGTTATAAAACATATGCCAGCGACGCCTTTGGGTAGCTCCCGATCTCACTGCAGCCCTTGCAGCCCAAGCTTTTTTCCCAGGCCACCTCGTTCCTCACAAACAGACTTCAGGCAATCCTCTTATGGCCAAGCTTGGGAAGAGCTCCCTGTCGGCGGCGAGGCTGAAGGAACTCAAAGACCTTGGGCTGCTGGACCCGGCGACATGGCGGGCACTGGGCGGAGAGACCGAGTCGAGGCCGTGAGACGACGAGCTCGTCAGCATCGAGCACTACATGCTCTTTGGCCTTCGAATGTCGGAGAGCGATTTCATAGCATCGGTGCTCGCCCAATGCAAGATCGAGCTCATCAACCTGGTGCCGAACTCGATCCTCCTTCTCTCCATCTTTTCTCATCTGTGCGAGGGGTTCCTTGGAATCCTCCCCACCCCCTCGCTCTTCTTTCGTTTCTTCTCTTTGTTCCGCTTCGGGAAGGACCCCGTAGTCGGATGTCTTTACTTCCGGCTGCGGGCAGGGCTTCCTTGGTCCTTCCCTCAAGTCCGCTCGATTCCTCGCACCATGGACCGAAAGGCCGGTTCTACCCAAGAGGGGTGAAGGCGGCGCGCTTGCGTACGACGGGACTCCCATTACGGGGAAGAAGGAGACCCCAGAGGCGGACGACCTGGAGGTCGACCAAGAGGCCATCGCCGCCATCCACATCTGCACCACGCGCGGCCTCACCAGGCAGGCCATCGCCAACGACTACCTGCACAACCGGGTGTTCCCTCTGCGAAAAAGGGTGCACCCATTCTACGAGATCAAAGGTCGCAACGACCTAACTCGCGAGGGCACGTCTGGTAAGTTCTTTTTCCCTTGCGGCTTGTTCGAATCAATCTGAATTCTTCGACAATCTTGCCCCACCAAAGAAATACCGGCGAATCTGGATCTTGGTCCGGATGTCCGAGATGTTCAAAAAGTCTGAACTAATACACCATCGATTTAACCCGTCCCAAGAAATGTTCTCCACCGAGTGCCGAGGTAAGCCAACTCAAGTCGGATTTAGCTCGTGAATGCTTAAGATTCCTCTCGACCCGGGTCGTGCTCGCAGATCACCGGAGCCGTTCGAGACAAATGAGGAGGATGATGCCTCTGCCCAGGGCAAACAAGGGCAAGAAGGCAAACAAGAGGCCACCCCCGAATGGAGTAGGCGACAGGGTCTCGAAGAAACCGCATGTCGAGTGGGGCGACCGTGCAGTGGTAAGTTCTCCCTTGGTCGAGCCCCCGAGCTTCTTGTCCTTAATCCCTCTCCTTTCTAACCTCTTCTTGCTTCTTCGCAACAGCAAAGGGCCGCAGACGCTGCCAGAACTTCAAGTCCCCGGGCGACCCAAGGGCAACGGAAGACCTGGATCCACCGCAGGCGCCAAGGCCCCCAGCTCGTGGCGCCCGTCGGAGGGATGCCGCTTCGCCATTGGGACACCAAGGACCTCGTCAGCTCCCTGCGAGGCGGAGGCTTGCGACTCAGGTACACCATCTCTCCTTCGGTTGCATGGTGCTCCATCGCCTTTAACTTAGTCATTTTTCTTTATTGCAGACTTCGATCGCTCGAGCTCAACATTTGCCCATCTTGACGATGACTATTGTCCAGGGTGAGACTAAGTCCGAGGAGGAGGGAGAAGACTCCTACGTGCTGGCGCCCCGTCGGCCCTCGAGCCAGGGGCACACTCCTTCGGGCCCTCAAAGCTGGGCCGCGGTTGGCGAGTTCGACTAGGGAGTCGACGACCCGGCCACGGACGAGACTTTGCAAGTGGTCGACGAAGACGATGTCGGCGATGCTGGAGGTGCCGGAGTTGACTTTTCCCCGTCCAAGTCTGTCACAAAAAACGACACCCAAGATGTCCCAGCCACGGCGGCTGAAGCCGTCCAAGCGGTGCCTTCCGTGGCCGTCCCGACCACGGAGGTCGGGGTGACCCGGCCGCAGAGGTCGACCGTGATCTGGCTAAGACCGGCGCGGAAGACCCTGATGAAGTCCCGGCAAAGGCCTCCTCGAAAGAGGGAGCAAGAGATGCTCCGACCGCGGAGGACAAGGCCAATCCAGCTGTCGAGACCGAGCCCGGGGGCAGGTTGAGCCCCCCGGGGGAGGCGGCCCGAAGCGAGGTCCCCCCCCCGACGGAGCGCCCGAAGGTCCTCGCCTGCGACTTCGATGGCGGCGAAGACAATACTGCACAGGTCGCCGGGCAAGCAGCCCGCCGAGCACCCCCCACGCACACTTCGAGAGCTGGCTCAGCCAGGTACAGAGCTTCCTCCAGCCTCTGTCGACTTTTAACTCAAGTCTCTTTTTCTTTCTTCTTCTGACAAAGATTGTGTTCCTGTTCCAAATCCCGCAGGCCATCGATTTCGTTGCCCAAGGGCTGCAAGGTCTTCAGACGCACTCCGACGCGCTGAAGATCTTTTTCGACCTGGTGGTGGAACGGGAGGCGCAACGATTCAAGCTCATCGAGACCTTGGAGATCGAGCGAGAGGAGGCTGAGCATAAAGCAGCAGCCCACTCCGGCGAGATTGCCGACCTCCACCAGGTGATGAAGGCGCTCGAGGCCACCCACGATCCGAAGCCCAATGGCCGCACATTGAAGCGCGACCACGCACACAAAGTCAGGAAGAGGAGCGACGCGATCGGCCAGGAACTCGGGTTTAACGAGCCTGTGGAGGAATTGAGGAAGGCTGCCGCAGACCAAGCAGCCGCCCCGGCGAAGGCCTCCATCGAGCTCGAGGCCAAGGTCCAGGAGCTTGAGGAGAAACTGGGGCGGGTGAGCAAGGCGGCGAAGAGCGCCATGGCCCAACTCCAAGATGAGCGACGCCGCGCCACCGACTCCTTCGCCGAAGCCCTTCGACTCTAAAGCGAGCTGTCGACCTTAAGGACTAAGGTCACCGAGCTCGAGCAAGAGAAGCTCCTCGTGAGATGGCAGACCTGTAGATAAGATTAAACCTGCTTGCCTGTAAATAGAACTTTTGTAAGACAAAAGATTGTAAGACAAAAGACTAATGGAACAACATCGTTTTGGTAGGAAGAGCTCGTGTCTTTAGTTGCTTAAAAAAATTTCGATCAAGATTTTTTTAATCGTGCACTTAGCCTTTTTGCTTGTAGTACATCCTCGTCCAGCCCCCGTTGGGACCAAGGTCGAGTAACGCCGACCTTGGGCGCAAGTTTAGAAACCTGCAAAGATCACGACCTTCAAGATCGAGAAGAAACCCACAGGGAGCACAACACAGGTGTACGGGGAAAGACTTAGGCTCAAAAGTGTTATGGTCATTTCTAGGTCAGACTTTCGAATCCTGACCACGATTTGTGCCTTGCTTGTTGGTCCCAACTGCGGGCTTGGTTCGAACCCTAGCGCAGGGGGAGCTGGGATGTGAAGGGATTTGGCTTACAAGTAGCTCGACCACTGGGGGTGAATTTTAAGCTCGCAACATTCGGGCCAAGAGCAAGCGCGCTTGTACGCAGGTCGGATTCGAAGAAGTCTCAAACTCATGTCAGCACGAAGTAGGGAATGAAGAAATGACGCAAAGACCAACATAACAATTGAATAACAACTTTATTGAAATTTGAGGTAAAGGCATTACACATAGAATTTTTGAAACTGGTCAATGTTCCATGAGCTAGAGAGCTCTCTGCCATCGGGCATCGCTAGCCAGTAAGCCCCCGTGCGATCTGTTGAAACAACTCTATAGGGGCCCTCCCACTGTGGGGATAACTTGTTGGTGTTAGACGAGCCCTGAATTCGTCTTAGGGCTAGGTCCCCAACAAGGAGCTCCCTAGGTCGTACCGATCATGACGCATGTCTGCAAAGAGCTTGCAGGTAGTGCATTGATCGTAGCAGTGCACGGCATCTTACTTCTTCTGCCAGGGTAAGGTCAAGAGACCGTTCTTGCTCAAAGTCGATCTGGTCGACCAAGCTGACCCTAGCAGAGCCCAGTGTGACCTCTAGAGGCAGGATAGCTTCAGTACTGAATACAAGCCGGAAGGGTGTGGACCCTGTTGCTCGGCTGACTATGGTACGAATAGACCATAAAACGGTGGGGACTTCATCCACCCAGGTCTGGCCGTGTCGTTCGAGCTCATCTAATACTCGTTTCTTGACGCCTTGAACAATCTGTCCGTTGGCGTGTTCTACTGCTCCATTGCTTTGCGGATGGGCCACCGAAGCATAACACACTTTGGTGCCGATGTCTTCGCAATATTCCTGGAACAGTTCACTAGTAAATTGTGCTTCATTGTCGGTGATAATTCTGCATGGAACCCCATACCTAGTGACCACGAACAAGCGGAAAAACCTGACGGCCGCTCGAGCTGTGATGGTCGAAACGGATTCGGCTTCGATCCACTTGGTGAAAGTGTCGATGGCGACGAACAAGAATTTCTTACCCCCAACTGCTTGAGGGAAAGGGCCGAGGATGTCCAGTCCCCATGTCGAGAAGGGCCAAGCGAGTGGGATGGTCTGGAGTGCGTAGGCGGGTTGATGCGACTTCCGAGCATGGAACTGGCAAGCTCGACAGGTGCAAACGATGTTGCAAGCATCCTGAAGCGCTGTTGGCCAATAGAACCCCATGCGGAAGGCCTTTCCGACCATCGTCCTAAAAGAAGAATGCGCTCCACACAGGCCTGAGTGGATGTCGTTTAACAGGTACTTACCCTCTTCCATGGTGATGCACCTTCTCAGGACTCCAGAGACATTCCGCCGGTACAGTTTGCCGTCGACGAGCTTGTATGAACTTGCCCGACGCTTGACCCTGCTCATCTCAGCAGGGTCGGATGGAAGCTCGCCTCGTGCAAGAAAATCGTGAATTGGTTCAGCCCATGAGGGAATACCTTCAATGATGACGACTGAGACCTCTTGGTCGGAAATCGAAGGCGCCGCCAAGGTTTCCAGGATGACGTCTGAAGGAATCTCGTCATCGGATGAGCCGAGCTTGGAGAGGAAATCAGCGCTGGAGTTGTCCTTCCTGGGCACATGTTTGAGTTCCAGATTCTGAAACCATTTTTCTATTTTACGCACCTCGGCGAGGTATTTGACCATCGAGTCTCCCGAGCACTGGTAGTCTTTGTTGAATTGATTGACAACAAGCTGGGAGTCGCCCTTGACAATCAACCGACGCACGCCTAGCACCTTGCAAGCTCGAAGACCCGCCAGTAGAGCTTCATACTCTGCCACATTGTTGGTCGATGGAAACCCGAAACGAATCACATACCTTAGTTGATCGCCACGCGGGGTGAGAATAAGGATTCTAGCCCCTAAGCGCTTGAGGGATCTCGAGCCATCAAAGTACATGATCCAGGGCTTCTCCTCCTCGACCTAGAGCTCGAGCGGTCATGCGATGTTCCGCCGACCATAAAGTCGGCGAAAGCAACCGCGACTTGATGGCCGTCACGAAGCTACGATCTGGACATCGACCGCTGCCAGCTCCATGGCCCACTTGGCGATGTGACCTCTGCCTCTGGATTCCTTAAGATTTACCCGAGTGGAAAGTTGCTCGGGACGACCACGGAGTGTGCCTGGAAATAATGTCGAAGCTTGCGCGAAGCCATGAGGAGAGCGTACAATAGTTTTTGAACTTGTGGGTAGCGTTCCTTCGAATGAGCGAAGCTTTCGGGCCCCACGGTGGACACCAGCTGTCGACGATCGGGATCGCCAGACCGCAAATGTGAAATGGGGTTAGTGTGAATGAGGGACCCAAACCGAGCTCCGCTCAATGGAGGAATAGGTTAGCTGCGATGTTGGTCGGGGGAAAATGACAAAGAGCGAGACACAATAGATTATACTGGTTCGAGCCCCCGAGAGGGTAATAGCTCTACTCCAGTCTTGCCCTGAGGCGAGGAACTTCACTATTTTTGAGTACAAAGGTGGTCTATAGCTCGAGCTTGAGCGTATTGGTTATGGCTACTGTCCTATTGCTTGTGTGTTGATGTCGTGTCTCCCTCAAGTACGCTCGCCTCGAGGAGTTTTATACTCCTCGAAACGCCCGGGAGAGATTCCCGGAGGAGTGGCTTCATGCGCATTGAAAGCGGGCTATAACCATTCCGGATCTGTCGCCCACGACTGCCTCAACTCTTGCATTCAAGGTCTTGGTAACCGTCGTGTAGGCGCACGTCCTGGCCCCCGAGCTAGACCTCCCTGCCGGGAGCCGAATCCTTGTCCGCTAGCTCGAGGTCGAGAGGGGCCGTGCAGCTTAGGTCGTGATCGGCGGATCCGCGTCCCGAGCCCGAGCTAAGAGCCTTATTGACCATGTGTTGACCTGTCAGAGGTTTCTCAGTCCTCGTCAACTAGTGTACGTCAACTACAACCTTCGTCTTCGAATTCAAGCTGCAGAAATTCAAAAGCGTTTAGATGAAGACGATCCATTCCAGCGGCTTATGGAGCTAATTATATGCGATGACAAACCCGATCTGATAGTGGATGGAGAAAGGAAGATCCAATGGTGAACCATTACTTGATGAGGAGGATACAGAGAGTGACACTCCTCTTCCATCACAATTTATCACAGATCCAGTTCATCCAACTGAGCTAAGAAAGGACATGGGGGCTGCAACCATCTCCGAATGGGCAGAAAAGACAGTCGGGGACACTCATATAGGGAAGAGGAAGCACCAATCAGTCCCGAGAAGGGATACAACAAAAAGAAGAGCTTCCTCTGTAGGTGAAACCCGTTATGTAAGGAGTGATGACTCTATTGAGGAGGGGGATCGTCGAAGCCCAACATACCAAGAGTCCAATGATAGCAGCTCGAAGACAGACCCCAATGGCGGTGGCAATGAAAATACCCCCAGACCTACCACGCAGCAATTAGAACAGCCTCAGCCCATCCAATTCACAGGGGAGTCGCAGTTCACTCATGCGACACAAGATAGAGATCATGGCGCTCCTCATTCACAGAGGACAACTGTTAAGGGGAAGGGAAAGGTAAAGGCCGCACAAGCACCACAGGATAGCTACGCACCACAGGACAGCTATAGTTCCTATGGCGTCGCTGAGACGCAAGGGAGCTATAGCTCATATAGTAGCTATGACTACGCCATCCCTGATACTCAGGCACAACCTCCCACTCAATGGGTCTACGAGTGGCACGACCCTGAGTTTTATGCCATGTTGTATCAACAGTGGCAAACGACAAGTATATGGACGGGGCAAAGCTAGCACGATTACAAGGCGGAGTTGCTAGCTACACAAGGATTGGCCTTGATGTCTACCGAGGAATACAACGCGACCAACCAAGTGTTCACGCAACAATACTAGCCGTAGCTCCGAAGGTAATGTTTCATTTGCATATTTCATTTCATTGCAACTTGATATTATACTAACATAGCATCCATACAGGTCCAACATGGCATTTGTGTGGGAACAACGACGAAAATATGCCGACCTTACAACATCAAATGGAAGGTATCTAAATGTAAATGGTATTGATATTTCAATGCCTATTTTTTGCACTTATTGGATTGATATGTGGTTGTTATTGAAATGAAAGGTTATTTGTTCACATATTATTTGTTCGATTTCATTGCAAGTGAAATTTTGTACTGACATTCCGTTCATATAGGTCGAACATGGTATTTTTGTGACAGCACAAGAATGACGAAGCTATGCCTACTCCACAACTTTAATTGAAAGGTATTATAACGTAAATGGTGTTAACAATTGAATGGTAATGAAATTGCGCCTGATTTTGCTATGTGGTTATGTAAATGCCTATTTTTGCACTTGTGTGATTGTAATATTGCAATGAAAGATTATTTATTCACATGTTATTGTCAAATATATAATTTACAACTTCCAAATGTCTAAAATATAGCAAAAGTCATGTCGAATTTTTTCCAAATTTAGGAGAGATCATTCTAGAGTTTTTTCTGTATTCACATACTTATTTATATATTTATTACATTTTTACTAAAATTTAGCCTTCCCAGTATTTTTACAAATTTTACAAGCTTTTTTTTGCATTTTTCCCTATTTTTCGTGATTTTCCTGCATTTTCACGGTTTTTGCGGTTTTCTCCTTGTTTTTCGCGGTTTTTTGCCGAAACTGCTTGGTTTTTTGCCCAAACCAAGCGGTTTCGGTTTTTGCGGTTTACCTAAAAAACTGCTTGGTTTTTCGCAAAAACGAGTGATTTTTTTGTCAAAAACTGTGGTTTTCGCGTGAGAGTTTGACCCAGATTCAAAATTGTTTGAAATTGCAAACTGTTCGATTTTGATTCTGAGCAATGATAGAGTATGAAGCTCAAATTAATTTGAAGATACGAAAGAGAGAGTAGTGGAACACGATATGACATGAAGTGTTTTTTCATTCGATGGCCAGGGAGATCGAGTTTGAGGAAGGCAACCATGGTCGCTAGCTCTGTGCGCCATTGTTGCTGTCGCTGTAACCGATCGATCAGCCGGGTTGTGTAGAAGATGTCTCCTCTATTAGGAAATAAGGGCGAAAACAATTTTAATTTTTTTCATCTACCTGAATTCAAAGAACTCGCTGTATATAATTTAAGATTACAGAGTAGTATTTTAGCATTATCACTTGACATGCAGATGCAACTTCTTAGCAGCAGAAGAAGAGAGTGCCAGATCACGTTAGCACGTCGGTCTCGTCCTACGAGTATCCACACAAACAGGAAGAATATTCTGCACACTAGTATTCTAGAATACCCACAACATGTCCTTGGTTTTCGCCAAAATTAGTCACTCGACTTTGGTTATTTCAACGCAGCCTAGGTGCGTCTTTATTTATAATTAAGTAATCAGAATAAAATAAGCCCGAACTGACTCCCTATTTAATTTTGTAATCGAATAGGATTTGAGATAACATTTATCAATTGAAATCCTTATCTGAACTAACTCCCAATTTAATTTGTATTATATTAATCCAAATTATATAGACTTGCTATTTTGAATTCCAAATAATCCGAATCAAACTAAGACTTATTTTGTATTTAATACTTCTAATACATTAATTATCTATATAATAATATATGAAATTTATTAACAGACCAAGAAGGTTTTCATTCTTGTGTATGACCCCGTAGACTCATTGTGATGGTGGCAGTGTATCGAATCATCAGTCGACACACAAGTCATAAATGGCTCCTAGCAGAATATGATGACTTCCCAAACCACAGGAAAATCATTTATCCGATAAGCCATTAATGAATATATGTTCATCCTTTTTTTGTCTCTTTCAGATATCAAGATTAAATCCAAAGCGAGATATGTATCATCCTTGTGCTTTTTAATCTATTGTTTCTTAAATTTCCAAAGCTAGATTAAATACTTCAACCTGCTCGGGCATAGCCATGTACATTCTTTAGTTTATCTTTTTTGAGTGACCTTAAGACATCTTTGTCCTCATATAATGAGGCAGATCAAAGTCTATCTTGACCATGTACATCCCTCCAAATGTCTCAATACATTCCAGAGTGTAATTAACATTATTAACTATTACGGACAATAATTAGTGTCATCAAAGAATATGATCGTCATGTTAGGCTCCATGTATGTCTAGTGTCAACCAATCAACCATAAATATTGTATGAAACTACTGATAACACGTATGTAATGCTTAGTGTGGTGTTTCATAATGCACTACAACAAAAATCTCAAGTAGAGGCATTTTCCTATATAAATTTTTTTAGCCTCTATAAATTACCATAATTGTAAAGGCACCTTTTGTGGTATTTTAGAAGGTGTCTTAAATGTAGTGATAATATGTTGAGAAATTTTAGATAAAAAACATGGAATGTGGATCGTAGAGACATTTTTGAGTCATTTTTAAAATGTAGAAACAAAAATCATACATAGATATTTTTTGAGACTCTTCTTACATAGAACTTATATTGTAGAGTCAGTATTTGAGGCATTTTTTCTAGAAACATTATTTTATATGTTTAAAATAATCTGTGTACTATATATAAGAATTACAATACGAGTATAAGTAAGTTGTGATGTGATGATGAAATGGTTAGTAGGGCTACTTGTTTATTCACATGGTCTCGACTTCAAGGATTGATTCCAACATATTTTTACCACACTCTAGAGAATTAAAAATATGAATAATCGAAATGGTGATCAGAAGGGGATTGAATGATCTCAAAATAAATTTTCTCCCGCTCAAAACATTCCAACCAAGAACACACACAAATCAGCCCAAAGCTAACAAGAGGTGTCCAGACTGGCCGGTGCTATCGCTCCAATGGGCAATATTATCGGACCTAGAAGATTAGAGCAGGAACAGCCACGAACTCAAAAGAAAAATTGATCGAACTTTTGATCGGCTAATCCAAAACTCATAAAATTTGCTATTCACCTTTGTATGGAGGTCAGGAACCTATTTCAACCTTCAATCCAAGGGATTGACATCAAAGTTTTGACCTTTTTGAATCGATGGAAGAGTGCACCAAGTAAAGGTAAAAATCAAAGACTTGATTTCGGGCTTGCTTGTGCGATTTTGATGATCAAGATGATCTTGGATAACCTCCCACACGTTAAGACAAGTAAGAACACAAGTCAAGAATAATGAAAACATGATCTTCCAAGAACGATTCACTAAAGAGCAAAAGATCAGTTTCTTACAAAGAAAAACGCAAAATTTGCCTAGATGATTGGTATATGGTCTGAAGAAGACTTATCCATCAATCATACATCCTTGTCATAAAATCCACAAGCATTTAGAAGTAGGGAGGCAAATCCAAATGTGTGGAAAGTAAATAGCAAGAATGTAAAGGGCAGAATTTAAATTCTAAATTTAAAGCAAAAGGTAAATGTGGAAAGTAAATTAAGACTTGAGAAAATTAAATTTTTATTTCTAGAAGAGAGGTTTATAAAGCCTTACAATAAAGTCGGCAAAGCTCACAGGAGCATAAGTACATCAAAACCTTCAAGAGAAGAGAGCTACCCCTAATCCTCTATTTATACTACTCTTGAGTCATCCTCTACTCTTGAAAGAGTTCCCTCAACCCTAAGGAACACCATCAAGGGCTAGAATCAACTTACTTATACATTTTCTAACCCGAAACCCACATACATAACAGGTTTTGCACACTTTTCAAAGCATACTAACTCGACCCACTACTTTATCACCTAGACCGCGATCCGACAGCCCTCTTCGATCTGAGCAGCTTTTAGTTGGCATCTCAACCATTCCTTATCTTCTAGGCACACAGTGTCTCTGCCTCTAATCATCTTCTAGCAATCCTCGATCGTCTGGATCTCTAGTGCACCTCGTCTAGTCCCTATCATCCTCCACCACTCATGACCAAGCACCATTATCCTGCGACCATCAAAGACAAAAAAAAACTATCACATAGCAATGTCCAAAATGATATACGATTATACTCCCAAAATCAACACTTAAGATCATCCTTGCCCATAAAGGTCGGTGCTACCGCCATTGTAACATCCCAATTTTTGTATTTTATGGATTTAATATGTATTTTACCATTTTATGAATTTTTTGGATTTTATTTAAATTATTTTGTATTTATTGATTTAAGCCTATTGTCATTTATTTATTTATTATAAAATTTTAAATAAAATTTTATTAAAAATATTTTATTTGTGTTCCAAATGCCTTAAAATATTTTTTGAATTTTTTTGGAATTTTCTTGATAGTTTTGTTATTTTATTGAGTTTACTTGAATTTCGGGCATTCATTTTATTCAAAAATCATTTGAAATGTTGGAAGCAGTGCTAGGTCGAAGCCCAGCTTGCCAGCCTGTTTCCCCACTGTCAGCCTAGCCCATCTTCCGCACATCAACCCGCTCAGCCCAGCTCTGGAACCCTAGCAATGCAGTCCGGTGGATTTGATCCAACGCTTGCCGTTCCTCCACATCATCGCCGCACCTTGTGCCGTTGATCTGCTACCACGTGGATGCGTGGGATGGAGCCATGTCATGATGAGGCTGTATCTACATTGGACTCCACCGCCACATCAGTTGTACCACGAAATCTACGCCGAACGCACACACCGAAACCATATAAGTAGTGCCACCTCGTGTAGCCAACTTCAAGCCACAACATTTGCCCCGCTTTTCGATGTTTGAGCTATGGTCATCTGTGCACAGGAACTCGTCATAGTTCTGTTGGCCTTCATCATGCTCCATCACCGTTTCCACCGACACCATTGCCTCTCCACCGTGATTGTTGGCACCGGTGAGCTCGTCGCTTCAAGACCCTTGGGATGCACATTGCTTCAGAACTAAATATGACGAGCTTCACCACGGATGGGGTCATCATCCCCAAGTTCGATAGCCACACCGCTGTCAAGCACCACCGCTACCCATGCTGCTCTCCGCCATCTGATTGGCCCACGAACGATGGATCTTGCGTCACACGTCGCGTCGTCTCGCCTCCCTATCGCTTGACAATCACCGTTGGATCTATGCGGGGTGGCCCGATTTGGTTCCACGCGTTGCCAATCTAGTGGTGGCATGTACACTCATCGACACCACTACTTCACCGCCTGGACTGCTATTGGATCAAAGACAAAGGGCCATTCTTTCGCCATGTGTTGAGCTGTGATATATCCACACCTTTCGTCGATTTATCTGCCTTGCGCAATCGTGGCCGTTGGTTTTGTAATGGATGGTCAGATCTTAAGCCACGTGCCAGAGACCGGGGCAGCCACGTCGCCCTCGCTATCGCTGCTGCATCGGGAGCCGCCGAATCGTAATCGTGTGGTTGCGGTCACTCCACATGTTCACAAATCATGGCCATCTGATCAGTTCTGTGTGGACCAGGTCGCACCAACACCGCAACCAGTCGCATGCTACCGTGTGTCAGGTGTAGTAGTTGAGGCACCATGTGCCAAGTCCATCGTAGACCTAAGCTGTGGTGTGGACTGAGTCTATACACCCGAGGCACGTGTCGACCTGTGGTTCTGCCACGTGTCGATGATGTCAACGTGATGTCATAATTTGGATTATCTGTAGAAAAAATATTTGGCCAAAAATTAATTTTGGTGTTGACATCAGCATGATGTCACAAATGCTATTTTCCAGTATAAAAATAATTGGATTAATTCGGATTTTTCTATTTTCTGATTTATCTTTTATTTCAAACTTTATTTAGCTCGTTCTACAAACTTTGTTTGAGGTGATTCCAATTTCTAAAATTTTTAAAATTGAGCTCTATTTAATTGTTGGTAGCTATAATTGTTAATGTGGGTGTCGGTGTATTCTACACCGGGGTACTCTCTCCACTGCTGTCAGGTGGGACCGCGTGTGCAAGATACAGAAAGAAGAAGGTCCTGTGCAAGGGACTCAACCTGCTGAAGAGAGGCTTGGCGGGCGACCAGGACACGTGGCCACCCGGCGAGTAGTTGGGCAATCAGGTCCCAGCCCCGGGCAACTAGATCACGACCGCTGAGGACCAGGACATGTGGCCGCTCGACGAGCAATCGGGCGACCAGGCCACGTGGCCGTCCGACTAGCAGGCGGGCCCATTGTCAGTCGTCGCTCAGACAGGGTTGGGAGGCTTCCGCCTAAAGCCTTCGCCAGGATCACAACGTATCATAGCCATTAAATGCACATGGGAGCCATTAAATACGCGGGGAGCCGTTACAGTGCACCTGGAAGCCATTAAATAGGAGTGGCTCCCTGACGCTATGATGACCTGTCCCTCCGACTGAGCCAGCTTCACCAACTCCCGTTCCATCTACACCGCCCAATGCGAGATGGGGAGACACGTGTACGAGGCGTTCGTTACGCAGCGTCCGAACCCCTCCCCTCAGGCGATCCGAAGACAGGCGACGTCAAGCAACAGTGTAGACAAAGAGGCTTTGAGGGACAGTAGTGACAGGACTAGACACACTCAATGTAATTAATGTAAAACCACTCCCTCTACTTTCCCTAGCTAGTCCCGGGAGTATATAAGGGAGCTAGTGTGCATGAGGCGAGCAGGACGTAGGGCTGTTACCCACATTGGGGGCCCGAACCTAGGTAAATCCCTGTGTATTCCCTGTGTGTTCTTGAGTTTCCTGTCCTGCTCATCACGAGAAGAGAGTAGAAAAGAGAGCCGAGAGTGACGCAGCTGCGAAGACCCCCCTACCGAAACTCGGTTATACACTCGAACCAATATTGTCTGGCATGACCATGCTGGCAGGGCGCGCCAGGTAGGGGTTGGTAGTAGCTGTTTCACCCTTTGTTTTCTTCAGCAAATCATCAAGCGCCAGGTAGTGAAGATAGAGGCTTCGCGCTCCCACCAGGCGGGGGACCGTCCGACGCCTTCCGCAGAAGACGCCGGTGCCCCCACCGTGGTAGGAGTGCAGCCGGTCTGACGATGGTTAGCGATGGAGGAGGCCACACCAGCCCAGAACCTGCATGCGGCCCGCCTCCTTCTAGAGCACCCGTTGGTGGAGCTGGGGGGCGACACCCCAGCCGCACCATGGTTGTGGGACATCACCCGCCTCGTGGACGCGGCCCAGCTCCACGCGGAGGCGTCAGAACAGCCGGGTACCTCTGGTATCCCACGGTCGAAGTCACGCACAGAGCACACGCAAGCTTCGAGCCACCCAAGCGAGGAACGCCCACATCATGGTGGGCGAAGCAAGGAGAAGGGCATTCAAGGCATAGTTCCTGCCCTCACGGGGGGTCATGCGACAGCTCCAGGGCCGTCCCGCGCGTCCCCCTGGTGTGAGGGAAGCGTCCGTGAAGATCTTAGGGCTCATTTGGAGGAGCGACGCCGAGCGCACGGTGGTGACTTGCGTGGCAAGTTACACCGTCGGCAAGCACAGGAGCAAGACCGCAGCAAGCAGATGGCTCCTGAGGAAGATGACTCCTCCCATGACCTTCTCCTCTGAGTCTTGCGGGAGCCAGGCCCCGCGCTCCCCGGCGCGGCCTCTGGGCCGAGGCTCTGGGGGCTGCGCGGTTCCCCCTACGGCGTGGGGTGCCAGGCGTTCTCCATCTGGCTGCGCCGCGTTGCGTGGCCGGAAAGGTTCCACTTAGCAACCATTGAGAAGTTGACGGCACCACCAACCCGGAGGAGTTTCTGCAGATCTACACCACGGTGGTGCGGGCTGCTGGTGGCTCCGGGAAGGTTATGGTGAACTATTTCCCGACAGCCTTGGCAGGCTCTGCCCGTTCTTGGCTGATGAAACTCCCGAGAGGGTCGGTGCACTCATGGGCGGAGTTGTGTAGCCAGTTCGTCACCAACTTCCAGGGCTCCTACGCCCAACCAGGTGTGGAGGATGACCTCCATGCCCTCGAACAGAAGAGAGGGGAATCATTGCGTGCGTTCATCTGGCGATTCAGTCACTGCCGCAACATGATCCCCAAGATCTCCAGCTAGTCCGTCATCATCTCCTTCTGGAGGGGAGTGCGAGACCGCAAGATGCGGGAGAAGATGGCCACCCGCGACATCACCACCACGTCCGAGCTATTTGCCTTGGCGCACAAGTGCGCTCAGGCGGCGGAGGCGCGGGAGCGGATGACCGGAGCGGACGACGTTCGCGGCGGAGGTGAGACTGGAACCTTGAAGGGTCTCGGTTCCGCAAACAAGAAGAAGCGTGCAGTGGCTGATTCCGGTCAGGTCTTGGCCGCCGAGCGTGGGCACAAGGTCGTCAAGCCGTGGCGGGACGATCGCCACGGTCGGTAGGACGACCACTGAGATTGGCAGGACTACCGACGGCGGGAAAATAGGGGTAAGGTCTTCTGCCCCATCCATAACACTAATGCACACGATTTGGATAATTGCCAGGTTGTGCGTGAGAAGGTGGAGCAGCGGCTCAGGGAGCGCCGCCCTCCTCATGACGACGACAATGGCGACGACTCCGCCCCCACTGCCCTTCCAGCAGGCGGAGCATAGGGTGGCCTACATCAACGGTGGTTCAGCCACCCACGCCTCCAACTCGAAGTACAAGCTCCTGATGAGGGAGGTCTGCGCCGTCGTATCGAGCGCAAGGGCGGCTAGGCTGCTGAGATGGTCGGAGGAGCCGATCACCTTCAGCCGTGCCGACCACCCTACCAGCACGACCGGCCTAGGTCACCTTCTAATCGTGGTCTCGCCCACGGTTCGAAACATGAAGCTCGGGCGCGTGCTGATCGACGGGGGGAGCTCCATCAACCTCCTTTCCCCTAAGGCGTTCCAGGCTCTTCAAATCCCGGAGCGGGAGCTGCGCCCGGCGCTCCCCTTTTACAGAGTCACACCAGGGGCTGGCTCGATGCCCCTGGGCCAAGTCTGCCTTCCTGTTACTTTCGGAAACGTGGACAACTACCGCACAGAGTTGGTGGACTTCAACATCGCCGACTTCGACCTCCCTATAACGCCTTGCTTGGTCGACCCGCGTTGGTCAGGTTCATGGCGGCCACCCACTATGCCTATATGGTGGTGAAGATGCCGGGACTCGGAGGCCCCATAAACATCCATGTGGACAAGCCAGAGGCCCTACGCTGCGACAAGCAAGCCTTGGACCTGGCAGGCGACACCTGTGCTCGGCAAGCTGACGCTGCCTGCTCAAGAGCCTCTCTGGTGGGGACCCGCACCTCGCCCAGTCCGTCTAGCGAGGTTAAGGTGGTCCCCTTGAGCGTGATCGAGCCTGAGAGGACCGTCAAGCTGGGCACCAACCTTGGCGCCAAATAGGAAGACGCGCTCATCACCTTCCTCCGATCTAACGCAGACGTGTTTGCTTGGCAACCGTCTGACATGACCGAGGTCCTTAGGGAGGTGATCGAGCACAAATTGGCAACGCTCCCGGAGGCATGTTCGGTTCGGCAAAAGGTCCAGTGCCAGGCCCCCGAGCGTTAGGATACCATCCGCGAGGAAGTGGAGATGCTACTGCACGCGGGTATCATCAGGGAGGCATTCATCCCGTATGGCTTGCCAACCCTGTGCATGTCAAGAAATCCAACGGGAAGTGGCGAATGTGTGTCGACTTCATCGACCTCAACAAGGCCTACCCGAAGGATCCGTACCCCTTGCCGCGCGTCGACTTGATCGTGGATTCTACGGCGGGGTGCGAGCTGCTATGCTTTCTGGATGCGTACTCCGGGTACCACCAGATCAGCATGGCGAAAGAAGATGAAGAGAAGATTGCGTTTGAAACCCCTATGGGTGTTTATTGCTACATTTGAATGGCATTTGGGTTAAAAAAATGCCGGTTCTACTTATCAGCGTGCCATGCACGCCACTTTTCGACCACAGGTCGGGCGAAACCTGGAGGTATACGTCGACGACCTGGTGGTAAAGGCTGAGAAGAGCGAAGGGTTGATTGAGGATCTAAGGGAAACCTTCACCAACCTTAGGAAGAATCACTTGAAGCTCAATCCCGAGAAGTGCGTCTTTGGCGTACCCTCTGGGAAGCTGTTGGGATTCCTCGTGTCCAATCGAGGCATTGAGGCCAATCCCGATAAGATTGCGGCTATCGAACACATGAAGTCATCGACCAGACTTTTGGAAGAAGGAAGTCTTGCCTTGGTTAGTTAAGGACTTTACCTTGCAAGCCTTTGAACTGAGTTAATCATACAACCACATGTCTGGTATGGGACAGACCTAGTTTAGTAAGGTTCTAACATCTTTCCTTTGATACCTCGGGGCGGCAATTACACTAGGGTGT
Organism: Guadua angustifolia; assembly: GCA_036346375.1. Classification (NCBI taxonomy): domain Eukaryota; kingdom Viridiplantae; phylum Streptophyta; class Magnoliopsida; order Poales; family Poaceae; genus Guadua; species Guadua angustifolia. Next base: position 23,436,398 of record CM070522.1, read on the forward strand.
ACCTGTGTGGGGGAGCGTATCTGTGCTACGGCTTGGTACCCATCCAACAGTGTTCGTCTGGTCTATACTTCGGCTCTGTGTGAGGGAAGTGATAGGGAAGGCAATACTGGAGAGGTTCATAGGTTTATATGGAAGTTTCTGAAAAACTTTGTTACGATCAATCACTTGTGTGGTGAGCGACTGTATCTTGTGGGTAAAATGTACAACCTCTACAGAGTGTGTCAAAACTATTCGAATAGCTGAGTCCGCAGAATTGGACAGAGCTCGGGGATTACAATCAAAGGGTAGATCTTCAAAAACAAAATGGGAATGAGTGGTTGTGTGCCAGGGATAATTGTGAAATTTGATTTAGGGCTGTGTGTCTAAAATATGTGTATCGGTGTACTTTGCACCGGGGTACCCTCTCCGCCGTAGAAGCGATAGGCCCAGAAAGTGGCCTGGCCCAGTTTAAAGCCCACGTGGCCCCCCGCGCGAGCAGTCTGGCAATCACTCCCTGCTCGCCACGCGAGCGGCCTGCGTGGCGCCCTGGCATGCAGCCTGGCGAGCACGCCCTGCCCGCCGGGCGAGAAGCCCACGTGGTTCCTGGCGGCGATCTGGCGATCCTCCTCGCTTTCGGGCGGGCGGCGGCTGCGTGGCGCTGGCGGCGACTGGCGAAGCACGCCGCCACGCTGGGCGAAAGCCACGTGGCCCCGACAGCGATCGGCGATCACGCCCTACTCGGGCGAAGGCGCTGCGTGGCGGCGCAGTACGCTGGCGAAAGCACGCCCGCCGGCCGGGTGAGAAGCCTCGTGGCCCTCCAACGAGTAGTATGGCGATCACGCCACGCTCGCCGGGCGAAGCGCGGCGCGCCTAGTAAGCGCGCGGCGAGAAGCCCGAAAGCCCGTGGCCCCTCGGTGAGCAGTCTGGCGATCATGCCCTGCTCGCCAGGCGAGCGGCCCGTGTGGCGGCCTGACGAGCGAGCGGGTGTTTGGGCCCCCCTTGCCAGGCCACGAAGGCAACCAAAGGAATGTGGGGAAGGCTTCGCCTCGAAGTTTCCCTCCCCTGGCACCTCGTGTCAGGATCATTAATTGTGAATGATTCAGCTTTCGACACGACGATGGCTCATCCCTCTGACGCCTCTTACCAACCCGTCGTAGGGGCATCCTGTGCCGGGCGGACCGGGCGAGACCTCTCACCGACATTAGATGAGGTTCGAAGGACAAGGCCATGGAGGCGTGTTTAATAAATGCGTCGTGGGTCGACGTGGAAGCTGGAATGATGGATGTAATTAATGTGTTGTAGATAAGTATAGCGCCACCTTCTCTCCTGCTCAGGGTGGCCCGTCTATATAAGGGCACCCTGGTGCATGAAGAAGGGGGCCGATCGGCTAAAGCAGAAAGCATAGAAGAACACTCTTGTAACCATTTTCCCCATTTTCTCAACGAAAAACCAGCAGGACGTAGGGCTATTACCCACACCGGGGGCCTGAACCTAGGTAAATCGCTGTGTCCATCGGCCATCGATTCCCGGAATCCATCGTCGAGAGACATTAGGGTTTCCAGCCACGAAGATGCCCTCTACCGAACCATAATTTCCGTCCAAGGGGTAACCCATTCTGTTCATCGGCGGAATCTTGTCAGGCGAAATACGCCGACAATGTGGAAAAACAATTTGAAAAACTTATTATATTAATATGGTTTTGCTGCTTTTCATCTAAATAAATAATAAGTTAAAATGTTGATTCAATGCAAAATAATCAATTGAACCATTTCTTTGTAATAAGCCATGCATGTAGTAATAGAACTGCATTCTGTGCATGACTTGTTGAGTACGGTGTGTACTCACCCTTGCAAACAACAATATACCAGAGGAGGAGTCTATGCCTGCTTGGGAAGAGGAGTTTGTCGAGGAGCCAGAGAACTAGGAGTTTGTCGAGGAGCCAGAGAACTAGGAGCAAGTCTCGTCAGTTACCTGTGGCAAGGTGATGGGTCACCACGATGATTTATTTTTCGTTGTTATTTTTCCTGATATTCTGGATAATGTAAGCCCTACGTGGCAAATTATTGTAAGGTGACCATAAGGTCGTGCAACTAGTTTATATACATGTTTGAAGTATTTTATTATTATTCCGCTGTGTATGATTGTGGTACTTTAACCCTGTTTAGCCTGTGTGCACCAGCGTGATCCTGGACTAGTGCAGAATACACAGAGGGTCCGGATTTGCAGATTTGGGTCCCGACAGTGGTGGTCCACTTCTATAGTGACTATCTCACCTACTGCTGCTGCGGAAACGTGACCTGCAACTGTGCTTGCCACTACCATGATAGCTAGCCACATCCATGCCACCCAGACGACCAGCACTCCATGTGGTTGTTGTATGTTTATACATTTGACCTCTAGTGGCCTCCACCCATAGCACGGCATCCATGTATCCCTATTTGCAATTACGAAAGGCCCCCAAGTATCTTCCATGTAGTTTATATTTGTAGTCCCTCTATGCGGCCATTTGTACTGTAGAACTAGTAAGGCCAACATCGGCACCGATCCGAACTATATGAGCCATGTATTCTCCACTTTCACTATGAAATTCTATACCATCATTCCATTCCTTCCAACGTTAAACATCATATCACGTTATTATGCCCACAACGAACTTCACTATCCGATGACAAAATCGTTTGTAATTTTTTCAAACTTTTCGTATGTCATTTCAGTGGAGTATAGGACAAAAAATCATGATGTGCATCTACACAAACAAATGCATCAGTTCTCTCCATGCGTCCCTTAGTAATAATATGGACATATGTTAGAGAACATGGAGTTAGATCGACCAACCTTGAAACAATGTGAGAACGTTGTAATCTTCTCATCATCAGTTGGTCTCATATACAATGTGTATGCTATATCCTTAGACTTGAGGTTGGTGTATGTACTCGAGATGTGTAATGACTTACTTAGGGGTTGCCAAACGCTACTCCGTAATTGGACAGTTATAAAGGTGGCTTTCGGGTTTGTCATGAAGCAATGTGTGAAGCATGGTCAATCAAGATGGGATTTGCCAATCCATTCGATGAGAGAGATATCTCTAGGCCACTCGAGTGGTCGAATTTCGAAAATGCATAGCCATGCTACTCACGGTTAAAGAGTTAACTATAGTTGGGGATTCCGAGTCACGTGATCAAAAAGAGTGGTTGAGCTAACTAAACAAGGATGTCATGTACTTGCCTTGAGTTTGATCGATATCATGAGGTAAACGAAAATGCATATAACTAAGTATTGTTTAGATTTGTCCGATGTGATCTTTATATATACTCGGGAGTCAGCATGTCTTGCTAGAGACCACAACCAATTAATGGTCAAGTAAGAGTACTCGGTCCATGTCTAGGTATATATGAACCTACAGAGTCACACACTTAAAGAGTTAGGACTTAATTCGGATGGTGTTTTGAATTCTTATGTGTTTTAAGTTTCTAATGGGCCTCTAATGTAGAACCCATTATAGGATGTCTATTTAAAGGGAGAGGGTGTTGGCTTTAGGATTAAGTGACACAGTAGGAATTCAAAATTTGTGAAACCCTAGCCATCACCCCCTCTATGCCTAGAACCACACAGCCGGCACTAGCACTCCAGCGAGTGTTCCTGCCCCATATGTGTGGATACCTTGGAGGCGTTGCTATGAAGCTTCAACGATTGGATGGTCCGCATCTTACGATGATCACAAGAAGCTGTTGGAGGAGACACGAGGCTAGTATGAATAAATCTGCACCACCGTGTTACATCAACTCTACTTCTGTTAGGGTCTGTGCATCTAGTGGTGGTAATTCTGTGATCTATAACTTGCAGTGGTTCACTAGTTACGCGGTAGAAAATTTTAATTTTACGCTAGAGTAGCCTACCTGTTCCCAACAAATGATGCCTTGAATGTCAAGTATGTTGAACTTGCTAATGACCTACTAACTAAATCACAAGAAATTTGCTTGCGATGTGCCAAGAATGAGGAGGACATGGGTAGAATCCATGATGAGCTTAGGAAGAAGTTAGAGACCTAGACTGCTAGGATTAGAAATACCAAGTGCGCTTCCTGTGATGCCCTCAAGATTGAGGCAGCCGTGCATAGGGAGAGATATGCACATGCTATTCATTCTTCCTCTTCTGGTTCTTTATCATCTTCTTCCCCCTGTTCTTCATATGCTTATCTCTTCTAGGAGTGTGAGTATCTCATGAGCACTCTTGAGAAGTTTGTTGGAGGTAAGAAGAAACTTAATCTCATTCTAAACGAATCTAAGATTAGTATATTCAATTAGGGTATAGGATTTGACTACCTGGAGCATGTTTAGGCACATCCTCCCCCCATACTTCATGGCTCCAAGAGTAAAGAGATTATGGTTGATCCTAGTTCTAGCACCAGTGTTTCACTTAGCAGATGTTGTCCATGGGATCTCTGACAAAACGGTTGCCCCTCCTGCAACTTCTGCCTCTAGTAAGGCGAAGTACTCTTGCACCTTCTGTCAGAAGGATGAATATTTAGCTGAGTTTTGCTTCAGGCTTGCTAAGATTGCACGACTTGAGCGTATTTGTGCTCTTAGAGTATTTAGGGTTATCCCCAGACTCCGAGTTCTTCTAAGACACCCACAGCTTCTAGATAGGGTAGGGTGTCTCCTATTTTTAGACAATATCTAGGACTTGATTTTTAGGATATTCATTCTGGTTTTCGTCGTGGAGCTATTCGTGGTCAGAGTGTTTGTCGTTCTCATGATATTTGTTATTTTTTCCATTGAGGTGGATATCAGCGGGGTGAGTTTGTTTCCACCAGTAGGAAGTTTAGGCAACGTTATTGGGATAGTCCAGCCTTTACACATCGACGGACCAACCCAGCTCTAGCTTCTAGACCTTCTACATGTATTGTTCCTAATTTTGTGAGAGTTGAGCATTGAAGAGACGTTAGAGTTCAATCTTTTGTTTCTTTGACTAGTACTTTTGATCATTATGTGGCTCAGTATTAGATTCCAAGATCTACACTTATCTGCCTCAATACTAAGTCATCGACCTCTTGCTTTCACCGATTCAAATGCGTAGGGCTGGGAAGGGAGAGGTTTGGATCCTAGACACCGGTTGTTCTCGCCACATAACCAAAGATTTTCGTTGGTTCTCTTTCTTAGCTTGTGCCCCTGGTGATGAGCTAATCTCCTTTGGGAATACTTCATCAGGTAAAGTCATTGCTTTAGGTACCATACATATTAATGATAATTTCTTTCTTAAAGGTGTTGCCTTAGTTAGCTGCAGTATAATTTGCTTTCTGTGTCTCAGCTTACCGATGACGATTTTGAGGTGAGCTTCAAGCATAATTCCTATAGAATTCTTGATTCTTCTGGAGGGTTAATTTGTGGGATTTCTAGGTCCAGAAGAATTTTTTGTGCTAATTTTTAATTCTTTTAGTGATTCTCTTTGTTGCTTAGTTGCTTCAGAGTCCCGTGATCTCTCCTTTTAGCATAGGAGACTTGGTCACATTGGTTTTAATCATTTGACTCGAGTTAGCAGCCATGATCTCATTCGTGGTTTGCCCAAACTCAAGATGGTCAAATATTTGGTTTGTTTTCCTTGCCGATATGGAAAGATGATTGTTACTTCCCATCCCCTAGTTACTATTGTGATGACTGATACACTAGGACAACTTTTACATATGGACATTGTTAGTCTAGCTAGAATTGATGCGCACGGGGGTCGGCCTGATCTTCTGATGAGAACGATACGTCGGTTTGATGGTGCACGAAGTAGATGGAACGGCTACTAACCACGAGATCAGCAACCAAGCAATCGCAACGTCACCACACGAGGCGATCAACCGAATCAAAGACCCGATCAATCCTTGTACCTGCTGCAACCGAGAACAAGCAAGAACAAGGTGAGAGCAATTCCAATCCAATAATCTCAAAGATACAAAGGTGAGGTTCTGTTTCTCGTCACGGGTGGTCTAGTCGACACACGCGAACACGAGGAGGGACGCACAAGGGGTCTACCAAAACACAACAAAACCTAAGCGTAAAAGAACGGTGGCGGCCACATATATAGCGGCGGCCAGGAGGAGTAGGGCAGCCAAAACAGTGGTGGCCACCAAAACCCTAAGATACATGGGTCATAGGCCCAAAAGTGAGGTGATGCACCACCCTGAATTTCTGGCCCGTGATATTGTTCCGCATTTTCCGTCGTTCTGGAGTGAATTTGGAAGTGGGGCTGGATCCATTGGAAAGTTTATCTCCTAAGCTTTCAAACGGGTGGTTGCACGCTGAAAACGGAGTCCGGGAGCCCAAGTTATGCCCGTTTGAAGTTGGCATGTTGCTGGATGGCCGAACCGGGCTTTTTGGCATCTTGGGCTTCCATATGGGCCTTCCTTGATGCGTGGGCTGTTCTCGGGGTGTGTGCTTGAGGCTCTTGTCTGTTGATGTGGGCTTGAATAGCTGAGCTTTTGGATTAAGGCCTCTCGGCGACGAAGTTGCCGCAGCGTCGATCATTTGTGACGAAGATGGAGCAGCGTCGGTAGTCATTGGAGAAGCCGGAGAGGAAGGAGGGGCAGCGGTCACGCTGGTCATATCCATGTTAGTGATGTCCTCATCATCCTCCCTTCTTGAATTGGAGTCGTCCTCGACTCCTTCTCATGATCCCGCAAAGGTTAGTGGCAGGGAGGCAAGGAAGCAGATGTCCAAAGCAATATCATGTGAGGAAACAATCTGATTTAAAAGAACTTCTTTCTTGAATATTGGTTTAGTTTGTTGTACACCACTAACAAGTTTGTCATCCTCATGTTCTTTACCATTAGTTCTTTTTGCATTAATTTTGGCTAGCTCAGCAGGAGTCATTGGATTCAAAACCAATTTCTTTCCATTAAACTTGAAAGTATATTGATTGGTTCTACCATAGTGAATAGCATCAACATCATATAACCAAGGTCTACCTAATAAAAGTGAACATGATTCCATAGGTATGACATCACAATAAACATGATCATGGTATGAACCAATAGAGACAGGAACTTGCACAGTTTGTGTTACCTGAACCTTACCAATTGAGTTAAACCATTCCATTGAGTAAGGTTGCCGAAGTGGAGTCGTGGTCAAGCCAAGCTTCTCGACCATGTGTAGACTTGCGAGGTTGCTACAGTTTCCTCCATCAATGATGACGTGTACCGCGCGTTCTTGCACAACAAACTTAGTTTGGAATAAGTTGTTGCGTTGAGTTTCATTGGCATGCTCCATTGGTGCACTAAGTAGGCGATGAGACATGAGGCTCATGTAGTTGTCCGTCATTGCAGCACTCAGGTGCACACCACCTTGATCATTCTTGCCTACAGGGTTAGTCACTGGAATAGCAAGCACATTCTTATCATTACATATTGAAATACACTTACTATCCTTCTTCTTAGGAGAGACAGGCTTCAAATCTTTCTTCAATGGTGTGGTCTCATTCTTGGTAGAAGGGATAATCCCATGCTCGATCGTCTCACCTTTTGATTTCTGCGGGGACTCTAGTCGCTTAAGTTTTCGCAAGTATTTCTTTTCTCTTTCTGTCAAGAATGGACAATCCTCAATATCATCCTCGTAAATTGTCTTGCTATGTGAACCTGCCATTATTAGGGGCAACAAACGGAGAACTCACAAGAGAATTAGTTCCTATGAACTACTAATATGTGGACAGTGGAGGATCACACACTCTCAAGCTCACACCAAGTTCTTACCAGTTCTTACCCTGCAGCTTGTCAAGGTTCAATCGGTGGATGATGGTAATCTGCACTCAGGAGGTGACAAAGTGATTGCAAGGTACTTTTCCTATGGTTAATAGTAAGTAGAGCTTGGACAGGTATAATATGTAGCAAAGGATATACTAGAACCACACTAGCCAAAACAAGTTGAAAGAACGTTCAATGATTTGTACTATCTGGTCCTAGGCTAGACCGCACTAGAGACGCGAGCACGACACCAATGAAGTCACGTAAGCACAAAGAACTGAATGACCACAACACACAAGCAAATAGCTAAGGCTTCTTTTTCCTCCTTTTAGTGCGGCTTTTTTATATGCACTTGCCTTTTCTTTTTTTTTCTTCCTTTTATATCAAAGTGGCACATATGATGAATTACAACTCAAAAATTTTCCTGCTGCAAAACAGATCTACTATGCTGAAGCTTCAAACACTGTTTTCGGGTTTTTATTGGCTTCCAATGCAAAAACGTATAACTAGAAAGTTGTAGATCTTTTCGAGCTGATCAATTTGCATATATGGAACGTCTATTTAGGATAAGGGAAGCCAGAGATATTGACCCCGAAAAACAGACTGCTCAGAAAATCCAGGACGAAAACAGATTCCAATCCAACGCGATTTTGGGCAAGAAGACGGCGTTTCTGGAAAGTTTCACAATGGACAAAGTTGTAGATAATTTCTCAAGCTTTGAAAGTACAAGAACAGAAAAATCCGAGTTCGTATGAGGGAGTTATGACCAAAATACCGAACTGGACAGAGGAGGATCCAAATTGGACGCGACGACGCGATGGAGTTCAACTCGGTGACAAGAACGTGACAAGAACTCGAAACTCTAAAGATCAAAACACTAAGACCAGCAACGACACGACGATGCAACGCAAATTCAACAAGAATTAAACTGGGCAGTAATAGTAAAGGCCAAAAGGGGCTCGGATTAGATCAAACACACGATGAACAGATTTTTTTTTTGGACTCTAGGACGAACAAGAAGAACTAAATAAGGATAAGGGTGTTCTCACCAGGCAACCGTCGCTCTGATACCACTTGATGCGCACGGGGGTCGGCCCGATCTTCTGATGAGAACGATACGTCGGTTTGATGGTGCACGAAGTAGATGGAACGGCTACTAACCACGAGATCAACAACCAAGCAATCGCAACGTCATCACACGAGGCGATCAATCGAATCAAAGACCCGATCAATCCTTGTACCTGCTGCAACCGAGAACAAGCAAGAACAAAGTGAGAGCAATTCCAATCCAATAATCTCAAAGATACAAAGGTGAGGTTCTGTTTCTCGTCACGGGTGGTCTAGTCGACACACGCGAACACGAGGAGGGATGCACAAGGGGTCTACCAAAACACAACAAAACCTAAGCGTAAAAGAACGGTGGCGGCCACATATATAGCGGCGGCCAGGAGGAGTAGGGCAGCCAAAACAGTGGTGGCCACCAAAACCCTAAGATACATGGGTCATAGGCCCAAAAGTGAGGTGATGCACCACCCTGAATTTCTGGCCCGTGATATTGTTCCGCATTTTCCCGTCGTTCTGGAGTGAATTTGGAAGTGGGGCTAGATCCATTGGAAAGTTTATCTCCTAAGCTTTCAAACGGGTGGTTGCACGCTGAAAACGGAGTCCAGGAGCCCAAGTTATGCCCGTTTGAAGTTGGCATGCTGCTGGATGGCCGAACCGGGCTTTTTGGCATCTTGGGCTTCCATATGGGCCTTCCTTGATGCGTGGGCTGTTCTCGGGTGTGTGCTTGAGGCTCTTGTCTGTTGATGTGGGCTTGAATAGCTGAGCTTTTGGATTAAGGCCTCTCGGCGACGAAGTTGCCGCAGCGTCGATCATTTGTGACGAAGATGGAGCAGCGTCGGTAGTCATTGGAGAAGCCGGAGAGGAAGGAGGGGCAGCGGTCACGCTGGTCGTATCCATATTGGTGATGTCCTCATCAAGAATGCAGTCAACAGGTGGGAGGTAGTATGTTCTTGTCATTGTTATTGATTTTTTGAGGTATTCTTTGGTGTACTTTATGGTCTCGAAGGATGAGTCTATTACCCACTTCAGGGGTTTGATCTGTAGGTTGTCTATTGAGCTCCCAGGTACCTTTTTTGCTATACGTAGTGATAATAGTATGGAGTTCAAAAACTACTTTGAGAGTTTCTATGAGGAGTCAGGTATTGAGCATCAGTTCTCTCCACTCTTTTGTGATAACACTTCTGCTCTTCACATTGCTAAGAACCAAGTGCAGCACTCTAGGACCAAGCATATCTCTACTAATATAAATTTGCAGTTGGTGGCAGCGGTCTGTTCTTCCTAACCCTCCCCCTCGCCATATCTCCAATAATGGTCAGTCATTATAGCTAATTATTCTTTCCTAATTTACAGCCAGCCATATCTCTCTAAATATGGCTGATAATTATAACAAAATCCCTAATTATTGCTGGTAATTAATAGATGGCCAATCATTCCTTTTGTACTCTATATATGTTGTACAGTTTTCACAGAATCAATCAAGGGAATTCATTCAAGATCTCTCATGTCGTGCCGCCGCAATAATAAACTTGAATTAACCGATTAATAAGTGATGCACCGATGTACATGGTCATGAGGCACGAGGCCGAAACACCGCAGTTAGTAGTAATCGCGCCGGAAGAACGACTAAGTCACGACAACCACCGGTCCCGTGACCCCGGCCTTCTTGATTGGACATGAACAAAGCATACGACGCTTCGGCGTGGTTGCCCGGCGACACCGGTGGGACGTCATCGGCGGTGAGAGTCATTGGCATACCCCTTGGAAATAAACAGGTTAATCCAGCTAAACATCACGAGAGAGAGGAACGACGCAGCGACGCACGGCGTGGTGGGCGCCTCGGCGCTGGTGTTTTCTGGTTCACCTTCATGGGCTCCGGTGTTATAGCCAGTGAAGCCGTGATGGCTAGGTACGCCAGAGGCATGGAGACGAGTAGGCCGGCAAAGGCGAGAGGGTCATCTAGGAAGAGCAGCGAACCGTCCGTCGAAGCGGAGAGGAGCGCAACACCAAGGGCAGTGGCAATCCAGAAGACGTGGAGGTGCAAAGACTGGGTGGCGGTGGTGGCCCCTTTCTTTGAGGTGACTGACCACGCGGCCATGGCATGCGCGACGAAGTGGGCGGCGAGGAAGGCGGACTCCACAGCGTGCCATGGTGTGCTCGGCAGGAGGAAGAACGCGAGCGTGAGGTGGACGACGGACGTCGTGGCGAAGACAGCGGACGCCCCGAGCGCGACCGCACAGCGGCCAGTGGTCCGGAATGGCGGTGGCTTCGGTAGCAGCGCCTCATGCTCGGGGGAAGCCCCTGTGTCGCCCCTGCGAAGGTAGTGGATGACGAGGACGAGCGAGACGACGAGGAAGACAAGGTCGACGACGCTGAGGAGCGCGCGCTGCGGGCATGGTGAGAGGAAGAGGAACGCGAGCTGGTAATATAAATTGCAAAAAGGGATACAAATGATTGATTGATTTTTGAGATTGATAATATATATTGCTACGTACAATATATTTGGTTTTACTTCATACCGGAGAAGAAACCATAAAAACTTTTGTAATCGGGAGAAATAGATGTTTGATCTTGTAGCACAATTTTCTTTTATTGCTTGACCTTTATGTTTCGTTACCAATTTTATTTTTCGTAGCAACGCACGGGCATTGATCTAGTAGATATCATATATCACTTCCTTAGAGACCATGTGGAGAAGGCTGATGTAGTGCTCCAGTTTGTGGAGAGTGATTACCAGATAGCTGATATTTTCACCAAGTCTTTGGATAGCTCTAGATTTGTGGCTTTGAGGGGACAATTTGGAGTTATGAGTACTTACGACATATCTTGAGGGAGAGCTAGTCTTGTATATTATATATTATATAATTTCTTTCAATATTTTCTTTTCTTTTGTATTTTCTGGGTGCATTTGGGGTTAGTGCTAGAATGCTAAGTTTACTTCACTTAGACTTCTAGCATGCTTTGTATGGACCTCTTATCTTATGCTATCTATAGGTTGCTATCATGCTTAATTAGTTATTTTCTTATCTCTCTAGGTTGAGTTCCTTTATAGTCTTATAGGTCTATAGCAGATGTTGGTCCCCCCTAGGTAGACAAGGTCTGTGTGTACTCCCTAGCTAAGGTATATTGTCAACTTTTCTACTTTAGTCGTATGGGAAAGATGAGAGCGAGTCTGAGCCAAAATGTTGTATAACATCTTTTTTATGCTCTATAGTTCACCCAATTTTCAGTTTCTCGACTTCCTCTTTGCATTCTGTGTTTCTAATTTTAGTGGAGTTCATTTGAAAGTTTTCTGCACTTAATTTGAAAATAACTCAACTTAAACCAGATTTGTGCTTCAAATTTGACTCACTTGTTGAGAGAGAGTTTTGAGAAGTTTTTTTTCTTCATGCATTGCATATAGACTTCATTTTCTGTTTAAAATGAGCTTTGTCTATTCTGCAAATGAAATCTCATTCATATTATGCGCTTGCTACTTTTCTAAGGATCATTGCTAGTTTAGACATATCTAAGTTCATATTACCTCATCATGCTAAGCTTGTTAAAAATTAAAATTGATCTTTAATGAAAAACTTTATGATGCTTGTAGGTTTTACTAGTTATATTTGTTCACTCGGTACATATGCCATGTTCTATGATATCTTGGATTTCTACTAGAGTCCCTAGACCAACTTGGGTGAAGCTAGTTTGTTTCATCATAGAATCCTTCACTTGTTCATGAATCTAAGTGCTAAAAATGATCAAGTATTGATTTGTATGTGCTAAAATTGATCTCAACACTATACATTCACGAGACTACTTCCTATTGAACTTGGGATGAACATGAAATATATTGTGTATGACTAAAGCCATTCTTTTAAGTGTCATGTTTGAGATGGTCGACTATAGCTTGAGTCAATCAAAAATTGAGAACTAGAAATAAAAACATCAATGAGAAAGAAAGCAAACCCTAGGAGGCTTTTGTCGATGGCTCCTAGTCAAGGATGTGATTTGCTAGGATAAGCTCTTCAAATCTCATTGTGTGTATAAAATAATAAGGAAGAGAGTGAAGCCTATGAAACTTTTGTGGATGGCTCCTAGTCGAGGATGTGCTTTGATAGAATAAGCTCTCTAAACCTCTTTGTATGCATAAAATCTAAATTTTACATTCACAAAAGATGATTGAGCATGAATGATCTCTTATAACTTGTAAATCTTCCAAGTGTTGACTTTGTTGAACTCTGCGTTGTCCATTTGATTCATGTCATGGCTTTGCTTCTAGTTTGGAGATTATGTTAGGTGTTGCACTTGTTAAAATCATGCAAAAAGTAGCATAATCTTATTTGTGCCTTGCTAGCAAGGATATTGAAATATACACTTAGACATGCTCTAGATTAGCATAATCTAAACTTGAGTAGATTAGTGCCATACTTTGCTCTTCATGATATTTGAATAATCTTCAAAGTTCTTCTAGGTTGCATTTCATGCCAACATGTTCCTTATTTTAAAGCCTGTAGTGCCAAAAGGGGGACAAATATGGAAAAGGCATTATGGGGAGTAATGAATTGAAAGAAATGTGGACATGCATTTTTTATCTTGCATCTCATGGTCATGTTAAAAAATTATTCTTTTCTTTGGATTATGAGCAAAGTTGAGCTTTTGTAAGATTTTTCTTGATTTTTAGAGCATTTGTGAAAAATTTGTTCTTTCCTTTTACTTGCTCTAAATTTTTATCTTGCCAACTTGGTCATTATCTTTGCCTTTTCTTCCATTTAGACCAAGTGAGGCTCTTGCAACTAAAATTGCATTTACTTCAAAACAAGCTCAATTTGATGCCTTTTCGGTGTTTGTCAATATACTCATCAAAGGGGGATATTGTGAGACTATTGGAGGTCAACCCATAGATGTGTGATAAGTTTTTGATATTTTTTAGGCTTGTGTCGATTTGTGTGAATTTATTTTAGTTTTGAAAAACTGAATTAGCAATTTTGGGTTGCTGTCGGCCTTCCTAGTGAACTTGAGCGATGTATTTAATTCGAAATTCATAATGTATTAATTAAATATTACATATTTTGTTGAGAAATGCTATGTGATGTTTTGCTTGTTGTTGATGAATGCAAAACTTCGGAGCTAGGTTATGGTGAGACAGAGGAGACCAAAATTAGGCTAAGAGAGCTTAGGTTCAGACGGTCAATGTGACTTAGGAATATAACTAAGATCAGGGAGTTGCTGCAAGCTGAGATGACAAAGGGATGGATGAGATGCTAACTTAAGCCATACTTAAGTGAAAGGAGATCGTTAGATCAAGGGTTCATAGGTGGAATAGTGGTTTAGTTAGTATTAAATGGTTAAAACCCGTTATAGTGTTGAGTTGCTGGTTAGCCCATGTATTAGTGAGGGAGAGAATTTCAGCCCTTGATGATGTTTCTTGAAAGTCAAGAAGGTCATCTAAGGGTAGAGATTGCTCCAACCATGTATGAATGAGGGAGTAAATCTTAACCCTTGATGATGTTTCTTGAGGGCTAAGAAGGTTATCCAAGGGTGGATGTTGCTCCTAGTGTGCTATAAATAGAGGGGTAGGGGTTGCCTCCACGTCAAGTCTTAGAGAAGGATTTTTGGTTTTTTATGTTTATTTGAGCTTTGCACATTTAGAAGTGTGGCTTTATAACTATTCCTCTCTAAGTAATACAAGATTTAAATTTATCTATGTGCTGAAATTTATTTTATTTTTATAGGAGATGTGACTTTGGGTTTAATGTTATGTACAACCCAAATCTGGTTCCTTTCTTCTACCTACATGCGCCTATGGTTTGGATTCGGTGACATTTGGACGAGGTTCATATCTAGCTGCCACCTGCGTGGGACTAGTTCATAGCGATCGTCGTTCTCACGTGACTCCCTAACCCTGTACAAGTGAGGTAAATTTTGAGGTCATCACACGACACAATTAACACTCTTGATGAGTTCACCATTTTTGCTGGTCAGGGCGGTTCTGAGTTTTTTTTGTCTAGGACAAAATTATAAACGGAGGCCTCTAACATAAGCATCAAAATATTTTTATACTGCTATGTATCAACTAAAAAGATAATATTCAGTATATTATAGAAATTGTTACCGATAAATAAATGAAAGTACAAAAGTGAGATTATTTACCTCAAACATTTTGTAGAGATCGTCTTAGAAAATATCTTCTAACATTTCTAGATGTAAAATCATCAATTACGGCATTAACATTAATGATATCAAATAACTTCTTCGCAATATATAAAGTTGCCAAACCATTTAACCTTTCTTGAGACATTGTAGACCTCAAATAGTTCTTCAATAATTTCAATTTTGAAAAATTTCTTTCAGTTGATACCACAATTACCGGCACAGTAAATAAGATCGGATAAGCAACAAAAATATTAGTATAACAATCCACTTCCCTGACAAACTCAAAAATCTCCATAGCAGACATTGGTCTATCTGGTAAAGTCATTTGCAGTATTCTTAACTCAGAAATCAGATTATTTAACTCAAAATCAGATGATCAACAGAGAAGTTTTTGCCAACTTAGTACAATAATCTTTAAGTTCAATATGATCCAATGACTTTAAGTTGTTGAGCTCAGAAGAGGCCCAAATATACCATTGAATACTTGGAGTTCTTCAAATATGTTTTTCAATGAACTGTTTGCCATATCAACCATAACCAAAAAGTAATTTCTGCTAATTCTAATTAGGAGTTGGTGGTGTTACGTCCGTTCTCCACCCTCACCCCAACACGTGTGCGCACCCGCGTGGCTAAGTAGAAAGCGGGCAGTGGCCACCTCGGTAGATTGGATTGGACCAACTTGTCGTGTGAGGTAAATGAATATGCATGACTCATTTATTGCTTTCCTTTCTCCCATTGATCTGGCATTCGAATTAGTGGCGATTGCTCCCGGTGCTTTTCGGATTAGATTGATTAATTCACTTCCAAAAGAAGCAGGGCTCCGATTCATAGAGTTGGGTTTCTTCTCACCTCTTTCCCTTTTATTGCCTTCCTTATTCAACGATTTCTTAATCTGAATTCTATATATATCTCATCAGTTGCTGAATCTATATATAACTCCACTCCTTGCCTCTCTTGCAAATGTGTTGAACTTATCCGTTGAGCGGAGGTAATGGATGACCTTCTTGATCTCGTCAATAGGGCACAGGGACTGGCTAGGGCTTTTGGGGGTGCTTCTAACAGCTCAGCTTTTAGGGGTGTTTCTGCTGTAGCTTAACTTTTCAGCTGCTTTGTAGCCATACAGCCCCAACATCTGGTCAAACTATTAGTTGGTTTAAGGATAGCTAACTAAGTTAATTTTAACCTCAAACCAAACATGGCCTTGGGCACCTTTTGGTTGCGGATTGAAAGGTAGGAAGATTTTAACCGACCAATTTAACCTGGTCAAAAGTTTTAACCACCCTAACTTAGCATTAAACTAGCCCATAAAAAACCAGCAACTAACCCTCCTGATTAGTCTCCTAGAATGTTTGTCCCTTAGAAGCGTCTAAAGTACGTGCTAAAATGGGTCATCAACCACACTCTCCAAACTAAACATTGTTAGCTATTTTGTCATAACCTTAGCACCAGCTGTGGGTGCTAAATGCAATAAAAAATTATAATTTTTTTTACCTGTGAGTAATAAATGCATTAGTACCAGTAGCTAAGCTTAGCTTTGATCCCATGCATTCATGACTTAGCAACCATGACTACAACCTTCATAATGGATGCTTACTAGATCTTTCATATCTGGCATTGGCTTAGCACCTAGGGATGTACATGCTCTTGTTGCTAACCTATCTAACTCCAAACAATGTTGGAGGCTAACTAGGTTCATTGGCAAACACTATGTTAAGCTAACAAACCTCCGTGAAAAACAAAAGTTAAGCTCACATAACTAAGTTACAACTAGCGAACTTAGGCCTTGTTTGAGGGGTTTAAAGCTAGCTTTAGTTTTTGAAAAGCCAGTAACCTCCCTCCCTCCGAACAGCCCAGTTTTTAAGCAGTTTTACATAAGCCAAAAGTTATATATAACTAACAAAAGCCAAAAGTTGAAAACTGAGCTGAACCTGCTTTTGCAGTTTATTGCTAAGAGAAATTAACTATTTATTAAACAATCTCTTATAAAAAGCTACAACCTTTTTTCATCTCAGAAAGTCAAAAAACAGTTTTTCAAAAAAGCTACAGCTCTCCAATCAGGGCCTTAGTTATTTCAACCCTCAGGCGGCTTAGCAATATGTTGTTGCTGAGTACGTTCGGAGGAGAGCAAGGACCTCTTTGATTCAAAGGAATTCTATTTCTCATTCAAAGGAATCGGTCCATCGAATTCCTTAGGTTTACCCTAGCATTCCTATGAAACCACAGTAATGTTAGATGAATCAAAAGATCCACTACAACCTTATTTTTTCAATAATCCCTATCCTTTGTTTTCAAATATTGTGTTTTCCTCATGAATCCCTATCCGATTCTTCTGTTTTTCCCTTTCCCAAGGAGGCCCTAAGAGGGGTCAGATGGTCTTACAGTTGGCAGTATTTGCTAATGCCAATAGAAGGTTTCAGGAATTTGAACGATTATGTAGCTAATAACTCAGCCACCTGAATACTTCCATTAAGGTCGTCGGTCGCCACCCTGTACCCACAGAAGCCTTGTTTTCGGGCATGCTAGGTGAGAAAACCAAACATACCTTTTGCTATCTAACCTTGCTCGGCGAGGATAGGCAAGGGTGGGCAAGAGATACATACATGCCCAAAGTCATCCAAACATACCTTTTGTCTGCTAAGCGTCAAAGGGTTGGGACTCTCTGAATCAAACTGCAATCGCTGTTTATCAACCACTCATAACAGACACTGACATCGAGCTCCCACAGGCTATCCACCCGGAAGATAATGAAAGAGAATCTATGCTATTTTAGTGTGCGTACACACCGGAGCAAACTTCATGGAAAAACACCAGAACAATTCGGTGTAAACGAGAAATATGCCAACCCCAGACGTTTACCACCATTTCTCCCCCACAGTATACATCTAAATTTTGGAACGGTTGCCAGCAAGAGACAAAAACTGACATGAGATTTAATAAGCAGAGGCTGAGCACGAGGTTTAAAAGAGAATGAACTTTCTCTCACATATCTAGCTTCATGTCATGAAGAGCAGCTCACTGTCGATCTGGATTCCGATGTTCTTCACAGTTGGATAGTCCAGATGGTTGTGATTCCAGGAGCATATGCAGCCATCAGTTAAAATTGTGCTTCAAAGAAGCTATCTGTTAGCATATCCACATGGCATCATCGCAAGTGCATTGTTTTCGGGATATAGTTATGTCTTCAGTGACTCCTTGTGAGTTAGGCAGAGAACACAAAGATCAGGCACGCAAGACATCAGGAATTCAAGAGCAACAAGCCATCACTGTCGGTCCCAAATCGTAGGAGGCTTATTCCTGCTGCTCTCAGGCAACTGTCTCTGTGACTCTGATTGCAGTTTACCAGCTTGTTCCTTTGATGCTGGGAAAGCAAGAGAGAGGGAGAGGGAACCTGGTGCATCAGCGAGCAGCAAATCTCCCTTATTCTGCTTCTCTCCAACCTTGGGAGACAGAAATGAAAACATGGCCTTTCTAAGAGATTTGTTGTCCCCCAGTTCTAGTTCAAGATCTGGCACATTATGTTCAGGAAAATCTTCTTTGTCTGGAGACAGAATATTTACAATGTTTCCAGTCACTGCATCATCCGCCGCATTTAGATCTAGCGGAAATATGCACTTCCTGTTACTCTTTGAGCTTCCTGCTATTGCCTTATTGTCAAAGCAATCATCCGCAGAGGAAGCTGCCAGAGGATGCACCTTAGATGACAACCTGCCATCTTTGATGTTCTCACTTAAACAAGAGTTTGCAGACTCTAAATTATCCGATTTAATTTTCTTATACTCTAGTGTTCCATTGACTCCATCAGGCCAGTTTGCTATCTCAACATTTCTTTTGTGTGCACCACCTAAGACATGCGAAATAGGATCTACTGTTCCAGAGTTCAGTCCAGTAGTATTTACATGGTCTACATCCATGAGATTCTCTGCATTGTTGAGGTTGATTGTTGTGCTCTCCTTACCTGGTTTGTTAACAAAAAAAATTAGACTAAAAGATCAAGGTGATAAATAATGGATCCCCACTGAAATGGGATACAATGTCACCTTCTTCATGGATTGAGGAGATTGAGCAAGAAACCGGTGCCATATTGACATCAAAAATTGGTCCATCAGCATTGCCACCGGAAGAATCCCACGTTTTATTTAGGTCTTCTGAATAAGTAAGGTTCTGCATAGGTATAGCTAAATTGTAATTTGATATGTTCATATGAGCAATCATCTGTTTTGCAAAACAAAATGCCTAAATTTAAAGAAGGCCAGGAGCCAAAGGTGTCTGCAAGCATGCATGCACCGATGAACACCCACACAGTGATACACAATGGCAGGTTGCCAACTACTGTTGAATCAAATGCATCTAGTAGAATAATCAGAGTATTTTTTAGAACAATCCAAATAATAAAGATACAAATCAGAGGGGAAAATCACTCAACATGCATGCATTATCAAGCAGGACGACCTATAAGCACTCACCTGGTGTTTCCTTGCCAGACCAGTGGAGAAATCATTAATAGAACTGTTGTTATTTGTTGAACAGCTTGCTGTAATTGAATCACGATGGTGATCTTCTAAATCTCTTCCACCCACAGGCTGATTCAAACAGTTCTCTCCGTTCAAATACCCAGGACGTTTGGCTTCCAAAGTCTGGAGAGAATGATAGTCAGCACAAGTAGCTGACTTCACCAAATTGAGGTCTGAGTCGGCACCATTATTCAGGCCTTCACAGAATGAACAACCAGGTGACAAAACAGAGGTACTCAGATCCACGGCCAGGGGATCCTCATTTAAATTAGGCTGCAATTTACTCATGGGTACATCAGGTGGAAGGTTCAAGGGATCTTTTCTTCTAACTCTAAATACACCCCATAGAAAATAGAACATGTTCCATCCTGAAGAAGAATAAGATTGATCACAGCAAAAGTTATGACGAAGTAAAATATATCACTTGAATTGGTGGACGAATTCTTACTTTGGAAATTCTTTGACAGGATATTAGAAGGGAATATAAGCAATTCAGCTGTTTCAACATTTCCTCTGAGCGCTAAATCATTCTTCAGCATATTTTCAACTAATTTACTGTAATAATTTTCATAGCTGCGGAAAAAAAGAAATTATATAATGTTAGTTAGCTATTTGAATTCAACTAAATAGTTAGATATTTGAATTCAACTAAAATACTATGTGGACAACTAAAGCAAATATGACCAAGAAGAAAAGCTGCAAGGAACACACCTCTTAGTATCTCTAGCAAAGAAGAAAAGACCAATATTGTCATATGTTGGACAATTGTCCTGAAACTGTGTGGGCCATGAGTTTTTGCGAGGAAGTTCCTCAAGCTGAACTTTAGAAGGGAATTTCTTTGCTGCTTCCAGCACTTTCGGTGAAGCAGAACATGATAAGTGGGCTTGAAAACCATCACACAGTTCAGGTGATCTTCCAGTCCTCCACAGCTCAAAACCACCTCTGTTCAAAATAAAAAGTTTAAAATGCATATAATGGAAAGAACTCCATATAAAACAAACAAGTGATTGCAACCAAGGAAGGCCAAGTGATAATCAGGTTTAACAAACAGATGGTGTGAACCATGACGCATACATAAGACGATAAAAACACATTAATGAGGTATCAACATGTGTGACAACACAAAACCACTCACAATTGTTGGTTGATGGTAATAGCATGCATGGCAACTTTTCAATCTTTCAATCTAAAATAAGAAAATAACTAGTGTATGAGATAGAAGGGAAAGAATATTCATACTGCCAAATGTAATCCAACTCTGGAATAGTTGAAACAATTAGTTCATCACCAGGTGAAAAGCCTTGACTGGATTTGCCTATCAGATCACTTGACATAGTAGAACTGCTGTCAACAGATCTTCCTGCAGTGGCTGATAAAGTTTGGTGCTCTTTGAATTTCAGCTTGCTATAATCCATGCAAGCCGTGCTGCTAGGAGTGGACAAACTGTTTCTTGTATCTTGTTCAGTTCGCACATACAATTGGGAGGGCTTCTTCACATGACTAAAGGTAGATAAAACATCTTTAGGCTTATGTATTGGGTTGTGATAAGGACCACAATTTAGGATGTGCTCAGATTGATCTGCTGATCTGGAAGCAGCTTTTTCAGAAGTTACAAAACTAGTTGCTTCGGCCGTTTTATTCCTTTTGGCAGAGGCATCCTTCAAGTTTCTCTCAATCAGAGGTTTTATTGCAGACAACCGAACTTTGTCAACAGCACAAAATTGTGTAGAATGACCCGCTTCATTACACCGTTGACAGCGCATTGTGCGACTGCTGCTAGTAGCACCAGGTCTCAAGCTAGGTGGGTCCTTTATTTTATCATCCCGATGTGAAGGATCTGAGATCTGAATCACCTTTCTCTGTGCACCAGAACCAAGAATACCAGAGGATCTGTCAGCACTAGTTAATGTTATACTTCCTGGCGCTTTAGCTAAAAGTGGCTTCTTTAGCTCACTGTGTCCTGTAAAACAAAAGTAGAGTTACCTACAGTGGAGCGCATGCCCTTAGTAGATACATGACCTACACCCAAAAGAAAGCATGAGATGTGAAAGTAAAGAAGAAAAAATTACCAAGAGAGATTTTACCACCCTGTCCATGAGCAATGCATAAATTGTTTGAGTCAGCCATGTTATTTCCTGTAGTCAGATGCTGAGCTGCAGATTCTGCTTTTGAAGGAACTGGGACAGCCATTGATCCAGTACCGGAAGGGCATCCTAATATAGAAGAGCCTCCATCATTCGTTAAATTTCGGCTCACCAGTGGATTCATCACTCTTGGCTCCTCAGCAGGTGGTATGGTGGAAGACTTTGCGTTATTTGCTGGCTCACAAGATTTAGGCTTTTTGAATGATGCCAACTTAGTCGATAGGCCCATTGGCCCCTCTTTTTTTGTAATACAGGACAAAGGATCCATTAAACTTTTGGGTTTCTGAGGTACTTCATTCACTAACTGTTTCACTTTCGGGACCTTTGAGTTGTTGAAAGAAGTGGACTTGGAGAGTTGACCTGCGTCAAGTCGTGCTAAGTAAAGTTTTCTATGGTTGCAGGCCTGCAGGGCAAGCCCTCACAATAGCAACATAAATTGAACATTCTAGATTGTAGGTAAAGTTTCTCAATTGAAAATAACAATAGTAACAAATTTACCACGAAGTGATGGTGCCTGATTCTTGGCAGCATTAGATGCCAATGAGGTTGAAACTTGGGGTGTGGGTTGCCTTCCTTTCTCCACATCCAACCTAAAAGAGCTCTCACGTGACAGTGGTACGCTTTTTCTGGAGTCAGCCCCCATGGATAAGCCAACAGGTTCAGGAAGATTTTGTCTGACCGAGGAAGTGATTCCTGCATCTTCTTCCTTCCTCTTAGTAGCCATATCATTGCCTTCGCATGCTTTGTTCGGCTCTTTGTCACCCACATTCTCAGCCTCCATTTCATTCTCAGAAGAACTTCTGCTCTTTGCAGCATTGCCAGGTTTATTGATCTTCCCTTCAAAGAACTGTCCTTTGGAGGCACCAACCTTCACTTGAGATTTTTCCAGCTTCTTCTTCTCTTTTTCAAACTCTACCTCAGTTTGGCACTCTTCGCACAGCCACTCACCCTCTGGAACCTCTTCCATCATAACCCGCATGCAATAACTGGGGCAAATAAAAGAGACAAAAACATAAGCAGATTAACACCAATAGAGCAGTTCCTTCCTGTTATGGGGTACATTGACAAGCATTATAATTGCGTAGAATTGTCAGTGCACATGGTAGCTGTTGTTAGGGTTGCAGCCTACAATTCTACATGCCAAAATCCCAAAACAGTACAAGTGCAACTTAACCATTATGGTATGGCATTTAGCAATCAAAGCTGAGTAGTTGTACAGAAAAGGCAATGGAACAAATAAATCTTACGTGTGCTCAGCACCATCATTGCATCTACAGCAAACAGCAAGCTTCTCCTCCTCACCAACATCTCCACATATGTCACAAACTTTCACCTGTTGTTGTCCAAATAGATTTCACAAATCAGGTGATTCAAAACTCAGAGCGTCACTGAATTAGAGAAAGGAAAAAAAACATCGTTCTCACATTTTAAATGCAACCTATTGAGGCGGAGCAAGTGATAAACAATACGACATAAATTAAAGTTTCAAACTCACATCTTCAACTTCTTCAGGACTCTTATCCTCAGGGGATGTAGTATTCACTTGTGCATCAGACACCTGCTGGATATTGAAACCATCTCCAAGGAATTAATTCAACCCAAAGTCAAAAGGCATACAAATTATAGATGTAGTATGTTTGGATTGACATGCCAACACGTCACTTTCACTTTCCAAGATGATCCCAGAAACACAACTCATCAATAAAGAAGGAAAGTAAAAGACTGGGAATATTTTCCATGGATAACATATGTGCTTGTAGATGAAACAAATAAGCTGGAATGAGATATTTTAAAACTAGAAACTCACATCATCCATGATTTCTTGAGAAGTTTTATTCACAGCAGCTGCTTGCACAGTAGAAGCATCTTCCAATGCATTGGATTTATCACACACTTCATTTGCTGAGACACTCAGGTCTGTGGACCCTATATCAACACCATACTGCTGGCTTCTCCTAATCAAAATTTCCTTTTCTGACAAGAGAGATTTCTCATTATCAGTTGGGCTTTCAATAACTGTTTCTACGGTTTGAGGGCAAGCTTTCTCGAACAAATCTTTGGAGTTTGTGAAGTTATCTTGTTCTTCTGTATTCTTACATGAAGTTGACGATGCAATGTCAGAGGAATTTCTCAAGTAACCAGTTTTTGGTAAGTCCAGTCCACCAGTTCCCTCATCAACACATTCCTCAATGTGTGAAATAGACTGAATTTTACCAGCCTGGCCTTGTTCTGTGGCATAGATGTAGTTATCAACAGCATCATCACTGGCAATCACCTTATCAACCTTTTTACCACGTAAACATCTAGAAGATGGACGCGCTCTTCTCCCCCTTTTCTTCCTTACAGCCACATTAGAAGTGCCTTTAGCTTCAGAAAAACATGAAACATCATTATTGTAACGTTCTGAGCTGTGTCTCTCTCCAACTAATGACTTGGAACTAAAATCATCACTTCTCTCACTTGATGAGCCACTGTCTGCCTTCTTTATTGTAGATGTAAAACCACTAGGGGCACTGCCTACTTCTGATTCCATTGCAAATGAAGAACAGCTATGATGCACATAAGATGAGCAGGAAGGGCAGTATACATTGCATGTCCCTGGTTCAGGTTTATCAAGAAGGTTATTCACGAATGTTCTTCCTTTGTCAGGAGGAAAATTGCCCTATGACCCTATCAAACACAACACACATGAAGTCATAAGAAAAATATAAGTGCCAACACACATGAAGTCATAAGAAAAATATAAGTGCCTATTCTTAGTTCCAAGTTTTCCATCTGCAATAAGCATGTGAACTTGGGAAGACAAGAAGAAAAAAGGAATGAACAACTTGATACTATATAAAATAAGGTATAAACACATAGGACACATAGGGTAGGATAATCATGCAATGCCAAATATGCATCTATGTTCTTAAAATGAATACAGGTCAGATCCATATATTGGTCGGATGCAAATACAGGTGTATAGTTTCGCACTAACTGGGTCAGAATTTGATATAACTCCATCAGATATCATTGTTGATTTCTAGGTTTACTCCCTAAATAATAATAAAAAAGAAGTAGAATTTCTACATTTAAGATCAACAAAAGACATGACAATGCTGCACATGATTTTCTGTTCTTAAATCAGTGATTTGATTACAACCTGGACTTAGGCAGCTCCATCTGTACTAATCAATTTCTTTTCTTTCTTTTTTTTTTTGAGTTTTCGTATGCAGTTATATGACATATTGATATAGCATTCTATCCAGATTCAGAAACTGATATCAAGCTTGCAATTCAGAATGTGTGCATTGCAGAAGAGAAATATATATATCATTCTGATGGAAAGAACTTAACTAAATCCAGACCTCATTAGATTCAGCAGTCAGAAATTTAGCAAACATATCTAAATATGCGAACTTCAGAATAACAGTTAATAAAAAAGATGTGCAATGGAATATAATGCGATCCATCTCCAAGAGAACAATTTTTCACCAAGTTTGCTTCCTGATGCACAACCTCAAATTCATCAATGGGTCCCTGAATGAGAAATGTCCCTTCCAATAATGGCGTGATCTAGAAAGAATATACATGTCCTTGTCATTTATCTATATCACATAGTTCATTTAAATTAAGAAAACAGCTAAAAGTTCCTAGACACCTAAAGATGATCTCTGGTCTTCACAATACATATAAAACCTTACAAAAGGCCGAACAAAGCTAACAATATACTAGACCCGTTCATAGTAAATTCCAAAGTCACAACCTGCTATCCAAAAGTTGCAAAGAATAATCTCACAACCTGCTATCCAAAAGTTGTAAAGAATAATCTCTTTTCAATGTGTTAATAGATGTTACCTAGGTCATGCAATCTAAAAGGAAATAGCACTACGATATGACTAAATGAGGAATCTATCCATTATATAATTAAAACAGAAAGTGTTGGAGAGAAGCAACACATTCGCTCTAAAATCTCGAGATTTTCTCATAAATTGATAGAAAAATACCATTTGTTTTGACAGGACGAAACTCCAAATAACAACGGTAGAGATTTGTCTGATAAAATTCTTAAGCCCCTAATGACTAAGACTGCAACTCTGTACTTTTAGGTCTTTTTACAACATGCAAGGACAGGTTGCAAAAGGAAAGAAAAAAGAAAACTAGAAAAGTAATGAAATGTTTATTGAAAAGTAATGAAATGTTTATTATCACGCTATAGTAGTACTCATGCAATTGGGGATGGAAAACTGCTTGAATTAATCATGCTTACACAACAACCAAGCAAGAAAGGTCACAAGCAGCTACATATATCGGAGTTTACTATTTACCAAGAATGAGCAGCTTGCAACATGCACAAAAGAAACTTTAGATTTTCCATGGATAGGGTCGTAGAGACAGAATGTAAGTTGGACAAGAAATACCAATCATAACCCTTAAATAATCATCAATCCTCATTCATTACATGCTCTAAATAAAGATAGTGCTTCGCAAATACTCCAAACCATACTTATGCAATCAACAAATGCAGCTTTATATCTAAAAACAGAATCTATTTAGTTTCCACACTTCAGGCATCTTCAGAAGTTACAGTAACTCCAAATGCCAATAAAACATAATGGAATGAGAAACAGCAAACCCCTTGCAATCAAAATAATAGCAACAATGATAGATAATCTAGTTAGTTAGCCTCTAACTCCTACGGCTCTTCAACAAAAAGTCGTGCAATCCAACTATTTTCTTAGCAACGCCAAGAAGTCTGTCTGTCAAAAGGCTCCCAAAACCTCTTGGGGAAGTTCCACTTATAAGCTTAGCTAGCTCAGCTATACATACAGAGATGGGTCCTATCCTGCAGTCTTGCGCGCGCTGAAGAACAAGAACTGAACCAAATGGATGGATGGAATCAGCAGCATGAAAATCCTCAACTGGAGTGGACATTCCAACATGCTGATGGGTGCATTTACACTAATCGGGTGGAGTATTAACCCCGAAATAATTTGGATTCGGATTCGATTGCTCACAGAGAATACCACAACAGATTAGATCAAAGTGAAATCAGCCGACCCATGCAGATTAGGGCTTCCTTACCAAACCAAAGAAACCAGTCCGGATTGAGGGATCCAGGTGGAGGGGGTCTCAGGTGGTGCGTCTAGGAAGAGGTGAGGAGACGAGTTCCAGGTCGCGTGCTTCGCTTCCGGGGAAGGGTCGAGGTGCGCTCGGCGGGCGTCGGCGGTGAAGGTTGAGGGCTCGGCGGCTATCACGAATTGGGGGCGGCGAGGGCAAGGCTAGATCGTACCGGGGAGCAGGGAGATTGAGATCGAGGGAGGGGCAATATCGTAATATGGGGAGCCCAATTCCTTTTTTTTTTTTACATAACAGGACAGGAAACGGTTCTTTACGCATACGAAGTGGGACACCAACCCGGAAAACAATACTGGAATTTTCTTTTTGTTCTTCAACTACAAGGAAATAAGCGGACGCGCGCGCGCGCGCGATTCGTAGGGCTGAAAATGGATTGGGCCCAGAATGCTTTTACCATATTCATTTTTATATTTTTTGCCTGATGAAGATACAAATCTTAAAACCTCGGATTCGAATACAGACAAAATAATATTGAATACCAATATAGAACGAATATGAATCGTATAAACATTGCATAATCCATTATAAAATCATGTTTTGTTATTATTTATTTATTTATTTATTTTATGCATAATGAATGTGTTTTGCAACTCCGGGAATGAAGGACAATGAGAGGAGTCAAATAGCAAAATCCAGAGAAATATCAAGTGCCAAAAATGATATTTAGACCTTTGGTTGTACTTTTGGGAAGCTAAATGGACTCAAATTAATAAAAATATTCTCAATTACAAAATTGTAGATCTCATCGAGGACTATGGAGGTGTTTGGTACAGCTCCAACTCCACGGATGGTGAAGTTGGTGGAGCAAGGTATTTCTAGCTCCAGAAATTTATAGAGCTGGAATTGTGGGTACATTAAGATGTTGGAAATATGCCCTAGAGTCAATCATAGAGATGATTATATTTTCATAAATGTTCATAAATTATGATATTGTTCTTTGAATAATATCATGGATATTGATTAACAAGTACGTGACTTACTTGTGAAACTTTATATTCATCTTTACGATATTCATTCTAAAAAAGGGTCCCTAGTCGATAATATAAGGACACATATGAGTAGACTAGTATATGTACTGGTCGATAGCTACATTTCATAGGTCATAGATATGGAGATATCAAACTAATAATATGGACACATGTTAGAGAACATGATTTTGGACATCAACCCACTATAAGACACTGCGAGAACATTGTATTTTTTCATGTCATCAGTTAGTCTCATATACGATGTGTATGCTATATCTTTTGACTTGAGATTGTTGCATGTTCTCAAGATGCGTAGTGGCTTACTTAGGGGTTGTCAAACGCTACTCCGTAACTGGGATAGTTATAAAAATAGCTTTCGGGTTTGTCATGAAACATGCTGCGATACGTGGTCGATCAAGATAGGATTTGCCCTTACATACAACAGGAGAGATATCTCTAAGCCTCTTGAGTGGCCGAATTCCGGAAAATGCATAGCCATACTACTCGAGTAAAGAGTTACTCGATTCATCGAATTAAAGAGTTAACTTGATACATTCGGGGAATCCGAGTCATGATATCTAGAAAGAGTAGTCAAACCATTCAAATAAGGATGACAATAACTCACCTTGGATTTGATCGATATCGTAAGGCAAAAGAAAATACATATAGGATATTGTTAAGATTTGTCCGATCTTTACATGTATTCGGGAGTCGGTAAGTCCTGCTAGAGGCAACTATCGACTATTGGTCGAATGCTCGATGATCGAGTAGGAGTATTCAAAGATTGATAAGGGTACTCCGGCCATGTCCGAGTGCATGTGAATCTATAGGGTCGCACACTTAAGGGGCTGTAACCAATTCGGATAAAGATCTGAGTTGTAATGAGCTTATAGTTCCTAATGGGCTTTAAGGGTTGAAATCTGTTATAGGATGTCTATATAAAGGGAGGATGTGATGGCTTTGATTAGAGATAGATATACGAAAAGAAACAATAGGAATTTGGAATTCTTGAAACCCTAGCCGCCACCCCTCCTCTGTCTAGAACTGCGCAACCGACGCTAGCACTCCAGCGCGTGGTGTTCCCGCCCCGTACGTGTGGATACCTTGGAGACGTTGCTGCGAAGTTTCAATGCTAGGACGACCCACAACCAGTGATACTCACAAGAAACTGTTGGAGGAGGTGCGAGGCTAGTACAACTACATCTACACCACCGCGTTACATCGACTCTACTTCCGTTATGGGTCTACGCGTCTAGTGGTAATTCTGTGATCTATAACTTGTAGTGGTCTTTTGGTTACGCGGTAGAAAAATTTTAATTTTTCACTAGAGTAGCCTACCCATTTCCTAGCATAAGAGTGTTTCGGTGGGTCATCTTATTTGCATTTTAGACTAAAAATATAAACTTAATTCACTTTATTTTAGCCTATAAACTCCAGATCTGATGTGGAGGTGGAATCTAGAGCTCTGCCAAATAGAGTCTATAATATAGCCTACTTATTTTGCTATTTTGGACTTCGAACAAGAATGGTATGTTCTTTGGAAGACAATGCAAGCCCAACCTCAAAATAGAACCTACGGATATCTGAAGTTGTATTCGTATTTAGGCCCTGTTTGGGAGAGCTCTAGATCCCAGCTCCAGCTCAGATCTGAAACTTATATGTTAAAATAAAGTGAATTAAGTTTATATTTTTAGTCTAAAATGTAAACAAGATGATCTACCTAAATACTCTTAATGTATGCACAACTCCAGCTCCATAAATTTCTGGAGCTAGAAATACCCTGCTCCACCAACTCCACAGATTTTAGTGGAGCTGGAGCTGTCCCAAACACCCCCTTAGTGCCCTACCAAATCCGTATTCATTTCTAACAACAATAATCTGTATTCATTTCTGATCCAACACTATCTAATGAATATTTGAGCCGATAAAATCTATATTTAAAAAGTTTCAGATCAATCAGAACATATCATATCCATTTTCACCTCTATGCGACCGCAACCCCTTAGCACACGCATAGGCTAGGGATAAATCAGACCTCACAAAATTAGTGAAGCGCACTTGGGTAGAACCAATGTTGTAATTCTTAGGACACTCCCAATAGTCATATATTCTTGATACTATAGATATGTCACGTAAGATTTGTTGGTGAGGTGCAAGAGAGAGAGAGAGAGAGAAGAGACAGAATGAGCTTAATACTCATGCAAGTATCAAACCGACCAAGAAAATAGTATCGGCAAATTGTGAATTAGGTGGACTTAATTCTATTGTTGCATTGGAAGAGACAATTGCACAAAACAATTAAATCATTGTGGGGTACTTTAGTATCAAGCCTAAGTAACAAGCTATTAGGGTGCTTTTATCTAAAATGCCATTGATCTAGAATCACTTCTAACAGAATCGAATCGAGAATCGCCCTGGTGATCGAAGTGATTCTCGAAATGAACTAGAGCCGAGCTGAAAAAGCTTCTCTGATTCCTCCCAACAAAGAGTCGGTTTCCATACGCCCTATGGATTATAAAATCACTTTCAGTGACAAAATGCAATCTAACCACTTTATTTCCTTTCGTATCAACTATTAGAAGTGCTCTTAGATGTATAAGGTTTACATTGCACTTTTTTATTTTTAAACCAGGGTCGACACAAATACCAAAGAGGCCAATGAAACTTTCATTCGCCATCTAGCATGCTTTTACCAAATTATCATTTAGGCCCTATTTAGATTGCAAAAAATTCATAGGATTCCTGTGGGAATAGAATTGTTTTACATAAAATTCCTATCTTCTAAACATAGGCATAATATGTAGTACTGTGCATTCATTATGTGAATATGTTGAAATAACAAAACTTACTATAAATCTTATTTCATGCAAGAATTATATATTTAGAGTAAATTATAGAAACTCCGTGTTTGCTCCGGCCAAAGCATGATCGGCCTCGGCGGCCGGGGGCGTCCCGACCGCCACGGTCGGGGCAGCCTCGGCAGGTGTGGCTTGGGTGGCCTTGGCAGCCGTGGGCGAGGCATCTCCGGCGCCGTCTCTGCTGGGGCGGCCTCGGTGGTCGGTCTTGTCTTGGCGTCCACGGAGCCGGCGGCGTCGTCCTCATCGATCATGAGCAAGACTTCATCCTCGACCGGGTCGTCGATCCCCTGGTCGAACTCGCCAACTGCGGCCCAGCTTTGGGGGCCTGAAGGGGTGCGCCCCCAGCTCGAGGGCCGGCGGGACGCCAGCATGTAGGAGGTTTCCTCCTCCTCTTCGGACTTGGACTCGCCCTGGACAACGGTCATTGTCAAGATGGGTAAGCATTGAGCTCGAGCGCTCAAGGTCTGCGATAAAGAAATGCTACTAAGCTAAGGGACAGAGAGGAAACTAAGCAAATGAAGAGCTGATGGAGTACCTGAATCAAGGGCCTCCACTTCGCAGGGGGCTGGTGAGGCCCTTGGAGCCCCGAGGGTGAAGAAGCATCCCTTCCTCGGGTGCCTCGAGCTTGAGACCTCGGAGCCAGCGGTAGCTCTGGTTCCTTCGTCGAAGTCCTAGCGGTAGCCGCAGCACTTTGCTGCTGCGAAGAGAAGGGTATGATTAGAGAGCAAAAGAGCACGAGCAAAGTGCTCGGGGGCTCGATCATGGAAACTCACCATTGCGCGGTCGCCCCACTCGACGTGCTGCTTTTTTGAGCCTCTGCCGCCTGCTCCATCTGGGAGTGGCCTCTTGCCCGCCTTCTTGCCCTTGCTCGCCCCGGGTAGCGGCAACATCTTCCTTGCTGTTTCGAGCAACTCTTGCTTGTCCTACGGGCGCGTCGAAGAGTCAAGGAAGGTCCTAGGCGTATGTAAGCTAAGAAACTCGGCCCAAGGTGGCTTACCTCGGCTTTCCAGCGCAGCATGTTCCTCAGAACGGGGTCGTCAAGGGTATAGTCGTGCACCGCCTTCCCGAACATCTCGTTCATCCTGGCGGCGATCCAGGACACCTTCGGCGCTACTGGAAAGATAAGTTTGTCAATGGAACCCAAGGATCAAAACTCAGACAAGTTCCAGAGCGGAAGGACTTACCAGACGTCCCTTCGCGGGTGAGGTCGTCGCGGCCTTTGATCTCGAAGAACGGGTGCATCCTCTTCCGCAGAGGGAACACCCGGCTCCTCAGAAAGTC
Organism: Guadua angustifolia; assembly: GCA_036346375.1. Taxonomy (NCBI): domain Eukaryota; kingdom Viridiplantae; phylum Streptophyta; class Magnoliopsida; order Poales; family Poaceae; genus Guadua; species Guadua angustifolia. The sequence continues at coordinate 23,468,177 of CM070522.1, forward strand.
ATTGGCAATGGCCTGCCTAGTGAGGCCATGCGAGGTGCAGATGTGGATGGCAGCGATGGCCTCCTGGTCGATCTCCAGGTCGTCCGCCTCCTGGGTCTGCTTCTTCCCGGCGATGAGGGTTCCGTCGTACGCCAGCGCGCCGTCTTCGCCCCTCTTCAGGTAGAACCACCGCTCGGTCCATGGACCGAGGGAGTCCCAGGATCGGATTTGAGGGAAGGACCAAGGGAGCCCCGCCCGCAGCCGGAAGTAGAAGCATCCGACCACGGGGTCCTTCCCGGTGCGAAATATGGAGAAGAAACGAAAGAAAAGAGAGGGGGTGGGAAGAATCCCGAGGAACCCCTCGCACAAATGAGAGAAGATGGAAAGGAGAAGGATGGAATTGGGCACCAGATTGATAAGCTCGATCTCGCATTGGGCGAGAACAGCTGCGAGGAAGTCACTCTCCAGCATCCGCAAACCGAAGAGCATGTAATGCTCCGTGCTGACGAGCTCGTCGTCCCGTGGCTGCGGCTCGGTCTCTCCGCCTGGCAGCCGCCACGTCGCTGGGTCCAACAGTCCCAGGCTCTCGAGCTCTCTCATCCTCACCGCTGACAGGAAACTCTTTCCGAGCTTGGCCATGCATGGCGGTTGAGAGGGTGTTTGGTCGACAGAAGAAGAAGGGCTCGGGTGAGGAGTTAGGAGGAAAACATTGCAAGAAGGTCGAGAGCTCTTCGAAGTTGCAATAGGCTCGGGTTTTATAAGCCTGGAACGTTGCTGGAGGTTAGGGCATCTCAAAAGGCGTGCTGGTCAGGCGATTCGACAGGTACAATTAAGGGTTGAGCGGCGGGATCGAGGCGTTGCAGACGGTTCCGCTGCTAGATCGTGTCCGTACCGAAATTCTGGAGATCAAGGGGCGCTAGGTGTAACGACACCAAAAACCGTTCGTAGGTCTCCGTCCAACCTCGACTTTGAGTTCGGAGTTTCCAGAAGACCGTCCCCTCCGTCCGTTCTGAGAGGCTCGAGGTCGGCCCAAGTGCTTGCCACGACCTTGAGCCTCGGGGGCTAGCTGTCGAGGACTGAGGAATCTCTGACAGGTCAACGCGCAGTCAACAGGGTCCTTAGCTCGGGGCTAAGTAGCATGGGACTTCGACCACAACCCAAGCCACGTGATCCCCACACGACCTCGAGCTTGGGGAGTGGGGATCCTACTCCCGCACGACCTCGACCTTGGCTTGGAGGTGTGCACTTACTCGACAGTTACCAAATCCGGGAATCTCGGAGTTAAGGCGGACGTGGGCGTCAGATCCGAGACGGTTGCAACACGTCCTCAATGCGCACCATGCACTACTCTGTGGATTTCTCCCGGCCATTTCTGGTAACGGCTGGGAGGGGTATAAAATCCCCTGAAGCAGATTGGCAAAGGGCACGACATCAACACACAAGAAATAGGACAATAGCCATAATCAGAGCGCTCAAGCTCGAGCTGTAAACCACACCTGTACTCAAGAATAGTGAGTTCCTCCACCTCAAGAGAAGACTGGAGGAGAGCTATTACCCTCACGGGGGCTCGAACTAGTATAATTCGCTGTGTCTCGCTCGTTGCCACTTCGCCCAGACCAACATCCGTTCCTCCGTTGAGCGTAGCTCATTTTGGGTCCCCTATTCACACTAACCCCATTTCACATTTGCGGTCAGACGATCCCGATCGTCGACAGATTGGATTGGTTGATTTCCTTCCAAAGGAAGCAGAGCTCTAATTCATGGAGTTGGGTCTCTTCTCGCCTCTTTCCCTTTTGTTGCCTTCTTTATTAGATGATTTCTTAATATGAATTCTATAGATATCTCCTCGTTTGCTGAATCTATATAACCCCACCGCTTCTTGCCTCTCCTGCAAATGTGTTGAGCTTATCCGTTGAGAGGAGGTAATGGGTGACCTTCTTGATCTCATCGATCTTGTGCGAGGCGGTCATGGGTGGCGATGAGATAAGTGGCAGCGCTCTTCGGAGCTCGTCTTGCGATGGATGATGTTAATAGGTTGAGGGAGGTGATCGTGGGGGGAGGTGAGAGAGCGATGGAGCTGGTTGATGGGGTGAGCAAGGAGTACGAACCACGCACGCCACTGATGTTGGCAGCCACATATGGATGACGCCTACCTCTTTAATGCATTTGAGCCCATAGGGCAGTAGGTGATGCCTCTTTCGGTCGATTGATCGATATCGAATTATGGCGTAACAAATTTATAATCCCAAGTGTTGTGATATTATTATTTAAGTTTGTGAAATTAAAGATAATTTTAAGCTTGAGTTTGTAAACAGGTGCTTGGAATTTGTGTACTTCGATGTATTGATTTAAACATTTAACCATTGCACATTCAGAGTAACATTATTATTCAGATAAGATTAGTGCTCTTTGCAAATAATTTTTTATTGTAAATTGAGTTTCCGTTGCATCGCACGGGCACATAGCTAGTTCTTTCTCAAATTCCTCATGATCTGCACCCAAAAAGGTCCATTCCTTCATTCTTTATTTCTTGCTTGGAGATTTTTTAAGTTCATACTTCCTTTGGTAGTAGAGTAGTAAAAATACTCTTAATAAATCAATAATTAGATATGATTTCTACTACCAACTATATACTACCAGTATAATGCACCGTAAAATTTATTTTTTGTTTATCCCTGAAAGAAAAAAGTTCCTCTAAATCTGCAAGTACTCCATGAGTCAATCAACCTATATACTATCTTGTCTTGGGATGGTTGGTACTTGGTAGGATACGTTGCCGGTGGCTAATTAATGAGAAATTTTATAGTGGTAGTATACAGTGGGTAATAAAAATCTAATCTAGCTATTGATATGTTAAGGGCATTTGTACTGCTTACTATGAGAGGAAATATAAATAAATACTAGCTAATCTGATACATTGGATCGAAAAGAATGAACAGTCCATATTGAATTTATTGTACCGTAAAAGAACTTTAATTAATCTGTAATTTACTTATTCTAGTTGCCATGGACTAATTGACCCCAAAATAATTGTTCGCCGTCAATTGATAACCATGGTACTGTGGGCATTCTTTGACTTCTTTCTATCCAATTTGATTTGTAAGAATTCTCATTCTTGCCTTTTATAGATTGCTGCGCCTAAAATGTAAGAAACACGACCCTAACTTTGTATTGTTCATCAAAGGACGGGGAGTGATCTTGATGATCGATACGATGTTACCCAAGGGCATCTAGCTTCTATAATTAACCTGCTGCTCGGGAAACTTCATGGCCATGGAAGCTCATAAGCTTCGGTTCTTTAGATGCCCAAGATGCCCCAGCTTCTTGTTGAGCATCCATCCATTCCTGTCTACCAATGCGATGGCTGCAGTACTGTTCTTAGAGGTTAGAATCATATGATCTATCATCAGTTATCTGGTTCAGAAAAAAGTATCTTCTTTTTATCTTATTTTTTATCATTATTAATATCTATGATGCAGTGAAAAATCGAGTTGTGCCAGTATTGAACAGTAATTCAGAATCTGGGGAACAAAGCAAACCTTTAAATAGTTCAACAGGAGACTTTCAGCATAGGAAAATAATTTGTACAGATGGAGACAAAATTTCTCTGCCTCCGAAGATTTCCTTTGTTAGCGAGGATGCCAGCCCCTGTGAGATTGTAAATGAGGAAAGAACTATGTTTGTTGGCAAGAACATCGACTCTGGTGAGCTTATTAACATGGAAAAGTGTTCCGTAGTAGATGGAAGTGTCAGTGATCCTGAGCATACAATTATAGATATACATGATGAAGGCACTGGAGCTGATTCTGGTCTTGACTCCATCAGAGAAGTAGAGAATGGTTGCATCAACGAAGATGTCAACTGCAAAAAATGTTCCATTATGAATGATGGGGGCATCAGCAATGAATTTGCTACCACCGAAGCATGGCTAGTGAGGATTTAGGAGCTGGTTCTAAGAATAATTCAACTGGAGAAGTGGAGAGCCTAGCTGAGGAAAAATGTTCTCTTAGCAATAAGAATGTCAACTGCCAAGAGATAATTGAAGGGTGCAAGCTGGACGAGGAAACCAAGGCTAAAACTAATGATGTTCCAATGTGCAAAGAAGAGAGATCTCAACCATATGAGAATTTGCGTGTTGAAGAGGTCTCTCTCACCCAATGATGATGATGAAGGGATACACGGTATGCTACGCTAGCACCAAATAAAAGTCTACCGTATAAACCAAGAACCTTCTCGCAAGAAGGGGATCATAGATCGTTACCACTAGACGCACAGTGCAGCGGAAGGAAAGGTCGAACAGCCGGTTCGATGTAGTGCGCGTCGATATAGTGGAAGTAGATGATCGTCCACAGAGCAACCGTCTCCTCCTTGCAAGCCGATCGTCTTCTTGCTGAAGTCGATCATCCGCGAGCAATGTCTCCTCCTTGTCGCGGTCGTCCCAATCAACATCGCAGTCGCAACAACGTCTCTACGTAATCCACACGTACAGGGAGGAATTCCGTACGTCGGTGTGCTAGCACCGTGGTGCATAGAAGGGAGATGACGGCTAGGGTTTTGGTGGAGAGGAGAACTTCGCACCCTTCTGGCCTCCACCCCATCCCTTTATATAGCCTCTCGGTAGGCCTCTACATTAGAATCCGAACATGGTACAAAGCCCACATCACACGTGGCCCATAATTATCTCTTGGGAATAAATCCAACAATCTTCCACTTGCACAAGAGTTAATCATACAAGTACCTTATTCCATCCCGTTAAGTGTGTGACCCTGTAGGTTCATGTATATTTAGCCGTGACTCAGAAAACTCCTTTTTTGATTCACAAGTCGATAGCGACCCCTAGCAGGACATAGCGACTCCTAAATACACACAAAATAGTCGAACCTGTAATACCGCAGAACTTCTCTCCAATTTTGGAATTTCAGGCGAGTGTGTGTGGGTCCCGCATGCGGGTAGTCTCGGAGGTTGCTGGACCTTTCGGTGAGTGTCAGGGATTGTAATTTTAGTGTGGGGGGATCTTCTTTTTTCTTTTCTTTTCCACCACCTAACCTCCCCCAAACCGGCCGGCTCCTCTTTTCTCCTCCCACGCGACTCTTCCTCCCTCCTGACTTCCATTTAATTTGAGTGCATCGATTTGGGTAAGGAAAAATCATTTTCTGAGTATTTGGCTATAAATAAAGTTGTAGATCGTCGAACTCCCTTTAATTTGAGTGCAAGAACACAAAAATCTGATCAGCCAACTGAAAGTTATACCATTTTTGGTGTTGACTGTCCAGATTAGGTTGTGGATTGCACCCGAAATGTTCAACTGAATATTAGATATAGCTACAGGCTGAATTAGGATATTTGGTTGCCTAGAGAAATGTAGAAAATTTCTTTTAGATTTAGAAAGTGTATTTTTTCCTTGATTTGGAGTTAGAAATCAAAAGTTATGGCATGTTGAAGTAGCTGTCCAGAACTGAGATTTCTGCTGAAAGTTCAGAGTTGGTCTGAAGTTTAAAGGGCAGTTTGAGGACTTTACTTTTAGGTATTGAGCAAATGGCTGTGGGGTAACTATAGGTTATCCTTTTGTGGTCATTTGGAGCTCAAGAATGCAAATTTTTACTTAGCCAATTAAAAGTTATGTTCATTTTAGTACTGCTTTGTTCGAACTCATGTAATGCATATAACCTCTATTCATCTCTAATCTGGGAATTAGTAATGCATCTTCTTAATAAATGGCTGTAATAGAGTTGTAGATTATCCTCTTGTAATTAATTAGAACCTAAATTCACTCAATTTGGTTCAACCATTAAAAAGCTATGCATGTTTTACCTTTTGCTATCCAAATTGTGACTAGTAGCAGATTCAATTTTGTTCTGTGATTTAGGACAAGTTAGAGGCCGAGTTGGAATTTGCAATTTCCTAGAGATAGATGGGAATTTCAGTGTAGATGCTTAAAATATCTTTGGTTGCTTAATGTGAAGTTGTATAGCAATAGTTGTGCTATGGCAAAGTGAGCTACCCAAGCAGTTTTGCCTGAAATTCAGAGTTTGGGGCAAATTTTGTTGTATTGAGTAAAAGGTGTGGTTTGTTATTGTTGTTGTCTATAGATTGTGTGAAATCGATTGCGTGATGCATATTTCAGGAGGTGTGGCTTCGGAGGTGGTTTCAACCTCGCTCCACCTCACTTTGTGAGGTCAAAGGCAAGTGTATCATGTAGATTAAACATTAAACGGAATTGTGGCATGCTTTGCTTTGTGATTTTGATTATGTTGATATGATGAGTTGGGTTATGACGATGTAAATGCTAAGTTCATGGGTATATGAGTATGTCACATATGTGTGAATCGATTAGCTGGATATGGATGTTAAGCGATGGATGTGAGTATTGTTGGTGATCATGTCTTTAAATCTGGCTATGTGAAGTGTTAGAAATGAATGTAGTTGCAATTTAATTGTGTTAATTACATTTGTGCATTCATAATGGAAGAGGTGACCCATTCTGATGCGGGCCTCTGTGTTCACATGTAGTGAACACGAAAGTCCTACCTTGTAGTCTGTAACACCTCAATTTTTTGCTTTTCTTGCATGTAAATGGTATTTTGACTTTTTGGGAATTTCTGGAATTTATTTGGATTTATTTGGATTTATTTGGAGTTATTTTGAATTAAGCCATTTATCAAATTAATTAAATAATAGAAAAGTTAAAATAAAATTTTCCTAAAAATATTTTATTTGAGTCACAAATGTCCTAAAATATTTATGAGAATTTTTCCGAATTTTTCTGATATTTTTAATGCCCCAAATAAATTATTTGATTTTCGGAATTATTTTTAATCGAAAAAAATTAAAAGTCGATGAACGATCTTGGGCCGAAATCTTGTGCGGCCCGTTCGAAAACCCTAGCTCCGTGGCGTCCGATTTTCATCCGACGGTCCACGTCGCGCCACGCCACCCCAAACTCCGAGTCATGCATGGGACTCATGCGCCAAGCCGTGTGGGCCTCGGTTTCGCGCTATTCACGGAAGTCGAGGCGCTATTTATTGCGTCGCCACCCGTGATGTGATCTTCTCCTCACGCCGCACCCATCCGTCGCTTCACGTCACCCGAGACGCCGCCGCCTCGCCTCGACCTCGCCAAGTCCTGCCGCCGCCGCACTTCTTCGCGTCGTTTCGTCGCCGCCGGTCACTCTCCGCCGTCGCCCGTGCCACCCCCGAACTCACCTCGTCGCGCCGCGTCGGGAGCATCACCGCACGTCGCTGGAGGACCACAGAAACGCCGCGCCGCACGTCGTCGTCTTCATCTCCGGTGAAGCAGAGCCGCCGCGTCGTCGCCGCCGAGTCGAGCTCCCACAGCCGTTCGATCGCGCATCAACGACCCTGATTCGGCCACGTCGCCCCGTAAACAGTAAACCCCATCTTCTAACCTCCACCGTTAGATGCAAATCCGAGGGCAGCCGTAGTGCCACGTCGCCGTTCATCGTGCGCGTGACGCCGACAAGGCGACCCACATGTCGATGACACCGCACCGCGCCTGCGGCGCATGAGTCGCCGACAAGACGGGCCCGCATGTCGGCAAGACCGACCGTGACGTCGGTGGACGTCACGGTGGGTCCCATCGTCATTGAGTCAATGATGACGTCATCTTGCCGTCGGCAAGACGGAGCCGGTCGGTGGCGTCGGCAAGGCCGCGTGTCGCTTACGTGGTGGCGACACGTGTCATAGATGACGCAATAATTAATTTTCCGAAAAAGAAAATATTTATTTAATTCGGGTTATTGATTTTAAATGTATTTTGAAACTTCAAATGCTTATAACTTTCGCGTTTTAACTCCGATTTGAGTGATTCCAATTTCTATAAATTTGTAAAATTGTGATCTTTCTGTTTATGAATTTTAATTGAATTTTTGAGCACTATTTGTCTACTGTTTATTTATTTTATTATTTTGTGTATACGTTCTGGCGTAGACGTTGAAGTGCCCGGTTTCGAGGAGAGGTTCGACCAGAGCAAGCTCGGAGCCGAATCAGACTTTTGAAGGCAAGTTGTGTTTGATCATGTTGAACCTATTAGAGCAAATTATTTTGATTTAAACTATTGCATGCTAATTTGATAGAAATGATTTTGAATAAGTTTTGGGATTAGTTAAATGCCTAGTTGCTGTATGCCACCTTGTCATATATAATTGTAGGCCATGAACCCTTTGTCACCCTAGAATATGGATTAATAGTTGGACATTAATAATTTGCCAACATGGGTTGAGTAGACCGAAGTAGTATGCTTAGCCCCCCACGTGGACATTTCATGATTTTGGAATACCAAAGTAAATATTGACTTAATGAGATATGGAACATGCTTTGTGAATGAGACATGTGTTATTGAGTTAATGATGGCACGTGGTGCAATGATAAAGAACCAGGGTGGGAAAAATGATTTAGACTGGGGCAAATGGCAAGATTGTTTCTGGTGGGCCAAGAGTGGCAACTGGGCGGTCGTATTTGGTTTTTATTGGTTTTTGGATAATTGAGATCACACTTGGTTAGTCTTGCCTTGGTCAACTAAGGACTTAACCTTGCGAGCATTTGAACTGAGTCTTTCATACAACCACAAGCTCCGTAATGGGACGGGCTTAGCTAAGTAAACTGGAAAATCTATTCTTTGGTACTGTCGTGGTGGTGTGAGGCCGGAGAAGCGGATGAGAACTCACATGGCGCAAGAGGGGGCCTGGGTGTGGTAACCAGTCCAAAGGTGTTGAAACCTTAGCGAGCGAGATTGGGTTTAGATGGAACTTTGGAAAGGCTTCGTTCACGGTTATTTGCCTTGGTGGTATTTGACTGTATCTTGTGGGTAAAGTGTATAACCTCTGCAGAGTGTACAACCTATTTGAATAGCCGTGCTCACGGTATTGAGCATCGCTTCGGTGATTCTGATCAAGGGTTAGATTTTCATGAAAATGACTTGTTTATGGAAAATGCTTGGGTTGGTAATGATGAACTGGACTTAGGACAGAAAAAATGATTCTGATTGAAATGTTTGTGAAAGCTATTATTCCTACTCTTGTTTTTTGCTTTGCAATCTATTCTTTTTTACTTGAAATCTTTGTCTTGCACATGAGCCATAACCTATCCTTTGTACTAAGCCATGCATATAGTATATTAGCATTGCATTACATGCATGACTTGTTGAGTGCTCAAAGTACTCACCCCACAACAACACAACTTCAGGTTGAAGAAGAAGCAACCCCGCTCAGAGGAGGAGTACCAGAGGAAGCGAACTAGGGAGCGAGCCCAGTCGGTTATGCGTGGCAAATTGGTTGGCGCCACGAGTTTATTTTATTTCATTGCATTGAATATTTTAATAAGTTTTACCTCGTGAGGCGATCTTTGTAACTTGACCATAAGGTCGATCAACTAGTTTGGGTATTTAATCAAAGTACTTATTATTTCGTTGGTTATGACTGTGATGTGTACCAATGTTGAGACTGTGTGCACTAGCGTGATCCTGGACTAGTGCTGAATACACAGAGGGTCCGGATTTGCAAATTCGGATCCCGACAGAGGTGGTATCAGAGCCATACTGACTGTAGGACTGGCCCTTAGTTAGAATGGTCGTAGTGAGGATAAAATTATTTTCTAAAAAGTTAAAATGCGCCAAGATGATAATGCAATCTTGACTTATCCCTTCTTTCTTTTCATACCCCCTGCTGAATTTATCACGTTTACGCTTTGTTTTAAAATTTCTGAGCTTCACGTGAGTGTCCTTTGGCAGATGAGGATGATCCACTCTTTTGGTGGCGCCTTTGAGGGTGCGCCATGAGCTTTGGCGTATGATGATGCACCGCTTGGAGGTTATGACAGCCGATCTACCGAGGACTCATGTAGATCGGGCAGATCGATATTGCAGGATGTCACTATCACGGTTTACGCTCGGGATAGGGCGAGGGCGAAGTCGTCATATCCGCATCACGGCCAGGAGGTTGTCATTTGTGGCCGGATTCGAGGAGACATCGCGTCTGGCGATGAGGCGGTTGCTCGTACCTACCCCATGGAGTTGGATGGCACAGATGTTCGCCATCACCCACGCAGAGACACTCGCTACAACCAAGAGCCCATAGAGGAGGAGGATGCCACGATCACCCACTGGCGAGTTATGTCATCGCTCAAGAGGATACTATCGGCGAGGCGGTTCAGAGGCTGCAGAGGTCTCGTGGCGAGTTCACGCGGTGAGGGCTCATCTGCTCTGAGACTTGTGAGTACTTGGCCCACTCTATCCAGAGGATTGGGGCTGGAGACAACCTTTATGCGGACGAGCCAGAGCCGAGCTTTGCCGAGCTACGACCTGACCCGGAGGAGCCACAGCAGAGCCGCGGCGAGCGAGCGAGTGGAAGTGAAGTTGGAGCGAGTGGAAGTGAAGCCCGAGCCTGTGGAGGTCAGCGAGAACGATGGAGGTTGAGCTGTGCGGAGGCGCATCCAATGGAGGATCGTTGGGATAGGTTTGTACCACCAAAGACACCGCGGTGTATCCACCAGGAGTTCGGTGGGGGTTGGCTCGAGTGGCGTTAGGTTTAGCAGTTGAGACTCTGCGGCGAGTCGCGTCTTGGAATAAGAGTCACCCTTAGAGCGTTTGACTCCAAAGTGTTAGTTCGATTTGCTTCTTTCATGCTTGTGAGTGATCGGTATGTGTTGCATGGCCCATAGGCATTGTGAGCAACCATACCTCGATATTAATAAAGTAATAAAGTTAGATTTTGTATTATACCTTTGTCCCCGCATAAGTACTCCATTACTTGTCTATTCTTATTTCCTCTCGTCTCTAAACCATGGCGCAATCAGCAGATGGTGAACACTCGAGGAAACCAAGGAGGAAATGGGAGTGGTTCACGCTCACCGAAATATCGAGGGTGAAGGACAAGGACCTCAACCAAGACCGCCAGTTGATATGCGTAACTTTGGAGCCTTTATTGCCGCAGACCCGATTAATGCATGCCATGATCAAAGCAGATCTGACAGTCATCGCCCAAGCCGCCACCACCGCCCAAGTTAACCAGTTAACCCGGTCACGAGAGGCCACACTCGAGGTCGTCGAATTCATGAGGACACGACCGCCTACATTTTCTCGGGAACGCCAATCCATTGGAGGCGATGATTGGTTGAGGGCGATAGAGAAAGTTGCACATTACCCAAAGTGAAGGAAATGAGAGGTACTCTATGCCTCTCATCGCCTTGAAGGAACCGGTGAATGGTGGGAAAACTCTCACGCTCATGAGCAACCACAAGACATCGGTGGGAGGAGTTCACGATTGCTTTCGGCGAAGATCATGTGCTGAAGGCATCATGGAGCTGAAAAAGGAGGAGTTTAGGGCAATGAAGCGGGCAATCAATCAATGTCCGAGTATCTGAATAAGTTCACGCACCGTACGCTTCCTTTTGAGGGCGTAACAACGGATAAGGCCAGCGGTCTCGATTCATGAAAGGACTGAATTGAGGCTGCGGTGGGACTCATAACCCACACCTTTCACGATTTTCAGAGCTAGTGAACAAAGCGCGATATTGGAGGACAAGCGCAAGGAACTGGAGGACAACCGAAGCCTTGAGGATGGCACAAACAGGAGCACGCCAGAGGCGCGGCGTTTGAGGTTGCGCCAAACCGCTTCTTGATTTCAGCCAAGGAATGTGATGACGACGCCACCACCAAGACCAAGACCGCCGGGCAAAATTTCCGACACCAACACCGGTTAGGAATGCAACCGAGGAGCCAGAGTCGATAGTTAGACGTTGTTTTATCGCCACGAGCAGGGCATTTTGCCAATTATTGTCCTAAGAAGGGAGGAGGAGTGACACCAGTTCGCTTCAATCTTGGAACTACTCCAACGAAGACACCCGCATCAGGAGCAAGCCGTGGAGCTACACAATCTGGAGTTGCCACACAGATCGTGGTAAGAGGCGAGTCAATCATGTCACCGCCGATCAAAGTCTGAGAATACATCGGACGTCGTCTTGGGTAAGTTCTTGGTCAACTCGACTACAACAGCTTTTATTTGATTACGAGCCTCGCATTCGTTTATATCTCGGATTTTTGCTGTGAACAATGGGTTGAAAATGGTGAACCTTAGGCATGTATTGCTAGTACAATCCCCGGATCGAACTACGATCGATGTAGGATGTTCTGGGGTAAAGTTGCTTATATATGGAATAGAGTTCCTAGCAAACTTAGTGGTGTTAGATACCCAGACCCTAGATGTTATTTTGGGAATGGACTGGTTGTCTAAACACAAGGTTGTATTAGGCTGTGGGCGAAGAGTCATATCAGTCGAGAGTCCTTGTGGGAGAAAAATAGAGTTTCAGGCAACTGCCGTTCGGGATGGACAGTTGATGGTCAATAGTGTGAAGGTCGTTGGCATAGAAGATGTACCAGTTGTCAGAGAATACCCGGATGTATTTCCAGAGGATTTACCTGGGATGCCACCAGACAGGGACATAGAGTTTGTAATCGAGTTAGTACCGGGAACAGCCCCGATAGCTAAGAGACCTTATCGGATGTCAACCGATGAGCTGATCGAAATGAAGAAGCAGATTGAGGAGTTATTGGATAAGGGGTTTATTAGACCTAGTTAAATGCGCCATGGGGAACACCGTTACATTTGTCAAGAAGAAGGACGGAAGTTACTGGGATGTGTGTGGATTAATGAAGCTGAATGAAGTCACTATAAAGAATAAATATCCGCTACCCAGATCGATGATCTGCTTTGACCAGCTTGAGAGGAGCCGAGTTTTCTCCAAGATTGACCTCGATCGAGGATATCACCGGTGAAGATTAGATCGGAGGATGTGCCAAGACCGCATTTTGTCAAGATATGGGCACTACGAGTTTACGCTATGTCGTTTGGTTTGACAAATGCACCGCATATTTCATGAACATGATGAACAAGGTTTTCATGGAATACCGGACAAGTTCGTTGTTGTGTTCATAGATGACATTTTAGTCTACTCTAAGACGAGAGAAGAGCATGCCGAACATCCGGGCTAGTTACGAGAAGTTAAGAGAGCGACAACTTTTAGCTAAGTTTAGCAAGTGTGACTTCGGAAGAACAAGGTGGAATTTCTTGGACATGTGGTGACCGCCAAGGAGTCGCAGTTGACCCAAGTAAGGTGGAAGCAGTGTTGCATTGGGAGCCACCCAAGACGGTGACTCAAATCCGTAGTTTCCTTGGAATGGCTGGTTATTGCCGCCGATTTATTGAAGGATTCTCTACGATTGCGAGACCACTTACGCAATTGTTGAAGAAGGAGAAGAAGTTTACATGGACGCCGGAATGTGAATGGAGTTTCTGGGAGTTGAAGAAACGATTGACATCGGCACCAGTGTTAGTTCTACCGGATTTAAGCCAGAGCTTTGATATATCTTGTGATGCATCGCGCCAAGGACTAGGATGCGTGTTAATGCGAATGCGAAGGTCGTTGCGTATGCATCAAGGCAGTTGAGGCCGCATGAAGAGAACTATCCGACGCATGATCTGAAATTAGCAGCCGTGGTACACGCCTTGAAGTTTTGGAGGCACTATCTGATTGGAAATAGATGTGAGGTGTACACGGACCATAAGAGTCTTAAATATATATTTACTCAATCGGACCTGAACATGAGGCAGAGGAGGTGGTTAGAACTAATTAAGGATTACAATCTGGGGATTCATTATCACCCTGGGAAAGCCAATGTGGTGGCCGATGCTTTGAGCCGAAAAAGCCATTCGGTGAATATGTTGGTGGAAGCAAGTCAGGTCGAGTTATGCAAGGAATTTCAGAAGCTGAAGTTGGAAGTTGTACCTAAGGGATTCTTAGCCGCTTTAGAGGTGAAGCCTACCCTGGAAGATCAGATTCGTGAGGGACAGAAGGATGATGTCAAGATTCAGAGGATTAAGTCTAAAATGGAGGAAGGCAAGGCGAAGGAGTTCAAGCTGGATGGGCAAGGTACATTGTGGATCAAGAATCGCATATGCGTACCGCACAAGAAGGAGCTGAAGCAGCTGATTTTGGAGGAAGCCCATGATTCCAAGTACTCCATTCATCCGGGAAGCGCTAAGATGTATCAAGACCTGAAGGAACGATTCTGGTGGCCAAGCATGAAGCGTGAAGTTGCCGAGCATGTGGCGTTGTCGACATATGCCAAAGAGTCAAAGCAATGCATCAAAGGCGGCGAGGTCTGCTCTGACCATCAAGATACCGAGTGGAAGTGGGAGGAAATCGGAATGGATTTCATTACCGGTTTACCGAGGACCCAGACAGGGTATGACTCCATATGGGTCATAGTGGATCGTTTGACAAAGGTCGCCCACTTCATACCAGTGAAGACTACCTATTCGGGGGACCGCTTAGCAGAATTGTATATGTCAAGGATTGTATGTCTGCATGGAGTTCCGAAGAAAATTGTGTCGGACAGAGGTACTTAGTTTACCTCAAGATTCTGGGATAAGCTGCATGAGGCTCTAGGGACCCGTCTGAACTTCAGTACCGCATATCACCCGCAGACAGATGGGCAAACGGAAAGAGTTAATTAGATACTGGAGGACATGTTGAGGGCATGTGCACTGGCTTATACAACTTCGTGGGACAAGTGCCTGCCGTACGCCGAGTTCAGCTATAACAACAGCTACCAGGCAAGTTTGCAGATGCCGCCATTTGAAGCGCTATATGGAAGACCCTGTCGAATGCCGTTGAACTGGAATGAGACCGGAGAACGTCATATGTTTGGGTCGGATATTCTTCGAGAAGCTGAAGAGCAGGTAGCCATGATCAGGGAAAGGTTGAAAATTGCACAATCAAGACAGAAGAGTTATGCTGATAATCGCCGCAGGATTTGAGCTTTGAGCCCAAGATTTTGTGTATCTCGAGTTACCCCACTCAAAGGAGTTAAGGGTTTCACACTAAAGGAAGTTAAGCGCCAAGATATGTTGGCACATTCAAGATCCTAAGTCGTAAAGGTGAGGTAGCGTGTCGGTTGGAGCTACTGCAGCCTTTTAGCAGTGTGCATGATGTGTTCCATGTGTCACGATTAAAGAAATGTCTCCGAGTGCGAAGAGCAGATGTTGTTAGAGTCGGTAGAAACTGCAGGAGGATTTGACTTATAAAGAGTACACGGTGAAAATCTTGGACACCAGAGATCGAGAAACGAGAAACAAATCGACCTGCTTTTGCAGAGTTTAGTGGAGTAACCATTTCGAGAGCGAAGCAACCTGGGAGCGCGAAGAGGACCTGAAGAAGGAATTCCCTAACCTATTCCTTAGTCAGCCCTGAATCTTGGGGTCGAGATTCCGTTAAGGGGGGGAGGTTTGTAACACCCCAATTTTTTGCTTTTCTTGCATGTAAATGGTATTTTGACTTTTTGGGAAATTCTGGAATTTATTTGGATTTATTTGGAGTTATTTTGAATTAAGCCATTTATCAAATTAATTAAATAATAGAAAATTTAAAATAAAATTTTCCTGAAAATATTTTATTTGAGTCGCAAATGTTCTAAAATATTTATGAGAATTTTTCCAGAATTTTTCTGATATTTTTAATGCCCCAAATAAATTATTTGATTTTCGAGAATTATTTTTAATCGAAAAAGAATTAAAAGTCCCGATGAACAGTACTGGGCCGAGTACTGTGCGGCCCGTTTCGGAAAACCCTAGCTCCGTGGCCGTCCGATTTTCATCCGACGGTCCACGTCGCGCCACGTCACCCCAAACCCGAGTCACTCACGACTCATGCCCAAGACCGTTTGGGCCTCGGTTTCGCGCTTTTCACGGAAGTCGAGGGCGCTATTTATTGCGCCGCCACCCGTGATGTGATCTTCTCCTCGCCGCACCCATCCGTACACTTCACGTCACCCGAGACGCCGCCTCGCCATGACCTCGCCGAAATCCCGGCCGCCACCGCACTTCTTCGCGTCGTTTAAATCGCCGGTCACTCTCCGCCGCCGCCGTGCCACCCGAACTCACCTCGTCGCGCGTCGGAGCATCACCGCACGTCGCTGGAGGACCACAGAAACGCTGCGCCGCACGTCGTCGTCTTCATCACCGGTGAAGTAGAGCCGCCGCGTCGTCGCCGCCGAGTCGAGCTCCCACAGCCGTTCGATCGCGCATCAACGACCTCGATTCGACCCGTCGCCCGTAAGCGATAAACCCCATCTTCTAACCTCCACCGTTAGATGCAAATCCGAAGGCGTACCGTAGTGCCACGCCGCCGTTCATCGTGCGTGGACGCCGACAAGGCGGACCCACATGTCGATGACACCGCACCGCGACTGTGGCGCATGAGTCGCCGACAAGACGGGCCCGCATGTCGCCCGCCGGACCGGTGACGTCGGTGGACGTCACGGTGGGTCCCATCGTCATTGAGTCAATGATGGCGTCATCTTGGCGTCGGCCAAGGGGCGGAGCTGGCGTCGGCAAGGCCGCGTGTCGCTTACGTGGTGGCGACACGTGTCATAGATGACGCAATAATTAATTTTCGAAAAAGAAAATATTTATTTAATTCGGGTTATTGATTTTAAATGTATTTTGAAACTTCAAATGCTTATAACTTTCGCGTTTAACTCCGATTTGAGTGATTCCAATTTCTATAAATTTGTAAAATTGTGATCTTTCTGTTTATGAATTTTAATTGAATTTTTGAGCATTGGTTGTCTACTGTTTATTTATTTTATTGTTTTGTGTATCGTTCGCGTAGACGTTGAAGTGCGAAGGTTTCGAGGAGAGGTTCGACCAGAGCAAGCTCAGAGCCGAATCGAGACTTTTGAAGGCAAGTTGTGTTTGATCATGTTGAACCTATTAGAGCAAATTATTTTGATTTAAACTATTGCATGCTAATTTGATAGAAATGATTTTGAATAAGTTTTGGGATTAGTTAAATGCCCAGTTGCTGTATGCCACCTTGTCATATATAATTGTAGGCCATGAACCCTTTGTCACCCTAGAATATGGATTAATAGTTGGACATTAATAATTTGCCAACATGGGTTGAGTAGACCGAAGTAGTATGCTTAGCCCTGCCACGTGGACATTTCATGATTTTGGAATACCAAAGTAAATATTGACTTAATGAGATATGGAACATGCTTTGTGAATGAGACATGTGTTATTGAGTTAATGATGGCACGTGGTGCAATGATAAAGAACCAGGGTGGGAAAAATGATTTAGACTGGGGCAAATGGCAAGATTGTTTCTGGTGGGCCAAGAGTGGCAACTGGGCGGTCGTATTTGGTTTTTATTGGTTTTGGATAATTGAGATCACACTTGGTTAGTCTTGCCTCGGTCAACTAAGGACTTAACCTTGCGAGCATTTGAACTGAGTCTTTCATACAACCACAAGCTCCGTAATGGGACGGGCTTAGCTAAGTAAACTGGGAAATCTATTCTTTGGTACTGTCGTGGTGGTGTGAGGCAGGAGAAGTGGATGAGAACTCACATGGCGCAAGAGGGGGCCCAGGTGTGGTAACAGTCCCTCCAAAGTTGAAACCTTAGCGAAGCGTCTTGGGTTTAGATGGAACTTTGGAAAGGCTTCGTTATGGTTATTTGCCTTGGTGGTATTTGACTGTATCTTGTGGGTAAAGTGTATAACCTTTGCGAGTGTACAACCTATTGAATAGCCGTGCTCACGGTATTGAGCATCGCTTCGGTGATTCTGATCAAGGGTTAGATTTTCATGAAAATGACTTGTTTATGGAAAATGCTTGGGTTGGTAATGATGAACTGGACTTAGGACGAGAAAAATGATTCTGATTGAAATGTTTGTGAAAGCTATTATTCCTACTCTTGTTTCTTGCTTTGCAATCTATTCTTGTTTACTTGAAATCTTTGTCTTGCACATGAGCCATAACCTATCCTTTGTACTAAGCCATGCATATAGTATATTAGCATTGCATTACATGCATGACTTCTTTGAGTGCTCAAAGTACTCACCCACAACAACACAACTTCAGCTTGAAGAAGAAGCAACCCTGCTCGGAGGAGGAGTACCAGGAGGAACCGAAACTAGGGAGCGAGCCCGATCGATTGCTGTGGAAAATTGGTTGGCGCCACGAGTTTATTTTATTTCATTGCATTGAATATTTTAATAAGTTTTACCTGTGAGGCGTATCTTTGTAACTTGACCATAAGGTCGATCAACTAGTTTGGGTATTTAATCAAAGTACTTATTATTTCGTTGGTTATGGTGTGATATGTACCAATTTTGAGACTGTGTGCACTAGCGTGATCCTGGACTAGTGCTGAATACATAGAGGGTCCGGATTTGCAAATTCGGGTCCCGACATAGTCCCATTCATCGAGATGAATGGGAGCGAGACAGTAAGAGTAGGCACCTTCCACGGGATGGAGGGGATGTGAGGGTGCACACCGACAGGTGTGCACTCGGTAGTACCGGTACATGCATCGAAAAGAGCATCCATGTCGCATTGCATCCTAACAATGAGTTGGAGTTGAATGAAAATGTGTAGGGTTGGGATCAAGTCGTGGACTCGTCCAAAAAGATTTAAAGAGGTATGTGTAAAAATTAGGAATGATGTGAAGAGAGGTAAATGTGGTTGATATCAGTGTTATGAATTTGTGCATTCGGATATCAAATATGCCCTTACTATTAAATTATTTGTGTTAATTGTCTTTTTTTTGTGATGCACTATGCTGAGTCTTGGACTCACGCTTGTTTGTTTAATGTTTTTAGGTACCCGAGAGCGACTGGCCGGGATGGGACTTAGCTGCTCCTCTCTCACGCTCATGACATGTTAAAAGATTAGTTGGGTTACTCAGTTCATTCTGATAACTAGTTGAATTTATTGTGTAATCATGTTGTAGTTGAGTTTTAATTGATGTTTGATGATATTATGCTTAGATGGTCATGATGGTTGCTTGATTTTGTGTTGTTGTTGTTATTAGACTGTATATGATGAATATTCTCTTTTGTCTGTTGACTGGATGTCCACTATTTTAGGGATGGTGCTGCCGAAATTTTTAGTGGATTTCGGAGTACTATTAGAGTTTGATCTTTCTTATCTAGTTTTATTTTCTGTTTTGGTGACACTCAGGGCACTGTGGGTGCCGGGGTGTTACAGTTGGTATCAGAGTGGGCTTTAAGTCCGTGGCATGTGAATTTAGCAAATTACTCTAGAGTAAACTAAAATTTTGCTGCGTGAAATTAGAAACATGGCATAGGTTTCCACTCTTGTTTAAAATTTGGCCTTAGGGCAACAACCTTAAAATCTAAAGTAAAGTGGTTAATTAATTTAAAACTTGACACACTCTGATGCACAGTAGGAAAGGGTATGTGTATCGTTGCTTTACGCTTAAATGTTGTATTTAAGCTTTGATGTTGAATGCTACATTTGATAATGTATGTTGCTGTGTTTATGAAAGGAATGAATTGAGTTGTTCTTGTCATTGAGATTAAGTGAGTTGTGCTGCCGAAGGGTTTCGATCACCTTTTTTTGTTGTGGAGTGGCCATGGTAGTGGCCATGGTGGTCGTTGTGGCTGGGTAAAGTCACAGCCGGAAGTTTGGAGCCTTCTGTAGGTAAGAGTCGTCGTCTTTTGCGACAAGGTTTAGAGAGTGGATGGAGTTTGTTGGTTCCTTTTTGCTTCATTGGTTGGAGTCCAATAGAAAGTTTGGTGGTGGATCCTTTAGGATTTCTTTTACCATTCTGTCGATCGGTTTGGTTGATTTATTTTGGTCTTTACTGGTTGGAAACAAAGAAAAGGTGTTTGGTATTGAG
Source organism: Guadua angustifolia (assembly GCA_036346375.1). NCBI lineage: Eukaryota > Viridiplantae > Streptophyta > Magnoliopsida > Poales > Poaceae > Guadua > Guadua angustifolia. The sequence continues at coordinate 23,487,874 of CM070522.1, forward strand.
TATTCGCTGATTGTTCTTTCGTCGATTTTTGGTTTTGCCTTCTTTGGTTGAAGGCAAAGAAGACGAGTTTAGTGTTGCGCCTCTTTTGGTCACCATTTCAGCTTTAACGCCAGGTTATTGTTGGTTGCTTTATAGAGAAAGTTATCGATTTATTCCTGTGTTTGTCTTTCTCCGAGGTTAAAACAGTTACGGTTGTGTTGTGCCAGACCTGGTTGTGAGGGCTGAGGTTCTGTGTCTTTGTAAGAGTAAGGGGTATTTGATCTCGTCGTTTTACTTGTTTGGGAGATTATCTTTGAAAACCCTCTTCTTTCGTGAAAGTTTGGAGTTTGGTGTTTAATTGGAAGAGCTCTTGTTACCAGAGTTTGGGAATTTGAGAGTTGAGCTCTCTTGCAATTTCTGTTTGGGTTTTTCTGGAAAGAAGGAACTGTTTATCAGTGTTCATTCATGCTTAAGAGCTGTGATTTCCTTAAAGGTTCGGTATGTGACCCACGAGGATGTTTAAGACGTTAAGAGTATGATGAGTAATTAGCGCTTCCAGTTGATGTGGGTTACTGATTCTGTTAAAGTGGATTTGTTGGTTTTTTAAAGACAACCTAATTTATTAGTGGTATAGATGATTAATCGAGATGGTATATGATCTAAAGTGAAAGTTGATTAGAGTTATGCAAGGTGTTGCGAGTTATGGAATTAACGGGAATTTCGAGATTTGTGTTCCTGAAAAGCTAGTATTGATCACGATTGAGAAGGTCTAGAATCTTCTGAGCGACAAATTAGTATAGCAAGGTTATGGTGTAAAGACATGAGGGTTGTTGGTCTATGTTACTTATGAGTCAATTAATATTGTGGATCAACAAAATGACTTGATCGATGTGTAACCAAAGAATGGGTATATATGGAATGATTCTATGAGAGATTGAGTTTTGTCTTTGACAAATATCTTTATTGAAGGCTTATTTTATGGAATATGGCTGGTGGAGATCACATCGAGCTGTTAGAAGTATTTATTGGTTGAATGAACTTGGGATATTAAAAATGTTGATTTAGGGGTTGTATGAAAGTGAATTGGTGATCATGCCGAAATTAATGTTGAAAAGGCTGGGTTTTAAGTTTGGAATAGAAAGTTGTATGATTGATGGGTGTTATAATTAGTAGATCAAAAGAAAATGTTGATGCGCATTTTATGTTGGATTAACTGCTAAGTTAATAGTGCTGACAAAGTGTAACGTGGTTCTCCTTGTTGATCGTCATGAGCTAGACTTGGTTTAGGGTTTGATGATAATATGACCAGTGGTGGTTATATGAATAGGAGAAGGTAATTAAAGAAAGATTGGGTTTTGTAACTTATGTTCAAACCTATCATGCTTTTTAGGATGCTTTTGGTGAATATGAAATCTTAATGGCAAGGGTATTGGAATACTAGAAATAGTGGGATTCGAGTTGCACCTTCCTTTAAGGGTTTACGAATTCATTTGATCGTATGATCTTTTGGGGTTGCATGCCTTCTGGTAAAGCGTTTTGATTAGTGTGCAATATACCTCCCTTGATTAAGTTTCCATTTTTTTGGTCAAATTGCAAAGTTGTCTTTGATGATTGAAAATGAGGATGAGAGAGTAATGATGAAGTAATCGATTGATGGATTTCGAGATACCTTATCTCATTGAACCATGCCAATCTTTAGTCTTGGCTAAGTTGTTTAGCTTGTGCTATGAATATGGGATTTACCCTCAAGAGTGTATGAGTAGATCGCGCTCCTTGGTGTGCAAACTGAATTATCATTGGAATCAGTATTTAAAGGAAAACAAACAGAAATGAAGGAATATGTTGGAAGTTCTTGAGTTGAAAATATTTGTGACTCTATTTTGACTAGAGTTAGATTTAATTGAAAATGTGTGTGGTGTTTGTGAGTGTTTCAAAATGTGAATTTTATAAATGTTTCATAAGTGATTTTTGATGGTGAAGTGTTTTCTATTGGGAATGAGTTTCCCTTTCTCTTTGAGAGAATATGAGGCGGTTGTGGGTACAGATGTTTGACTTGAGATTCGATTTTCTCTTCCAAATTGTTGATTTTGGTGAAAATGAGAGGTGTTGCTTTGGTGAAAGCGAGTTGAGTTGTTTTTGGTTACTGAGAACTTCTGTCAAGAGTTGTGTGGAGTCTCTTTTATTTGTGTGCTCCCCAATGCGAATTTTATCGCATTGATTTGAAAATGATAAAAGTGGTTTATGAGATGTTTTTGCCTTTGCGATTTGGCTTAGGGAAGAAAATGAGTGATCATTGGATGTTGTCGAGTTCTCTCCAAGGTGAATTTTTGCGCTTTGGGTTCAAAAGAATTGTATTTCTTTTGCTTTCTAGCTGGAGTTAGAATGTGAATGTTTATGGTATAGTGTTGAGTTTATTAAAGATTTACACTCTTGGGCTTGGTTATTTGAGTGAATGTATGTGAGGGCGAGACCCTCATTGGGAAAGAGTCAATTGTGGTTTGGTAATGATTTACGACCCTAGCTTGGGCTAGGTGTTGATCATTAGTGGTATAAGGGTGGATTGTGATGGAGGTTGTTGATGTATTGGTTCAAATTTTTGTTGAGAATATCGTTGATGGTAAAGAAGGTGACGACAATTTGATATAAAGTGTTTGGTTGTGAACATTTAATTTAGCTAGTTATCTCTGGGTGTTAGATATGCTTGGGAGAGAATAGAATAAAAATATACTGTAGTTGTGAATTGGGAAGGAAAAATTATGCCACAAGTGGGCTAATTCTTTCGAGAGCATTGGTTAATTTTGATTCTTTGTGAAAAAGGTCAAACCATTGGAAAAGATGGGATTTTGTGTAATTGATTCTTTGGGGGTTCAAGTTGGAAACCCCAGCTGACCGTTCAAATACTAATGGTGAAAATGATTAAATGCTTGTTAAAGGGATGTGTCTCGCGATGATTGTGTCATCTTGAGTTTGATGAATCATGATAGAGTAGTAGAAAGAGGAGGTTAGAGTTTTGTTGAGTTTAGAAGTTAATACCCTCTTCTGTTGAGAAGAATAATCGAGTAAAAGGTATAGTGTGTTTTAGTGCTAAAAGAAAGGCTAGTCTAAGTTATGTCAGATTGATTCTTAAGATAGTGGTATGATATGTTGGATATGGGAATATGGCATAACAATTTTATGATTGAGCCTTTTAGTGGGTGAGATTGAGGATTATGATTGAGAAAATTCTTATGAGATTTCTGCTTCGGGAAATAATTTGGAATCCAGTTTGCTAGGGAATTTTGACCCTTGCAAATTTTAGTAGAAATTTGAGTGAATGGGGAATAGTGGGAAGTTGCAATTAGTTGAGCTAAGTTAAACCACTTCTCGCAGATCGTTAAATTGAGAATTTGGTTTATCGTTTGAATCCTTTTGCGTCATTGCGTGGATGAGTTGAGTTGCAAAGGAGTTTTAATTCCCATGTGGCCTTTGTGTTGGATTTGGCGTTCTTCGAATTCGGGGTCGAATTCCTTTTAGGGGAGGAGAATGTAATACCGCAGAACTTTTCTCCAATTTTGGAATTTCAGGCGAGTGTGTGTGGGTCCCGCGTGCAGGTAATCTCGGAGGTTGCTGGACCTGTCGGTGAGTGTTAGGGATTGAAATTTTAGTATAGGGGGATCTTCTTTTTCCTTTTCTTTTCCCCCACCTAACCTCCCCCAAACCGGCTGGCTCCCCTTTTCTCCTCCCACGCGACTCTTCCTCCCTCCTGACTTCTATTTCTTCCTCCTCCAAACCAAAGCAGGCTGGGGGCACTCTTTCTTGGCACCTCAAGCCCCTCCGTATGGCTGCAGCACCACTCCTCATGGCGCCCCTCCTCCCTTCTTCCTGGTCGAGTAGCAGCAGCAGCAGCAGCTTCTCCCCCCACTTCTTCCTCTTTGTGGGCTTTGGAGGTGAGATTTCCAGGTTAGGGATTGTGTTTGCTGCTCTATGGGGGTTCTTGGATGGTTACATTGGTTCTAGGGTTCTTAGATTTGGATTTTGGGAGGGAACTAGCTCTAGATTTGGAGTGAACCCTATACTATTTTTGAGCAGATTTGTCAGTCGTATTGTAGCATCGATTTGGGCAAGGTAAAATCATTTCCTGAGTATTTGGTTATAGATAAAGTTGTAGACCATCGAATCCCCTTTAATTTTAGTGCAAGAACACTAAAATCTGATCAGCCAATTGAAAGTTATGTTATTTTTGGTGTTGACTATCCAGATTACGTTGTGGATTGCACCTGAAATGTTCAACTGAATATTAGATATAGCTACAGGCCAAATTAGGATTTTTGATTGTGACGAATACTCATACCAGGGGTACCCCACAGCGAAGTATACATCTATTTCAAGATCGTTTTTCTCTCAGTTATCTGGACTCGAGTCGGATCGACGACGATACTGAGTCTTTGGAAGGATGTTGTCAAAGCCTCCGCCCCTCGCAAATGGGATTATCCCTAAATATCGGCCGGATCGCTGGATGAACCATCTTGGGTCCATCTTTAGGCCTAAAGGGACACAAAGGATTACTCGGTCTCAATCAAGCCTGCCGGGGACACCCCGACCGGGCTACCGGTCGGGCGCCTCCGCATGCCCCGACCAGGCAGCCGGTCGGGCGTTCTCACGGGCTCCGACCAGACTCCCGGACGGAGCCTCGGTAAGTCTTAAATCTAACAATCAACTCGGGGCGTCGCCGATCCAGGCCCCTTCCCGAGACAACACCGGGGGGTCGCTAAGTCAAGCACCAGTCCCTTCACCCCGTCAGGCACAATGGAGGGACACGCTCCGTCTCAAGGCGGTACCAGGGCACAGCATAAGCAACGTCAGCATCTGACAAGTGGACAGAAGGTAGACGCGCACCTTCCCAATGGAACACTGTCCGTTGTGTCTACCAACCCAGGTGTGGGATGGATAGCGACCTATCAGGCGCCAAGACCGAAGACCAGGACTCCCGGGCATAGTATACCCCTACATCTTTCCTCCGTATTCCCGTGTAACCTGCCCCCTCCGACTATATAAAGGGAGGCAGGCCCTCTAGGGAAGGGGACGGATCCGCTTTTCTCATTTTGCCTCGCTCGCTCACCCGACCTCACCTAGGCCCTCCGACCCGAGTGAGCGCTCTGAGCTGTCAAGCTCCCCTACTCAAATGAGCGTTAAGGGCCTGTCCTTAGCTCTCTCTTGTAATCCGCCATACTCTGAGTAATGAGACCCATCACCACGAACTGGAAGTAGGGACATTTCGCCTGAACCAGTATAAATCTTGGACTCCCGAGTCTAACCATTCAAGGAGCGGGGACGCGCGACCCCTAGACTTACAAATCTACTTGCCGGTTATACGAAACACTGACAGATTGCCTAGAGAAATGTAAGAAATTTCCTGCAGATTTATAAAGTGTATTTGTTTCCTTGATTTGGAGTAAGGAATCAAAAGTTATGGTTTGAGGACTTTACTTTCAGGTGTTGAGAAAATGGCTATGGGGTAACTATAGGTTATCCTCTTGTGGTCATTTGGAGCACAAGAATGCAAATTTTTACTTAGCCAATTAAAAGTTATGTTCATTTTAGTACCTACTGTTCAGAACTACTGTTAATGCATATAACCTCTATTCATATCTAATCTGAAAATTAGTAATGCATCTTCTTAATAAATGGCTGTAATAGAGTTGTAGATTATCCTCTTGTGATTAATTAGAAACTAAGTTCACTCAATTTAGTTCAACCATTAAAAAGCTATGCATGTTTTACCTTTTGCTGTCCAAATTGTGACTAGTAGCAGATTCAATTTTATTCTGTGATTTAGGACAAGTTAGAGGCCGAGTTGGAATTTGCAATTTCCTAGAGATAGATGGGAATTTCAGTGTAGATGCTTAAAATGTCTTTGGTTGCTTAATGTGAAGTTGTATAGCAATAGTTGTGCTATGGCAAAGTGAGCTATCCAAGCAGTTTTGCCTGAAATTCAGAGTTTGGGGCAAATTTTGTTGTATTGAGTAAAAGGTGTGGTTTGTTATTGTTGTTGTCTATCGATTGTGTGATGCTTATTTCAGGAGGTGTGGCTTCGGAGGTGGCTTCAACCTCGCTCCACCTCGCTTTGTGAGGTCAAAGGCAAGTGTATCATGTAGATTAAACATTAAACAGAATTGTGGCATACTTTGCTTTGTGATTTTGATTATGTTGATATGATGAGTTGGGTTACGACGATGTAAATGCTAAGTTCATGGGTATATGAGTATGTCACATATGTGTGAATCGATTAGCTGGATATGGATGTTAAGCAATGGATGTGAGTATTGTTGGTGATCATGTCTTTAAATTTGGCTATGTGAAGTGTTAGAAATGAATGTAGTTGCAATTTAATTGTGTTAATTGCATTTGTGCATTCATAATGGAAGAGGCGACCCATTCTGATACGATCGTAAGTGTTTTATTGTTTTGTCAAGTTGATTTTGTACTTATTTTGAAATTCTTTGAACTTTTCAAAGGTTTCATATTTATGCCTCATTAAGTAGATATATCCATATCTACTAAAGTCATCAGTAAAAGTTACAAAGTACTGAAACCCACCTCTGGCACTCGAGCTCATTGGTCCACATACATCTGTATGTACTAGGGCCAACAACTCATTTGGCCTTTCACCAAGACACATGAAAGGGGCTTTTGTCAAAGGGCTTTTGTCATCACCATGGAGCTTCTTCATGCTTCTCATTTATGTAAACAAGACTCACATTATTTCAAATGATTCAAAATCAAATGATGTTAGAAGTCCATCACCATGGAGCTTCAAAGATGGAACAAAATAACAATTATTAAGTTCTAAAACTAATCTCAAGGCAAATGCAATGGGTAGGTGCCAACGGCAAGACCAGCAACTCTTGTTTTTTTCCCATGTGAAGATCCACTTCTCCTTTGCCAGGTCTCTACTCTTTATCAGCCCCTGCATTGAATTGCAAATGTGAGCAACCGATCCGGTATCATATACCCAGGAGGTAAGATTAGAAGTAGCCAGGTTAATTTCTACAACATGAATATCTAAAGTGGAAGTCACACTTCTATTCTTCTTATCTGCCAAATACTTCTCACAGTTCCGTTTCCAATGTCCTAACTTCTTGCAATAGAAGCACTGGGTATCAGGTTTAGGGCCAGTCTTAAGCTTCTCAAGCTTAGATTTGAGACTCACGATCTCAACTTGAACCTTGGCCTTGCCCTTTCCTTTGTTCCCAGCCTTAGCCTTCTGCTTCTTGAAAGCAGTGATTTTTTGAACCATCATCACATGATTATGTTTTTTCTTTATGCTTTCCTCGGCAGACTTGACATCCCATGTAGTTCGGTCAGACTCTTCTCCATGCTATTCATATGAAAATTCATTATGAACGGCTCAAAGCTCTGAGGCAGATACTGGAGAATTACATCCGTAGCCAAACCAAGGCTAAGGGGAAAATCAAGCTTTTCCAATCTCCCAATGTAACCAATCATTTTGATTACATGAGGATCGACGGACTTCCTTGACCGACTTGCAAGCAAACAAAAGCTTCGAGACACCATACCTCTAAGCTCTTGCTTGGTTCCCAAACATGTCCTTTAAGACCACAATCATATTGTAAGCATCCTGGTCCTCATATTGCTTTTGAAGCTCAGAGTCCATAGTGACAAGCATGAGACAGCTGACCTCTACAGAGGCATTAACATGTTTTTCATACTCAGCCTTATCATTGCGAGAGGTATTTTTGGCTGGTTCATCAGGAATTGGATTCTCTAGAATATAGTCTTTCTTTTCATGCTTGAGAACAATTCTCAAGTTGCGATACCAATCCACAAAATTTGTTCCATTATTTCCTTTTCCAAAACTGATCTCAAAGCAAAACCAGGTGCAGCAGAAGGAGTAGCAGGTGCCATTGAACTACAACAAAAACATGAAAAGTTTCTAAGCACTATGTTTATGTAAAACTTTCATTAATTATTTTAACAAAAGACACTCATATTGTATGTCCCTTCTTTCGACATAAAGAGCGTATTCAAGATCCTTATTCATTAAATCCTAGTGAGCTTTGGCATCACTACTAGAAACTTAATGACATGGGTAAGCAGCACCTTTGCTAATTACATCTTATGTAACTCTTGTTGGTTGGGTATGATAATATGTAATGAATGCCTCCGTCAACTTGACTCTTGGCCAGGTCAACCCGTCCCGAGGGCTCATATGAGGGAGGGAGCACTTCCCGATTCCGGGTGCCAATTAAGAAACCTAGCCTCATGTGTATTTTCCTCAAACACCAATTGTCTTGTATCCATTCCTTCAAAACTGAAATAAAAAACCCAACCACTTATGTCCTCAAGCCCAAAACCATTTTGATAGCTCGATTAAATCAACCATTGTAATGCGCGATGTGTCCGACACAACCCTATCATCTATTAAGATAGCCATTGTTACACTGCTTTGGCAGTCATATGAACAATGATCTAAATTATTGATAGGTGCTACATATGGATGGACAAAAAGATTTAAGATTTTAACTAGAGGGTTGTTAACTATCTACTATGAACATGGCATCACATGCAATGAATATCATAAAAATAGTAGGGATTAAAACACATTCACATATAATCAAATTAAGTCGAATGTACCGTCGGCGTAGTCTTAACGCTTGATGTAGTGGAAGTAGATGATCGTCCATAGAGCGATCGTCTCCTCCTCAGTCCGATCGTCTTCTTGCTGAAGTCGATCGCCCGCAAGCAACGTCTCCTCCTTGTCACGGTCGTCCCAATCAACATCGCAGTCGCAGCAACGTCTCTACGTAGTCCACACGTATAGGGAGGAATTCCGTACGTCGGTGTGCTAGCACCGTAGCACACAGAAGGGAGATGACGGCTAGGATTTTGGTGGAGAGGAGAACTTCGCACCCTTCTGGCCTCCACCCCATCCCTTTATATAGCCTCCCGGTGGGCCTCTACATTAGAGTCCGAACATGGTATAAAGCCCACGTCACACATGGCCCATGATTATCTCTTGGGTATAAATCCAACAGATGAAGACAACTTTGTTGATACAGCAGACAGCAGTGTACTTAGTGATGTTTTGCGTTATCAAATGGAAAGTTGTAGATTTTCATTAGCGAACATAATGAACGATGCACCTAGAACTGATCATCATGGCGGATTGATTGAAGAATTAGTGGTCTTTTAGTGATGCGGAAGAACCACTAGATCATCGTGTTGTGGTCGCATACAACGGTATTGCAAGAAGGGTTCATATGGACCAGAATGGTAAGGATCTGCACATTCCAGATGCAAATCCATATGAAGAAAGTATGTCTCCATTGGACGATGGCCATCTCAAACCTAGACAAAGTTTCCAACAAAATGAGCTGGAAGCTGTTAACACAGTAACACCGAAGAAAAGGAAGAGGGGCATTTGGAAGAAGACAAGACGATCAACCATGCTAAACTTGAAGCAGACAATGGAAATGTTGCTGTTCTTTCAAATTTGTCAAACGAGAGGTTTTGTTTGACATCGCTGCCTGGCTTTGATAACAGAAAAGAAGAGAAATCTTACAGATATAGAGCAAGAGAACTTTGTTAGGGATTCTCACTTGATTCAGAAGACTTTCGGTCCATCCAAAACTTCATCGATCGAGTCTCAAATGGATGGGGCCTCGAGTTGTCCCTCAAGTGGCTCTCCCAGTCATGGTCAGGACCTGGTACACCCAAATAAGTGCAAGAAAATCGATTGACTTGAGCGTTTCAAGAAGATGAATGAGCTAAGAGATCGGTTAAATAGGCTTTCTAGCCAGGAAGGTTTGGAGAAAAGTTATCTGCCATCCGCATCCTATTAAACGACCATTGGTGTCAACTAGCGCTCGCATCACCAATTGCTCTCTGCAGGATCGTGGGCAGTTTCAAAGGCTTGAACATCATGAGGATTTCCATTGAACACCCGGTAGGCAGCACCCACATGATGATTAAGCGGCCAAAATGCGAGGACACCATCATCCTTGTAGTCTAAGGTATCCACATACTTTGCAAGTTCTCAGTGTTGCTATCCGCAGCATAGAAAAGCTTATATTACCCTCATGCAGCACAGGGAATTGAGGCAATGAAGACCCGAAAATGACGATCAGAGTGGGGAGGGTTTGTGAATGATTATATAATAATTTTCCTCCAAAGAATTGGTTCACACAATAATTTTCCCTCAAAGAATCCAACTAAAACCTCCCAAAACCTCAGAAAAGCGGAAGGAAAAAATCTTCTAAAAATCAGCTCAGGGGGAGCACTACCTCGCTACAGAGCCCAGAAGTGTTGGGATGAATAGTAACCCTAGTACTACAGTGTTACTATAGTGGTAGTGCCACGCTACAGCAAAAATAGAGATGGACAGGAAAAATCAGCACGCCTTAAAAAACGAAAATCAATGAATCTTTTGATCGGCTGATTCAAACCCTGTGAAACTTTGTAGGCATCTTCCTATGGATGTCAGAAACATATTACAACCTTCAGTCACTAGGATTGATGTCAAAGTTCTGACCTTTTTTTTACTTCATTCAAGAGTGCACAAAAACGTGCGAGCTCAAGAATAAAAACTTAGCTCTAAGCTTTCACGTGGGATTTTGATAATCAAAATGATTCTAGATATCCTCCCACATGTCATATCAAGCAATAATATCTAAGAAAAATCCCTCAAACAAGCAGGATCAAGATCCACCTCAAAATCTTCCTTCTCAAACTAAAAACCAGTTTCTTGGAGAAATTTGGATGATTAAGAAGAAACTTGCCTAGATGATTAAGGAGATAATCTATAGAGGATACATCTATCAATTATACATCCTTGGCAGTATGAAATCAAGAAGCAAGAAACCACAAGAAAAGATGAAGAGCAAAGCATGAAGAAGATCAAAGCTTGAGGCAAAACTTGAACATAAAGATAATTTGCATTCATACTATGAGGAGTATTTACAAAGCCTTTCACACCTGAGGGCAAGCCTCCCAAAGAGTACACACACAATACAAGAATACTAAAATCTTGTAGGAAACCTAATCCCAGTCTTAAAGCTTTAAGGCTTCTCCTCCCCCTATATCTCCTTATACAATGGAGGCAACCCTAACCCTAAACTTGGACACACAAGTAGGTACCATCCACATTTACATGGGCTAACCCGAAACCCAACATTCTTAACAGGTTTTCCACTTTTATTACATTGACAAGCGAATTTGTCAAAACCACTTTAGCGTGACCTTAACCACTTAGGCCACTGCCACGGTTTTCCAAACCACCTCGATCACTAGTATTGAATAAATTACTAGTTTGCCCCAATAACCGGTCTTCCTTCTCCTCGAAGTATCGCTATGCTTCGCGTTTTTCATGTAGCCCCAATGACTTTTCGCTAAGCCTCTTATGTATCTGGACTCTACTGAACCGTCCTCACTTGTAAACAAGCCCAATCATTTGATCACGTGTCCTTTTCCACTTCACCATAGCGGCCCTGGTTTACTTGATCCTAGTTCCGATCCATACCGCTGCCCACTGGTTTCTTGTCTTTTCGGCTTGCAACAACTTCCTAGCCTCAGTCATCTTTCGACCTCCCTTGACCGTTTTGGACCTCAGCTCTCCAAACCTAGTCCCAGTCTAGTCTTCGCCTCACCATGACCTATTCAAACCAAAACAAACAAACCATATCGAACAAACAAGTTCTTTATTACCACGAGCCGGTAGTACCATACCCCCGACACTACTGCTCCTAGTTGGCTGATAGTGCCGCTCGCACTCATCAACTCCGAGAGAACACTCTCTAAAAAATAACTATAGCCACTTGAGGCCAGTAGCACCGCACCCTCGGTACTACTTCTCCAAGATGCTAGTTGTGCCACCTGTATCTAACCCTAGAGAAAATACCTCTCTATGAAAAGGCATATGTAGAGGTTTACCCATATTTATGATGAGTAATTGACTATTTTTGAGCTTGTGGTTCTTAGGTTTGAGGTTGATTTGTTTTAGGTTGAGCAATTTGAGTTGAGTGGTCGTTGCACTAGTGAGTGGTTGTGACTTTGAATGGTCGCGGCTGTGAGTGAGTGGTTGTAGCCCTTGGCTGATTAGAGCTTTGACTGATTAGAGCTTTAAGTGGTCATAGACTTGATTGGTTGTGAGCTAAGATGGGATTTATAGATGTGTGATTGTTCAGCTGATTACTTATTGCATATCATTTTGAGTAATGCTATGTGATGTGTTTCTCTTGTATATGATGATTGTAGGATTTGAGCTATGAAATGGTAGGGTGTAAGAGATCGGGATTAGGGAGAGTTGAGGTCTAGAAGTTCCATCACATAAACTGTGGGGATTGGTCTCTTATGCCGACAAATAATCTGTCGGTGTTGATAATTTTGACTTGTACTGCTTAAGCATAGATTTACCCACACATTTAATGTGGGCCTTTCCATAATCATTGGCAAGAAGATGAAATATCCACGCCCCGTCGTCGCGTCCCCGCCACCACCGCCACCCCTTCCATGTTCCGGTGCATCCCGCCACCCACGACGCCGCCATCTACTCAAATGCTCCCTTCTTCTCCTTCGATTGGAATGATGAACAAAATGAATTTCCCTCACTAGGTGTCTACAAAATGGATAAAGAACTCCTTCATCGCTCATCTTTTTATTTCGGGTAGCGTGATTTGAAGTTGAAGATTATCTTTGGTGTGGTCACCGAGATGTACATAGTTTTTCTTATCTGAGTTGAGTATGTAGAAAAATATAAAAATTACGCTATTTTGTAATTCAAAAGTTCAATTAAATGACACATTATGGCATATAAGAAATTAAGGATACATAATCAATGTTCAAATGATTATATATCATATGCATGTCAAAGATGTCTCTTGCATCAACACGAAAGCATCTACACCATTAGTTTGGCAACACCGACACCATATGATTTAACCGTCTATCCAACCAATCATTCATGATACTGGAAGGAGTTCAAATCAGATTTGAAGAAGGTGTTTGATGATGATTTGTCATTTGAAGAACTGCTTGCATTACGTGACGAAAGAGTGCATGAGGAGGATTGAAGTGGCTAATTGATCATTCTCTAGAACAATTTATTTCTAGAATTTTTATATATGAATCATGAACAATATTAACACTTGATGATAGGTCCGTTCAATGAGAGGAAAAGCAAATCGGTCAAAGTTGGTCCAAAACCATACAAGCGGAAGTAAGAGTCATGCGTGTTGGTAATGAAATGGTATGCACCGTTCTTTGTCATTTTGTATCCATTATTCGATTGTGTAGCTAGAGTCCATTCTTGAATTGCACCCGTTGGTAATAAAATGCAAGTCTGAAGAGCTAGGGCGTCCCGCACGTGAGGGGGATGGAGATCGGCCAAGGCGGTGCGAGATGAGCAAATGACACAATCGGTATTTATGCCCATCTTTATTCGCAATTCTTGATACTTATTGGTATCTCCACATCTATTAGTAATTCAGTTTGAATTATAGGTTGGTCAAGAACAGTTTTCTCCTAGTTCACTGGTGGCCTCCTTTTATGAGGGTGAATCCTATCTTGGATTGGTCATACTGAGTTTTTTTCCCGATCATGTAAATAAATTAAAGCTTCCTTCTTTAGTCACTAATTTAAATGCTATGGAGCATTGTTTTTACATTTCGAGGATGTTTGGTCTTTCCTCTTAACATGTAAGGTCAAATCTGCAGCCTTTACGATCAAGGGTAGGTTCTTTTGCATGTTCGGACCTTCAAATGTATAATTGCTTGTATGCATACCATTTATTAGATGTTAGATTTCTCGTCACTTGGCTTTTGTGGGTTATAATGTGATTTCTTATGCCTTTTCTCTAAAAAATCCTCTACAAAAAGGAAATACTTCTTCTTCCTTTTGATGGGCATTTATGTCACTTTGTATGCTATACTTGACTCATTTTGTAAAGCTAGCTTATAATTTAATCCACTGCAGAAGAACTCTACTCCATACAAACTTCCTATTTTATCTTACATTTTCACATACTTATTATGGTTTGGTATACTTCCATTGGGAGCATATATGATCTTGTTCCAAATGCACTTCTTAGTGATTCATCAAGCTGGGAAAAGCTTTAGGCCAGCATATATGCTATCGGATGGAAGACTTGAAAGAGCTGGTAGAACGAAGAAGACTAATCATAAAACGGAATCTAATTATGTTTCAAGCAATGGCATGAACAATCTTGAGGCGAACCGATGATCTCACGCTCGGCTTCAATTATTGTAGTTGGTGATGAAATATTGTGAGTAATCTCTCATCCTTATATCTCTGAGATATAATTGTTTAATGCTCAAGGTTCTTGCACTTGCCATAGCTTTTTCTTGGTGGCAATGACACCTGGATTTTTTAAAAGATTTATGTCACATCTCTGCAGATTCCTTTTCTTCTTTGGCTTTGCCTTTTGTGTAAATGGTAGAATTATATTGTATCAATAGTATGGACAACTGCAGAGCAAATAAGATCAACTATTTGTGTGTTTGTACTTCTCCGCTATTTGAATATTTTATTCAAAAGCAGACATCTTCATTTACGGAAAAAAAAACTGGAATGGGGATTTTTAAGTCATTTGTCCGCATTCTCTGCCTCAAGAGAATGTAGCTTGATCATTTTAAGTCAATGCAAAGTGCAACCAGCCATCCCAAAGTCCAAATTATATTGTATTATAGAATATATTTATTTACATTGGAGAGCTTAGTGTTGCTATTTCATTTTTACATGTTGCTTTAAATCTCATTTGTTATCCTTGATCGATAATCGGACTTTTATGCCTATGTGGAAAGTGTCTCCTTATTAACATTTGTTTATACTGATTAATTGATATTGTATCCATTTTGATGCTTTAGGTTTAGCATTGATGATAAACTTGAGTGCGACATTGTGCAAGCTTCATGCAATTGGTCGGCAAGTTTCTCATGTAGCGGTTGTTACTTAGCGAGGTAAGATATTTCATGGATTGATATAGTCACATGTTCTAAAATCTTTTGTGGTAGCTCAAATGGCCACAAATAGATTGTTGCAGTTTTGTTGTGAAATATACTATTTAGCTGCCAAGTTTGTCATTTTCCTGTCATGTAAATAAATGGAACATATATGTGATGGCCTTGCAGATTGATTTTGTTGCTGAAGAAGTTGAACATTTTGTGGCGGCACTATGAAATGTAGAAACTCCTCAATGTGCATAGCCCTGAATTATTGGCATATATTAAATGGTCGCTTCATGAATTTCCCTTGAGAAGATGCCATTTTCTGGTATCAACTGATGTTTGCTTTGAATTTGCATAGGCTCGATGAAGAGTTTGAAGAGTATCTTAGTCAACTCATAGGAAAGCAGTTACCTTGGTGAACGAAATGAGGTATTACGGATTTTAAATATTAATTTTTGAATATCTATGAACATGCATTCTTATTCTAGCAAAGTGCAAACCGTGTTATTACCATTTAACTCATTTCTAATTCTCTTCGAGATGGCTTTGTTGCGGAAGGTATTCTTGAATTATTACATCACAAAACGCTGCCATTGCCATTGGTATGTTCTGTTGTTTTGGTTCATTTCTTTTGAATCGATCTTGAAAATACATATTTGGTGATTTTTGGCTTTCGTAAGGACCTAGGTTCCCCAAAATTAGCATGTGACAATGATATGATATAATCCCGAGGTCAGTAATGATAAAAGTGCATATGCATCTTGGTTCAAAACCTCATTCATTTTTGCCATGGGTAGGGTTTGGGCCCACATTTGATGAGGCGAGAGAGAACCCAAGATGGCGAAAATGATATTCAAAGTGGCAAAAAGAAAATGATGTTCAAATTCAGTGGTAAAAGGGAGTTTTCTCTAGAAAAAATATTCATCTTTATCTTAAAATTTAACGAGTATTCCTGAACATAAACTAGGGTGTCCAATTAGAAAGTGATAAGAAAATGTCTACCAATAGTTGTGAAGTGTGCTTAGTTGCTCACCTTGTGTAATTTAAAAAAAATATGCTAGTAAATACTCTTTTTTCTAATTTTCCTTATAGATAACTGATTTCCTATGCAGATCAAATGCAAAAATGCGATCATTTTTGCTGCAACTAATGTGGATGAACTGGACATGGAGTGGGATTGTCTTCTAGATACCCAAGAGAGTGGTTTAGTGCGGACTAAACCTTTTGTGTCAAAGCATCTCAGCACTTCGCTCTCAGATGTATGCCTAATTAGATTCATCTTTTTTTTTAAATATGTTCCTGAAGACTATTCTTCAAATTTTCTCGATTTGTCAGTTTAAAAACTATTCTTCATAATCCATGCGCATCTTTTAGTAATTTGATCTCTCAACATTTAAAATAGAAAAAAAGATGTCTTCAGTAATCAATTTATCTCAAACCTCAATAATATTGTTTTTTATTAAAAAACTTTATTTTCATGTCTGTTCCTTTGTGTTGTTTTAAGCATTTCACTATGTTTTTTACCCTTACTTTGGGAATGACCCATGCACTTCTTGTTGCAGAACAAGGGAAAACTATAATGTCCTTGTGTGGTTGTGTATTTTTCCTTCAGCTCTTATGTAGTTATGTTTATGGGATAGAGTCCATTCTTATTTGGCTTGATTTGAGTGCTGATGTTTATGGGACTCACTGTATCACCTACCTTATTTGCCATCGAAAGTTTGCGTCATCCCTTATATGCCACTCACTGTATCACCTACATGTGGGCCCAACCCTACATTTCAATGGCACAATCGAGAGAGTTTGAAAATTTCGATGGTATATAAGAATTAAACCTTTTTTACTCTATTCTTTGCTCACTCAAATCTGGGATTACCTTAATGTGCTAGACCCTATTTGATCGCTCTCTTTTGAGTATTACATATGGGTTGACTAAGCTTGCACAAGGTGATGTATGGCTATAAGGTTCTTGAGGACTTGATGCAATGACTTGTAATGGTGATCGGGCTTCCAAAGTGAACACTTGCGTAGTTAGATCTTGTATTTCTGTCCTATCACTTGTCAAATGGACTACTGAAATTATATTGCTGTGGTACTATTCTAAAAGATTCTCGAACGAGAGCGGTTGTTGATTCTTCCCACTATCTCTTCTTGTTAGTTAGGGGTTTTGGGTATAGCTTCATAGCGATGAATTTATGAATGTTGTGGTGAAATTGTATGCTCTTTGCTGTTTTAGAATTTGATAACTTGGTTTGCTTGTCTAAATAGTTTGTTAATCCAAAGCGAAATCTTGGTGATATGTATAGATTTGCTAGAGACCATAGTCCCCTCTGTCATGCCAAGCTTTTGCCAATTTCACTATATTTTCCCGACTATTTTCTATTTCTTATTCGAATAATTTGTGGTAGTGTTGCAGCATTGTAAAAGGTGTTTAGTATGAAGAAATGATTTATATTACGAATGTGATTTTCCACATATACATTGAGGTACATGTATTATCACACTGTCAAATGTACCTTGAGATTGATGCAAAATTGCAACCTTTCAAAATTCAAACCACCATCTCATCACCTAATAATTTAATACCTCTTGCATGAATCTTGAGTTATTTTTACGGTTAAGATAGTGCATGTACACATGTGGTTTTGCATTTTGTTTATATCACCTTACAATAGGTAAAATACAATGGATAAAATTTTAAGATGTTCTACTTTTCCTATGCCACTTGGCGTTGGGAATAATGATTCTCATTACCAAAGAACTCTTGAGTCGACTTTTTCCTTCAAACAAAGAACTAGTTTGGAACACAATATCTGTCGGTTTATAGAAAAGGAAAGAACTAGTTTGGAATATTTAGGTGTGCTAGCGAAAATTTTGTGTCCGGTACTTAGTGAAACTTCGCGTGACGGGTTATGCAATTTCAACCTAATCGGAACTCGTTGTGGGCTTAAATTTCAACCTAATGGAACTCGTTGGCTTTGCAAGATCATTGGATATAATGAGACCGTGAGATGACTATGATTTAAGGCTTTGCGGTATCATTGAATTTGTCCTTTGCATTTGGTAGGGTTTGTGTTAGTGAGGTGGGGTTTGTGTGTCTGTTCATTGACCTCGGTCTGCAGTTCTTATCTATTTTGTCAAGACCTATTTTGTCACTTACTATGATTCACTGAGTTCTTATCTCACATCTTTGTTTGACTTAACACTTTATAGCAAATGAAAACATGACATGTGTATCTGGTTCCTCTGTTTCCTGATCCGGCATTCACCGATAAAGCAAACTTTTTTTCCATGTGTTCTATGTTAGAAAAGTAATCTTGTTCCATGCTTTGTTAGTTATTCTATCTTGCATTGTTCTTTTGTTCATTTGTGACGGATTTTCTGTTGTTTTTGCTGATTATTTCTTTTCTTCATCATGTCGTACACATTACAAGGTGATAGGCTTCGGAGTATAGTAGTAACTTTTGTGTAGTTGGAGGTGCTACAAGTTTTTGGAGTGGCAACCTTTTGTGCAGCAAGATAGTAGTGCTGTTTATGGTTAGAAATGTTAACTAGTAGCTAGAGAAGTATATGCATCCTCTCTTTTAGTGAAAATGTATGCCCTTATTTACTAAGCTGAGACTTAGCTCATTACCTCTCACTGACTGTTACTTATTTTGGACGGGCTGCTGTTTATGGTTAGAAATGTTAACTAGTAGCTAGAGAAGTATATGCATCCTCTCTTTTAGTGAAAATGTATGCCCTTATTTACTAAGCTGAGACTTAGCTCATTACCTCTCACTGACTGTTACTTATTTTGGACGGGCATGTATGCAACTTAACTTATTTGAAGGATCGATCTATGTTTATCAAACCTTGTGGTGGAGATATATGCGTTGCATTATTTACATGTTGAAGTGATTATTTGAACTGTGATTGTGTATGTATATGGTTATATATGTGAGTGGCACCATTTGCATGTAAAGTTTGTATGTCAATTCGATCAATGGTGGATAATGTGGAATTGGTTTTGTATATATTGCATATTTAATTTGTATGTCATGTGTGCTGGCACCTTTGGCGACACCAAAACTTGTGTAGAAAACTAGCTTCGGTCTATGAGGGGAAAATTGATTAGCCAACACGTAAAGTGTCAGCAATTCAGATTTACTGTCGGCAATGCCCCTACTGTCGGCAAAAGCGATGGCGCCGGCAAAGATTAAAAGTGTCGGCAAAACTTAGATCTTTACCGACACTTTATCTGTCGGCAAAAGTTTTATCTGTCGGCAATGCCCTATTCATTCATCGCGGCAAAGATTGAAGCTGTCGGCAAAACTTAGATCTTTGCCGACACTTTATCTGTCGGCAAAAGTTTTATCTGTCGGCAAAGCCTAAGCCGACTGCTTCTACCGCTACTGTTTATGTACTGTCGGCGAAACCTTTGCCAACAGTTTTTGTGTCGGGGAAGGTGTCTTTTGCCGACTATACCATGTGTTGGCAAAAGTGTGCCATGGTGTAGTGTGAGAGTTCTTAGTTTTGAGATCGTACTGATTTTTACTATTTACCCAAACATTATTTATCTGAGCACTGTTCACATCTAAACATTGTTCATCTGGCCAATACTGTTGACCAACTCGTAGTTACTGTTCATCCGACCAGTGCAGTTTACTGTTCACTCGAACACTGTTCACCGAGCATTGTTCATCCGATCAGTGTAGTTTTCTTATCTGAGCATTATTCATCTGACCTCCTGGTCGGGGGTACCGTTTATCCAACCACCTGTTTGTATTGTACAGTTATTCGATCAGTCTCTTGGTGGTTTGATTTTTACAGAAAAATTTTTATTTGTGATCATTCACCTCACTTTGATTGCTATTTCGGTCCTTCAAAAAGAAATTAAAACTTGAGCATCATATACTCAAAACGCTGTTAATAACTTATTATAAATTTAGATAGACCTTTATATGATCTTTCAGATAAGCTAGTCTCTGAAAAGAGTTCAATAAATTCCTCTTGGCCGCCAATCAGAGGTACAATCTCCTTGCCAGGGTTGTTGCTCACGCGGACTATGGACTTGTCTTGGTCATTGGATTGCAACAGCTAGCTCGTCCGAGTCACGGTGCTCCGTCTCGCAAGTTGAGCTAGCTGCAGCATTGGTGCATGGACAGGATGTCACGGTCATGGAGATGGTCAAGGACGGAGCTAAGGTCGAGGCTGGGGTGGACACAGGTACCGGCGTGCCTATGTCGTGACCGGTGTGCGGATGTACAGACTGTAGAGCTTGCGCTGGCTCATGATGCGACTGAAATGGGACAACGCCACGATCTAACCTGTCGAACACCTGCATCTTCTGCTCAACACCGGAAATTTTTTATTTTATACAAAAGACGCGTTGTATTTACAGAAATATACAACAATCTCGCGTATTTACCAAAATCCCCACAGATTTCGCATTCTGAAAAAGCGAAACAGCAATTTCGCAATCTGAGATTGCGAAATCCCTGTATTCGCGTTTTCAAACTGCGAAATCGGCGTATTTCGCGTTTTCAAAAAACGAATTACTGTATTCGCAGTTTCAAAACGCGTCATTGATGTGCCACATCAGATTTCGCAATGTGAGGATGCGAAATCGGCTTGGCCACGTCAGCGTTCTGTTTTTTTCCGTTTTCGGTTTTTTCTTTCCCGTTTTTCGGTTTTTTCTGCGGGAATTATTATAATTTGATGTGTTGCATAAATTTAAAAAAGAATATATTTTTTCAGTGATATAGGAAATTTTATATCAGTAATATTTTTATTCGAGAATTTCAATTTTTTTTCGTATTTTTTTAATATTGGACGAGGGTACTTAGATGGAATTTTTTGTAAAAAATTTACAGAAATATTATGTCGAAAATTACAGAAATACCGTCTGATTGCAATTCCAAATTGACATACATCTTTGTCTCAATAGTCGCGATTACATGCGGATTGGAATTGAAACCGTGGAAATCGTGGCCACTTAAGGGTTTTCGTAGCCCCGCGGGACAGTCCGGATCCAGTCCAAACAATACGAGAGAAATCAAGAGCGACCTACGCAACGCGTGCGTCTACTTACGTATGGGCGAGATAGGCAGACGTTGCCCCGGCAGGAAGTTGCGAAAATCGGAAAAGGCAATCGAGGCCATGAAACCATAGAAATCGTGGCCACTTAGGGATTTTTTATGGCGGTTCCTGATAAATCAGTGATATTACTATAAACATTTCAAATGATTTTAAGATGTGAAGAATTTTTTAAAATTCAAACAATAGAACTATCTTTGATGGACAAAACATTTGTGATGCATTATAACGATGGACAAAAATTTCAAAATTTGATAGTCGACAACAACTCATGTTATGAACACGTAAATTATTTGTTGAACAAATATAAGGGCACATGCACCAAAGTTCGGATGATAAAATAAGCAGCAGATTAGATTATATTACAAGGGCATTACAACAATGGACGAAATTGCTTGGCGAAGTAACTAGCGAAAGCTGCTTGTTGGTCATGGTGGAACAAATGATCATTCCGCCTATCGAGTGCTGACCGAGAATGATGCAAGACATTTTCGCATATTACGACCCGTTCTAATATTGCGACTGTCCTCGGACCTTTGCTCAATCCCTACTATGAAAGAACTCCATGGGGATCCGCAGATGCTCCCAACTATCGCCGATTGGGTGGCCTATGCCGTCGTCTCGGTGTGTAAGATTTAAATTTTAGACTTGTTTATGTGGATTTCGCCTCCCATATGGGCATGTCATCCCGATTCAGCGTCCCTATGTTAATACCACGGGTTCCGGATGGTGTCTTAAGCGTCAAGGATTTGTTGCGTCTTTGCGGATCTCGGCTATTGCTTCCTTGTCCCTTTTCTGCGAGAGGAGGAACCTCCTGCACCTCTGGTGCGTTGGCGTTAAGCGGAGACATGCGAGAGCGCTGCTCTGTTTCGCTCGCACTCTACTATATGGTCCAAGAGGTGTGTGTTGGGCTTATCCTTGGACAACGGAAGCGTGCCTGCGATCAATGCAAGATGCCCGCTTTGGCTGTTACACGCCGAGGCGTACTCGAAGTCTGGCTTTTACGGGCGGTAGTGGCACCACGGAGAGGTTGCTCCCCGGTTATCCCATGCAGAAGCATGAGATGTGGGTGAATGCGTCTCGGGTCCACCGGTTGAAATACCAAGACCGTTCATCCTCGGCCAAGAACGCACCGGTAGAATCTCCGGTCCGCTAGATCACCGTGGCGGTATCAACCATCGCCTCCGAGCCATGTCACATAAGCGTCGGGGCTTCGGGTGGCCACGGAGGAGGTTTCTCCTTTAACTTGAGCACATTCGCAAGTGTCCTTTTGAACTCTGTGTGCGATGAACTGGTTTAGAACTACTAATTTGTGAGTTTAACAAGAGTATGGCGCATGAAACTCACCGATTGGTTGGCCCTTGCACACCAGATCACGAGCTCTGGTCGATCTAGAAAAGGACATATCTGGCGGCCTCTCCCACCGGGTGAAGTTCTCGGCGAAGCGGGGTAGGCGTCGTGGCGATTGTAGAAATTAATTGAGTCACGTCGTTCGGCCCGTCGATCCATTGGAAGAAGCAACACGGTCCTTGTCTTTGAGAAAAGAAAGAACGATGCATGAGATGGTAGTGTCACCAGTATTGTGTGGACACCAGCGGGTTTACCTCGTGGGTGCGAACTGCTTGATGGTGGCGGCGGCCGTCTCTCCATGGGTAGATGCATCATCTTCGCCGGTGAGTTCTTGATCGCATTTGGGTCGAGCAACTCGGCGAGAACTTCGGCGTCGGCGCTCGGCATCCGGATATTTGGGGCGGATGACTTCGCTTCTTTGAAGAGGCGACGGTGAAACGACATTGTGCCCTAATTTGTGTAGATTCGGTGGCGTTTATTCTTGGTTTGGTGTGTTGGATGTCTAGCCCTCGGCCCTCTTTTATAGTGGTGGTGAGGGTTACTCCACACAATTACAAACACTTGTCCGAGCTACGATGTGTCACCCTTTGCGAAAGTCGGCCCGCACGAAACCGCGTGTTGTCGTCTCGATCTGGCGGGGTGCGGCGTGTTGTCGTCTCGATCCAGCGAAGCGCGGCGTGTTGTCGTCTCGATCGAGAAGCGGGCGCGCGTGTTGTCGTCTCGATCGAGAAGCGGGCGCAGCGTGTTGTCGTCTCAATCGATAAAGCTACTAGGTGTGTCACAAAGCTACTAGTCGATGACAGGCCCTCGGCGATTCATGATATTAATGCGCGAGTAAATGAGCAAGTTGAGGAAAATATGCGTGCACAAGTGCAATTTCTATCTAGTTACGGTTCCATTTAAAATGATATATCAAGTGCTACTATGGAAGGAGAACATCATCTTTACCATTGTTAGAGATCTATCGTAAAATATGAGAAACAAGAGGGTTGATATTCTATAACCTTTGCTCTATCTGAAGTCGCTATATACTTGTGACCAAATGTGCTCTAGATTTGTGACTCGAAATGAGCCATGGGCGAGGCACTTTAAGGATCTAATCTGATCATGAGATAGCTAATATAGTCCTCGAGATAGTACACCTTCTATCGATTCTGTAAAATAAAGAGAAGAGGTATTAGCAACAGCATGACACGGATAAAAGACACTTTTGTCTCAAAGATAAAACTTTTGGGAACAAAAAGCACTAGAAAATAGTGGTGCACAACCCATCCTTGGAAGAGAACAAAATAAACATGTTTTGAGTCCATTTCTTGTGAGAATGATTCTGACACCCTATACTTCAAAAGCAAGACTTTCTTTGTTTTCCATTCCATAAAACCATAAACCGAGAATGAGTCTAGATCGGTTGGTGGGAGGTGAGGTTGTATACCCCTACCACCCGAGTTGAGTCCTCTTCAACTCGATTTGGGTGACTATTTCTTCTTAATCGAATTGATACCTAGTTCCTTGGTATCCATCATAAAAAGCCATAAACCAAAGAGAAACTCACCAAGAAAGGTAAGCAAAAATCATAAATATCTTCACGAACTCCAATTCTTCCAAATAGCTAGCATTTGCTCTTCAACTCGTTGTCTCCCTCAATGCATTTCTTTGTGACATGACAGTTGCGAGATTTGGTGGCATTGCCCACGAGAGGGCTCGGTGGGCTTCTGAGGAACAGGTATTCAGCGGAAAGGGGACACGTGCCGTCGAGGTGGATTGGGCGGGGCCTGCTGGGGCGTCCTCGTTAGTGTTGCGGGGGCAGCCCGCCCGTCCGCGAAAGGGGGACACGTGCCGTTAGAGGTGGATCGGGCGGGGCCGCACAGGGGCGTCCTCGTTAGGTGTTGCGGGGCTGGCCACATCCGCCGGAAGGGGGACACGTGCCGTTAGAGGTGGATCGGGCGGGGGCTGCACAGGGCGTCCTCGTTCGTGTTCGGGGGCCTTGCCCGTCCCGTGGAAAGGGGACACGTGCCGTCGAGGTGGATCGGGCGGGGGCTGCTGGGGACGTCCTCGTTCGTCTTTGCGGGGGCTGCCCGTCCGTGGAAAGGGGACACGTGCCGTCGAGGTGGTTGGCGAAGCGAAGCGAAGCGAAAACTTTCTTTGCTGCGAAGACAAGGTGGGCGATGCCTACAAAGGACTCTCGAGCAGAGAGGCCAAACTCGGGCGATGCCTACAAAAGGACTCTCGAGCAGGGAGGCCAAACCACCACCGTTCTCGAGAGGCCTCCCATAATCCTTCCACATATCGAAGAGGTTCCATGGCCTCTCCCTCGAGCTCAAGTCGCTGCGAAGAAAAGCACGACAGCGGGGCTCCGTTGATAGAATGCCCGAGATGCAAATCCACAATCTTTGAGGGCATGTCACAAACCGCCCAGACCAATTCGATTCTTCTTCAAGTGCACGAAAAACAATGAGGTCAGTTCTCTGTTCCTTTTGAGTTGTTACCATGTGTTCGCACTAACCTGCATTCCTTCCGTGAAATCACCGGCATTTGGTCCCAACAATTTGTACTTTACGGGCTTGGGAAGAGGAGTATCGAGCATAACTCCACATTTCGAGAACCATTATGCCAAGTTATGTACAGGCAAAGCCACATGCTCATGAGCACCTTCCCAAGTCATGTCGAGCAAGTTGCCATACAATCACGTGAATTGGTACAAAGAGATGAAGTAGAGCCCGAAGGGGATGTAGAGCCCGAAGGTGATGTAGACCCCGATTTGTGTCTTCCTTACGATTACCAAAGTGATGACGAGGGTAAACGTTATGATTAGCGATCTTGTGAGGATGAGGGTATCGATATTGATAGTGATGGTTCGGAAAGTTCTAGTCTGTTTTAATGTTTAGACTTGTGAACATATTAACATCTTGATGCATGTTGGTAAGACTTCTTAAGATATTGTAATATTGATGGATGTTGCTAAGACTTGTTAAGATATTGTAATGTTGATGGATGTTGCTAAGGCTTGTTAAGATATTGTCCAAATCAAGATCGGTGGTCATTTGTGAGCATTTATAAATGCGATCAATCCTTCCGCCTTTTCTTTGTGGCATGTATCATAATCTCAGCTTTAATAGATTTGTTGATTATATGATTCACCTGCCGTGTCTGATGCTTGTCAGCTTATTCATGTAGATCTAGATGTTTGTGACATTGAAAGGATTCGATCTCAAAAGATAAACATATGAAAGATATTGAAGGCATGGAGGAAGACTTGCAAGCGCTTCCAAAACACGATGCAATTAGAAGATAGAGAGGCAAAAATCATAAGCAAAAGGTTTTATTTTTTATTCACATAATTAGATTTAATTAGTGTCCGATTGTTTACGGTAATGCTTACCAATCTAGTTTTTTTCCATGATAGTGCTTATCTATCTAGTTGTTTCGATAGTGCCTATCTTTTAATTGTCATAATTCGGCAAAGGGATTCTTGGCGTGATGAAGTCCCAAAAGAAGAGGCGAGAAGAAATACAAAGGCGTGTTGGTATGAGACTTTTCTGTTCTTTTGCATGTAGTTTTGTTCTTACTTCAATTTGGTTTAAATTGTCTCGAATTTGCTTATTGAAGTTGTTGCTCTCATTGGAGTTACGAGAAAAGAACATGGCTTCCATTGAGCTTTGATACAAAGGTATGCTCTGCAGGAAATTAGTTACATTTGCGAAAATATACTTCTTAGAAGGGATTGTACAAAGCTCCTTGCCGCTACTTCACCAAGAGAGAAGCATCTCGAGAATGCAACTACATCTAGAAATGCCGCTATGATGAGTACTTGAGAGACAATAAACTACTGATTGACCTACTGGATAAAGAAAAAAAGAAGAAAAAGTTTGAAGAACTCTACCAAAAGGTTGGAGTCCTCTTCAACTCGATTTGGGTGACTATTTCTTCTTAACTAAATTGATACCTAGTTCCTTGGTATCCATCATAAAAAAGCCATAAACCAAAGAGAAACTCACCAACAAAGGTAAGCAAAAATCATAAATATCTTCCTGAACTCCAATTCTTCCAGCGCTAGCATTTGAGGACTCGCTGTCTCCCTCAATGCATTTGTTGTGACACGACAGGTTCCCGGAGTTGGTGGCATTGCCCACAGAGGGCTCGGTGGGCTTCTGAGGAACGGGTATTCCCTGAACACGTCTTGACAGATCCCACACAGGTCTTGGTGTGGAAACATTTGTTGGAGGTGTACGGATGATCTGCTGGCTGGGGCAGTCAATCTCCATATGGTTATGCAACCCAAATGGCACACAATGGCGAGGGCTACCAACTTTGCACCATAACATCATTTGCTCGGACGAGACTATTGATCTGAGCAGATGTCTGTTTGACAACCGCGAGCCATTGCCGGGGCAGAGTATCAACTTCAACGCGATCTGGTTCCGCAACTCGGAAGATATCCGATCGATGGGTTCTCAAGCGCCATCCTAGCTGAGTTGAGCAGCGACAGAGCAATCTCTCTAACATAACCCTCATTGTCTTGCAAACCCAAATGAGTCGCGGGTTTGGACTCGGCCTCCACCCTAGCATGGTTTGAGAAACCGAAGCTATTTGATCGTTTGGCCTTAGAACTCCCATTTGAAAATCATTATGATCTGCGACACGAAACCGCGTGTTGTCGTTCGATCTGAAATCACGGGATGGAGCGTGTTGTCGTTTGAGTTTGAAAAGCGGGTGCGGTGTGTTGTCGTCTCGATCGATAAAGGTAATAGGTGTGTGACAAAGCGGGATAGTAGTTCATGTAGTATATAGGTACAGCTGAAACACATCACAGAGCAGATGATGTACCAAAGTTAGGTATTACTGACTTTTGGACTCCAGATAGCCATTACCGGTGGTCCAAATCAAGATAAGATAGAGAGGCAAAAATACGCAAGCAAAAGGTCTCATTTTTTTTGTTTATACCCAATACCGGCGTCCCGAGCAGGTGGAGCGGGGACTACCTGCGTATACCCAAACTGTCTCTGTACACGCTGGGGGGAGTAAACCTCAACTGCGTGCATGTACAACACGAAACACTTGGTCATCCATAGTGCGCTGTCCGCCGTGCAACAACCTGATATGCGACCTTCAGAGGCTATGTCTGTTGCTCGGTCATCGCTCCACGGATTCCATGTCACATGCTCTGCGGTGAGTAGGTCTATATCGGCAATGACACGGTAATAGCTCCCGCGGTCATCTTGAGGGTTCCACCTCAACCGTGCATGCATCCAACGGTAACCCATCGTTGAATAGCGTAGCCTCCGGGACGTCGTCGTCGATGACCAATGGGTAGTACCGCCTCAGCACGTAAGGCCTAGAGATTGGGAGGTACTCCCAACTCCACATCTGAAGCAGGTGCAAGCACCCCGTAATGCCGCCGGTGGTTTACGTAAACACCGCGCGCCGCACATCCCCTTGTAGGTGGATGCCAACACGGCAGATCCCACCGTATGTGTTGTTGCCTCCTCGGGGTTATCCGCGAGCTCTGGGCTAACCATATAATGTGAGGAGGATGACATCCCTGCCGTGTTGCGAAACATTACCGCCCCGGTAGTAGTCTGAGTAAAGCTCGTAGTGCGTAGTACCAACTCGCGTCGCATCGGGGGCAAGCCTCATACTCTGCAAGGCCCGTAGCCATGTCTTGGGCGCTTTTGTCTCCTTCGATTGTCTTGCCGCCAAACCTACAATGACAAGGTCGTTCTGAACAATCGGTGATATTGCCTTCAACAAATGCATAAAATGCGTTCGAACATGACATACCTTTGCGAGATGTAAGGGATCCATTGTTGTTGCGCGGGGCCAATGGTAACGACGGTCGACCTCGATAGGTAGGCGGTGAGCATGGCCACGTCCTTGAGTTATAGCCATCTCTCGGGCAGGAGTGAAATGTATGGGTCTCGTGGCGCCACCGCCGATGAGCCCGTGACAAGTGCCCGATCGGCGGCGGGGATGGGGGTCTGGTGCCGTCCTCCATCTGAGCTCCGGCCCATCATTAGGGCAAATGGTAGCAGCCACCTTGCAGCAAGCGGAACGTGGAAACGAGGGTCCACGGCCTTGATCCTGTGCGCCGATCGTGTGGCAAGTGGGTCCAACTGCACAAAGAAGCAATATCTCAGTACGATAAATCCGCAGTTAAGGCAGCGTTCTTCAAAATTCATTACCAACCGGGATCCCTGCCGATATAGCTCGTGATCTATGGGGTGCATCGTATGTCTCAAGGAGTAGCTCGGGGAGAGGAAGACGCTCCATCACCTGTCTGTGGAGCAATGTTATATGCACATAATATGACAAGGCAAGGAAAAGCATTTTTACAAAGTACCATAAATGTTCATACATTGAAACAAACAAGTTACACGAATACATGGCGTAGCGCGTTTACAACGTACTAAGGGTTGCGGTTGGGACACCTCCTACGGTCATGCCCTGGTTGTTTGCATAACTTGCACTTCCGCAGCATCGTGCACGGCTTTGTGCGACATCCATGTCACCGTGGATCCTTTCATTGCTAGGCCTCCCAGCTTCCATGGCGTCGACCGCGCTGGGTAAAGGGTACCATGTTGGCCCATCAATGGTCTTGTAGTTGGTCCCAGCGGTGAAGGAAGACATCTTGGGCCGCCACGTGTTCTTGATTACTGCGCGGTGTAGTACCACGAAATGAACTGCGAGGCATCGTTGCCGCCCATGTCTCGGCAAGCGGCAAGCACGTGGGAGCACGGAATATGCTGAAGCTTAGGCTTATTACAGTGCAAATAGCGTAATCGCCCCTATCTCGCATTGTTGTGACGTGTCACCGGTAGCTAAACCCGATGCATATTTCCGCTTGCAATACCTCGAATTTGTTAAGTAGTAAGGTCGAAAATTCTTGTGCGGTGGAAGTGCGCCTTTGCCCTTCGCTGCGGCAGCAGCTCTCCACCTCGGTCGTCGTCGCCGTGTCGCACCCTCGTGATCGGACCACGGTCTCGGAAGTAATCCGCGGCCGGTAGAATGTCGGCTCAATGATGGAACAGAGGTAGGCCACGAACACCCTTAAGAACATTGTTGAAAGCCTCTGCAATGTTAAGTGGTCATCACATTGTACACGAGATGTCATTCTCTAACGTGGCGAGTAGCACAAAATAATAGAGTACAATCTGAGGGCGTACTAAAGCAATGTTTTACCTCGCTCCGTTAGGTATGCGTGCGAGGCGCCCACCTTCCGCTGGTTTCCCGCGATCCATCGCTAAAGGTTGCGCGAGCACTGCACGCACCGCTCGACCTCCAACCATCTCGAGAAGCGCAGATGATCCTCCTGTGTTCCCTCTTCTTCCATCATCTTCCGAGTTGACTCATTCAAATGGGCCCATATTGCGTTGAACTTGCGATCTTGATTTTGAAGGCACAAGGACTTGAAGGTCTTCACAAGTGCCCTGTTCTTGTACCTTGTGTACAGGTTGGCTCCAAGATGGCGCATGCACCACCTCCTCTGCAAATCGGGCCAACTCAGCGCGGTGGAGCGTCTTGTCGTGCATCACGTCTAGCAGCGTCTGAAAACCCTTATTACGGTCCGAGATTACAGACACTGCTCCCTCGTACCCACTACCTTATTCTTGGCGAGACTAAGGAACCACAACCAGCTATCGTTGTTCTCACTCTCAACGAGGCAAAGGCAAGTGGGGCGATCCTATTATCGGCATCGGCCGCCGAAATTTGTCGATGAGTGTCCCATGGAACTTCCCACTTAGAAAGGTGCCATCTACACATATAAGCGGCCCGCAATGCTCGAAGGCTTCGATGCATTGTCCAAAAGACCAAAACAAGCTGAAGCGAGATATCGTTGAGCCGAGGTGTACGACACATCTTCGAGCCGTCTTCGCTCATCGCCCATTACAAACTGCGTCCCCAGGTTTGTCATTGCAATCTTCTGTAACAATCTAGGGGCATAGTTAAAGGACTCTTGAACCCTCCGAACAAAGATCTTCAATGCCTTCGCTTCGCCCTCCAAGCCGCGTCTTTGTCGTGATGACCATCCCAGTTCTTGTGTGAACTTCCTCTATTATTGTACTAGGGGTCATCCTATGTCCTTCCCAACGATGGTCACCAGAGTTGCGCTTATGAACCTCGCATCTCGAGGCGCTCATGTTCCTAATCGACTCCTCCGCACGTATGAGCTCTGTGTCTCTGATCACAAAGAACTCATCGTGTTTGGGTTTGTGTACTTTCGAACGAAGAAGGACCGCAGGTACTTCGTGCACCTAACCTCATAAGCGGTCGCTCGGACCTCAAAAGCACGTGCTCTCGTCTTGTCGTAATGGCATAGTTGTTTAGGAAGTGGATGGCCTCCAACTTGCTCCCAAACCGGTGTCCCGTTGGATGTCGCTCTCTTGGTACCCCCACACGGATAAGGCATTGTAATCCGCTATGGTGCGATCAAGGTGACCGA
The DNA here is from genome assembly GCA_036346375.1 of Guadua angustifolia. NCBI lineage: Eukaryota > Viridiplantae > Streptophyta > Magnoliopsida > Poales > Poaceae > Guadua > Guadua angustifolia. Next base: position 23,518,678 of record CM070522.1, read on the forward strand.
TCCCACGGAAATACTCTATGGCGGGGCCGGGTTAAGTAAATCGTCTGCTGCTTCCTCGTCCCCTTCCCCGTCTTCTTCATTACGTCTTTGCGCATCCACCTCGGCCTCGTTACCTTCGACTTAGGGCGCTGACGGTCCTTCCTCCTCTTCTTTGCCTCGTGAGGTACATGCACTTGGCAAGCTCGGGAGGATGGCTACTTGTCCCAGCCTCACGAGTTCTCCGGGCGAAATGTCGACGTACACGCCGACCTCAAAATTCTCCTCTGCTGCCTTCCGAACATAGAGATCCCATGCATCATGAGTCCTTAACGGGAAGAGTGTGTACACCACCGCAGAGCTGTTCGGAACAAGGCGTGGACGGACCCCCTCTAGACGAACTTTGTGGGTTCGCGGGTCCAGACCAAGCAGACGCGCAACATGTGCTTTAAGGTCCGCCAAATTATTTGGAGTACCTAGCCTTGTCTCTAAGTGCTCACAATTCTGCATCGTCACGAGCCTACTGTGCAAAACAATGAGTCGTTCCCGAAATATATTCTAGCAAACATTTCCATCTGTTGCAAATTTATATGGTAAATATGAGTACCTAATTGTCTTTAATCCATTAGACAAAACAACTACATAAAAATAAGCCGCTACAACAAAAAATAGATAAATTAATGTCGCTAATACAACTACAAACAACTACACAAAATTTAGATCGCTAAAACAGCTACATAAAATTAAATCGCTACAACAGATAATTACACCTAAAAAATTAGGCTGCATAACTACACAAAATTAATGTAAGCTAATACAACTACAAACAACTACACAAAATTTAGATCGCTAAAACAACTACATAAAATTAAATCGCTACAACAAATAATTACACCTAAAAATTTAGGCACACAACTACACAAAATTAATGTAAGCTAATACAACTACAAACAACTACACAAAATTTAGATCGCTAAAACAGCTACATAAAATTAAATCGCTACAACAAATAATTACACCTAAAAAATTTGGGCCGCACAACTACACAAAATTAATGTAAGCTAATACAACTACAAACAACTACACAAAATTTAGATCGCTAAAACAACTACATAAAACTAAGTCGCTACAACAAATAAATCAATTAATTAATGTGGCTATTACACCTAAAAAATTAGGCCGCTAACACAACTACACAAAAATAAATTTCTAAAACAAATTCACTAAATTTATGTAAGCTAAAACAACAACATAAAACTAAGTCACTACAACAAATAGATAAATTAATGTGGCTATTACACCTTTAAAAATTAGGCCGCTAAAACAACTACACAAAAATAGACCGCTAAAACAACTACACAAAAATAGGCCGCTAAAACAACTACACAAAAATAAGTCGCTACAACAACTACAAAAATTAATGTCGCTAATACATCTAAAAAAAATTACCCAGCTAGTACAACAACAAATCAATATGTCGCTAACTGTAATAGAAACTCTTCTTCTAACTGTAACCTAATTACAACTAATATAAATACTGTCTTTGTGGTGATGGTTTCTTCACATAAATCGGCTCCTCACCACTCCTACAATTTAAATTGTTCTATCGATTCTGAACCACTCTGTGAATTAAATAAATTTAGCTAAGCTAAAACAGCTACATAAAACTAAGTCGCTACAATAAATAAATAAATTAATGTGGCTATTACACCTAAAAAATTAGGCCGCTAAAACAACTACACAAAAATAAGTCGCTAAAACAACTGCACAAAAATTAGTCGCTATAACAACTGCATAAAATTAAGTCGCTACAACAACTACATAAAAATAAGTCGCTACCTTCTATTTGTTTCGAAACTAACTGAAAAGTGAAAGGGAAAAGCTCTTTATTCCCCATGTTCCGTCATCTGACTTATGTTCTTCATGTAGCTTTCAGATGTAGTTATTCTATTGAAATTATGCCAAAATGAGCTTATTGATGTTACTTCTGTGATTACAATCAAGTAGCAACCGGATGCTGCCCTTCTCAATGGTGGTCTAGGCCGTCTAACTTCCTGTTTTCTAAGTCGCTAAAACAAAATTTAGGTCGCTAAAACAACTACGTAAACCTAAGTCGCTATAACAAATAAATAAATTAACGTGTCTATTACACCTAAAAAAATCACGCTACAACAACTACACAAAAAAGTTTCTAAAACAATTACACAAAAAAGTTTCTAAAACAACTACACAAAAATAAGTCCCTACAACAACTACATAAAATTAACTCGCTACAACAACTACATAAAATTAAGTCGCTACAACAACTACATAAATTAAAGTCGCTAATACATAAATTAGCATCTAAAAAAATTACCTAGCCAGTACAACATCAAATCAATATGTCGCTAACTGTGATATAAATTATTCTTCTAACTGTAACCTAATTACAACTAATATAAATACCTGTACCGTAGTCGCCGCGCAATGCTATACTCCTTTCTTCACGCAAATCAGCTCCTCACTACTCCTGCAAATTAACTCAGAAAATGATTAGCATCGCCCGGGCTCCTCACCACTCCTCACCTACTAACTCAAAAATCTCTTACCGTCAGTTCGTCTTGAATGAGCGAACGAAACCGGAGAGGCTCGATTTATAGCTCCCTCTGCGAGTGCATGTACCTGCAAAAGCAAGGCAAATCACCGGGGTCCGGATATGCAATGGTACGCTTGCCAACGCGTGTGAGCTTTCTGCATGCGAGCCGAACCGGCCAAATCATTCTCGTGGAGGCATGCAAGCGAGCGGGACCCGGTAATTGGAAATCGCCGAAAGCACCGACAGAGCTCCGGAATTCTCGGCCAATTCGCAGACCTCGAGAATCACGAAATCGGCGTGGCGTCGGTTTCGCATTTTCGGTTTGCGAATACATTATTTTCGCATTTTCAGTTTGCGAATACATTATTTTCGTTTTTGAAAGCGCGAAATCTGCTGATTTAGCGGTTTGAAAACGCGAATCTGAGGATTTCGCAATCTCAGTTATTGAAATTGCCGTTTAAACTTTTCGAATCTGAAATCTGTGGGGATTTTGGTAAATCATGAGATTGTTGTATATTTACGTAAATACAACGCTTCTTTTGTATAAAATAAAAAATTTCCGCTCAACACCAGATGCATCAAATATCAATGGAGCTCCGGCACCTTAAAAAAATATTAAGAAATACTAAAATTTTATTTTTTTAATAGCCTAAATTTATTACTGAATTAGTTTCGATTTCGGTGGATTATGATTTTTCAGACCTTAGAACTATTTATATTATGCTTTTAATAAATTTCAAATATATATGTTGAATTTATAATGATAAAAAAATTATTATATAAGATTATAGAGTTATACATATAAAATATACTCTTCTATCAAAATTTTTCTAGTTCTGCTACCGTGGAGCACATCCTCGGTCACCCACAGGGTAGAGCACGTGGTGAATTATGTGACACGGAGCACAGTTGCCTCAACGGACTCTTCCATGTAGGCATGCCGTTGAGCAGGAACATTTCTTGCTCTTGTTCTTATGTGACGTCAATCAGGCAACAGTCGTCATAGATATATCGGCTTCATAAGAACTTTTTTAGATAATATATGTTTAATAAAAAATTATAGAAATAATATAATAAAAAAATAACAATTTTACGCACTTGTCGCACGTTCAAATTGTGACAAATATTATGTTGCAATTCCGAATTGCGATAATTCTCTGCAATTTGGAATTGCGACAGAGAGTTGTCGCTAATGGTTCAGCTATCTGTTACAATTTGGAATTGCGATAGAGAGCGTAAAAATAGCGCTGCCCAGTTTTCGGCCTCATTTTCACCAAGCGAAGTCACACACAGCCGAGAGCGCGCGCGACGGAGAAAAAAGAGAGGAGAGGGGAGAGGAAGAAGAAGAAGAGGAGGAGGAGGAGGAGAGGAGGAGGAGGGGTGGAGGAGGAGGAGGAGGAGGGGAGATTCATCGCGTATTGAGGTAAATCTTGTTTCATTGTTTTAATTTAAAATTTATTGACCAAATAAAATAGATTGGTAAGTAATTAGGTTTGTAGAGCAATAAATATTTAGAAAGATGATATAGGGATGAGATTAATTAGGGTTGTAGTTAATTAGCTGTGTAGACTGGCAATAGTTTATTTAAATTGACAATTTAGTGATCGGATTGTATAGGTTTTTAATTATTTAGTTGTATGGAGTTATAATAGCTATAGATATAGAAAACTGCAAGAATTATGAGAGATACAATATGTGCAAGAATTATGCGAGATACAATCTGATACAAAAAATTAATTTTCATAGGGCTACAACAGTTGTTTGAATTGATATAGAGTATGTCGTCGTATCACATTGTATGTCAGATTCAAAAATTACGCGATATACAATGTGATACGAAAAATTAATTTTTGTAGGGCTGTAGCAGTTGTTTGAATTGATGTAGAGTATGTCGTCGTATCACATTGTATATCAATTGCAAGAATTACGCGAGATACAATATGATACGAAAAATTAAGTTTTGTAAGGCTACAACAGTTGTTCGAATTGATGTAGAGTATGTCGTCATATGGGTAGATTAAGACTTGAAAGGTGGTAGCATTATGTTGTGCGATTATTAAAAAATTCATGAAATGTTTGACAGGTATGGATGAACGAGTAGAATTTAAAATATACTACGGAGAAGGGGTTTCGCAGATGGATGCACAAGGGGTGGAACTTAGTCCTTTTCCAAGTGTCATGGCTGGCTTGTCATGTGCCGGTGAGCATTCGTGGGGCACGGTTAACAGATGATTGTACCAATTTTTCTCATTGGATAGTAAATTTCATAACCTCAAGCTGCACGGAGTAGGGTCTTGGAGACGGGATTCAATATACTGGGAGTTAGTAGAATTGAAGGGGATGAAGTCCTAGATCTTGTACATAAGATTGACAACTGAGAATGGTTGGCTATTAGTGTCGTTGGTGCAAGCATTTGAGAAACCAATGATGACCATACGATGCAGGAGGAGGTTGGTGGTGAAGAACCGGAAGAAGTTGGGGAGAGCAGCCGAATCAGGGATTGCTTAGTGAGGCAGGATGTTAGCTTGAGTCATGAGGGTGTGCAAGGCGAGGAAGCTGATATTCCAAATCCAGATGTTCAGGTATCATTGAACGTGGTAGACAAGGGAAAAAACATTGAATTGTTGGTTGAAGTGATGGAGGCAGAGAGCCAGGAATATGAGAATTTGAGTAACAACGTAGATAGTGAAGAGCATTTCCCTATAGAGTGGGATGCATGTCAATTCGATAGATTGGTGGTCAACGAGGGTGAATACTTTGCATGGCAGTAGGATCAGAATGAGGTGAGCAAATGTGCTATTTACAAGAATAAGTTTAAGGTTCAAGAAGCAGTGACAGTATGGGCAGTGTCGCTTCGTAGAACCTTTAAGGTTGCCAAGTCAGACCAGTGGGTGTATGATGTCAGATACCAGATGGAGGGTTGCCCATGGCATGCGCACATGTACCAGCCTAAGTGGGATACCATTTGGAAGTATTCTATAGTCGTCCCACACACATGCATGCTGGCAGAGTCTGCTAAATCGTATGAAACATATCTTCAGATTTTGTTGCAAACACAATGTATGGGGAGATTGTGGGCAACCTGAATTTTGAGTCACGTGCCATCATACTTGCAATAGAGTAGAGGTTTCAGTACACCATAAGTTATGCGAAAGTATGGAGAGTGAAGCAGAAGGTATTGGAAACTAGATTTAGTGCATACGAAGACTCATATCAGAACCTACCAAGTATGCTTGAGGTGATCAAGGAAAAAAATCCTGGAACTTATATTGATATTTGTGAGCGGCCCTCACAGAGCTTCCCTAGGAAGATGGTACTCAAGCGGACATTATTTGCTTTCGGTGCATGTCAACGTGTTCAGACATTACCGTCCATTGTTATGTGTGAATAGAACATTCTTGACTAGAAAGTATAAAGGCCAGATATTGACTACCATAGGAGTTGATGGCAATAATCAGGTTCTTCCAATAGCGCTCGCATTTGTCGAGGGTGAGAACACAGAAAACTAGCTCTAGTTTCTAAGGAATGTGAAAGCTGGCGTCGTGGATTAGTGGCTTGGAGTGTGTGTTATGCACGATCGGCATCTCGGGCTGTTGAAGGCGGTCGTGCAATTGCAGAAAGGTGCAGAAGAAACACATACATGGCCTGATCTGCGAAGTAGGTAGTGCAAGCGGCACATGGGTGCTAACTTCTACAAGCAGTTCATGAACAAGGACCTTACGAAGCTTCTTAAGAGGTTGTGCGACTAGACCTAACAGAGAAAGTTGGACGAGCTGATATCAATGCATACATCGGAGGTAGCGAAGAGGCCAATGCCTGGCACAAGGAGGCCTTAGTAGCACTGGAAGTGTTACCCACGGACCCTCCGCACTTTTTTTCGGAGGAATAGAAGATCCACAAAATGCTTCTCCGAATGGATAGAGCATGAGCCTAGGGAGAAATGAACTTTGCTTTATGACACCAATGGTGCCCGGTATGGGGTTATGATGACAAACTTGGCTGAGATTTACAATTGGGTCATGCGAGGCCTGAGACCCCTTCCTCTTGTTGCTATAGTGGAGGGTGTTCTTCATAGTATTGCAAAGTAGGGGTGCAACTGGAACGGATATTTTCCGACCGACCGACCGACCGAATCAATTCGGATAGCGATTTGAATAGTTTTTCGGATATTCGAAGAATTTTCCGGATACGGATACGGATAAGGATAGTTATCTCGGATAAGGATACGGATCACGGATAGTAATTATCCGGCGAGATCTGAGAATATCCGAGTTTATAATCGGATAATATCCGGATATAAAATATGGATATTATCCAAAACTTTAAAGACTTCTCAAAAAGCGTGAGTCTCAGAACTCTCCAATCAAAGAGCACCGATCACGAGTGCGGAGGCACTAGTACCAGTGTACCAATACCACTCTTGGTACTCTACCAGTACTAGTGCCAAGTGCTAAGTACCAACTACCTTTCTACCAAGTGCCACATTGCCACTTCCAAAGTGCCAACGCCAAGTGCACCACAGCGCCAGTGCGGTGCCAAACCAAAAATTTACCGCGTGCCAGTACTTCGGTTTGTCCATCGGTGCGTGCAAAAGCTGAAGGCAATGCGACACTACCACGCAGCGACTCCAAAACCAAAAACATAAAATCCCCAATCCATCATTCGTGCTCTCTTTCTCTATCTCTATTCTCTACTAGTATGATAGTCTCTCTCCTCTAAAATACCCAATCCAAATAAAACCTAGCTGAGCTGAGTGGCTTGAGTTGAGGAGGCATCGAGGCGCACCGTGATCTGGCGCACCATGGCCGGCCATAGCCCGCAAAGACAGAGGTCAGTAGCCACCGGTGGTCCGTGGGCACCACACCCCTGAGGTCAGAGCCTGCACCACCTACGATCCGATCGCCATGCATGCCGCTCGTCCGCTCGACTCGATGGTATTATATGATTCTATCATGTTTATCTTACTAGTTTGTGACTTCTAATTTGCTAGTGCCATTGTCTTTGATAATTCTATTATGACTCTACATTTAGCTTTTATATAATCTGCAGTGCATTCATTATTAATTTTTAATTATGTACAATGCAACTATAGTAAATTTTTGTACTATTTTCTTCACATTTTGTCAATAATTATTCATAACTCATAAGTAATCTACCATTCAGTATGTTACATGTGCAATAAATGATCTATATTTTAGTATTATCGGCTAAAATATTCGTACCCATATTGAATCTGGTGCAGATTCGCCGTGATAAGTAAATGATAGTATCCCAGTATTATTCATTCAGATTCACATCCGACACCATTCGTATCCGACTTCGTATTCGATAAAAAATACGGATACGGATACGAGATGAACAATATCCGACCGTATCCGATCCGATTAGATCCCTATTGCAAAGTACTTTGTGGATCACCATGCTAAGGCATTAGTCCGCATGAGTAATCCTAGTGTGAAATACTCAGAGGTGATCTGTACATACATGGAGGAGAAAGGAAAAAAAGGGGGAGATGCATAGAGCATTGAAGATGGGCACGAGGGAGCTTCGTTTTGAGGTAATGTGTAAAGAGAAAGACGAACGTGGGACAAACCGACGTAAAGTTATGAAACTGACCATTACTTTCTACAGCCCGAGAGGATGGCAGATGGAGTTGGGGAGTACGTTGTTAGTCGCCACTTTGAGGCGTACCTGCTGTGGCTCTTCGGCTAGGTTTTGTTCTGCTCCTCCAACGGAGACACCGTCGACAAGCATATGATCTAATACATGAGGTCAATCATAGACACCGACATTGAGGAGATCCCGCAGCTAGCATGGGGACCGACTGTACTAGCTGCCACATACCAGGGTCTTTACGACGGTTGGTATCATGTGGGGGACTGGTTCATTCTCACGAGATGTCCTCTACTACTTTAGCTTTGGTCTTTCGAGAGGTTCCAGATCGGCTGGCCGTAAATAGATTTAGGACCCTACAGAGTAGTCTTCTATGGCATCCCTAGTGATGACGTCGATCGTCCTACCATGGGGACATTATGGTGTCACCGACGGGTTAGTAAAATAACCTTTACCTTGAATTATGCAATAATTTTGAAATTTTTTGTTTAAATTTGGACTATTCCTTTTTTAAAGCTGACTTTTACGCCTGTCACATCACACACTTCGTACCCTGAGTATGTAGCGATGGTCGACTAGCTAACGGATGATCGTGTTATCTAGCGTCCTTACCTCTTGAAGTTGGTAGGTACACGGGCACCTCATGGCCTCTCCCTACAGTGCACCCATGACACTGCCTTCTGGTTGACATGGCACCACCTGGTGTTCGATGTCTACGTGGAGACATACGCCATGCACCATGTCATGTGGTAGTTCGGCCTCTGTCAGGCCTTCCCTGTCCCCACTGGTGAGGTTGTCCCACCGAGTGTGCACACGTGAGTGCTCTTCTACGTTAATTCCAATTGCATTATTTTTTGCGATGTTCTCGCTACTTACGTCGGTATTCTTGTTCTCATGCAGGCTTACACGGAAGGGTTTTGTTAGTGGCGCAAGCTTACACGGAAGGGTTTTGTTAGTGGCGCAAGCTGGGCGACACGTATGTTGCCTCAAGCTTAGCAGTGGGTGTAGGCGTTGGCAGACGTTCACGAGGAGGCTGCCCCGCTTGATCCCGGTATGTACGACGAGTACATCTGGTGGTTCAGTTCGTGCACACGCATTCGCATTGTGCGTGTCATTGACTCACCTTCGAGGCACGTTCTCTCCACAGCAGAGACCTATCCCTCGCAGCTGGACTCGACATTTCATCACTCGGTTAGTACTTCTTTGACATGCCATGTAATGTATCGTTACTGCAATTATACGAACTAACTAGCCTTTCAATGCGTTCATAGAGCGACCTTGCCAGGGAGGCCATGCAGATGGATGCACTACTGGCACTAGTAGGCCGGACGGACAGGCTCGAGGTCATGATGGACTTCCTGATAGGGACGTTGCAGCATGTACGCTAAAAGGCCGCTCTCATTGTCTAGCTTACGTCCTGCAGGAAGACTAGGGACGACGACTACTATAGGTTCATGGACGTTCCTCAGCTGTATGAGGTCGATGCATGCCCCAAGCCGTAGCTGGGACATCATGCACACAAATGGTCCCCCTTTGGACATGCCGGGGGGATCTAGTTGGCAGCGTTCCATGCCATATGTCCTCGTGACTACAGATACACCACATGGTCTCATTTCGTCTATTATGTTCTTCATATTATGTGCTATACTAACATGAAAACTTTATCAACAGTGGCTGATCCAGCACCTGAATAGAGTGTGAGAACCTCCGCTAACTTCTCTCCACTCGACGATGTCGACTTGGACTTCTTTGTAGATCCTTACTAACAGTCCACGGGTGAGGTCCTTGGTCCCTCCCAGCTTTCCGATGCACCCGGTCCTACTCAGCCATCACAGGACGTCTTCGCTACTCTGATAGCACCAGTACGGCCTACTAGGAGTACTCGTGGATAGGCCCTTCACCAGCTGACGTATCCCTTTGAGCATGTGTAGCGCCGTAGGAAGACTGGGAACACACGAGGAGTAGCACCGTAGAGGGGCCCTAGTTAGTTTTTTCCTTTTCATACATGATGTACTAAACATAATATGGTGCTTTGCTTCCTTAGATTATGTAACATTCAACTATGGTATTTTGTTTTCTTAAGTTATCTTCTATTACGATATGATCTTTTCCTTCCGTAATGCCTTTAGCTATCAGGTCATTTTGGCAACATGTAGATCGGCTTTCATTTATGTACTACGATAATGCCTAACAAATGGTAAAAATATCCCCTACTAATGCGTGATACATGGTTAAAATATCCTATACTGTGCAGTCGCGAACTTAAAAGAAAATTGAACTGTAACCGTGAAGTGGTTTCCACATGCTACCAGGACCTTTCTCAAGCTTAGGAGATAGAGTTGGTCATGGATGCCTTTTGAAGTGGTTTTCACATATCATCT